>JAUIMM010000583.1:467500-1667500 GCA_031769625.1 Taudactylus pleione | reverse complement strand
TGCAAATCCTGGGACACGCTGTAAGTATGCTGGTCACTGTGCTCTGTAATCAGCAGGAATAATCTCACATACAAATCCTGGGACACGCTATATGTATGCTGGTCACTGAGCTCTGTAATCAACAGGTATAATCTCACATGCAAATCCTGGGACACGCTGTAAGTACGCTGGTCACTGCGCTCTGTAATCAGCAGGTGTATCCTCACATGCAAATCCCAGGACACGCTGTAAGTATGCTGGTCACTGTGCTCTGTAACGAGCAGGAATAATATTGCATGCAAATCCCGGGACACGCTGTAAGTATGCTGGTCACTGTGCTCGGTAAGGAGCAGGAATAATCTCACATGCAAATCCGGGACACGCTGTAAGTATGCTGGTCACTGAGCTATGTAATCAACAGGAATAATGTGACATGCAAATCCCCGGACACGCTGTAAGTATGCTGGTCACTGTGCTCTTTAATCAGCAGGTATAATCTCACATACAAATCCCGGGACATGCTGTAAGTATGCTGGTCACTGCGCTCTGTAATCAGCAGGAATAATCTCACATGCAAATCCTGGGACACGCTGTAAGTATGCTGGTCACTGCGCTCTGTAATCAGTAGGAATAATCTCACATGCAAATCCCGGGACACGCTGTAAGTATGCTGGTCACTGCGCTCTGTAATCAGCAGGTATAATCTCACATGCAAATCCTGGGACACGCTGTAAGTATGCTGGTCACTGAGCTATGTAATCAACAGGAATAATGTGACATGCAAATCCCCGGACACGCTGTAAGTATGCTGGTCACTGTGCTCTTTAATCAGCAGGTATAATCTCACATACAAATCCCGGGACATGCTGTAAGTATGCTGGTCACTGCGCTCTGTAATCAGCAGGAATAATCTCACATGCAAATCCCGGGACACGCTGTAAGTATGCTGGTCACTGCGCTCTGTAATCAGCAGGAATGATCTCACATGCAAATCCAGGGACACGCTGTAAGTATGCTGGTCACTGCGCTCTGTAATCAGCAGGTATAATCTCACATGCAAATCCTGGGACACGCTGTAAGTATGCTGGTCACTGCGCTCTGTAATCAGCAGGAATAATCTCACATGCAAATCCTGGGACTTGCTGTAAGTATGCTGGTCACTGTGCTCTGTAATCAGCAGCTATAATCTCACATGCAAATCCTGGGACACGCTGTAAATATGCTGGTCACTGCGCTCTGTAATCAGCAGGAATAATCTCACATGCAAATCCCAGGACACGCTGTAAGTATGCTGGTCACTGTGCTCTGTAATCAGCAGGTATAATCTTACAAGCAAATCCTGGGAAACGCTGTAAGTATGCTGGTCACTGTGCTCTGTAATCAGCAAGTATAATCTCACATGCAAATCCCAGGACACGCTGTAAGTATGCTGGTCACTGCGCTCTGTAATCAACAGGAATAATCTTACAAGCAAATCCCGGGACACGCTGTAAGTATGCTGGTCACTGCGCTCTGTAATCAGCAGGAATAATCTCACATGCAAATCCCGGGACACGCTGTAAGTATGCTGGTCACTGCGCTCTGTAATCAACAGGAATAATCTTACAAGCAAATCCTGGGACACGCTGTAAGTACGCTGGTCACTGCGCTCTGTAATCAGCAGGATAATCTCACATGCAAATCCTGGGACACGCTGTAAGTATGCTGGTCACTGCGCTCTGTATTCACCAGGTATAATCTCACATGCAAATCCCGGAACACACTGCAAGTATGCTGGCCACTGTGCTCTGTAATCAGCAAGTATAATCTCACATGCAAATCCTGGGACACGCTGTAAATATGCTGGTCACTGCGATCTGTAATCAGCAGGTATAATCTCACATGCAAATCCTGGGACACGCTGTAAGTATGCTGGTCACTGCGCTCTGTAATCACCAGGTATAATCTCACATGCAAATCCCGGAACACACTGTAAGTATGCTGGTCACTGTGCTCTGTAATCAGCAAGTATAATCTCACATGCAAATCCTGGGACACGCTGTAAGTATGCTGGTCACTGTGCTCTGTAATCAGCAGGTATAATCTCACAAGCAAATCCCAGGACACACTGTAAGTATGCTGGTCACTGTGCTCTGTAATCAGCAGGTATAATCTCACAAGCAAATCCTGGGACACACTGTAAGTATGCTGGTCACTGCGCTCTGTAATCAGCAGGAATAATCTCACATGCAAATCCTGGGACACGCTGTAAGTATGCTGGTCACTGTGCTCTGTAATCACCAGGTATAATCTCACATGCAAATCCCGGGACACGCTATAAGTATGCTGGTCACTGCGCTCTGTAATCAGCAGGTATAATCTCACATGCAAATCCCGGGACACGCTGTAAGAATGCTGGTCACTGTGCTCTGTAATCAGCAGGAATAATCTCACATGTAAATCCCAGGACATGCTGTAAGTATGCTGGTCACTGTGCTCTGTAATCAGCAGGAATAATCTCACATGCAAATCCTGGGACACACTGTAAGTATGCTGGTCACTGTGCTCTGTAATCAGCACGTATAATCTCACATGCAAATCCCGGGACACGCTGTAAGTATGCTGGTCACTGCACTCTGTAATCAGCAGGAATAACCTCACATGCAAATCCCGGGACACGCTGTAAGTATGCTGGTCACTGAGCTCTGTAATCACCAGGTATAATCTCACATGCAAATCCCACGACACGCTGTAAGTATGCTGGTCACTGTGCTCTGTAATCAGCAGGAATAATCTCACATGCAAATCCCGGGACACGCTGTAAGTATGCTGGTCACTGAGCTCTGTAATCACCAGGTATAATCTCACATGCAAATCCCACGACACGCTGTAAGTATGCTGGTCACTGTGCTCTGTAATCACCAGGTATAATCTCACATGCAAATCTCGGAACACACTGTAAGTATGCTGGTCACAGTGCTCTGCAATCAGCAGGTATAATCTCACATGCAAATCCCGGGACACGCTGTAAGTATGCTGGTCACTGTGCTCTGTAATCAGCAGGTATTATCTCACATGCAAATCCCGGGACACGCTGTAAGTATGCTGGTCACTGCGCTCTGTAATCAGCAGGAATAATCTCACATGTAAATCCCGGGACACGCTTTAAGTATGCTGGTCACTGCGCTCTGTAATCAGCAGGAATAATCTCACATGCAAATCCCAGGACATGCTGTAAGTATGCTGGTCACTGCGCTCTGTAATCAGCAGGAATAATCTCACATGTAAATCCCGGGACACGCTTTAAGTATGCTGGTCACTGCGCTCTGTAATCAGCAGGAATAATCTCACATGTAAATCCCGGGACACACTGTAAGTATGCTGGTCACAGCGCTCTGTAATAAGCAGGATAACCTCACATGCAAATCCCAGGACACGCTGTAAGTATGCTGGTCACTGCGCTCTGTAATCAGCAGGAATAATCTAACATGTAAATCCCGGGACACGCTGTAAGTATGCTGGTCACAGCGCTCTGTAATCAGCAGGATAACCTCACATGCAAATCCCGGGACACGCTGTAAGTATGCTGGTCACAGCGCTCTGTAATAAGCAGGATAACCTCACATGCCTAGCAGTGTGCTCCCCATTCAGACCTGAGCAAGAGGGACAGGACCCGCTATGGTACATCTGGCAGGGTACAGGCCGAAATGTCTCCTTGTGACAATTACTACTCTGACCTCAAGCAATTACCAGTAGACACCAACACTTAGATTATATAAAGATTACAATGTCAAAGCATAAAGGGGATGGCCAGTTTATCTGAAATATAATTACATTTTATAGCCATAGACTGAGAGGTATATAGTGGGAGGAGCAGGTTCCCCCAGCAGCACAGAGTATATCAGGAGATGAGTGATGTGTTAGTGAGGACAGGGCTACATGTGACAGGGGCAGTGACATGATGTGAGGAGGGGAATGGAGGAAGCAGGAAGCCACATACTGAGAGTTATATAGTGGGAGGAGACGGTTCCCCCAGCAGCACAGTGTATATCAGGAGATGAGTGACGTGTTAGTGAGGACAGGGCTGCATGTGACAGGGGCAGTGACATGATGTGAGGAGGGGAATGGAGGCAGCAGGAAGTCACAGACTGAGAGTTATATAGTGGGAGCAGCAGCACAGAGTATATCAGGAGATGAGTGATGTGTTAGTGAGGACAGGGCTGCATGTGACAGGGGCAGTGACATGATGTGAGGAGGGGAATGGGGGCTACAGGAAGTCACATACTGAGAGTTATATAGTGGGAGGAGCAGGTTCCCCCAGCAGCACAGAGTATATCAGGAGATGAGTGATGTGTTAGTGAGGACAGGGCTGCACGTGACAGGGGCAATGACATGATGTGAGGAGGGGAATGGAGGCAGCAGGAAGCCACAGGCAAAGAGTTATATAGTGGGAGGAGCAGGTCCCCCAGCAGCACAGAGTATATCAGGAGATGAGTGATGTGTCAGTGAGGACAGGGCTGCATGTGACAGGGGCAGTGACATGATGTGAGCAGGGGAATGGAGGCAGCAGGAAGCCACAGGCAAAGAGTTATATAGTGGGAGGAGCAGGGTCCCAGCAGCACAGAGTATATCAGAAGATGAGTGATGTGTTAGTGGGGACAGGGCTGTATGTGACAGGAGCAGTGACATGATGTGAGGAGGGGAATGGGGGCTACAGGAAGTCACATACTGAGAGTTATATAGTGGGAGGAGCAGGTTCCCCCAGCAGCACAGAGTATATCAGGAGATGAGTGATGTGTTAGTGAGGACAGGGCTACACGTGACAGGGGCAATGACATGATGTGAGGAGGGGAATGGAGGCAGCAGGAAGCCACAGGCAAAGAGTTATATAGTGGGAGGAGCAGGTCCCCCAGCAGCACAGAGTATATCAGGAGATGAGTGATGTGTCAGTGAGGACAGGGCTGCATGTGACAGGGGCAGTGACATGATGTGAGGAGGGGAATGGAGGCAGCAGGAAGCCACATACTGAGAGTTATATAGTGGGAGGAGCAGGGTCCCAGCAGCACAGAGTATATCAGGAGATGAGTGATGTGTTAGTGGGGACAGGGCTATATGTGACAGGGACAGTGACATGATGTGAGGAGGGAGAATGGCGGCTACAGGAAGTCACAGACAGAGTTATATGGAGGTCACCTGGCAATAAACCTCTATGGCATGCACATCTAAAGCTAGTTGCTAGTGTTAAAAGACTTAGCAACGAAGAATCAATAATCTATAAAGTCTTGTTAAAAAATTTCCTGACATGTAAATATTAGAAAATTGTACAGTGTTACTTGGCTGGCGACCCCATTTATCTTGTGTGAGAATGAAGAATACAATTTTCGAACATGTAACAAGAAGTCGTGAAAGACTAATCTGGAGGCTGAGGGCCGGCATACGAGCGCCTCCCCGGGTACGGTGTAATGAGCATGCAAGACAACGGCAGCAGGTGGCAGGCAAGTACGAGCAGTGCGTCCCCTCACTCACCCGGTGTCAGGAAGCTTTTTAGTAAGTGCTCACACCGTGGCCGACCTCAGAGTCACTTATACAACAAGAGACAGACAGGAAGACAGACTGACAGGTGACATCTCTACAAAGCACAGAAGGATTAGAGAGACAGAAACCAATCACGGGCTGTGGGCAGCCGCTGCGGATCTCTTACTGGTTCAGTACTGGGGTGTAGGCGTTCTTATCCTCCTCAATTATCGATACAATCAGTGTGATCAGCTTCGGCCAGAAGTCCAGATTCTTTATACAGGGCCCTTGTTCTTCAGGAGGCAAATCTTGCTTCTTGGTCTGGGGAAGCAGAAATCAGTAATAAGACACGTCTGATGCAGACTTGTCAGTTATGGCCCAACCAAATAGTCCACCACCCCCCACTGTGTGTTACTGCCCACCAAGTAACCCCATACGTACATTGTCTGATACTGTCCGCCAAAGTGCCGCCCACATTGTCTGTTACTGTCCTCCAAGGTGCACCTCACATTGTCTGATACCGTCCATCAAGTATCCCCCCACATTGTCTGATACCGTCCATCAAGTATCCCCCCACATTGTCTGATACCGTCCATCAAGTACCTCCCCCCACATTGTCTGATACCATCCATCAGGTACCTCCCCCCACATTGTCTGATACTGTCCACCAAGTACCCCCCCCCATATTGTCTGCTACCGTCCATCAAGTATCCCCCCACATTGTCTGATACTGTTCTCCAAGTACCCCCCACATTGTCTGATGCCGACCATCAAGTACCCGCCCACGCTGTCTGTTACTATCCACCAAGTATCTCCTACATTGTCTGTTACTGTTTACCAAGGTGCTCCCCACATTGTCTGATACCATTCACCAAGTAACCCCCCCCCACATTGTCTGATACCGTTCACCAAGTACCCCCCCCACATTGTCTGATACCGTTCACCAAGTACCCCCCCACACATTGCCTGATACTGTCCACCAAGTACCCCCCCACATTGCCTGCTACCATCCACCAAGTACCCCCCACATTGTTTGCTACTCTCCACCAAGTACCCCCACATTGTCTGATACTGTCCACCAAGTACCCCCCCACATTGTCTGCTACCGTCCACCAAGTACCCCCCACATTGTCTGCTATTGTCCACCAAGTACCCCCCACATTGTCTGTTACTGTCCACCACAGCCATGTCTAACTCCAAGTAGAATGTGCACAGCCATATCTAGTTCCAAGTATAACATGCAGAGCCATATCTACTGTAGTTCTAAGTATAACGTGCAGAGCCATATCTACTGTAGTTCCAAGTATAACGTGCAGAGCCATATCTAGCACCAAGTATAACGTGCAGAGCCATATCAAGCACCAAGTATAACGTGCAGAGCCATATCTACTGTAGTTCCAAGTATAACGTGCAGAGCCATATCTAGCACCAAGTATAACGTGCAGAGCCATATCAAGCACCAAGTATACCGTGCAGAGCCATATCTAGCACCAAGTATAACATGCAGAGCCATATCAAGCACCAAGTATAACGTGCAGAGCCATATCTAGCACCAAGTATAACGAGCAGAGCCATATCAAGCACCAAGTATAACGTGCAGAGCCATATCAAGCACCAAGTATAACATGCAGAGCCATATCTAGCACCAAGTATAACGTGCAGAGCCATATCAAGCACCAAGTATAACATGCAGAGCCATATCTACTGTAGTTCCAAGTATAACGTGCAGAGCCATATCTAGCACCAAGTATAATGTGCAGAGCCATATCTAGCACCAAGTATAACGTGCAGAGCCATATCTAGCACCAAGTATAACGTGCAGAGCCATATCTAGCACCAAGTATAACATGCAGAGCCATATCTAGCACCAAGTATAACGTGCAGATGTAATTTATTTTCCCCAGATTGCCTGGGGAACCTTGCTAGTGTCCTCCCCTCATCTGGACCACCACCTCTCCCCCACAGGTGTAGGACTGATGGGCTGAAAAACAGGGCTCATCCTATTGGTTCTGGCAGATTTAATAGCTTGCGGAGCAGTTCAATAATGCTGGTGATAGTTCCTGCTCTATGTAGTGACCTGTGTTCCTGTGATCTACTTACTGTTGGTGATCTGGTTCCTCATCTCACATGTGCTGCTCTCTATAATCCTGACCTTGGCTTTCCTACTGACCACGTTTTGTATGCCGTCAGCCCTGACCCCAGATTGTTTAATGTTATTCTGCCAGTCTATAGCTATTGACCATGGCTTTATCATACAGTAACAAGTCATAATTCTGGAGTCTGTATCATTATACTACCTGCTCCCAGCCCATGACATTGAAGTATATGAGTATCAGTATATGAAGTATACTGGTTATATGCAGCCAGCCCTGACCTCCACAAAGATTACTATCATAGCTGCCAGTAATCAGCATGAGATCTTGAAGTATATTACTATTTAATCCATCTGCAGCTAACCCTGACCCCTGCATATCATTGCTATTTGTATACACCAATATATTATATTGTGATCATAACATTCTCTGATCTCACATATTACATTTGTTCATCTGATAACATCCAAGATACTCAGTCTACCCATAAACTACAGCCAGGCTTAATTAATGATAAGCCTCTACTACTTGGAGTAGAAATCCTGGGGGCATCTGAGTAAAGGTGATCCTGTTTACCTTTAAGGGAAAGGTGGAAGCTATAGGTGAAACCTCTGTTACTGGTTCTAGGGGTGGCAGCTATAGGTGGAACCTCTGTTACTGGTTCTAGGGGTGGCAGCTATAGGTGGAACCTCTGTTACTGGTTCTAGGGGTGGCAGCTATAGGTGGAACCTCTGTTACTGGTTCTAGGGGTGGCAGCTATAGGTGGAACCTCTGTTACTGGTTCTAGGGGTGGCAGCTATAGGTGGAACCTCTGTTACTGGTTCTAGGGGTGGCAGCTATAGGTGGAACCTCTGTTACTGGTTCTAGGGGTGGCAGCTATAGGTGGAACCTCTGTTACTGGTTCTAGGGGTGGCAGCTATAGGTGGAACCTCTGTTACTGGTTCTAGGGGTGGCAGCTATAGGTGGAACCTCTGTTACTGGTTCTAGAGGTCTGATCACTTCTCTTTGGAAACTGTCATATCAAGGTCCAATGACCCGGTCTAATCCCTGTATAAATACAAAATTCAGATTAATAAAATTGTGTTGTAACCAAATTATACTGTATAGGAGACGCGCAGTGCACGCGGTCCCGCGTGTATCAATTTTTTATATGGGTTATGTGTTTTACGTTTGTGTTTGTGTTTGTGTAACCACCATGGAATAAGGATACAGAGAATGAAGGGTGTCTGTTAGACAGGGGGACTACATGATTGGGAGCAGAGGACGGAGTATGCATAATTAAGTGCAACATTGTATTTGACATGTTGCAATATAAGATGCAGTGAGACACGTGGAACTCCGTCAACATAGTATAAACCCATAAATCACAATCAGACTCGCCCGGAGATTGTCACTGATTAAGAATATTAGTTTAATGGCAAATGTATTTATATTTAAGAGATCCATGAAGGATAATAACATTGATCTCGGATACGTATTACAAACATTTAGCATAAGCTGTTGAACTAGACGGCATGTGCATAAAATATATCATATTAAATATATGGTTATTTTTATTGAGGTCATGTGAACATGCCTGGCCTATAGGATTGAATATACCTAATAAAGTATAAAATACTATATTTGAACTTTGTCAATGTTATATAACCCGGGAACCACCATAAGATATTTATGATATTGATTCTTTATACACTATAACGTCCATCATAAGCCGTTAATTTTAGAACGCACTTGAAGGAAGATTAAGATACTTCCCTTTATTATTAGGATTACATGGATGTATTTGGTTTAATCGTGTTATATGATGGATGATTAATATATCAGTGGGTGTTTTTCAATCTAGACACCTTTGCAAGAGGTAATTTAATTCCAGGATAATTAGGAGCAAACTTATGGACATCTAATAGTGGCAGTTTATTATTATTATCTTTATTATAACTATACACCTGATTATTCAGGCGTTTAGGAATTTGTGATTACGAATTTTATTCACCAATAATTTTCTTCATGATTATGAAGGTGTATGAGATTCAAGGTCCCTTGAGACATTATCCAATTTATCATGAAGATTAGTGAATAATGGTGATGTCCCCTTAGTTACAGACACCTAGGCATATGACCATTTAGAGGTAATATAAAAGCAAATAAATGTACAGTATAGTTTGGTTACAACACAATGTTATTAATATGAATTTTGTTTTTGTACTGTAATATTATATTTTGCGGACTACTTTTTATTTATTAATACCAATAAAAGTTATATTTTAATAATTGCATGACAATTCCTCAATTCCATCAATGTTATTAATATCGATTGATACAGCTTTTGAGTCCGTGAGTGCCCCACAAAGGAATTATCTTTTTCTCTTTTTGGTATAGCTAGATTGTGATATATATTCCTGGGTGCACCTCCTCTCATAATAGTAGTGAAATTTGCAAGACATTATGCCTACTATATAATATGATATTTGTTAAGATAAGGAAGGACTCAAAATAAATACGTTTATAATAATATCTGTGCGGGTAAGCTCTTCTCTTTCCCTGTATAAATACCTCCGTTCTAACTTGCACATATAGGAACATATATGGGATGACATAGTATGTTACGTACGGGGTCGGTCTGATACTCCCGGCTATACAGCTCGTGGCAGTTGTTGAATATGTACTCATAGGTGGAGTTCAGGCAGGCTTTCACACAGTCCCTGACCACCTGGCTGGCCCGGGGCGGACTCTGCAACTCTTGTACCTTGCAGGATAGAGAAAACAGTATAAAAATACAAGTAAAATAAAAAAGTAAGCTGCAAAGAACACTGAATACCTACTGGGACGCTGCATGGCTACCTACCGGGACTCTGCATGGCTACCTACCGGAACGCTGCATGGCTCCCTACCAGGACGCTGCATGGCTACCTACCAAGACGCTGCATGGCTACCTACCGGAACGCTGCATGGCTACCTACTGGAACGCTGCATGGCTCCCTACCAGGACGCTGCATGGCTACCTACCAAGACGCTGCATGGCTACCTACCGGGACGCTGCACGGCTACCTACCGGGACGATGCACGGCTACCTACCGGGACGATGCATATGTAAGAGACTGTTATTCACAGCAACAATTCTGGTCCCGAGGCTACATGGTACTACAAAGCTCCCACATACGTGCCATGTGCTATGTTACTGGCTGCACATGATACCCGGGCATATACAGAACAGTTATGTGCCATCTGATAGCTGAGATCTCGGCAGTGTAAGCTTGTACAATTGGCACGTCCTGTGCCCAGGTCAGATTAATGTAGACTTTATGTTGTCACCTTTATAGAATGCTTTTATCCGTAGCCACGGGATACAAAGTAAATGTACACAGTAACATCGTTCCCCATGGACTACGGCTGACACATAATGCACAACACTATACTGAGACTCTTCTTACAGTTAAAACCAGCAGTAATACCACAAATCACAATATCTACATGTAAATGAAGCAATGACATCACAGTGGGCGTGTCCAGGGTGTGATCCAGATGCACTAAGCTTCTCTCCCCTCCTCCGCTGCTGGAACCATTTGCAGAACCCGGAGCTGGTGACGCTGCCACCTAATCCATTGCCCATGTCTGACATCAGATGTGCGGGGGCACATTCTGGCATTGTGTATCGCGAGGCCTGAGCCCGGAGCAGGGCCGATATTCATGTAAACTGGTGATATACAATACTGCTACTGCACATGCTGCAAAATCACTAATAACTCGCACAGCGCAGGCGTCCAACAGTGTGTACGCACAGAGCCCCAGTACCGCGTGGTGCCTGCAATGTATGGAATATTCCTGGGAGGTGGCTATTCAGACGCACCGAGATGTACCGTCTCTTACGGCCGCCTTATGGGAGCGTCGCGAACGTGACGCAGGAGTGGTGTGAACTAACCTGCTTACACTGGAGGCCATACGTTCACGGAGATTCTGCGCCTAGTATGAAGATGGTGGAGTCTAACGACGTACAAAGTGGGATGGTTGCGACCAGTGGCGGTTCTTACCTTTTCCAGTCCGGCTAGGGGTGCCCGGGCCGCAACTTAGGTCAGCGCTGACCACAGTCCCTAATCTTGTACTGCACATGCGCAGTAGCCGGGATTGTATTGCTGCATGCGCAGCTGGAGTATAACACTGTGCAGCGCCTAGTGGTACATTACAGCCAGCTATCAGCACAGAGCAGGGTTCCTGCTGGAAGCTCCATCACACTCCGGCCTGGTACTCCCACAGGGGGAGGAGTGTCCGCCCCTGAGACGGTCAGCCCTGTGTGAGATTAGCAGGTACGGCGTACAATGGGAAGCCACTACACTGCCAACACATGCAGGTCAGATCCACACAGGGGGACAGTCTCCTGCTCCCTAGCTAGAATCTGCCACTGGAGAGGCACTAAGTGGGCGCCCCAGTCATTGTACAGTCAGACGCACGCTTGTACACCAGGAGTAAGGGCCGATACTGCCATTAGCAGGAAGTCGCAGTTACGCCTACGGAAACGGACGCTAATGCGTTGCCCGCAGCGCGAGACCTGGAATCAGGCCCATAACGTCACAGGGGACAGTCACTGACACTCACCATTATTTGGGGTAGGAACTCCTAGTTACTAAATTATCTTATTTACTATAATGTGGGTGATATACGTACTCGCGGGTCTTAATAACATTAGTGCATAGTTTACAGTACAGACAAGGGGACATCCCCCTCATTAATGTGTCATATCATCCAGACAGAAACACTATACAGAGACTGGAATAACATTGGTGCCCTTTACAAAATGAGTTTATGTGCGGTTATCAATGAGCATGGTGCTGTACAGCTTTCCTGTGCCATCAGTGACCATGTTCCCAATCCCTACGATCCCTATTCATACACCTCTCAGTATATATCAGAATAACATTGGTGCCCTTTATAAAATGAGTTTATGTGGGGTTATTAATGAGCATGGTGCTGTACAGCTTTCCTGTGCCATCACTGACCATGTTCCCAATCCCTATGATCCCTATTCATACACCTCTCAGTATATATCAGAATAACATTGGTGCCCTTTATAAAATGAGTTTATGTGCAGTTATTAATGAGCATGGTGCTGTACAGCTTTCCTGTGCCATCACTGACCATGTTCCCAATCCCTACGATCCCTATTCATACACCTCTCAGTATATATCGGAATAACATTGGTGCCCTTTATAAAATGAGTTTATGTGCGGTTATTAATGAGCATGGTGCTGTACAGCTTTCCTGTGCCATCACTGACCATGTTCCCAATCCCTACGATCCCTATTCATACACCTCTCAGTATATATCAGAATAACATTGGTGCCCTTTATAGAATGAGTTTATGTGCAGTTATTAATGAGCATGGTGCTGTACAGCTTTCCTGTGCCATCACTGACCATGTTCCCAATCCCTACGATCCCTATTCATACACCTCTCAGTATATATCAGAATAACATTGGTGCCCTTTATAAAATGAGTTTATGTGCGGTTATTAATGAGCATGGTGCTGTACAGCTTTCCTGTGCCATCACTGACCATGTTCCCAAACCCTACGATCCCTATTTATACACCTCTCAGTATATATCGTCCATAAACCAGAAAATAAATCACGGAGGGGACGGAGGTCCTGCAATCAGTCACAAACACCCCAGGGCTCCAGGGCCTGACTCGCTGATTAGTAAAAGAATAAACGTATCAGGAACGTATAAAGACAGCGGCAGCCGCAGTAATGGATGTGCGTGACGTGTCGTGTCTGACCAGGATTACATTCACTCCCTCCCATTATATCCCAAGTCTCTCATCTCCGTTACTCCAGCGCCAGTGGATGTGATCAGAGTCAGCGGGAGAGCGCGGACACACGGCGCCTCTCCAAAAAGGTCCCGTGCGCCGGATCGTGACACAGAGCTAGATGATAGGTGACACATTCAGTGGTGTCAGACAGATGTGAGGTGACTTCTGCTCCCCGGCTCTTCTGCTTCTCAAACCCTCCTCGGGGTCCTGAGCCGACAGCCCCGATCGGCGGTGACGATGCTGTCCCACTTAGCGGCAGCTGGCAGAGCAGAGTTCTGGCTCCCAGCAACAGAGCTCTGGTTACAGACTATACCCGTGCTAGCAGCTCCCCGCTGGGCGCTCATTACCCAGTGCCCTGATCATTACATGGACGGGAACAATGGAAGCCGGGTCTCCAGGTGGAAGATCACAGGACGGCTAAGCTCCTCTCTCTCTCACAGCGAAGTGCTGTTCTCCTATGATCTGATTCATTTATGTGACACATTCTGGTAGGGGGCCGCTCCCTGTGTCACTGTACCATCTTACTACAACAGGGAGACCTGAGCTACCGTATGGGACGCTGTTCTCCTATGATCTGATTCATTTGTGACACATTCTGGTAGGGGGCTGCTCCCTGTGTCACTGTACCATCTTACTACAACAGGGAGACCTGAGCTACCGTATGGGACGCTGTTCTCCTATGATTTGATTCATTTATGTGACACATTCTGGTAGGGGGCCGCTCCCTGTGTCACTGTACCATCTTAATACAACAGGGAGACCTGAGCTACCGTATGGGACGCTGTTCTCCTATGATCTGATTCATTTATGTGACACATTCTGGTAGGGGGCTGCTCCCTGTGTCACTGTACCATCTTACTACAACAGGGAGACCTGAGCTACCGTATGGGACGCTGTTCTCCTATGATCTGATTCATTTATGTGACACATTCTGGTAGGGGGCCGCTCCCTGTGTCACTGTACCATCTTAATACAACAGGGAGACCTGAGCTACCGTATGGGACGCTGTTCTCCTATGATCTGATTCATTTATGTGACACATTCTGGTAGGGGGCTGTTCCCTGTGTCACTGTACCATCTTACTTCTTTACAACAGGGAGACCTGAGCTACCGTATGGGACGCTGTTCTCCTATGATCTGATTCATTTATGTGACACATTCTGGTAGGGGGCTGCTCCCTGTGTCACTGTACCATCTTAAAAGAACAGGGAGACCTGAGCTACCGTATGGGACGCTGTTCTCCTATGATCTGATTCATTTATGTGACACATTCTGGTAGGGGGCCGCTCCCTGTGTCACTGTACCATCTTACTACAACAGGGAGACCTGAGCTACCGCATGGGACGCTGTTCTCCTATGATCTGATTCATTTATGTGACACATTCTGGTAGGGGGCCGCTCCCTGTGTCACTGTACCATCTTACTTCTCTACAACAGGGAGACCTGAGCTACCGTATAGGACGCTGTTCTCCTATGATCTGATTCATTAATGTGACACATTCTGGTAGGGGGCTGCTCCCTGTGTCACTGTACCATCTTACTACAACAGGGAGACCTGAGCTACCGTATGGGACGCTGTTCTCCTATGATCTGATTCATTTATGTGATACATTCTGGTAGGGGGCCGCTCCCTGTGTCACTGTACTATCTTACTACAACAGGGAGACCTGAGCTACCGTATGGGACGCTGTTCTCCTATAATCTGATTCATTTATGTGACACATTCTGGTAGGGGGCCGCTCCCTGTGTCACTGTACCATCTTACTACAACAGGGAGACCTGAGCTACCGTATGGGACGCTGTTCTCCTATGATCTGATTCATTTATGTGACACATTCTGGTAGGGGGCTGCTCCCTGTGTCACTGTACCATCTTACTACAACAGGGAGACCTGAGCTACCGTATGGGACGCTGTTCTCCTATGATCTGATTCATTTATGTGACACATTCTGGTAGGGGACTGCTCCCTGTGTCACTGTACCATCTTACTACAACAGGGAGACCTGAGCTACCGTATGGGACGCTCTTCTCCTATGATCTGATTCATTTATGTGACACATTCTGGTAGGGGGCTGCTCCCTGTGTCACTGTACCATCTTACTACAACAGGGAGACCTGAGCTACCGTATGGGACGCTGTTCTCCTATGATCTGATTCATTTATGTGACACATTCTGGTAGGGGGCTGCTCCCTGTGTCACTGTACCATCTTAAAAGAACAGGGAGACCTGAGCTACCGTATGGGACGCTGTTCTCCTATGATCTGATTCATTTATGTGACACATTCTGGTAGGGGGCCGCTCCCTGTGTCACTGTACCATCTTACTACAACAGGGAGACCTGAGCTACCGCATGGGACGCTGTTCTCCTATGATCTGATTCATTTATGTGACACATTCTGGTAGGGGGCCGCTCCCTGTGTCACTGTACCATCTTACTTCTCTACAACAGGGAGACCTGAGCTACCGTATAGGACGCTGTTCTCCTATGATCTGATTCATTAATGTGACACATTCTGGTAGGGGGCTGCTCCCTGTGTCACTGTACCATCTTACTACAACAGGGAGACCTGAGCTACCGTATGGGACGCTGTTCTCCTATGATCTGATTCATTTATGTGATACATTCTGGTAGGGGGCCGCTCCCTGTGTCACTGTACTATCTTACTACAACAGGGAGACCTGAGCTACCGTATGGGACGCTGTTCTCCTATAATCTGATTCATTTATGTGACACATTCTGGTAGGGGGCCGCTCCCTGTGTCACTGTACCATCTTACTACAACAGGGAGACCTGAGCTACCGTATGGGACGCTGTTCTCCTATGATCTGATTCATTTATGTGACACATTCTGGTAGGGGGCTGCTCCCTGTGTCACTGTACCATCTTACTACAACAGGGAGACCTGAGCTACCGTATGGGACGCTGTTCTCCTATGATCTGATTCATTTATGTGACACATTCTGGTAGGGGACTGCTCCCTGTGTCACTGTACCATTTTACTACAACAGGGAGACCTGAGCTACCGTATGGGACGCTGTTCTCCTATGATCTGATTCATTTATGTGACACATTCTGGTAGGGGGCTGCTCCCTGTGTCGTTGTACCATCTTACTACAACAGGGAGACCTGAGCTACCGTATGGGACGCTGTTCTCCTATGATCTGATTCATTTATGTGACACATTCTGGTAGGGGGCTGCTCCCTGTGTCACTGTACCATCTTACTACAACAGGGAGACCTGAGCTACCGTATGGGACGCTGTTCTCCTATGATCTGATTCATTTATGTGACACATTCTGGTAGGGGGCTGCTCTCTGTGTCACTGTACCATCTTACTACAACAGGGAGACCTGAGCTACCGTATGGGACGCTCTTCTCCTATGATCTGATTCATTTATGTGACACATTCTGGTAGGGGGCTGCTCCCTGTGTCACTGTACCATCTTACTACAACAGGGAGACCTGAGCTACCGTATGGGACGCTCTTCTCCTATGATCTGATTCATTTATGTGACACATTCTGGTAGGGGGCTGCTCCCTGTGTCACTGTACCATCTTACTACAACAGGGAGACCTGAGCTACCATGTGGGACGCTGTTCTCCTATGATCTGATTCATTTATGTGACACATTCTGGTAGGGGGCTGCTCCCTGTGTCACTGTACCATCTTACTTCTCTACAACAGGGAGACCTGAGCTACCGTATGGGACGCTGTTCTCCTATGATCTGATTCATTTATGTGACACATTCTGGTAGGGGGCTGCTCCCTGTGTCACTGTACCATTTTACTACAACAGGGAGACCTGAGCTACCGTATGGGACGCTGTTCTCCTATGATCTGATTCATTTATGTGACACATTCTGGTAGAGGGCTGCTCCCTGTGTCACTGTACCATCTTACTACAACAGGGAGACCTGAGCTACCGTATGGGACGCTGTTCTCCTATGATCTGATTCATTTATGTGACACATTCTGGTAGGGGGCTGCTCTCTGTGTCACTGTACCATCTTACTACAACAGGGAGACCTGAGCTACCGTATGGGACGCTCTTCTCCTATGATCTGATTCATTTATGTGACACATTCTGGTAGGGGGCTGCTCCCTGTGTCACTGTACCATCTTACTACAACAGGGAGACCTGAGCTACCGTATGGGACGCTTTTCTCCTATGATCTGATTCATTTATGTGACACATTCTGGTAGGGGGCTGCTCCCTGTGTCACTGTACCATCTTACTACAACAGGGAGACCTGAGCTACCATGTGGGACGCTGTTCTCCTATGATCTGATTCATTTATGTGACACATTCTGGTAGGGGGCTGCTCCCTGTGTCACTGTACCATCTTACTTCTCTACAACAGGGAGACCTGAGCTACCGTATGGGACGCTGTTCTCCTATGATCTGATTCATTTATGTGACACATTCTGGTAGGGGGCTGCTCCCTGTGTCACTGTACCATTTTACTACAACAGGGAGACCTGAGCTACCGTATGGGACGCTGTTCTCCTATGATCTGATTCATTTATGTGACACATTCTGGTAGGGGGCTGCTCCCTGTGTCGTTGTACCATCTTACTACAACAGGGAGACCTGAGCTACCGTATGGGACGCTGTTCTCCTATGATCTGATTCATTTATGTGACACATTCTGGTAGGGGGCTGCTCCCTGTGTCACTGTACCATCTTACTACAACAGGGAGACCTGAGCTACCGTATGGGACGCTGTTCTCCTATGATCTGATTCATTTATGTGACACATTCTGGTAGGGGGCTGCTCTCTGTGTCACTGTACCATCTTACTACAACAGGGAGACCTGAGCTACCGTATGGGACGCTCTTCTCCTATGATCTGATTCATTTATGTGACACATTCTGGTAGGGGGCTGCTCCCTGTGTCACTGTACCATCTTACTACAACAGGGAGACCTGAGCTACCGTATGGGACGCTCTTCTCCTATGATCTGATTCATTTATGTGACACATTCTGGTAGGGGGCTGCTCCCTGTGTCACTGTACCATCTTACTACAACAGGGAGACCTGAGCTACCATGTGGGACGCTGTTCTCCTATGATCTGATTCATTTATGTGACACATTCTGGTAGGGGGCTGCTCCCTGTGTCACTGTACCATCTTACTTCTCTACAACAGGGAGACCTGAGCTACCGTATGGGACGCTGTTCTCCTATGATCTGATTCATTTATGTGACACATTCTGGTAGGGGGCTGCTCCCTGTGTCACTGTACCATCTTACTACAACAGGGAGACCTGAGCTACCGTATGGGACGCTCTTCTCCTATGATCTGATTCATTTATGTGACACATTCTGGTAGGGGTCTGCTCCCTGTGTCACTGTACCATCTTACTACAACAGGGAGACCTGAGCTACCGTATGGGACGCTCTTCTCCTATGATCTGATTCATTTATGTGACACATTCTGGTAGGGGTCTGCTCCCTGTGTCACTGTACCATCTTACTACAACAGGGAGACCTGAGCTACCGTATGGGACGCTGTTCAAAAAAGTGTTTTATGATCCCCTTTCATTATACTTCATTTACGCTAAATGCCAGTCACTCTTTTTGACTCAGACGGGCCCAGCATAAGTTGGAGGAGGATTGGGCATGTGATTGGTGGTCGGGGCTCATAGCCAATCGTGTACCGCCGTGACTGACACAGAATTTAATACAAAGGGAGTTTAAGAGACACTTTCAGTAGAGAAACGATAAACTTCTATTTAGTTACTGTAAACCAGGTAATGGCCGCGTCAGTCGCAGGAGCCCCTTCCACAGCAGGACCTGCCAGGGCCGGGGCAGGGGACATGTGGGTGAGGTCTGGGTAACTGGCGGAGGCACTAGCTGCCGCTTCTGATTGGCTGTAGGAGGATTCACCTCAGAAGCCGAGAGGTGCTTCCTCCGTTGGTAGTGTCTATATTATATCATTTTTGGGGTCCTGTTTTACTATTTTAGCTAATTTCTTTGGCACACGAGAAGGAAGATGATATGTCTGTAGTATGGAGGGTTTTATTTATACCAGAGTAATGGTTGGGGTGTATTCTTGCTGCAAAAACAAATGTTATTAACCATTTCTTATGCTTCTGTTGTTGAGTGAAAGTGTATCTGATGTACGGCTGACATAAACCTGGTGCATATACTACTGGTGCAGAGCTGGGTGTATCCGACTCAGCATATGGGTGTAAGTGTATCTGCTGTACACAAGACATAAACCTGGAGCATATACTACTGGTGCAGAGCTGGATGTATCCGACTCAGCATACGGGTGTAAGTGTATCTGTGTACACAAGACATAAGCCTGGTGCATATACTACTGGTGCAGAGCTGGGTGTATCCGACTCAGCATACGGGTGTAAGTGTATCTGATGTACACAAGACATAAGCCTGGTGCATATACTACTGGTGCAGAGCTGGGTGTATCCGACTCAGCATATGGGTGTAAGTGTATCTGCTGTACACAAGACATAAACCTGGTGCTTACACTACTGGTGCAGAGCTGGGTGTATCAGACTCAGCATATGGGTGTAAGTGTATCTGTGTACACAAGACATAAACCTGGTGCATATACTACTGGTGCAGAGCTGGGTGTATCAGACTCAGCATATGGGTGTAAGTGTATCTGATGTACAGCGGACAAAAACCTGGTGCTTATATACTACTGGTGCAGAGCTGGGTGTATCCGACTCAGCATATGGGTGTAAGTGTATCTGATGTACACAAAACATAAACCTGGTGCATATACTACTGGTGCAGAGCTGGCTGTATCAGACTCAGCATATGGGTGTAAGTGTATCTGCTGTACACAAGACATAAACCTGGAGCATATACTACTGGTGCAGAGCTGGGTGTATCAGACTCAGCATATGGGTGTAAGTGTATCTGTGTACACAAGACAAAAACCTGGTGCATATACTACTGGTGCAGAGCTGGATGTATCTGACTCAGCATACGGGTGTAAGTATATCTGTGTACACCAGACATAAACCTGGTGCTTACACTACTGGTGCAGAGCTGGATGTATCCGACTCAGCATATGGGTGTAAGTGTATTTGTGTACACAAGACATAAGCCTGGTGCATATACTACTGGTGCAGAGCTGGATGTATCAGACTCAGCATATGGGTGTAAGTGTATTTGTGTACACAAGACATAAACCTGGTGCATATACTACTGGTGCAGAGCTGGGTGTATCAGACTCAGCATATGGATGTAAGTGTATCTGATGTACAGCAGACAAAAACCTGGTGAATACACTACTGGTGCAGAGCTGGGTTTATCAGACTCAGCATATGGGTGTAAGTGTATCTGATGTACAGCAGACAAAAACCTGGTGCATATACTACTGGTGCAGAGCTGGGTGTATCAGACTCTGCATATGGATGTAAGTGTATCTGATGTACAGCGGACAAAAACATGGTGCATATACTACTGGTGCAGAGCTGGATGTATCCGACTCAGCATATGGGTGTAAGTGTATCTGCTGTATACAAGACATAAACCAGGGGCATATACTACTGGTGCAGAGCTGGAAGTATCCGACTCAGCATATGGGTGTAAGTGTATCTGCTGTACACAAGACATAAACCTGGTGCATATACTACTGGTGCAGAGCTGGGTGTATCAGACTCAGCATATGGGTGTAAGTGTATCTGATGTACAGCGGACAAAAACCTGGTGCATATACTACTGGTGAAGAGCTGGATGTATCCGACTCAGCATATGGGTGTAAGTGTATCTGTGTACACAAGACATAAACCTGGTGCATATACTACTGGTGCAGAGCTGGATGTATCCGACTCAGCATATGGGTGTAAGTGTATCTGATGTACACAAGACATAAGCCTGGTGCATATACTACTGGTGCAGAGCTGGATGTATCCGACTCAGCATATGGGTGTAAGTGTATCTGTGTACACAAGACATAAGCCTGGTGCATATACTACTGGTGCAGAGCTGGATGTATCAGACTCAGCATATGGGTGTAAGTGTATCTGTGTACACAAGACATAAACCTGGTGCATATACTACTGGTGCAGAGCTGGATGTATATGACTCAGCATATGGGTGTAAGTGTATCTGTGTACACAAGACATAAACCTGGTGCTTACACTACTGGTGCAGAGCTGGATGTATCCGACTCAGCATATGGGTGTAAGTGTATCTGTGTACACAAGACATAAGCCTGGTGCATATACTACTGGTGCAGAGCTGGGTGTATCCGACTCAGCATACGGGTGTAAGTGTATCTGATGTACACAAGACATAAACCTGGTGCATACACTACTGGTGCAGAGCTGGATGTATCAGACTCAGCATATGGGTGTAAGTGTATTTGTGTACACAAGACATTAACCTGGTGCATACACTACTGTTGCAGAGCTGGATGTATCAGACTCAGCATATGGGTGTAAGTGTATTTGTGTACACAAGACATAAACCTGGTGCATACACTACTGGTGCAGAGCTGGGTGCATCCGATTCAGCATATGGGTGTAAGTGTATCTGTGTACACAAGACATAAACCTGGTGCATATACTACTGGTGCAGAGCTGGCTGTATCAGACTCAGCATATGGGTGTAAGTGTATCTGATGTACACAAGACATAAACCTGGTGCATACACTACTGGTGCAGAGCTGGATGTATCCGACTCAGCATACGGGTGTAAGTGTATCTGATGTACAGCGGACAAAAACCTGGTGCATATACTACTGGTGCAGAGCTGGAAGTATCCGATTCAGCATATGGGTGTAAGTGTATTTGTGTACACAAGACATAAACCTGGTGCATATACTACTGGTGCAGAGCTGGGTGTATCAGACTCAGCATATGGGTGTAAGTGTATCTGATGTACAGCGGACAAAAACCTGGTGCATATACTACTGGTGAAGAGCTGGAAGTATCCGATTCAGCATATGGGTGTAAGTGTATTTGTGTACACAAGACATAAACCTGGTGCATATACTACTGGTGCAGAGCTGGGTGCATCCGATTCAGCATATGGGTGTAAGTGTATCTGTGTACACAAGACATAAACCTGGTGCATATACTACTGGTGCAGAGCTGGGTGCATCCGATTCAGCATATGGGTGTAAGTGTATCTGTGTACACAAGACATAAACCTGGTGCATATACTACAGGTGCAGAGCTGGGTGTATCCGACTCAGCATACGGGTGTAAGTGTATTTGTGTACACAAAACATAAACCTGGTGCATACACTACTGGTGCAGAGCTGGATGTATCCGACTCAGCATATGGGTGTAAGTGTATCTGTGTACACAAGACATAAACCTGGTGCATATACTACTGGTGCAGAGCTGGGTGTATCAGACTCAGCATATGGGTGTAAGTGTATCTGATGTACAGCGGACAAAAACCTGGTGCATATACTACTGGTGCAGAGCTGGATGTATCCGACTCAGCATATGGGTGTAAGTGTATCTGCTGTACACAAGACATAAACCTGGTGCATATACTACTGGTGCAGAGCTGGATGTATCCGACTCAGCATATGGGTGTAAGCGTATCTGTGTACACAAGACATAAACCTGGTGCATACACTACTGGTGCAGAGCTGGGTGTATCAGACTCAGCATATGGGTGTAAGTGTATCTGATGTACGGCTGACATAAACCTGGTGCATATACTACTGGTGCAGAGCTGGATGTATCCGACTCAGCATATGGGTGTAAGTGTATCTGTGTACACAAGACATAAACCTGGTGCATATACTACTGGTGCAGAGCTGGATGTATCCGACTCAGCATACGGGTGTAAGTATATCTGTGTACACAAGATATAAACCTGGTGCATATACTACTGGTGCAGAGCTGGGTGTATCAGACTCAGCATATGGGTGTAAGTGTATTTGTGTACACAAGACATAAACATGGTGCATATACTACTGGTGCAGAGCTGGGTGTATCTGACTCAGCATACGGGTGTAAGTGTATCTGTATACACAAGACATAAACCTGGTGCATATACTACTGGTGCAGAGCTGGATGTATCCGACTCAGCATACGGGTGTAAGTGTATCTGTATACACAAGACATAAACCTGGTGCATATACTACTGGTGCAGAGCTGGGTGTATCCGACTCAGCATATGGGTGTAAGTGTATCTGTGTACACAAGACATAAACCTGGTGCTTACACTACTGGTGCAGAGCTGGATGTATCCGACTCAGCATATGGGTGTAAGTGTATCTGTGTACACAACACATAAGCCTGGTGCATATACTACTGGTGCAGAGCTGGATGTATCAGACTCAGCATATGGGTGTAAGTGTATTTGTGTACACAAGACATAAACCTGGTGCATACACTACTGGTGCAGAGCTGGGTGCATCCGATTCAGCATATGGGTGTAAGTGTATCTGTGTACACAAGACATAAACCTGGTGCATATACTACTGGTGCAGAGCTGGATGTATCCGACTCAGCATATGGGTGTAAGTGTATCTGTGTACACAAGACATAAACCTGGTGCATATACTACTGGTGCAGAGCTGGATGTATCCGACTCAGCATATGGGTGTAAGTGTATCTGTGTACACAAGACATAAACCTGGTGCATACACTACTGGTGCAGAGCTGGATGTATCCGACTCAGCATATGGGTGTAAGTGTATCTGTGTACACAAGACATAAACCTGGTGCATATACTACTGGTGCAGAGCTGGGTGTATCAGACTCAGCATATGGGTGTAAGTGTATCTGATGTACAGCGGACAAAAACCTGGTGCATATACTACTGGTGCAGAGCTGGGCATATCAGACTCAGCATATGGGTGTAAGTGTATCTGTATACACAAGACATAAACCTGGTGCATATACTACTGGTGCAGAGCTGGATGTATCCGACTCAGCATATGGGTGTAAGTGTATCTGTGTACACAAGACATAAACCTGGTGCATACACTACTGGTGCAGAGCTGGGTGCATCCGACTCAGCATACGGGTGTAAGTGTATCTGTGTACACAAGACATAAACCTGGTGCATATACTACTGGTGCAGAGCTGGGTGTATCAGACTCATCATATGGGTGTAAGTATCTGTGTACACAAGACATAAACCTGGTGCATATACTACTGGTGCAGAGCTGGGTGTATCAGACTCAGCATACGGGTGTAAGTATATCTGTGTACACAAGACATAAACCTGGTGCATATACTACTGGTGCAGAGCTGGGTGCATCCGACTCAGCATATGGGTGTAAGTGTATCTATGTACACAAGACATAAACCTGGTGCATACACTACTGGTGCAGAGCTGGGTGTATCAGACTCAGCATACGGGTGTAAGTGTATCTGTGTACACAAGACATAAACCTGGAGCATATACTACTGGTGCAGAGCTGGGTGTATCCAACTCAACATATGGGTGTAAGTGTATCTGTGTACACAAGACATAAGCCTGGTGTATATACTACTGGTGCAGAGCTGGGTGTATCCGACTCAGCATATGGGTGTAAGTGCATTTGTGTACACAAGACATAAACCTGGTGCATATACTACTGGTGCAGAGCTGGGTGTATCCGACTCAGCATATGGCAGTAAGTGTATCTGTGTACACAAGACATAAACCTGGTGCATATACTACTGGTGCAGAGCTGGGTGTATCAGACTCAGCATATGGGTGTAAGTGTATTTGTGTACGCAAGACATAAACATGGTGCATATACTACTGGTGCAGAGCTGGGTGTATCTGACTCAGCATACGGGTGTAAGTGTATCTGTATACACAAGACATAAACCTGGTGCATATACTACTGGTGCAGAGCTGGATGTATCCGACTCAGCATACGGGTGTAAGTGTATCTGTGTACACAAGACATAAGCCTGGTGCATATACTACTGGTGCAGAGCTGGGTGTATCCGACTCAGCATATGGGTGTAAGTGTATCTGTGTACACCAGACATAAACCTGGTGCTTACACTACTGGTGCAGAGCTGGATGTATCCGACTCAGCATATGGGTGTAAGTGTATCTGTGTACACAAGACATAAGCCTGGTGCATATACTACTGGTGCAGAGCTGGATGTATCAGACTCAGCATATGGGTGTAAGTGTATCTGTGTACACAAGACATAAACCTGGTGCATACACTACTGGTGCAGAGCTGGGTGCATCCGATTCAGCATATGGGTGTAAGTGTATCTGTGTACACAAGACATAAACCTGGTGCATATACTACTGGTGCAGAGCTGGATGTATCCGACTCAGCATATGGGTGTAAGTGTATCTGTGTACACAAGACATAAACCTGGTGCATATACTACTGGTGCAGAGCTGGGTGTATCCGACTCAGCATATGGGTGTAAGTGTATCTGATGTACAGCGGACAAAAACCTGGTGCATATACTACTGGTGCAGAGCTGGGCATATCAGACTCAGCATATGGGTGTAAGTGTATCTGTATACACAAGACATAAACCTGGTGCATATACTACTGGTGCAGAGCTGGATGTATCCGACTCAGCATATGGGTGTAAGTGTATCTGTGTACACAAGACATAAACCTGGTGCATATACTACTGGTGCAGAGCTGGGTGTATCAGACTCAGCATATGGGTGTAAGTATCTGTGTACACAAGACATAAACCTGGTGCATATACTACTGGTGCAGAGCTGGGTGTATCAGACTCAGCATACGGGTGTAAGTATATCTGTGTACACAAGACATAAACCTGGTGCATATACTACTGGTGCAGAGCTGGGTGCATCCGACTCAGCATATGGGTGTAAGTGTATCTATGTACACAAGACATAAACCTGGTGCATACACTACTGGTGCAGAGCTGGGTGTATCAGACTCAGCATACGGGTGTAAGTGTATCTGTGTACACAAGACATAAACCTGGAGCATATACTACTGGTGCAGAGCTGGGTGTATCCAACTCAACATATGGGTGTAAGTGTATCTGTGTACACAAGACATAAGCCTGGTGCATATACTACTGGTGCAGAGCTGGGTGTATCAGACTCAGCATATGGGTGTAAGTGTATCTGATGTACACAAGACATTAACCTGGTGCATACACTACTGGTGCAGAGCTGGGTGTATCCGACTCAGCATATGGGTGTAAGTGTATTTGTGTACACAAGACATAAACCTGGTGCATATACTACTGGTGCAGAGCTGGGTGTATCCAACTCAACATATGGGTGTAAGTGTATCTGATGTACACAAGACTAAGCCTGGTGCATATACTACTGGTGCAGAGCTGGGTGCATCCGACTCAGCATATGGGTGTAAGTGTATCTGTGTACACAAGACATAAACCTGGTGCATATACTACTGGTGCAGAGCTGGGTGTATCAGACTCAGCATATGGGTGTAAGTGTATTTGTGTACACAAGACATAAACCTGGTGCATATACTACTGGTGCAGAGCTGGATGTATCCGACTCAGCATATGTGTGTAAGTGTATCTGATGTACAGCGGACATAAACCTGGTGCATATACTACTGGTGCAGAGCTGGGTGTATCCGACTCAGCATATGGGTGTAAGTGTATCTGATGTACAGCGGACATAAACCTGGTGCATATACTACTGGTGCAGAGCTGGGTGTATCCGACTCAGCATATGGGTGTAAGTGTATCTGATGTACAGCGGACATAAACCTGGTGCATACACTACTGGTGCAGAGCTGGGTGTATCCGACTCAGCATACGGGTGTAACTATGTAATTACAACATCCTCATTTTTACACCTTTTGTTACTTGTTTTTGTGATGCAGCCTCCTGCTCACCATGAACCCCATTGTGTTCTGTGTGAGCGTTGTGACAACTGTGTGGCTAGGACAATACTAAAGGGAGACTTATTATGTAGCTAAATTAAAACATATATATCCGTAAAAAAACCTCATTCACAAAAGGTCAGATGGGCACCGAGCACAAGCCCATTATTCCAGCAGTAACTGAAGATGGGGGTCAGGGCGGCTTATCCGGCAGGCGGGGATGTGAGGACATTCTGATCCCTATACTGGCAGGATAAGGGTGTTGCTAAGCATCTTACATGGACCCTCACAGGCTGACAAGAACACCTTCAGCGGTTACAGCACATGCAGGTTGACAAGCGTCTGCTGGAAGGGTTCTTTACGGTAAGAGCAGGGCAGGTAGAGCATTAGTCGTGCTGTTTAACGCGATGCAGTGATTTAGACTGGATCCCTATATTTTTAGACAAAGCATGAATTTGTATAAAAAAACCACCTTCCCGGACTGCGCATTATACATACACCTGTATTCCTGTCGTGGGATTTACGGGATGGAGGTTACCTTCATGCGAAAGAACGTGATGCTGGTCAGTAAATCCACCGTGGACTTTAGGTCCTGCAGTCTGTCGGGGCTGCTGGCGGGGAAATTGTTCTAGGAGAAAGGACACAGAACACGATTAGTGAAAGGTTATATCGCCCGGCTCTCGGCATTCAGGTCATCCAGCGACCGCTATGACCCTAAAGAGAATAATACTTCACATGAAATGATAGAATACTATACAAGGTACAAATTCCTTACTTCCCTACCTAGTGTTACTTACATGGTTATATCTCTGAAATTCTATTGGGCTGAATGTAAGACGCATGGGAGCCATGTTTTAGTATGCGCATGCGCGCATGAGTCCGATGACGAGCGTACAGAGTCGCAGTGCAGATTTAGACGCACGGTATCAGAAGTGTGAGGGCCGTTCCAGTGCGGTGGCTAAAATGACGCACAGAGATGTTCCGTCTTATGAGAGTGTCGCGGACGCGCACACAGACGCCAAACCGCTCACACTCAGACGGAAAATCTGCACCTGCCATAGGGCTTGTGCACGTCTTGCTAGTGCGTCCGATGGCGGCGTCTAAAGATGCGGAAAGCGGGCATTTATGGATCCTGACAGTGGGCGTCGCACTCCTTGCCCATACTGACGCACAGATCGCCTTTGTAGCGGCATTAGCATATAGACGCAGACGTGAGTGCGGAAAAAGACGCGACTGCGGCCAACCTGTAATTGACCCCTGTAGATTATGTCCTACATCAGATGCGTATAGGAAGACGGACGCTGTGAGCTGTATCTGTGGTTTCGCACAGACGCCCAATGCACTGGCTGATGCCGCGTGCGATAAAACAGGCAACATTGTATCATCTGAGGGAACTAAACACATATTTACAATCCAACGGTCAACGACTATTTAATTCATAACAAACAAATGCAGCTGCAACACAGAACACTTTGAAGAACATTATTAAATATACATGAAGAAAATACATTTACCATGAATAGACTATTTCTCAGCAAGATATAATCCATCACAGCTGCACTTCCCTGTCAGACAGACGCAGTAAGAGAGGAGGACAGACGTATTCGCACATGGGACAGACGGTTACTATTGGGAAGCGGCCGGCTGGGCAGCACTTTGCCGCATAAACATTTACAGATATGACAGCGTAAGCCGGGGAGGATTGTATGGCCAGAACAAGGATGTCCTCCGGCTGAAGCCCCCGCAGAGACTGAATTACTGGAGATGATACTACTGGGAATACTTAGAAATAACGGCACCTTCTATGAAAAGCTCCAGTATATATATATATATATATATATATATATATATAGAGAGAGAGAGAGAGAGAGAGAGAGAGAGAGAGGGCATTGCTCCGTAGGATGGAACGTGGGCAGTGCACACAGCATGCAGAGAACCTGAATTGGGGCCATCAGACATAATACACAACGGCGCGGATAAACATTTTGGACCAAGTATTTGTGGAATTCTGTAAAGAACAGATGGTGACAGATTCATTATTTAACATGCAGACAGCTTGGTGGAGGATCCGCCAGACCAGGCGCCAATATTCACCCAGCGTGTGGTAGCCGGCGCACATTCCCAGCTCTCCTGCACGCGGAGGCGATGAGGCTCAGTCAGAAGATGGGATGTGTGACAGGGAGCTGACGTCACAATCTGCCGAGGCCCTTGGGTCTGTATGTACCACCAGGACCAGTGTCACAGGCTGAAGCAGATTTCATGTTTTTCTCAAATGTCAACATGAACGGACCTTGAAGACCCCCAGTGTGCACCTGCAGCTGGTGAGCAAGACCCGAGAGCACAGCCCTACACCCCAAACTTTGACAGTACGATATACAAATGTATGTAATTACGGGGTCATCCACTCACCGGCCTCCGCGGCACAGCAATGACTAACCTCCTCCTACTTGTCCGGTCATTTCTACTGTGTCTACCTCCACCTCTCCCCTATATACCTCTTGCCTTGGTGACTATATTAGATCTATTGACGGAAAGGGATTGAAATACTGACGGATAAAGATCCCGACTGGGACAGGTAAGTACCCTAACCCTCCCTCAGTGGTGACTAACCCTAACCTCCCCCCGGGGGTGCCTGACCCCCTCTTACCGCTCCCTAAACCTAACCCTCCTGGGGGGGGGGGTAAGGTGTCTAACCCTAAACTCTCACTGGGGGTGCCTAACCCTCCCACTCCCCTTAGGGGTGCTTAGACCTAATCTCCCCCCCCCCAAACCTAACCCTGCTAGACTACCAAATCCTAAATACCCCCCCCCCCCACAGCTAACGCTAATGCACCCCAGACTAAAGGCCCCCATACATCAGAGATTGATTGCAGCAATCGTGCAATTTGCAATCGATTGTGTATAAAAACTTTTCCCTTTTTCAATCGATTGCAGATTGCAGAATTGCCACAATCGATTGAAAAAGGGAAAGATTTTTATACACAATCGATTGCAAATTGCACGATTGCTGCAATCAATCTCTGATGTATGGGGGCCTTTACCTTCGTTCGGGATTAACATAGGCGTCTGTATTTCGACACCTATGTTAAATGCCTTGCTGGGATTCCGCTGTCGGGATTGAGATCGGCGGTCGCATACATCCCTTATTAACCTCCAATACCACCTGTATTCTGACGGCAGCCAAATTTACCTCTCTTCCCTGATGTTACCCTTCGGTGCTCTTCCGCCTCACTTGATGTCTGTCAGACATCTCCTCCTAGATCTCCAGACACGTCCTAAAAATTTCTAAAACTGAAGTTATTGTGTTTTCCCAGCCAAGGTCCTCTCCCCTCTCCTCCTCCCTCCACTACATCTCCTCTCCTCCTCCCTCCACATCTCCTCACTATTCTCGGTGTCCAAAGCCTACTGTCTGGGTGTCATCCTTCACTCTGCAAACCCCACCAGGTTGTGTTTGAAAATTGACAGTTAGGAGCTGAATGGCTGGTACTTTATCTCTCTCCAATGCTTTGATAAATCTTCCCAGTCCGGTATCGCCATTCACACACTCCATCATTCCAAATTCCTGCGCTCCTCAGCCTGTCCTTTACCCCTCTGTCCATCTCATTCTCCCCTCTCATTGCTCACCCTCTGCTGCCTCTCCCCTGCCGGTCACTCCACTGGCCCCCTGCCCCCTTCCCCATACACAATCACACCCCTCCCCTTCAAACATGCTTTCATCTCCCATATTCTCCTGTTAGGACATTTCCTCTCCTCCTGGCTACCACCCTATTTCTCTGCCAAAATCCGTCAAGGACTTGGAAGCAGCCATCAATAAATATCTTCACTTGACCCAAAATGCCCTGGCAAAAAGTGACTAAGTCATAGGGCCACTTCCCCGTCTCCATAGCCGCTCTCGGCAAAGGGCCACTTCCCCGTCTCCATAGCCGCTCTCGGCAAAGGGCCACTTCCCCGTCTCCATAGCCGCTCTCGGCAAAGGGCCACTTCCCCGTCTACATAGCCGCTCTCGGCAAAGGGCCACTTCCCCGTCTCCTCAGCCGCTCTCGGCAAAGGGCCACTTCCCCGTCTCCATAGCCGCTCTCGGCAAAGGGCCACTTACCCGTCTCCATAGCCGCTCTCGGCAAAGGGCCACTTCCCGGTCTCCATAGCCGCTCTCGGCAAAGGGCCACTTCCCCGTCTCCATAGCCGCTCTCGGCAAAGGGCCACTTCCCCGTCTACATAGCCGCTCTCGGCAAAGGGCCACTTCCCCGTCTCCTCAGCCGCTCTCGGCAAAGGGCCACTTCCCCGTCTCCATAGCCGCTCTCGGCAAAGGGCCACTTCCCCGTCTCCATAGCCGCTCTCGACAAAGGGCCACTTCCACGTCTCCATAGCCGCTCTCGGCAAAGGGCCACTTCCCCGTCTCCATAGCCGCTCTCGGCAAAGGGCCACTTCCCCGTCTCCATAGCCGCTCTCGGCAAAGGGCCACTTCCCCGTCTCCGTAGCCGCTCTCGGCAAAGGGCCACTTCCCCGTCTCCATAGCCGCTCTCGGCAAAGGGCCACTTCCCCGTCTCCATAGCCGCTCTTGGCAAAGGGCCACTTCCCCGTCTACATAGCCGGTCTCGGCAAAGGGCCACTTCCCCGTCTCCATAGCCGCTCTCGGCAAAGGGCCACTTCCCCGTCTCCATAGCCGCTCTCGGCAAAGGGCCACTTCCCCCTCTCCATAGCCGCTCTCGGCAAAGGGCCACTTCCACGTCTCCATAGCCGCTATCGGCAAAATCCATCCCTCCCTGCTGCCCTGGACCTTTCACTCTTTTGGGCGTTTGTACGCTACTCTCTCCTGGTATCCGTTCCCCAGGTACGCCTTCTAGCTCTCAGGTACGGATGTGATTTTATACATCTTTGCTGCTTTCGCGCCAAACGGCCTCTCTCGGCACACCAAATCCTGCGCGACTGCTAGCGATGGGCATCTTTTTTTGCGTTTCCTTTGCAGAGAATGAGTCTAAGTCTAGGACGTAGAGACCAGGCTGATTCATTTGAACTGCGAAACTTTTTATATCTGTGCACGACTGAGGGCCCGATACAGCAAGGAACGCAGTTGCTTATACGCACGCAATTGGCCGATTGTTGCGTACTGCACATGCATCGCAGTGCGGGTGTGTGAACCAGCCGCTGCGATCAGAACTGCGCAGTGGCGACGCAGACCCATGGCAGAGTGATTGATAGGAAGTGCCATTGGTGGGTCATCGAGCGAATGCAGGCGTGCAAGTGCGTTTCAACGCCGTTGCAGGGGCGTGCATAAATTAGCCACTGCGATACCATACACAGCCTGAGGCCTCATAGCGTGCGCTGAAGTTAGCAATTCCTGAGTGAGGTCTGACCCTGCCTTATCTGTGCGTACGGGTCCGATGTTACTCGATAGTACCGATGTTCTTGCAGTCTTGCTAATCATTACGGATGTGTGTGCGTAAGGTAAAGTGGGCGTCCTTATGTAGTGCTGCGGAGACTTTGTGATCGCAATAGATTAGCTTACAATCGCCCTGACCTGTGTGCGTACGCTATAATGTGTACCGCAATGAATCAGGCCCCGAGTCTCTGAATTAGCGTACAAAGTGCTACGATGCAGCGGCCGCAGCGTTTTTTCCACGCCAAGTTTTGTTTACAGACTCAGTCGCACACAGATATATATATATATATGTTGTATATCAAATGAATCAGCACAGTGTCACAGTCTGCTGGTGCATCCTAGTTGCTACGCATTGCGACTTAGACGCGTTTACGGCAATACAAGACGACCGACGCCAGCAGAGTTGCATGGGACTCGGTGGCTCACTCACGCCAGGCGTATTGCGCTCCGTGTTTGCGTGGGATTCCTCTGGGTGCTTCTGTCTGCTCCAACACATAATGATAGGTTAAATGGCTTCCGATTGAAAAAAAAAGTTTAACCTTAGTATGAATGTGTGTCCATAGATTGCAAGCTCCGCTGCAGCAGTACCTATTATTAATGACTACATATTCTCTATAAAGCTCTGCGGAAATAATGGTTAATAAAACAATAATACACTCAGGAGCCTATAGGATGTGCAGCATCTCAGGAGTATATGGAACAGGACAAAGGGCCTGATTCAGACGCAAGTGGCTGCTCGTTCGCTCCGAGCGATGTTTGCCCAACTGCGCATGCGTACAGATCATAATACGCATGCGCGAACCAGTCAGTGCGGCCGAAAATCGTTTGTTCGCTAAATAGCGAATGCCTGCTAATATGAGTGACAGGAGGAGGCGTATGTGGGTGGTGACAGGGGAAGGTGCTTGAAAACGGGGAGTGGAGATCAGAACGCAGGCGTGCTTAAAGGTCAAAACGGGCGTTTTATGGGTGTGCATAATTAATACAGCAGCGTCATCGGCCACGTCACTGGGTTATTTTATAGCCAGAACTGCTCGCAAAATTGTGGTAGCAAAAACCAACCACAAGAATAGCGAGCAGTTCATACGCCGTCCGATGTACTCGATTAATCTAATAAATAGCGGACATGACGTAGGATGCGAGCGGCCAGGGGGCGTAGTTTCCCAAAAAACGACCGCAAGTTTTGTACGCTCGTTCAGACCTAGAGGCGTGAACAGACCGCAAACAGCGAACGGTTCATTTGAATAGCCACCCCTATTTTCTTGACGAGCGAGCGCAAATAGCGTCCGGCTCTGAATCAGGCCCAAAGCACCTAAAAAACAGTATATGGGGCCGCTCTGCAAAGAACCAGAAGCTATATAAGAGCTTGTACTGTTCATACAAGTCCATACACCGCATTTCATTACAAAGAAAAATAAAAATGAACAGTCATAAAAACATTCACTATAAAAAAATCTAATAAAAGGGAGTAAATTATAGCCTCACACTACACAGATATATCAGGTAATAAGCAGCTAGCGCTGGATTCTGCCTTTCCGTAACCCAGAGCTACGTTACTTCATAGAGAAGGGTGACTGACGCCTCCCGCTATAGCTGGCAGCGGCCTGGCATCTCACCCACACAGCGCCCGTTACAGGCGTCTCCCTCGCACCGGTGTAATTACACGTTCTGCATCGCTAATTGCTTCCTACAAAGCAGCACTTTATATTTCCAGGAGATAGTTAATTACACGGGGGAGTGCCGAGTAATGGCGAGGAGAAGGGAGCGTCTCGTGCCGCTGCTCTGCAATCACCCCTATTGTGTCACTACTGAGCTTACCCGGTACATGGACAGATCGATGCGCAGGGAATTGTGCAGCTGGTCCAGGAGCTTCACGAAACGCTCTTTCTGTGGGCATAAAACAGAGAGTTTAATATCACACGGGAATAGCAGATGTCACGCAGACAGGCGGACGCTGGACAAGGTGCGGAGGACTTACCCCGAAGTTAGACGCCGAGAAGCGGTCAGAGGCAGAGACGTTGGTGGAGGCGGTCGTGTGGGCGTAGTAGGCATTGATATTGGCGAGTAAGGTGCTCATAACCGCTGGAACTCCAGGACACATGTACTTGGATGATAGACAGGCAAAGTGTCTGTGAATGAAACGCATTTAGCGGTTAATTATCAGATCGCTTATTACTGTGACAGGGCTTAAAGGGCAGGTGCTCAGTGCGGGCATCATCCTCAGGTGGCAGTGTCATCTGCTCATCACCACGCACCCTAGGACCCACTGACTTATCCCAGCACAGGGGGGTTGGGTACGGGATCCCGGTGGTGAGGATGCCGACGGTCAGCATACTGACAGAATTAGGTAAGTAACTCTTACCCTAACCCACGTTTCCCACAGCCTAACCCTCCCCTCCGCAGCTTAACCCATCCCTACGCAGGGTAACCTTAACCCTCAACTCTCGCAGCGTAACCCTAACCCACGTTTCCCGCAGCCTAACCCTCCCCTCCGCAGCTTAACCCTCCCCAGCGTATCCCTAACCCTCCCCTCTACAGCCTACCTCTAACCCTCCCTTCCACAGCGTAACCCTAACCCTCCCCAGCGTAACCCTCCCCTCCACAGCCTAACCCTCCCCTCTCGCAGCTTAACCCTAATCCTCCCCTCCACAGCCTAATCCTAACCCTCTGCAGCGTAATCCTAACCCTCCACAGCGTAACCCTAACCCTCTGCAGTCTAACTCTCCCCTCCACAGCGTAAACCTAACCCTCCCCTCCACAGCCTTACCCTCACTGCAGTGTAACCCTTACCCTCCCCTCTCGCAGCGTAACCCTAACCCTCCCCTCCACAGCCTTACCCTACTCTCTGCAGCGTAACCCTAACCCTCCCCCCTTGCAGCCTAATTGTAACCCTCCCCCTAGTGCCTAACTGTAAACCTAACCCTCCCCCTTACCCTAATACCGACCGTTGGGATTCCGGCATGGGGATTCTGGCCGCTGGCTTCCTGACCGTCGAGATGCCAACTACATCGCAGTCACAGGCCTGTTCTCCCTTCAGGTGTGCCAGGTGATAGGCGTCTGTGCCATTTGGTGATAAAAGGGGGCACAACACTGCGATGGTCTGACACTGAGCAGAAATCGGGTGGCCACCAATGGAACCAGTAGCCACCAATCCTCAGCAGAGGAAGGGTCTATATGCAGGAGACTAGCTCATCAAACCATAGAGGACAAATGGTCAGGCTTACTCCAGCTGCAGAGGGTGGGAATGTCCCTTGTCAGCCTCCGGGGAAGCTTTGTACTCCATCCATTCAGCCGAATAACATTTGTGAGTAAGCTACCTGGTCAGGCAGAGAGGTGCGGAAATAACCCGGGAACCAGCAATCATTACGGTGTCTGACCTGAACCTGACCATACACAGAATGTGACGGACATTCACCAGACCCCCCCCCCCCCCGCTAATTGTCCCAGGTGCACATTAGGGGTTAAATAGCAAGCCAAATCCGCTAATAACACTTTATGTGGACATGTCAGCGTGGCTAATGAGAACCACAGTTTCCTAAGAGAGAGAATGTAAATGTCACATAAGAGGATGGCAATCTGTCATGTACGGTGTCACACCTGTAAGATGTATCCGTCCTGTGAGCGTCAGCTCTTGGGGTGGGGCAAATAACTCTTAAACAAGATGGAGCAATACTGTAAAATAGGGATGTGCAGGCTCGGATAGGTTCGAGTTTGCACGTGGAGTTCGGATTTTTCCCTCCAAAAAAACGGAACTCAGAACGAGGCAAAACGTCATCTTACATGGACGAACATCATCATTCCTGGACAAAAGACCAGGAATGATGATGTTCGTCCATGTAAGATGACGTTTTGCCTCGTTCTGAGTTCCGTTTTTTTGGAGGGAAAAATCCGAACTCCACGTGCAAACTCGAACCTATCCGAGCCTGCACATCCCTACTGTAAAACCTTTTATTTACTCCATTTTATTCTAAGTTGTTTCTATTGACTACAGATCATATCTACCGATGGCCGGCACAATCGCAGATGAGATAATCGGGCCTGATTTAGAGTCGGACGCTACTGCAGCCGCGACTGCCGCTTTTGCCGCAGTGCGACTCAGTCTTTATGCTAATGCCGCGGCCGATGGACTTCATACAGCGACGTCCACCAGCTGTGGCGGCGCATGGAAACGCACCGTCATCCATGCCATCTCGCATTGCGCTAGCCCTGTGGAAGCGCAGATTATCCGTCTGCAAATGGCCGCCGTCAGTGTAACTACGGCAAAATACGCTGCTGCTAACCGCGACACGCGTCTGTCTAGCCACACCCCCGTTACCACCGACCAAAATGGCCTCTCTCTGCCTCCAAATTCGTCCTGCGCGATACAAACCGGACGCGTCTGCTGACTGGAAATATTGGGCGTTTGCGTGCGGCATCGACATCAGGCTCTTAAGCCACATCATCCAGTCATATAACAGCTTCTAGTCTTCTTAAACCATGGTGAACAAATGAAAGCTAGTTAATGATTGGCTGCTGCAGGCAGCGTATTAGAATAGAAGCATTTTACTCTCTGCATCTTCCCATAACGCCATCACCGAGCACCGGTGTCCTCAGTCTCTCTCGCACCTGATTGTACTGGGAATTATTGGCGTGCTGTTAATAAGAATGACTATTTTTGGAGCCGCCTTGGCTGGGGATAATACGATATTGCAGAGTATGATTCATGTACTCCGCACTTCAGGAGAGAAACCTATTATTTACCAGCAGAAAGCGATGAGATTATTCACTTCTCACAATACCGTGATGTACATTATACAAGACACAACAATGCGAGCATCAGTCAGTCAGACATCTATCACAGCGCTGACGGCGTCCCAGCCATCGCCCCCCCCGGAGTTACAGCAATGACATGGCGGACGGCTACTGCACATCTACAGGAGATCTCATAAGAAATTAATGTATTTCCCCCACTACTAGTCCATAATAAGCGATGGATCTGTACCGGTAATGGCAGCAGCCCCGGACTCCGCCCATAAGTGTGACCATTTACGGTTTTAGCCCAATCGCAGCTGTCAATAGACATTAAAACGTACTCACATGAGGCCAGCGCTAATCGATCAGACAGGGCACCAATAGCGCATGTATCATCCAACATCTGGTTAGTCCCGATCAGATGAGGATATAGATGGACAGTCTTTTCGGGGCGTATACCTGTAGCCATATGGGGCCAATCAGCTATAAAGCAGCCTAATTTACTGCTAGGACCGCAGCGTGTGCAGGGCCATCGCAGCGTGTGCAGGACCATCGCAGCGTGTGCAGGACCATCGCAGCGTGTGCAGGACCATCGCAGCGTGTGCAGGCAACTAATGACGTATATATAAAAGGGAGCAGTAAAAAACAGCGTATTTAGGGTCACCGTTCCCTCCCACCGCAGGCACCAAATGATCTCAGAACAACCCATTTCTCATACTCACGTCATGGCCTGGTAAATCGACTCAATCCCATATCGCATGGCAAACTCATCGACGATCTCCTGGGCCGTCTCGTCAAAGTAAACCTTCCAGGCGTCGTCGCCCTTCGCTTCTGGGATCCTCACCACCCCGCTGCCCTGTATGTCCGTGAGGTGGTGAAACAGGTTCTGCAAGAGGAAGGATGGCACGACTCATTACTACGCTGCAGGGTGTAGGTTATCCACCCGCGCCCTGCGGTAAGTCCCGCAGCTACTTGAAATCGCTCCGTTTGTGTGTCGCTTCAGAGACCAAATATACTGTACACCCCCGTCCCTCCCCCTCACACACCTAACCTAGCATAGTAGCAGGAGAATATCAGCTCACTGGACCAGTGATACCCAGCAAATAAGTAACCTTGCTTTTGGCCAGTTCCGTTCACTGCAGCGTAAATTTGACCAAGTTGCATGACAAACAGGCGAATGGAGGCAGACAACCCTGCCCGTCAGAGCTTACACTCTAGTAGGAGGGGTAATAGACATTAGCGGTAGTAGGGACAGGGGGGGTAGCGTTAGTTGTGGGAAACTGCGGAGACAGAGGTTAAGCAGTCTGAGTAGCAGGACGGTACGGGTGTTGCCCTAGGAAGAATTGCCATGTTATAGGAGCCCATTCTCAGAGTACAATAGATGAAGATTAAAGACAGGGATTGGTTTTATCTTAGTGTAAAAAACCAAGCAAGACAAGAGAAACTTTAAATGGATAAGAAACGTTTGATGTTGTACAGAAACGCACTGTACCCGAAGCATTCCCAGGCTCCCTGTAGAGGTTCTGTCAGAGCGGTGACGTCTTCCTCGGCCAAAGCGGCCCCACTGAGCATCTAATTGAAGATATTGTGATATAATCTGTGTATGATGCTGCGTTGCTGTATACACAAGGGGCCTTCACAATGTGATCTGGAATAACAGACTTTAATCTGAATTCAGACAAAAGGTTTAATCCAGTCCTTGGCAGTATACCGAATACATTACAATACTTTACATGTAATTAGCTTCCCAAGGAGACCACTTAGACCACTGGCACTAATGTAATCCAGCAGGCAGAAAAAGCCCCGGCTATTACAGAAGGGGATTGGTGCTGGGCCGGGGGAAGGCAGAGGTCACGGCATTGTTGGACACTAATGCGCACATTAGCAGCGGCCGACTGGACGACCTTCACAAGATGTATGCAGGAGTGACAGAAACCTATTAATCCCTGCGGTATAGAAGTGGGTCACAATAAAGTATATATCAATTATACTTTCATTTTATATGAAATGTGACACAGGGGACAGTCTGTCCTTCAGAAAGATACAGACTGCTCCAGTGCCAGCCCTAGGCCCGTGGTCTCCCATGACAACCCAGAAAAGCCAGAAAATGCTTTCTTACAAGCACCACAGGCATAGCGTCCCAGGTACAGGCTTCTGTAAGGAACACGAGTCCCAGGTACAGGCTTCTGTAAGGAACACGAGTCCCAGGTACAGGCTTCTGTAAGGAACACGAGTCCCAGGTACAGGCTTCTGTAAGGAACACGAGTCCCAGGTACAGGCTTCTGTAAGGAACACGAGTCCCAGGTACAGGCTTCTGTAAGGAACACCAGTCCCAGGTACAGGCTTCTGTAAGGAACACCAGTCCCAGGTACAGGCTTCTGTAAGGAACACCAGTCCCAGGTACAGGCTTCTGTAAGGAACACCAGTCCCAGGTACAGGCTTCTGTAAGGAACATGAGTCCCAGGTACAGGCTTCTGTAAGGAACGTGAGTCCCAGGTACAGGCTTCTGTAAGGAACACCAGTCCCAGGTACAGGCTTCTGTAAGGAACACCAGTCCCAGGTACAGGCTTCTGTAAGGAACACGAGTCCCAGGTACAGGCTTCTGTAAGGAACACGGGTCCCAGGTACAGGCTTCTGTAAGGAACACGAGTCCCAGGTACAGGCTTCTGTAAGGAACACGACTCCCAGGTACAGGCTTCTGTAAGGAACACGAGTCCCAGGTACAGGCTTCTGTAAGGAACACGAGTCCCAGGTACAGGCTTCTGTAAGGAACACCAGTCCCAGGTACAGGCTTCTGTAAGGAACGTGAGTCCCAGGTACAGGCTTCTGTAAGGAACGTGAGTCCCAGGTACAGGCTTCTGTAAGGAACACCAGTCCCAGGTACAGGCTTCTGTAAGGAACACCAGTCCCAGGTACAGGCTTCTGTAAGGAACACGAGTCCCAGGTACAGGCTTCTGTAAGGAACACGGGTCCCAGGTACTGGCTTCTGTAAGGAACACGAGTCCCAGGTACAGGCTTCTGTAAGGAACACGACTCCCAGGTACAGGCTTCTGTAAGGAACACGAGTCCCAGGTACAGGCTTCTGTAAGGAACACGAGTCCCAGGTACAGGCTTCTGTAAGGAACACGAGTCCGAGGTACAGGCTTCTGTAAGGAACACGAGTCCCAGGTACAGGCTTCTGTAAGGAACACGGGTCCCAGGTACAGGCTTCTGTAAGGAACACCAGTCCCAGGTACAGGCTTCTGTAAGGAACACCAGTCCCAGGTACAGGCTTCTGTAAGGAACACCAGTCCCAGGTACAGGCTTCTGTACGGAACACCTGTCCCAGGTACAGGCTCCTGTAAGGAACACTAGTCCCAGGTACAGGCTTCTGTAAGGAACACCGGTCCCAGGTACAGGCTTCTGTAAAGAACACCGGTCCCAGGTACAGGCTTCTGTAAGAAACACCAGTCCCAGGTACAGGCTTCTGTAAGAAACACCAGTCCCAGGTACAGGCTTCTGTAAGGAACACGAGTCCCAGGTACAGGCTTCTGTAAGGAACACCAGTCCCAGGTACAGGCTTCTGTAAGGAACACCAGTCCCAGGTACAGGCTTCTGTAAGGAACACGTTGTAAATTTTACAACATTAAGGGGCGAATTTAATAAACAGGTTTTGCGGCTGATTTTTAGGAACTGCCTCGTTATTTAATTATCGCAGCATTTTATTATGAGGGCGCAGTCGCAGAACTCTATTGCTCCCTTTATCTCTAATCGCAAAAACAGTCCCCCTCGCTTGATATTGCGTTAGTGGCCGTGCATGCACAGTAGCGTGATGGCGTAAGCATGGTACGGTGCCACCCACTTTCCCAGCAAGAGAGATTTAATTAATGGGCCCGATCGATTGCTTCTTATAGTCTCGATAATCTTTAGAAGTGTGACTAGCTCTTCCCCCTCTATACCCCCCTACAAGCCCAGTCTTTGGATGTGCCCGAGGGGAGCTGGAAAAAACAAACTGAAGGAGGAGGTGAAGCGAGTACACATAACAACAACATAAACACGGAAAGTATAGAAAGTTTGAAATAACAGTAACACAAAGAACATATCAAACAGTCATTACAGATAAGTATTGTGCTGTATAGGAATGTGCTGTAATAGAAAAAGGAGGCTCCTTGGAGGAGGCCATATACGCCTGACTGATGGTCAGATAAATCCAGCGGGCAAGCGTCTGTTTGGAAGCTGGCCAACCCGGACGAGCAGCGTCATATAAGACAGAGCGTCTGTTTTACATATAGCTGCAATCCTTTTCACATAGATCCGAGGAGCTCTAACGACATCCAAGGATCTTGAAGTTGGTGAATCCTGTTGAAGAACCGGTACCACAATAGGTTGGCTGATGTGGAAAGCTGAAACCATTTTGGGAAGGAAATACATTCTCGTACGGAGTTCCGCCCTATCTGAATAACACCAAATATGGAGGATGACAGGATAGAGCCCCAAGCTCCGACACCCGTCTGGCTGAGACCAGTGCGAGTAGAAGTACCAAGTTAAATGAAAGGTATTTAAACTCCACAGTCTCCAAAGGTTCAAACAGAGAAGACTGTGAAGGAAACGACCAGACCCAGATCCCATGGAGCCGTAGGAGGCACAAATGGTGTTTGTAACCCTATAACTCCTTGCAGAAAGGTCTGAACATCCAGAATGAAGGCCAGCTTCTTCTGGAAAAATACCGACAGTGCTGAAATTTGAGCTTTCAGGGAACCCAGACGTAGCCCGGCCGAGAAGCCTGCCTGCAGAAAAAGCAGGAGTCTGGCGAATTTAAAATCTGTAGGAGGCGACTCTCACCGTTCACACCATGAAACATAAGCCTTCCAAATATGGTGGTAATGTTTCGAAGTAACTTATTTCCGGGCACGAAGCATAGTAGGGATTACCATGGATGGGATTCCTTTTCATATGGCCCTTTCAACAGCCACGCCGTCATACATAGCCACCTTAAGTCTGGATAGACTAGAGGACCCTGTTGTAAGAAATCTTTTCTCAGAGGTAGGGGCCACGGATCGTTGATGAGCAGAAGGCGGAGGTTGGAATACCAAGCTCTGCAAGGTCAATCCTGAGCCACTAAGAGAACTTTGGACCTCTCCCTTTTAATGTGTTGTAGAATCCGAGGGAGAAGAGGAAAAGGTGGGAACAGATAGACAAAACGGAACTGCTATGGTGTTGAAAGTGCGTCCACTGACATTGCCTCCGGGTCTCTCGTCCGAGAGCAGTACAGAGGCAGTTGATTATTTTGTCTGGACGCCATGATGTCGACTTGCAGAAGACCCCACCGTTGGACAAGTTGTCGATAAACCCGAGGATGGAGCGCCCATTCCCTTGGGTGCACGTCCTGCCAGCTGAGAGTGTCTGCCTCCCAATTGTCGATGACTATAATGAAAATTGCTGAAATCACCACTGCGAACATTTCTGCCCAGAGTAGGATGCGGCGTACTTCCTTCATTCCAATCAAATTACGGGTGTCACCCTGTCGGTTTGCACGCGCCCACTGCTGTCGCGTTATCTGACTGCTTGGTTCTGCAACAGGTGATCTGCTGTCTGAAGAGTGTAGAACACTGCCCTTAATTCCAAGATGTTTATCGGCAGACTCGCTTCCTGTGAGGTCCAGCTTCCCTGGTAGTGGTGTTCCCGAAACACTGCCCCCCACCCTCTCAGACTGGCGTCTGAGGTCAGGAGAGTCCAATCCCACACTCCGAATCTCTTGCCCTCCAATAGGTGCAACGAGTTCAGCCACCAAAGAAGGAAAATCTGAGTTCTGGGACATAATCTCACGTGTTGGTGAAGGAAAAGATGGGATCCTGACCATTGTGAGAGGAGGTTGAGCTGAAACGTTCTGGAGTGGAAACGTCCGTAAGGAATGGCCTCGATTGCCGCCACCATCTTTCCCAGGAGTCGAATGCAGATGTGCAGCGATACACGACGAAGTCGAAGTACCGTCCTCACCATCTCTTGAATGGTTAACTGCCTTTTCCTGAGGAAGGAAAACCCGCTGACATAGCGTGTCCAGGATCATTCCTAGAAACTGGAGCCTCTGTGTCAGTTGCAAATGAGACCTGGGAAAGTTCAGGATCCACCCATGACATATGAGGAGCTTGTGAGTCACTGAGATGTTCTGTAGTAATTGTTCTCTGGAGTGAGCCTTCAGAAGAAGATCGTCCAGGTAAGGGATAATTGTGATCCCTTGTTTCCGAAGGAGATCCATCATCACCGCCATGACCTTCGTGAATACCGTGGGGGCAGATGAAAAGCCAAAGGGCAAGGCCTGAAACTGGAAATGTGAGTTCCGAATGGCGAGTCTCAGAAACACCTGGTGAGGATGTGAAAGTAGGCGTCCTTGATATCTAGAGATACCATGAATTCACCTTCCTCCAGGCCCACAATAACTGACTGAATGTGAAAATCTTCAGGTACGGATTGAGATCCTTCAAATTCAGAATAGGTCTGACCGAGCTGTCCGGCTTCGAAACCACGAGCAAACTGGAGTAGAAACCCTGTCCTGTCTGATGCCTGGAAAAGTGGACCAAAACCCGCGTGGATAGAAGTTTGTCTATCGATTCTCGAAAGACGACCCTCCTGTCGTTGGAAACTGGAAAACCTGTGGTGAAAAACCGAAGGGAGAGGTTGAAAGTGAAAATCAAGCTTGTATCCCTGGGTGATGAGGTCCCGAACCCAAGCGTCCATATAAGATTCTGTCCATACTTCTCTGAAGTCCCGAAGACATGCTCCCACCCTGGGGTCCCTCAGGTGAGAGGGAAGCCCGTCATGCTCCTGTTGAGCAGATGTTGTTGCGAAACTTCCACGACCTCTGGAACCACGGGAAGTAGTAGATCCTCCTCTGAAGCGACCACGGAAACTACCCGGGGAACGAAAGGACCAAAACTAGGGCCCCGAGTAGGGCCTTCTAGGAGGCGGAGCAGCCGACGGAAGATAAGTGGATTTACCCCTAGAAGCCTGAGAAATCCACTTATCAAGCTCAAAAAAAGACACCTCCTGTGAAGGGAAGAGCTTCCACAGCTTTTAAAGTTTCCACGTCCACCTGCCATTGATGAAGCAAAAGCGCCCTGCGCACTGAAACCGCCAGAGCTGAAGTTCTGGAGGCAACATCACAAACATCCTTGGATGCCTCTCCAAGGTACGCTGCAGCTTCCCCTATATGTTCTGCTAGAGGAATAAGTTCCTCCACCGGGAGCTGGTCTCTCATCCCATCAGCTAATCGTTTTGCCCAAACCTCAATAGCTTTGTTAGTCCAGCAGCTTACAATCGCAGGATGCAAAGTCACCCCCGGCAGCTGTATAAATGGACTTGAGAGTATTCTCCAGTCTCCTGTCCGATGTCTCTTTCAAAGATGTGGCTCCAGGGACCGGTAGAATAGTTTTTTTTAGATTGACGAGAGACCGAAAGATCTACCGTAGGAGGAGTCTCACCAGATTTTCTGCTTCTGCAGGAAAAGGATAGGAAGATAACCATCGGGACATCTGAAACTTTTTATCCGGATGTTCCCAAGCTGAAACCAGGAGAGAATCTAGTTCTTCTGAAATAGGAAAGGAAGTAGCCTGCCTTTGTTTCCTTAAAAAGAAAGACGGTCATGCAGGGCCATTTCCCTCATCTTCTATCTGCAATACTTGTCAGATTGCAGAAATGAATCCTTCTATCCCTTGGGACACAGGCTCAGATTCCTCTTGGAGCTCCTCAGGCGAATCCTGAGTATATTCACCCTCTTCTAAAGCCAGCATCTCCTCCTCCTCTGGGTCGTCCGACTGGAGAACTGAGTTTAACTGTCTTTTTTTTTGAGACCTGCTCCCACTTAGCACACGTCTATACCCCACTGTCATGAAGCCTCCAGTGTCCCCTACGGATGAAGGAGAAATTATATTTCCCGGGGAAAATAAGCAGATATTGATAAATCTGCCGCTTATGCTGAAATAACATGAAACAAGGGAGCACAAGCTGCCCAATGTGAATGTATGATATATTAGCAAGGGCTAATCCTGAGCTCATACAGTATATGCTGGGGTTCGGGCATTATTATAGGTACTTGTGTTTGTTATACTGCGAGAGGATTGGGGCAATTATTCCAATATCACAAAGATCCTCGTCTAAAGGAAACGTAGCCGCCCTCATTAGGCGTTTGTTACATTGCTGGAATAGAAAGACGTCTGGGGAGGAAGAGAAATGGCTGCAGATGCTGCAGTTCTGGAAGAACAAGACAATTCTGCGTGATATAAAGCGTAACGGAGGTGTCTTATCCTTACTTCTCGTGAGGCGCCATGGCAACAGCGATGCCGGCTAATTGTACGCAGCGCTGCGCTGCCAGTCATACTAACACTCCCTACACGTACAGTCACTGTATCAGATGGTTCTATTATTAATCCTGATATACCTCCGATATACTAAAGAATCCGGCATTGCTCAGTATGGTAAGGGGCTCATTTTCCATGACACCTGCTCTTACAACCAATTTCTCTGCTGGCCAGGATCACTCTGCAGAAACCAGCAGGCTGGGGTCCACTCCCAAATCACAAACTCCCCCCTATATAACCCCCCTTCCTTCTTCTGGATCTTTGTTTTCCTGAAATCATCCTTTTTTTCCTCCTTTGCTTCAAACTTCCCTCTATCTCTGCTCCACTTTATACAACCACCAACATTGGTATGTGTGTGCGGCTGGTGAGTGATCACACACACACACACACACACGTCACTCACCAGCCACACACACACACGTCACTCACCAGCCACATACACACACACACACACATAGGGGGTAATTCATCAGCCACACACACACACACACACACAGGGGTCACTCACCAGTCACACACACACACACACACATAGGGGTCACTCACCAGCCACACACATACACATATGGGTCACTCACCAGCCACACACACACACACACACATAGGGGTCACTCACCAGCCACACACACACACACACACATAGGGGTCACTCACCAGCCACACACATACACATATGGGTCACTCACCAGCCACACACACACACACACACACACACACACACACACACAGGGGTCATTCACCAACCACACACACACGGGTCACTCACCAGCCACACACACACACGTACACAGGGGTCACTCACCAGCCACGTACACACACAGGGGTCTATCACCAGCCACACACACACACTCACAGGGGTCACTCACCAGCCACACACACACAGGTCACTCACCAGCCACGTACACACACAGGGGTCTATCACCAGTCACACACACACACACACACACACACACACACACACACACACACACACACACACACACACAGGGGTCACTCACCAGCCACACACACACACTCACAAGGGTCACTTACCAGCACACACACACACACACAGGGGTCACTCACCAGTCACACACACACGGGTCACTCACCAGTCACACACACACGTACACAGGGGTCACTCACCAGCCACACACACACACTCACAAGGGTCACTTACCAGCCACACACACAGGGGTCACTCACTAGCCACACACACACGGGTCACTCACCAGCCACACACACACGTACACAGGGGTCACTCACCAGCCACACACACCCGGGTCACTCACCAGCCACACACACACGTACACAGGGGTCACTCACCAGCCACACACACACAAAGGGGTCACTCACCAGCCACACACACACACACACACACGGATCACTCACCAGCCGCACACACACACACAGGGGTCACTCACCAACAACACAAAACACACACATTCACACACACAGGGGTCACTCACCAGCCACACACACACACACACACACAGGGGTCACTCACCAGCCACACACACACACACACGGATCACTCACCAGCCGCACACACACACACAGGGGTCACTCACCAGCCACACACACAGGGATCACTCACCAGCCACACACACAGGTACAGGGATCACTTACCAGCTACACACACACACATGTACAGGGATCACTTACCAGCTACACACACACACACACACAGGTACAGGGATCACTTACCAGCTACACACACACACACACACAGGTACAGGGGTCACTCACCAGCCACACACACACACACACACGGATCACTCACCAGCCGCACACACACACACAGGGGTCACTCACCAGCCACACACACAGGGATCACTCACCAGCCACACACACAGGTACAGGGATCACTTACCAGCTACACACACACACATGTACAGGGATCACTTACCAGCTACACACACACACACACACACAGGTACAGGGATCACTTACCAGCTACACACACACACACGCACATACAGGGATCACTCACCAGCCACAGACGTACAGGGATCACTCACCAGCCACAGACGTACAGGGATCACTCACCAGCCACAGACGTACAGGGATCACTCACCAGCCACAGACGTACAGGGATCACTCACCAGCCGTGCACACACCAGTACAAGGATCACTCACCTCGTGGAGACACGTGTACTGAACATGGTACGGTGCCACTTTCTCCTCTCCCTTAATCTCAACATTTATTTGCAAGCGGATCGCCCCGGAGACAGCCGACTTGTCTGTTCTTTTCTCTGAAGAAAGAGTAAAGACATGGATAACTAGTTTTCAGGTACAGAACACAGTCTTCTATCCTGTCGTGGCCAAAGTAAAGCTTAATAAGCCGGACACAGCCCAAACAGCAGCTGCCACCAAAGATCCTATACTTTATTTCTATACATTATAGCAGCAACCCCACAGGGTAGACTTTTTTCCTATAAATGGAAAGTTAAAGTACGTATCAGGTATGCATCATTTTTCTCGCTTGCTCTTCTATAAATGATTATCTCTTTACAAAGTCTCTCTGAAAAAAAAAGTATGGCTGCCAGACAGTCTGATACACATACCTAGGTTCTCAAACTCTCAGCATGTCATGTGACGGCAGTAGGAGGATATCACAATGTAGACAGAGCTCAGAGGAGTGTTCCAAAGCCTCACTGCTCTCTACATCATGTGCCATATGACTGTAGGGGATGTAGTTAGCATCCCAGAGGCATCCCAAAGCTGGAAGTACGACAAGGGACTTAAGAAATACCGGGTTAGGGCTAGGGTGCGGTTAGGGTTACACTACAAGAAGGGAGGGTTAGGGAGAGAAGGGTAAGTATAATTACCCGGGATACCAACCATCGGGATGCCACTGTCGGTATTTTGACAGGACACTGTGGAATATCTACTGTATTATCAGTCATTAATTACCAAGCGTCTTCTTACAGCTAGCCACGGTGATTTAGATTATAAAAAATATGTATATTTTTTTCATGGGATTGATGCTTTAAATCTCAATAATAAACTATAGCCGAGTAATTATATTTTATATCAGCTGTAATAAAGCGATTCATTAATCCAACGGTCTCATTAGGAAGAGCTCATGTGCATGGCGCGGTGTCAGGGAGACTGGCAGAGAGCATTCTGGGTGTCTGCTGGCAAATGACAACACAAGGAGCAGCGGAGGCAGAGACTCCCGTAATGAGCAGATGAATTGTGCATAGTTTCTTCTGATCAGACGACTGACTAGAACTAGTGTGTGACCCTGGACTGCGCCCGACATACGGAAACACAGAGAATCCAGGTAATTACCGACACAGGACTCCTGTTAGATTCCGCAGGACAGGCTACAAAAGTCGGGCGGTAATGGAGTCTTCGTGACTCGATAGCGGCGCTGTGTGACTTAGATATTTTACCCCCTTCCCTCAGAAGCATAAAAACTAAATTATAAGTAGCTCTATGGAAATGTGCAATGAGCAGCGACCACAAAGGTACATGTCGACATTTCACTGACTGCCTTTTTCTTACCCCCCTCTATTAATATAAATGACAAATACTTTTGGCAGAAATACTGAAATGAAGCCGCTTTCCTGCAGCACGGAGGATGGTGTCACACGTCAGGAGTGATTAGATTGGCTCAATCACCGCTACAAGGAGAGAGAGGATCATCTTGTGCTGACACTTCAGTGCTAACGGCAGGACAGAGTGTTTCCCATTAACTCTTATGTGTTATTATGGGAGACATGTAATTACTTATACACCACGATACAGTCTAGTTACAGAAGTGCACTTTTCAACAACTGACATGTGATGGTGCCCGAGGGGCGAGGGAGCTGCAGGACTCGCAACTGGTGCAGTGTGCACGTGTAATATCAGCTGCAGCCTCCTGCGAGCAAGCAGAGGTGATCAAAAACAGCATTTCAAATAAATGTATTTCCAAACAAAGGCAACAAAAAAAATAATTATTAATAAATGGAAGTAGCAGATCAAATAAATGCAGGATGTCATTTGAACAAACAAAACACAAGTTACTCTGATTTGGGGACCAGAGGCGAAATTGAGCCACCACAAAATAGGACCCTCATCAGCTCCGCCGTCGGCTGCCTGTCCATGTGTCATGACATTTATTCCGCTTGTTAAAGTCCCAGTGCGGTGGCCACTTACAGGTAGGGTCTGCCCTTGTGTAGGCCCAGTTTAACGCCCCCCCCCCCCACACACACACACACACAGGAAGGGAATTCTAGGGATGGACCCCATCAAACTGCCATGTTGGCAAGTACTTATTTATATTTAAATTGAAACAACTGTAATGATCCTTTTAAGATACTTGATTGGAACGTTTCACTTTGAGGGGATCGGTATGTACTGCCAGCTGTCGGGATAGCTCCTGTCAAAATACAGACAGCTTAACCCCAACCCTCCGTTCTTGTAACCTAACCCTCCCTACCCAGCACCCTAACCCTCCCCATTAGTGCCTAAACCTAATTCTTCCCCCTTCGTGCCTAACCCTACCCTCCCCCCAGTGGCACTTAACCCTCCCCCCTAGGGGTGCCTAACACAAACCTCCCCCCACAAAACCTAACGATAACCCCGCTGTGCTACCTTAACCCACCAGCTCACGGCTAACACTGAGGGCGCCCCGGACTTGCCTTCTTCGCGCTGCCGTCCTTTTGTGTTCCGGCATTGGGATTAAGATAGGTGTCGGTAATTCGGTAAGCCTATCTTAAGTCACTTCTCAGGCTTTCCCCATGGGGATTTAGACTGGTGCCATGGCGGCTGCCGGTCTCATAACTACATCCCGTTTATCTTATCTGTCATATTTCTAGCTCAGAAAATGAAAGTAAACATCTAATTTGATGGGATGGGAAACAGCCCCAAAACGTTTACATGATATGGGAAGAGGTCTGTGACTAGCACCCATATGCTGGATTCACATACAGGAACAAGCTACACAATTCTAGCTAGGACAATGAGAATCATGGCTCTGTATCTATTACCTCTAGGACAATGAGACTCATGGCTCTGTATCTATGACCTCTAGGACAATGAGACTCATGGCTCTGTATCTATTACCTCTAGGACAATGAGACTCATGGCTCTGTATGTAGTACCTCTAGGTCAATGAGACTCATGGCTTTGTATGTATTACCTCTAGGACAATGAGACTCATGGCTCTGTATGAATTACCCCTCTAGGACAATGAGACTCATGGCTCTGTATGTATTACCTCTAGGACAATGAGACTCATGGCTCTGTATGAATTACCCCTCTAGGACAATGACACTCATGGCTCTGTATGAATTACCTCTAGGACAATGAGACTCATGGCTCTGTATCTATTACCTCTAGGACAATGAGACTCATGGCTCTGTATCTATGACCTCTAGGACAATGAGACTCATGGCTCTGTATCTATGACCTCTAGGACAATGAGACTCATGGCTTTGTATCTATTACCTCTAGGACAATGAGACTCATGGCTCTGTATAAATTACCCCTCTAGGACAATGAGACTCATGGCTTTGTATCTATTAACTCTAGGACAATGAGACTCATGGCTCTGTATGAATTACCCCTCTAGGACAATGAGAATCATGGCTCTGTATCTATGACCTCTAGGACAATGAGACTCATGGCTTTGTATCTATTACCTCTAGGACAATGAGACTCATGGCTCTGTATGTATTACCCCTCTAGGACAATGACACTCATGGCTTTGTATCTATTACCTCTAGGACAATGAGACTCATGGCTTTGTATCTATGACCTCTAGGACAATGAGACTCATGGCTTTGTATGTATTACCTCTAGGACAATGAGACTCATGGCTCTGTATGAATTACCCCTCTAGGACAATGACACTCATGGCTCTGTATGTATTACCTCTAGGACAATGACACTCATGGCTTTGTATCTATTACCTCTAGGACAATGACACTCATGGCTTTGTATCTATTACCTCTAGGACAATGAGACTCATGGCTCTGTATGAATTACCCCTCTAGGACAATGAGACTCATGGCTCTGTATGTATTACCTCTAGGACAATGAGACTCATGGCTCTGTATGAATTACCCCTCTAGGACAATGACACTCATGGCTCTGTATGAATTACCTCTAGGACAATGAGACTCATGGCTCTGTATCTATTACCTCTAGGACAATGAGACTCATGGCTCTGTATCTATGACCTCTAGGACAATGAGACTCATGGCTCTGTATCTATGACCTCTAGGACAATGAGACTCATGGCTTTGTATGAATTACCCCTCTAGGACAATGAGACTCATGGCTTTGTATCTATGACCTCTAGGACAATGAGACTCATGGCTCTGTATGAATTACCCCTCTAGGACAATGAGACTCATGACTCTGTATGAATTACCCCTCTAGGACAATGAGACTCATGGCTCTGTATGAATTACCCCTCTAGGACAATGAGACTCATGGCTTTGCATGTATTACCTTTAGCACAATGAGACTCATGGCTCTGTATGAATTACCCCTCTAGGACAATGAGACTCATGGCTTTGTATCTATTACCTCTAGGACAATGAGACTCATGGCTCTGTATGAATTACCCGTCTAGGACAATGAGACTCATGGCTTTGTATTAATTACCCCTTTAGGACAATGAGACTCATGGCTTTGTATGAATTACCCCTTTAGGACAATGAGACTCATGGCTTTGTATCTATTACCTCTAGGACAATGAGACTCATGGCTCTGTATGTAGTACCTCTAGGACAATGAGACTCATGGCTTTGTATGAATTACCTCTAGGACAATGAGACTCATGGCTCTGTATCTATTACCTCTAGGACAATGAGACTCATGGCTCTGTATCTATGACCTCTAGGACAATGAGACTCATGGCTCTGTATCTATGACCTCTAGGACAATGAGACTCATGGCTTTGTATGAATTACCCCTCTAGGACAATGAGACTCATGGCTTTGTATCTATGACCTCTAGGACAATGAGACTCATGGCTCTGTATGAATTACCCCTCTAGGACAATGAGACTCATGGCTCTGTATGAATTACCCCTCTAGGACAATGAGACTCATGGCTCTGTATGAATTACCCCTCTAGGACAATGAGACTCATGGCTTTGCATGTATTACCTCTAGCACAATGAGACTCATGGCTCTGTATGAATTACCCCTCTAGGACAATGAGACTCATGGCTTTGTATCTATTACCTCTAGGACAATGAGACTCATGGCTTTGTATCTATTACCTCTAGGACAATGAGACTCATGGCTCTGTATGAATTACCCGTCTAGGACAATGAGACTCATGGCTTTGTATGAATTACCCCTTTAGGACAATGAGACTCATGGCTTTGTATGAATTACCCCTTTAGGACAATGAGACTCATGGCTTTGTATCTATTACCTCTAGGACAATGAGACTCATGGCTCTGTATGTAGTACCTCTAGGACAATGAGACTCATGGCTTTGTATGTATTACCTCTAGGACAATGAGACTCATGGCTCTGTATGAATTACCCCTCTAGGACAATGAGACTCATGGCTTTGTATGTATTACCTCTAGGGCATTCGCCAATCAGGTGATTTGCCAAATACCAGGCAATAAGAAGTCTGCGTGGGAATCACTAATCTCTTATATTGGTCATAGCGAGGAGCGGAGATCTCCATGACTAACCAATAGTACACTGACATTCAGCGTAACCTGGCAGAGCTAAGGGGATTATATGTACAAATGTCTATAGCCAAGAACATTGGTGCTCACCCAGATTATACCAGACGTCCATCTCTCCGCTCAGCGTCCGGACCTCAATGATCGTCTGTCCCAGGAAATCGTCTGATTCGCGCTTTAACCTCTGCTTAACCCGCGACTTGATGTCGTCGTCCTCATCCCAGACACGAACCTTGATCCGGTCAGAGGAATTATGGCACTCGCTGTATAAGAGAGAGGAAGCGGATGGAAATGAGCTGTAACCAAATGAGACTACTCTATGTACAGTTCTATATTAGAGACTACACTGGTATCTTACACCAGCTGTAACCACATGATACTACTCTATGTACAGTTCTATATTAGAGACTACACTGGTATCTTACACAAGCTGTAACCACATGATACTACTCTATGTACAGTTCTATATTAGAGGCTACACTGGTATCTTACATCAGCTGTAACCACATGATACTACTCTATGTACAGTTCTATATTACATACTACACTGGTATCTTACACCAGCTGTAACCACATGATACTACTCTATGTACAGTTCTATATTAGAGACTACACTGGTATCTTACACCAGCTGTAACCACACGATACTACTCTATGTACAGTTCTATATTAGAGACTACACTGGTATCTTACATCAGCTGTAACCACATGATACTACTCTATGTACAGTTCTATATTACATACTACACTGGTATCTTACACCAGCTGTAACCACATGATACTACTCTATGTACAGTTCTATATTAGAGACTACACTGGTATCTTACACCAGCTGTAACCACACGATACTACTCTATGTACAGTTCTATATTAGAGACTACACTGGTATCTTACACCAGCTGTAACCACACGATACTACTCTATGTACAGTTCTATATTACAGACTACACTGGTATCTTACACCAGCTGTAACCACAAGATACTACTCTATGTACAGTTCTATATTAGAGACTACACTGGTATCTTACACCAGCTGTAACCACATGATACTACTCTATGTACAGTTCTATATTAGAGACTACACTGGTATCTTACACCAGCTGTAACCACACCATACTACTCTATGTACAGTTCTATATTAGAGACTACACTGGTATCTTACACCAGCTGTAACCACAAGATACTACTCTATGTACAGTTCTATATTAGAGACTACACTGGTATCTTACACCAGCTGTAACCACATGATACTACTCTATGTACAGTTCTATATTAGAGGCTACACTGGTATCTTACACCAGCTGTAACCACACGATACTACTCTATGTACAGTTCTATATTAGAGACTACACTGGTATCTTACACCAGCTGTAACCACATGATACTACTCTATGTACAGTTCTATATTAGAGACTACACTGGTATCTTACACCAGCTGTAACCACACCATACTACTCTATGTACAGTTCTATATTAGAGACTACACTGGTATCTTACACCAGCTGTAACCACATGATACTACTCTATGTACAGTTCTATATTAGAGACTACACTGGTATCTTACACCAGCTGTAACCACATGATACTACTCTATGTACAGTTCTATATTACAGACTACACTGGTATCTTACACCAGCTGTAACCACATGATACTACTCTATGTACAGTTCTATATTAGAGACAACACTGGTATCTTACACCAGCTGTAACCACACAATACTACTCTATGTACAGTTCTATATTAGAGGCTACACTGGTATCTTACATCAGCTGTAACCACACCATACTACTCTATGTACAGTTCTATATTAGAGACTACACTGGTATCTTACACCAGCTGTAACCACACGATACTACTCTATGTACAGTTCTATATTAGAGACTACACTGGTATCTTACACCAGCTGTAACCACACGATACTACTCTATGTACAGTTCTATATTAGAGACTACACTGGTATCTTACACCAGCTGTAACCACACGATACTACTCTATGTACAGTTCTATATTAGAGACTACACTGGTATCTTACACCAGCTGTAACCACATGATACTACTCTATGTACAGTTCTATATTAGAGACTACACTGGTATCTTACACCAGCTGTAACCACATGATACTACTCTATGTACAGTTCTATATTAGAGACTACACTGGTATCTTACACCAGCTGTAACCACATGATACTACTCTATGTACAGTTCTATATTAGAGACTACACTGGTATCTTACACCAGCTGTAACCACATGATACTACTCTATGTACAGTTCTATATTAGAGACAACACTGGTATCTTACACCAGCTGTAACCACACCATACTACTCTATGTACAGTTCTATATTAGAGACTACACTGGTATCTTACACCAGCTGTAACCACACAATACTACTCTATGTACAGTTCTATATTAGAGGCTACACTGGTATCTTACATCAGCTGTAACCACACCATACTACTCTATGTACAGTTCTATATTAGAGACTACACTGGTATCTTACACCAGCTGTAACCACATGATACTACTCTATGTACAGTTCTATATTAGAGACTACACTGGTATCTTACACCAGCTGTAACCACACGATACTACTCTATGTACAGTTCTATATTAAAGACTACACTGGTATCTTACACCAGCTGTAACCACACGATACTACTCTATGTACAGTTCTATATTAGAGACTACACTGGTATCTTACACCAGCTGTAACCACACGATACTACTCTATGTACAGTTCTATATTAGAGACTACACTGGTATCTTACACCAGCTGTAACCACACGATACTACTTTATGTACAGTTCTATATTACAGACTACACTGGTATCTTACACCAGCTGTAACCACAAGATACTACTCTATGTACAGTTCTATATTAGAGACTACACTGGTATCTTACACCAGCTGTAACCACATGATACTACTCTATGTACAGTTCTATATTAGAGACTACACTGGTATCTTACACCAGCTGTAACCACACCATACTACTCTATGTACAGTTCTATATTAGAGACTACACTGGTATCTTACACCAGCTGTAACCACAAGATACTACTCTATGTACAGTTCTATATTAGAGACTACACTGGTATCTTACACCAGCTGTAACCACATGATACTACTCTATGTACAGTTCTATATTAGAGGCTACACTGGTATCTTACACCAGCTGTAACCACACGATACTACTCTATGTACAGTTCTATATTAGAGACTACACTGGTATCTTACACCAGCTGTAACCACATGATACTACTCTATGTACAGTTCTATATTAGAGACTACACTGGTATCTTACACCAGCTGTAACCACACCATACTACTCTATGTACAGTTCTATATTAGAGACTACACTGGTATCTTACACCAGCTGTAACCACATGATACTACTCTATGTACAGTTCTATATTAGAGACTACACTGGTATCTTACACCAGCTGTAACCACATGATACTACTCTATGTACAGTTCTATATTACAGACTACACTGGTATCTTACACCAGCTGTAACCACATGATACTACTCTATGTACAGTTCTATATTACAGACTACACTGGTATCTTACACCAGCTGTAACCACATGATACTACTCTATGTACAGTTCTATATTAGAGACAACACTGGTATCTTACACCAGCTGTAACCACACAATACTACTCTATGTACAGTTCTATATTAGAGGCTACACTGGTATCTTACATCAGCTGTAACCACACCATACTACTCTATGTACAGTTCTATATTAGAGACTACACTGGTATCTTACACCAGCTGTAACCACACGATACTACTCTATGTACAGTTCTATATTAGAGACTACACTGGTATCTTACACCAGCTGTAACCACACGATACTACTCTATGTACAGTTCTATATTAGAGACTACACTGGTATCTTACACCAGCTGTAACCACACGATACTACTCTATGTACAGTTCTATATTAGAGACTACACTGGTATCTTACACCAGCTGTAACCACATGATACTACTCTATGTACAGTTCTATATTAGAGACTACACTGGTATCTTACACCAGCTGTAACCACATGATACTACTCTATGTACAGTTCTATATTAGAGACTACACCGGTATCTTACACCAGCTGTAACCACATGATACTACTCTATGTACAGTTCTATATTAGAGACTACACTGGTATCTTACACCAGCTGTAACCACATGATACTACTCTATGTACAGTTCTATATTAGAGACTACACTGGTATCTGACATCAGCTGTAACCACATGATACTACTCTATGTACAGTTCTATATTAGAGGCTACACTGGTATCTTACATCAGCTGTAACCACATGATACTACTCTATGTACAGTTCTATATTAGAGACTACACTGGTATCTTACACCAGCTGTAACCACACCATACTACTCTATGTACAGTTCTATATTAGAGACTACACTGGTATCTTACACCAGCTGTAACCACATGATACTACTCTATGTACAGTTCTATATTAGAGACTACACTGGTATCTTACACCAGCTGTAACCACAAGATACTACTCTATGTACAGTTCTATATTACAGACTACACTGGTATCTTACACCAGCTGTAACCACACGATACTACTCTATGTACAGTTCTATATTAGAGACTACACTGGTATCTTACATCAGCTGTAACCACACGATACTACTCTATGTACAGTTCTATATTAGAGACTACACTGGTATCTTACACCAGCTGTAACCACATGATACTACTCTATGTACAGTTCTATATTAGAGACTACACTGGTATCTTACACCAGCTGTAACCACACGATACTACTCTATGTACAGTTCTATATTAGAGACTACACTGGTATCTTACACCAGCTGTAACCACATGATACTACTCTATGTACAGTTCTATATTAGAGACTACACTGGTATCTTACACCAGCTGTAACCACATGATACTACTCTATGTACAGTTCTATATTAGAGACTACACCGGTATCTTACACCAGCTGTAACCACACAATACTACTCTATGTACAGTTCTATATTAGAGACTACACTGGTATCTTACACCAGCTGTAACCACATGATACTACTCTATGTACAGTTCTATATTAGAGACTACACTGGTATCTTACACCAGCTGTAACCACACGATACTACTCTATGTACAGTTCTATATTACAGACTACACTGGTATCTTACACCAGCTGTAACCACACCATACTACTCTATGTACAGTTCTATATTAGAGACTACACCGGTATCTTACACCAGCTGTAACCACATGATACTACTCTATGTACAGTTCTATATTAGAGACTACACTGGTATCTTACACCAGCTATAACCACATGATACTACTCTATGTACAGTTCTATATTAGAGACTACACTGGTATCTTACACCAGCTGTAACCACATGATACTACTCTATGTACAGTTCTATATTAGAGACTACACTGGTATCTTACATCAGCTGTAACCACATGATAATACTCTATGTACAGTTCTATATTACATACTACACTGGTATCTTACATCAGCTGGATGGGGATAGATCAGAACAACAGAGAATAAACATGTATTAGCAAACAGGACTTCCCAGCGCAGACATCATTGGCCACCGGAGACGGATCATCCATCAGGCAACCTAGGCCTGTTTCAGACGTGGACACCCTGCCAATGTCGGCGTAATGCAGCGATATTTTGCTACTATGCATGCATCTATGCCATACCACGCATGCGCCATGATTGTGTCCTTACAGAGTCAAGGACTCATATCCGTACAGTGTAAGCACAGCCGAGCATAGGGACGCTCACTGCTGCCTCCTCATATCTGTACAGTGTAATCACAGCCCAGCATAGGGACACCCACTGCTGCCTTCTCATATCCGTACAGTGTAAGCACAGCCCAGTATAGGGACGCCCACTGCTGCCTCCTCATATCTGTACAGTGTAAGCACAGCCCAGCATAGGGACACCCACTGCTGCCTTCTCATATCCGTACAGTGTAAGCACAGCCCAGCATAGGGACGCCCCCTGCTGCCTTCTCATATCTGTACAGTGTAAGCACAGCCCAGCATAGGGACACCCACTGCTGCCTTCTCATATCCATACAGTGTAAGCACAGCCCAGCATAGGGACACCAACTGCTGCCTTCTCATATCCGTACAGTGTAAGAACAGCCAAGGATAGGGACGTCCCCTGCTGCCTTCTCATATCTGTACAGTGTAAGTACAGCCCAGCATAGGGACGCCCACTGCTGCCTCCTCATATCTGTACAGTGTAAGCACAGCCCAGCATAGGGACGCCCACTGCTGCCTTCTCATATCCGTACAGTGTAAGCATAGCCCAGCATAGGGACGCCCACTGCTGCCTTTTCATATCCGTACAGTGTAATTACAGCCCAGCATAGGGACGCCCACTGCTGCCTTCTCATATGCATACAGTGTAAGCACAGCCCAGCATAGGGACACCCACTAGTGCCTTCTCATATCTGTACAGTGTAAGCACAACCCAGCATAGGGACACCCACTGCTGCCTCCTCATATACGTACAGTGTAAGCACAGCCCAGCATAGGGACGTCCACTGCTGCCTTCTCATATCTGTACAGTGTAAGCACAGCCCAGCAAAGGGACGGCCACTGCTGCCTCCTCACGTCTGTACAGTGTAAGCACAGCCCAGCATAGGGACGTCACTGCTGCCTTCTCATATCCGTATTGTGTAAGTACAGCCCAGCATAGAGACGCCCACTGCTGACTTCTCATATCCGTATAGTGTAAGCACAGCCCAGCATAGGGGCTCCCACTGCTGCCTTCTCATATCCGTACAGTGCAAGTACAGCCCAGCATAGGGACGCCCCCTGCTGCCTTCTCATATCTGTACAGTGTAAGCACAGCCCAGCATAGGGACACCCACTGCTGCCTTCTCATATCCCTACAGTGTAAGCACAGCCCAGCATAGGGACGTCCCCTGCTGCCTTCTCATATCTGAACAGTGTAAGTACAGCCCAGCATAGGGACGCCCACTGCTGCCTTCTCATATCCGTACAGTGTAACCACAGCCCAGCATAGGGACGCCCACTGCTACCTCCTCATATCTGTACAGTGTAAGCATAGCCCAGCATAGGGACGCCCACTGCTGCCTTTTCATATCCGTACAGTGTAATTACAGCCCAGTATAGGGACACTCACTGCAGCCTTCTCATATCTGTACAGTGTAACCACACCCCAGCATAGGGACGGCCACTGCTGCCTCCTCATATCTGTACAGCGGAAGCACAGCCCAGCATAGGGACGTCCCCTGCTGCCTTCTCATATCTGTACAGTGTAAGCATAGCCCAGCATAGGGACGCCCACTGCTGCCTCCTCATATCTGTACAGTGTAAGTACAGCCCAGCATAGGGACGCCCACTGCTGCCTTCTCATATCCGTACAGTGTAACCACAGCCCAGCATAGGGACGCCCACTGCTACCTCCTCATATCTGTACAGTGTAAGCATAGCCCAGCATAGGGACGCCCACTGCTGCCTTTTCATATCCGTACAGTGTAATTACAGCCCAGTATAGGGACACTCACTGCAGCCTTCTCATATCTGTACAGTGTAACCACACCCCAGCATAGGGACGGCCACTGCTGCCTCCTCATATCTGTACAGCGGAAGCACAGCCCAGCATAGGGACGTCCCCTGCTGCCTTCTCATATCTGTACAGTGTAAGTACAGCCCAGCATAGGGACGCCCACTGCTGCCTCCTCATATCTGTACAGTGTAAGCACAGCCCAGCATAGGGACGCCCACTGCTGCCTTCTCATATCCGTACAGTGTAAGCATAGCCCAGCATAGGGACGCCCACTGCTGCCTTTTCATATCCGTACAGTGTAATTACAGCCCAGCATAGGGACGCCCACTGCTGCCTTCTCATATCCATACAGTGTAAGCACAGCCCAGCATAGGGAAGCCCACTGCTGCCTTCTCATATGCATACAGTGTAAGCACAGCCCAGCATAGGGACACCCACTAGTGCCTTCTCATATCTGTACAGTGTAAGCACAACCCAGCATAGGGACACCCACTGCTACCTCCTCATATACGTACAGTGTAAGCACAGCCCAGCATAGGGACGTCCACTGCTGCCTTCTCATATCTGTACAGCGTAAGCACAGCCCAGCAAAGGGACGGCCACTGCTGCCTCCTCACGTCCGTACAGTGTAAGCACAGCCCAGCATAGGGACGTCACTGCTGCCTTCTCATATCCGTATTGTGTAAGTACAGCCCAGCATAGAGACGCCCACTGCTGACTTCTCATATCCGTATAGTGTAAGCACAGCCCAGCATAGGGGCTCCCACTGCTGCCTTCTCATATCCGTACAGTGCAAGTACAGCCCAGCATAGGGACGCCCCCTGCTGCCTTCTCATATTTGTACAGTGTAAGCACAGCCCAGCATAGGGACACCCACTGCTGCCTTCTCATATCCCTACAGTGTAAGCACAGCCCAGCATAGGGACACCAACTGCTGCCTTCTCATATCCATACAGTGTAAGCACAGCCCAGGATAGGGACATCCCCTGCTGCCTTCTCATATCTGAACAGTGTAAGTACAGCCCAGCATAGGGACGCCCACTGCTGCCTCCTCATATCTGTACAGTGTAAGCACAGCCCAGCATAGGGACGCCCACTGCTGCCTTCTCATATCCGTACAGTGTAACCACAGCCCAGCATAGGGACGCCCACTGCTACCTCCTCATATCTGTACAGTGTAAGCATAGCCCAGCATAGGGACGCCCACTGCTGCCTTTTCATATCCGTACAGTGTAATTACAGCCCAGTATAGGGACACTCACTGCAGCCTTCTCATATCTGTACAGTGTAACCACACCCCAGCATAGGGACGGCCACTGCTGCCTCCTCATATCTGTACAGCGGAAGCACAGCCCAGCATAGGGACGCCCACTGCTGCCTCCTCATATCTGTACAGTGTAAGCACAGCCCAGCATAGGGACGTCCACTGCTGCCTTCTCATATCTGTGCAGCGTAAGTATAGCCCAGCATAGGGACACCCACTGCTGCCTTCTCATATCTGTACAGTGTAAGAACAGCCCAGCATAGGGACACCCACTGCTGCCTCCTCATATCTGTACAGTGTAAGCACAGCCCAGCATAGGGACACCCACTGCTGCCTCCTCATATCTGTACAGTGTAAGCACAGCCCAGCATAGGGACGCCCACTGCTGCCTTCTCATATCCATACTGTGTAAGCACAGCCAAGCATAGGGAAGCCCACTGCTGCCTTCTCATATGCATACAGTGTAAGCACAGCCCAGCATAGGGACGCCCACTAGTGCCTTCTCATATCTGTACAGTGTAAGCACAACCCAGCATAGGGACACCCACTGCTGCCTCCTCATATACGTACAGTGTAAACACAGCCCAGCATAGGGACGTCCACTGCTGCCTTCTCATATCTGTACACCGTAAGCACAGCCCAGCAAAGGGACGGCCACTGCTGCCTCCTCACGTCCGTACAGTGTAAGCACAGCCCAGCATAGGGACGTCACTGCTGCCTTCTCATATCCGTATAGTGTAAGTACAGCCCAGCATAGAGACGCCCACTGCTGACTTCTCATATCCGTATAGTGTAAGCACAGCCCAGCATAGGGGCTCCCACTGCTGCCTTCTCATATCCGTACAGTGCAAGTACAGCCCAGCATAGGGATGCCCCCTGCTGCCTTCTCATATCTGTACAGTGTAAGCACAGCCCAGCATAGGGACACCCACTGCTGCCTTCTCATATCCCTACAGTGTAAGCACAGCCCAGCATAGGGACACCAACTGCTGCCTTCTCATATCCGTACAGTGTAAGCACAGCCCAGGATAGGGACGTCCCCTGCTGCCTTCTCATATCTGTACAGTGTAAGTACAGCCCAGCATAGGGACACCCACTGCTGCCTTCTCATATCTCTACAGTGTAAGTACAGCCCAGCATAGGGACACCCACTGCTGCCTTCTCTTATCTGTACAGTGTAAGTACAGCCCAGCATAGGGACGCCCACTACTGCCTTCTTATATCTGTACAGTGTAAGCACAGCCCAGCATAGGGACACCCACTCCTGCCTCCTCATATCTGTACATTGTAAGCACAGCCCAGCATAGGGACACCCACTGCTGCCTTCTTATATCTGTACAGTGTAAGCACAGCCCAGCATAGGGACACCCACTCCTGCCTCCTCATTTCTGTACAGTGTAAGCACAGCCCAGAATAAGGACGCCTAATACTGCCTTCTCATATCCATACAGTGTAAGCACAGCCCAGCATAGGGACACCCACTGCTGCCTTCTCATATCCGTACAGTGTAAGCACAGCCCAGCATAGGGACGCCCACTGCTGCCTTCACATATCCATACAGTGTAAGCACAGCCCAGCATAGAGACGCCCACTGCTGACTTCTCATATCCGTATAGTGTAAGCACAGCCCAGCATAGGAGCTCCCACTGCTGCCTTCTCATATCCGTACAGTGCAAGTACAGCCCAGCATAGGGACGCCCCCTGCTGCCTTCTCATATCTGTACAGTGTAAGCACAGCCCAGCATAGGGACACCCACTGCTGCCTTCTCATATCCCTACAGTGTAAGCACAGCCCAGCATAGGGACACCAACTGCTGCCTTCTCATATCCGTACAGTGTAAGCACAGCCCAGGATAGGGACGTCCCCTGCTGCCTTCTCATATCTGTACAGTGTAAGTACAGCCCAGCATAGGGACACACACTGCTGCCTTCTCATATCTCTACAGTGTAAGTACAGCCCAGCATAGGGACACCCACTGCTGCCTTCTCTTATCTGTACAGTGTAAGTACAGCCCAGCATAGGGACGCCCACTACTGCCTTCTTATATCTGTACAGTGTAAGCACAGCCCAGCATAGGGACACCCACTCCTGCCTCCTCATATCTGTACATTGTAAGCACAGCCCAGCATAGGGACACCCACTGCTGCCTTCTTATATCTGTACAGTGTAAGCACAGCCCAGCATAGGGACACCCACTCCTGCCTCCTCATATCTGTACAGTGTAAGCACAGCCCAGAATAAGGACGCCTACTACTGCCTTCTCATATCCATACAGTGTAAGCACAGCCCAGCATAGGGACACCCACTGCTGCCTTCTCATATCCGTACAGTGTAAGCACAGCCCAGCATAGGGACGCCCACTGCTGCCTTCACATATCCATACAGTGTAAGCACAGCCCAGCATAGGGACGCCCACTGCTGCCTCCTCATATCTGTACAGTGTAAGCACAGCCCAGCATAGGGACGCCCACTGCTGCCTCCTCATATCCGTACAGTGTAAGCACAAACCAGCATAGGGACGCCCACTGCTGCCTCCTCATATCCGTACAGTGTAAGCACAGCCCAGCATAGGGACGCCCACTGCTGCCTCCTCATATCCATACAGTGTAAGCACAGACCAGCATAGGGACGCCCACTGCTGCCTCATCATATCCATACAGTGTAAGCACAGCCCAGCATAGGGACGCCAACTGCTGCCTCCTCATATCCGTACAGTGTAAGCACAGCCCAGCATAGGGACGCCCACTGCTGCCTTCTCATATCCGTACAGTGTAAGCACAGCCCAGCATAGGGACGCCCACTGCTGCCTTCTCATATCCGTACATAGTAAGCACAGCCCAGCATAGGGACGCCCACTGCTCCCTCCTCATATCCGTACAGTGTAAGCACAGCCCAGCATAGGGACGCCCACTGCTGCCTCCTCATATCCGTACAGTGTAAGCACAGCCCAGCATAGGGACGCCCACTGCTGCCTTCTCATATCCGTACAGTGTAAGCACAGCCCAGCATAGGGACTCCTACTGCTGCCTTCTCATAGACGTACAGTGTAAGCAAAGCCCAGCATAGGGACGCCCACTGCTGCCTTCTCATATACGTACAGTGTAAGCACAGCCCAGCATAGAGACGCCCACTGCTGCCTCCTCATATCCGTACAGTGTAAGCACAGTCCAGCATAGGGACGCCCACTGCTGCCTTCTCATATCCGTACAGGGTAAGCACAGCCCAGCATAGGGACGCCCACTGCTGCCTCCTCATAACCGTACAGTGTAAGCACAGCCCAGCATAGGGACGCCCACTGCTGCCTCCTCATATCCGTACAGTGTAAGCACAGCCCAGCATAGGGACGCCCACTGCTGCCTTCTCATATCCGTACAGTGTAAGCACAGACCAGCATAGGGACGCCCACTGCTGCCTCCTCATATCCGTACAGTGTAAGCACAGGCCAGCAGAGGGACGCCCACTGCTGCCTTCTCATATACGTACAGTGTAAGCACAGACCAGCATAGGGACGCCCACTGCTGCCTCCTCATATCCGTACAGTGTAAGCACAGACCAGCATAGGGACGCCCACTGCTGCCTCCAAATATCCATACAGTGTAAGCACAGCCCAACAAAGGGATGCCCACTGCTGCCTTCTCATATCCATACAGTGTAAGCACAGACCAGCATAGGGACGCCCACTGCTGCCTCCTCATATCCGTACAGTGTAAGCACAGCCCAGCAGAGGGACGCCCACTGCTGCCTTCTCATATACGTACAGTGTAAGCACAGACCAGCATAGGGACGCCCACTGCAGCCTCCTCATATCCGTACAGTGTAAGCACAGACCAGCATAGGGACGCCCACTGCTGCCTCCTCATATCCATACAGTGTAAGCACAGCCCAACAAAGGGATGCCCACTGCTGCCTTCTCATATCCGTACAGTGTAAGCACAGCCCAGCATAGGGACGCCTACTGCTGCCTTCTCATATCCGTACAGTGTAAGCACAGCCCAGCATAGGGATGCCCACTGCTGCCTCCTCATATCCGTACAGTGTAAGCACAGCCCAGCATAGGGACGCCCACTGCTGCCTCCTCATATCTGTACAGTGTAAGCACAGCCCAGCATAGGGACGCCCACTGCTGCCTCCTCATATCTGTACAGTGTAAGTACAGCCCAGCATAGGGACGCCCACGCTGCCTTCTCATATCCGTACAGTGTAAGCACAGCCCAGCATAGGGACGCCCACTGCTGCCTTCTCATATCTGTACAGGGTAACCACAGCCCAGCATAGGGACACCCAATGCTGCCTTCTCATATCCGTACAGTGTAAGCACAGCCCAGCATAGGGACGCCCACTGCAGCCTCCTCATATCTGTATAGTGTAAGCACAGCCCAGCATAGGGACGCCCACTGCAGCCTCCTCATATCTGTACAGTGTAAGTACAGCCCAGCATAGGGACGCCCACTGCTGCCTCCTCATATCCGTACAGCGTAATCACAGCCCAGCATAGGGACACCCACTGTTGCCTTCTTATATCCGTATGAGAACTTACAACGGCGTAAACAACGGTAACATCAACGCACATCGGTCAGTCACGCAGCATGTAAGTCAGGTCTGATCAGCCGAAGACCCCGGAGCTCACTTGACACGCAGAGACGCCTCATGCTGCGCAGGAGAACGCAATGACTAATCTATGAACGCCCACGAAACGGCATAAATACGGCCAAACACGCCTGCGTTTTACTAACCACCCACCCTGTTACCACCCCCAAACGCTGAATACCTGTCGCACATCGAGCGGCCATCTTGCCCGTGCAGCAGGTCTGACCAGCCGCAGACTCGGCAGCTCTCCTGAGTCTCATGCTGCGTAGGAAATTGCCAGGGCTAGTTTATGCACGCTAATGCAACATCGTTTAAACGGTCAGACACGCCGGCATTTTATTGACCATCCCCCGTTACCTCTCCCAAATACTGACTCCCTGTCACTCACTTTACGAATGGATCCTCTGTGCATGTGGAATCGCAAAACAATCATAGCGCTCGATCTGCATCAAAATCCAATTCTGGATCAGGCCCCAATGTACGCATGAACAATCGCTGCTTTCACATATCTGTGGTTGAATCTTATTCTTTGAAAATATCAGTAATAATATTGAAGACCTGAATCTTAAAGGATAATTCAGACTTTAATTAATATCTGTAACAAAGCTTATATGTTCCAAAGAAATGTGTCCGTGCCGATTTCATTACTGTGATCCCAGAATCACCTTTTGTAATAACACTTGTATCTAACAAAATGCAAAATGTATCTCTGCTGGCGGATGGGCGGCTGCGGAGACTCTGTGTGTAGTGATTATAGTAATAACTACCTGCGCCCTATGGCGTTATCCCTCATCTCTCATCTGAGACGCTATCACTGAGCTGTCTGTAGTCAGGATACAGTATGGATAATGCGTATAGTAACAATGGGGGAGACGGTAACACAGGATGGAGTATGAATTGGGGGATGGGTGGCTGCTGAGACTCTGTGTGCAGTGATTATAGTAATAACTACCTGCGCCCTATGGCGTTATCCCTCATCTCTCATCTGAGACGCTATCACTGAGCTGTCTGTAGTCAGGATACAGTATGGATACTGCGTATAGTAACAATGGGGGAGACGGTAACACAGGATGGAGTATGAATTGGGGGGATGGGCTGCGGAGACTCTGTGTGCAGTGATTATAGTAATAACTACCTGCACCCTATGGCGTTATACCTCATCTCTCATCTGAGACGCTATCACTGAGCTGTCTGTAGTCAGGATACAGTATGGATACTGCATATAGTAACAATGGCGGAGAAGGTAACACAGGATGGAGTATGAATTGGGGGGGAGGGGCGGCTGCTGAGACTCTGTGTGCAGTGATTATAGTAATAACTACCTGCGCCCTATGGCGTTATCCCTCATCTCTCATCTGAGACGCTATCACTGAGCTGTCTGTAGTCAGGATACAGTATGGGTACTGCATATAGTAACAATGGCGGAGAAGGTAACACAGGATGGAGTATGAATTGGGGGATGGGCTGCTGAGACTCTGTGTGCAGTGATTATAGTAATAACTACCTGCGCCCTATGGCGTTATATCTCATCTCTCATCTGAGACGCTATCACTGAGCTGTCTGTAGTCAGGATACAGTATGGATACTGCATATAGTAACAATGGCGGAGAAGGTAACACAGGATGGAGTATGAATTGGGGGGGAGGGGCGGCTGCTGAGACTCTGTGTGCAGTGATTATAGTAATAACTACCTGCGCCCTATGGCGTTATACCTCATCTCTCATCTGAGACGCTATCACTGAGCTGTCTGTAGTCAGGATACAGTATGGATACTGCATATAGTAACAATGGCGGAGAAGGTAACACAGGATGGAGTATGAATTGGGGGGATGGGCGGCTGCTGAGACTCTGTGTGCAGTGATTATAGTAATAACTACCTGCGCCCTATGGCGTTATACCTCATCTCTCATCTGAGACGCTATCACTGAGCTGTCTGTAGTCAGGATACAGTATGGATACTGCATATAGTAACAATGGCGGAGAAGGTAACACAGGATGGAGTATGAATTGGGGGGATGGGCGGCTGCTGAGACTCTGTGTGCAGTGATTATAGTAATAACTACCTGCGCCCCATGGCGTTATACCTCATCTCTCATCTGAGACGCCATCACTGAGCTGTCTGTAGTCAGGATACAGTATGGCTACTGCATATAGTAACAATGGAGAAGGTAACACAGGATGGAGTATGAATTGGGGGGGATGGGCGGCTGCTGAGACTCTGTGTGCAGTGATTATAGTAATAACTACCTGCGCCCTATGGCGTTATCCCTTATCTCTCATGTGAGACGCCATCACTGATCTGTCTGTAGTCAGGATACAGTATGGATACTGCATATAGTAACAATGGCGGAGAAGGTAACACAGGATGGAGTATGAATTGGGGGGATGGGCTGCTGAGACTCTGTGTGCAGTGATTATAGTAATAACTACCTGCGACCTATGGCGTTATACCTCATCTCTCATCTGAGACGCTATCACTGAACTGTCTGCAGTCAGGATACAGTATGGATACTGCATATAGTAACAATGGAGGAGAAGGTAACACAGGATGGAGTATGAATTGGGGGGATGGGAGGCTGCTGATACTCTGTGTGCAGTGATTATAGTAATAACTACCTGCGCCCTATGGCGTTATACCTCATCTCTCATCTGAGACGCTATCACTGAACTGTCTGCAGTCAGGATACAGTATGGATACTGCATATAGTAACAATGGAGGAGAAGGTAACACAGGATGGAGTATGAATTGGGGGGATGGGAGGCTGCTGATACTCTGTGTGCAGTGATTATAGTAATAACTACCTGCGCCCTATGGCGTTATACCTCATCTCTCATCTGAGACGCTATCACTGAACTGTCTGCAGTCAGGATACAGTATGGATACTGCATATAGTAACAATGGCGGAGACGGTAACACAGGATGGAGTATGAAATGGGGGGGGGAGGACACAACAAACCAAAGGCTGCACAGAAGAGCACTAAAGCCCACCCATACACCAGGCTAACAAGAGAAACCTTGACGCCCAATGTCATCTTTTAGTGGCAGTTTCAGTAAATCACTATAAAATCCAATTATAAAATACCCATTTCCACTGAATACAGCTTCTCGCCAGTCTCCCATCACTATGCCATGGCCGCCTTAGCACTCCCGCATACTCTGGTCCGGCAGCTGGGCCAGCGTAGTCCTCTAATGTGATCTCATTTCTCTGGGAAAGTAACATCGCTACAGCCTTAATGTATCACGGTGCTAAGATATAAGCTGAGACCTGGAGCGATCACACACAGGTAGCACTGCAGCACCTTGGGGGGGATTTACTCATCTTACCACGCCTAAGCCAGTGACTACATACAGACATGGAGACACAACATGCCGACACGTTCCATGTATTCCACATATAAAGCCCCAACAACGTCGTCATACCCGTGACCTGTCCAGCACGTTTCAGAAACTCTCATAATTCCAATCATCCCGCCAGCCCTCCTCCCGTAAGGGCCATCATTCGGATCTCTAAACGAGGGCCGGAATCATCAAATGGCCAGAGAGGAGAATCACTCATCGCATAGTCCCCAAGAGACAGCGTTCCCTACAGACTGAGCACAGGGGCATGCCATGGCACAGGGGGCAAGGGAGCCCGTTTACCAGAGCGGAGACTCGCTTATCGCATAGACCCCAAGAGACAGCGCTCCCTACAGACTGAGCACAGGGGCATGCCATGGCACAGAGGGCAAGGAAGCCCATTTACCAGAGCGGAGACTCGCTTATCGCATAGACCCCAAGAGACAGCGCTCCCTACAGACTGAGCACAGGGGCATGCCATGGCACAGAGAGCAAGGAAGCCCATTTACCAGAGCGGAGACTCGCTTATCGCATAGACCCCAAGAGACAGCGTTCGCTACAGACTGAGCACAGGGGTATGCCATGGCATAGGGGGCAAGGGAGCCCGTTTACCAGAGCGGAGACTCGCTCATCGCATAGACCCAAGAGACAGCGCTCCCTACAGACTGAGCACAGGGGCATGCCATGGCACAGAGAGCAAGGAAGCCCATTTACCAGAACGGAGACTCGCTTATCGCATAGACCCCAAGAGACAGCGTTCCCTACAGACTGAGCACAGGGGCATGCCATGGCACAGAGAGCAAGGAAGCCCATTTACCAGAGCGGAGACTCGCTTATCGCATAGACCCCAAGGGACAGCGTTCGCTACAGACTGAGCACAGGGGCATGCCATGGCACAGAGAGCAAGGAAGCCCATTTACCAGAGCGGAGACTCGCTTATCGCATAGACCCCAAGAGACAGCGCTCCCTACAGACTGAGCACAGGGGCATGCCATGGCACAGAGAGCAAGGAAGCCCATTTACCAGAGCGGAGACTCGCTTATCACATAGACCCCAAGAGACAGCGTTCCCTACAGACTGAGCACAGGGGCATGCCATAGCACAGAGAGCAAGGGAGCCCATTTACCAGAGCGGAGACTCGCTCATCGCATAATCCCCAAGAGACAGCATTCCCTACAGACTGAGCACAGGGGCATGCCATGGGATAGGGGGCAAGGGAGCCCGTTTACCAGAGCGGAGACTCGCTCATCGCATAGACCCCAAGAGCCAGCGTTCCCTACAGACTGAGCACAGGGGCATGCCATGGCATAGGGGGCAAGGGAGCCAGTTTACCAGAGCAGAGACTCGCTCATTGCATAGTCCCCAAGAGACAGCGTTCCCCACAGACTGAGCACAGGGGTATGCCATGGCATAGGGGGCAAGGGAGCCAGTTTACCAGAGCGGAGACTCGCTCATCGCATAGTCCGCCAGAAGCCAAATTTCCCTACAGACTGATTACAGGAGCATGCCATGGCATAAGGGGCAAGGAAGCCCGTTTACCAGAGCGGAGACTCGCTTATCGCATAGACCCCAAGAGCCAGCGTTCCCTACAGACTGAGCACAGGGGCATGCCATGGCACAGGGGGCAAGGGAGCCCGTTTACCAGAGCGGAGACTCGCTCATCGCATAGTCCCCAAGAGACAGCGTTCCCTACAGACTGAGCACAGGGGCATGCCATGGCACAGAGGGCAAGGGAGCCCATTTACCAGATCGGAGACTTGCTTATCGCATAGACCCCAGGAGCCAGCGTTCCCTACAGACTGAGCACTGGGGCATGCCATGGCATAGGTGGCAAGGGAGCCAGTTTACCAGAGCGGAGACTCGCTCATCGCATAGTCCCCAAGAGACAGCGTTCCCCACAGACTGAGCACAGGGGTATGCCATGGCATAGGGGGCAAGGGAGCCAGTTTACTAGAGCGGAGACTCGCTCATCGCATAGTCCCCAAGAGACAGCGTTCCCTACAGACTGAGCACAGGGGCATGCCATGGCATAGGGGGCAAGGGAGCCAGTTTACCAGAGCGGAGACTCGCTCATCGCATAGTCCCCAAGAGACAGCGTTCCCTACAGACTGAGCACAGGGGCATGCCATGGCATAGGGGGCAAGGGAGCCAGTTTACCAGAGCGGAGACTCGCTCATCGCATAGTCCCCAAGAGACAGCGTTCCCTACAGACTGAGCACAGGGGCATGCCATGGCATAGGGGGCAAGGGAGCCAGTTTACTAGAGCGGAGACTCGCTCATCGCATAGTCCCCAAGAGACAGCGTTCCCTACAGACTGAGCACAGGGGCATGCCATGGCATAGGTGACAAGGGAGCCAGTTTACCAGAGCGGAGACTCGCTCATCGCATAGTCCCCAAGAGACAGCGCTCCCTACAGACTGAGCACAGGGGCATGCCATGGCATAGGTGACAAGGGAGCCAGTTTACCAGAGCGGAGACTCGCTCATCGCATAGTCCCCAAGAGACAGCGTTCCCTACAGACTGAGCACAGGGGCATGCCATGGCATAGGTGACAAGGGAGCCAGTTTACCAGAGCGGAGACTCGCTCATCGCATAGTCCCCAAGAGACAGCGTTCCCTACAGACTGAGCACAGGGGCATGCCATGGTATAGGTGACAAGGGAGCCAGTTTACCAGAGCGGAGACTCGCTCATCGCATAGTCCCCAAGAGACAGCGTTCCCTACAGACTGAGCACAGGGGCATGCCATGGCACAGAGAGCAAGGGAGCCCATTTACCAGAGCGGAGACTCGCTTATCGCATAGACCCCAAGAGACAGCGCTCCCTACAGACTGAGCACAGGGGCATGCCATGGCACAGAGAGCAAGGAAGCCCATTTACCAGAGCGGAGACTCGCTTATCACATAGACCCCAAGAGACAGCGCTCCCTACAGACTGAGCACAGGGGCATGCCATGGCACAGAGAGCAAGGAAGCCCATTTACCAGAGCGGAGACTCGCTTATCACATAGACCCCAAGAGACAGCGTTCCCTACAGACTGAGCACAGGGGCATGCCATGGCACAGAGAGCAAGGAAGCCCATTTACCAGAGCGGAGACTCGCTTATCACATAGACCCCAAGAGACAGCGTTCCCTACAGACTGAGCACAGGGGCATGCCATGGCATAGGGGGCAAGGGAGCCAGTTTACCAGAGCGGAGACTCGCTCATTGCATAGTCCCCAAGAGACAGCGTTCCCCACAGACTGAGCACAGGGGTATGCCATGGCATAGGGGGCAAGGGAGCCAGTTTACCAGAGCGGAGACTCGCTCATCGCATAGTCCGCCAGAAGCCAAATTTCCCTACAGACTGATTACAGGAGCATGCCATGGCATAAGGGGCAAGGGAGCCCGTTTACCAGAGCGGAGACTCGCTTATCGCATAGACCCCAAGAGCCAGCGTTCCCTACAGACTGAGCACAGGGGCATGCCATGGCACAGGGGGCAAGGGAGCCCGTTTACCAGAGCGGAGACTCGCTCATCGCATAGTCCCCAAGAGACAGCGTTCCCTACAGACTGAGCACAGGGGCATGCCATGGCACAGAGGGCAAGGGAGCCCATTTACCAGATCGGAGACTTGCTTATCGCATAGACCCCAGGAGCCAGCGTTCCCTACAGACTGAGCACTGGGGCATGCCATGGCATAGGTGGCAAGGGAGCCAGTTTACCAGAGCGGAGACTCGCTCATCGCATAGTCCCCAAGAGACAGCGTTCCCCACAGACTGAGCACAGGGGTATGCCATGGCATAGGGGGCAAGGGAGCCAGTTTACTAGAGCGGAGACTCGCTCATCGCATAGTCCCCAAGAGACAGCGTTCCCTACAGACTGAGCACAGGGGCATGCCATGGCATAGGGGGCAAGGGAGCCAGTTTACCAGAGCGGAGACTCGCTCATCGCATAGTCCCCAAGAGACAGCGTTCCCTACAGACTGAGCACAGGGGCATGCCATGGCATAGGTGACAAGGGAGCCAGTTTACCAGAGCGGAGACTCGCTCATCGCATAGTCCCCAAGAGACAGCGCTCCCTACAGACTGAGCACAGGGGCATGCCATGGCATAGGTGACAAGGGAGCCAGTTTACCAGAGCGGAGACTCGCTCATCGCATAGTCCCCAAGAGACAGCGTTCCCTACAGACTGAGCACAGGGGCATGCCATGGCATAGGTGACAAGGGAGCCAGTTTACCAGAGCGGAGACTCGCTCATCGCATAGTCCCCAAGAGACAGCGTTCCCTACAGACTGAGCACAGGGGCATGCCATGGTATAGGTGACAAGGGAGCCAGTTTACCAGAGCGGAGACTCGCTCATCGCATAGTCCCCAAGAGACAGCGTTCCCTGCAGACTGAGCACAGGGGCATGCCATGGCACAGAGAGCAAGGGAGCCCATTTACCAGAGCGGAGACTCGCTTATCGCATAGACCCCAAGAGACAGCGCTCCCTACAGACTGAGCACAGGGGCATGCCATGGCACAGAGAGCAAGGAAGCCCATTTACCAGAGCGGAGACTCGCTTATCACATAGACCCCAAGAGACAGCGCTCCCTACAGACTGAGCACAGGGGCATGCCATGGCACAGAGAGCAAGGAAGCCCATTTACCAGAGCGGAGACTCGCTTATCACATAGACCCCAAGAGACAGCGTTCCCTACAGACTGAGCATAGGGGCATGCCATGGCACAGAGAGCAAGGAAGCCCATTTACCAGAGCGGAGACTCGCTTATCACATAGACCCCAAGAGACAGCGTTCCCTACAGACTGAGCACAGGGGCATGCCATGGCATAGGGGGCAAGGGAGCCCGTTTACCAGAGCGGAGACTCGCTCATCGCATAGACCCCAAGAGACAGCGTTCCCTACAGACTGAGCACAGCTGGACAGTAAATGAAGGTCATTGTTGCTACTGTATCAGGTCCTGGAAAGTCTTCTTGTCCTGATCTACAGTAACTTCACAATCCGTTGCCGAGCAACAGGAGGAGGAATGTAAGCGCACATCTAGGTTAGAAGATGCTACATGTTCCACTAAAGAGTCATTTAAATATTCCATTAATCAACAGAAAAAGTACTTTAACTTATTCAAAGAGTCAATCATAACAGACTACAGAGGCCCCCACGCTTTATATATACGTCTGTAATATTACTTTTATCTTCAATGTAAAACGGAGGCAAACACACCCCAAAGGGAATAAGTTATATGAAATAACGCCATCATCGGATAGCGCGAAGGCTTAAAATTTGATATGTAAAAGAGGAAGAGGGGGAAACTCTTGTATCTTGTTTATTTGAGAGAAGAAGCGGGCATGAAAGTTGCCAATTGCTCAGGAAACGGAGCGGGCGCAGATATCTCGACCAACATTTTATCCTCTGGGTACGAGGGATCTTATACACGACCTTCCCCTCTCAGAATCTGTATAACCAGCAACCCCTGTCTCAAAAGTGGCCATCGGCATCATGTCTCAGCGGGACGTAGCGATACACATTATCTTATCAGACGCAATAACCGGTGGATGCAGGCTGCCTAATTACATCCTATCAATGTCCTCTGCATAGGCACAGACTAGACAACCTGGACAGCAGCCTGCAGCTAATTGTACAGTCTCCAGCCCACTGACTATACACAGTGCGCAGCCACTGACCGCAAGGTGCTGCGCAGTGTCTGCAATGTATCCTGGGAAACTGTCGCAGAAGCATCTGGCAGCGGTTGTTACGGCTATGCCACAAATATACCGCTATGCAGATAAAAGCCCTTCGCATTCCCGCTTCCAATGCGCGAGTTATAGACAGCACAATAATCCTGGCTCTAATGTACCTCAGATAACAAGGACCCTAATTACGTGGTTGTGGATCTTACGCAGAACCGTGACTCACTTATTCTCATACCGTATCACGTATGGGCACCAATATAAGAGATCCCAGAACAGAGAAACCCGTATTAACACTTAAATTCTGGGCAGTCGCCTATGTTAGGAGTCGTTCAGGTATTGATCCAGTTCATATTGATGAAATAACCGATGACGCCTTATCTTTTTTTAATTGATGTAAACTCTACAGTTAGGGTCAGGAGTCTGGGAAAGATTAGACTGTATTGTAGTCACGTCTGTCATACAATACTCTGTCACTTGATGAAACTAACATTGTTCCACATTATTATCTCTAGGGCCAAAAACACTGGGGACCATGTCACAGGGAGATATATACCACCTACAGTGTAAGAGGCTGATAATAGGTGAATCAGTTTTTCTAGTCTGTCTCTCACTGCCTGGGGAGCAGGTTAAGGGAGGGAAAGAGAGAGAGAGAGAGAGAGAGAGAGAGAGAGAGAGAGAGAGAGGAGAGAGAGAGAGGAGAGATTGAGAGAGAGAGAGAGAGAGAGAGAGAGAGAGAGAGATCATTGCTTGTGATTGTTAGTGATGTGCTGAATGCTTTTTTGAGAGTTTGACACTAGGTCTTTCGCTAATGCGAGCATCCATATAAGAAATTTGCGGGGTGCGCGCGTGTGCCACCTAGAAAACCTGTGCCGCCCATTGATTTTATGTCAGCTGCCGCAACCGTCATTACGCTAGGTGCAGGAGACCCGGCAGAAATACGTTTCCCTTCTTCACACGTAGGACTTGCTATGAGCATCAGGTACATGCCCACAATGCTAACAGGACATTCCCACAAGACAGGGTGGTTACACGAGATGGCTTTGCCACCGGTCAGTTCACGCCTGAAAACGTCCGCTCTCAGGGAACGCTAGATCTGGCCAAGCAATAGGACAGCCATATGTACAAATACGTAAACGTCATTCTGCACAAGTCCTGTAAGCAAAACTCGCTGTTTGCGTCCGTGAAGAGAGATCGATGTGACTCAGAATCAGCCCCCCAATGTGGCCATTTTGGTGGGTAACTCAGAATGACTGACGAATGGTCCCACCACAAGGTCTGGCTAACGGGTGACTTCACACGGCAGCAATAAAGAGCAAAAAACCAAAAAGATGTCAGCTCCCATGTTAATCAATACCCACAGCCATCCCTCAGAGACTTGTACAGAGAGTCTGTGTGTTAGGAAAGCTTAATGGGCTATTAGAGTGTGATAATAACTATACCAGAGCCTGTGCCAGCAGAACAATGGCCGTCTGTCCAGACACAGGACCAGAAACCACCAACTCCATTCCTGTACTCCGATCACACAATGACACATGCCGGAGCACCCAGGACACAATATGTGTAAGTATATTGCAGCAGAGCTCTGCTGTGTATATTTAGGGAGAAATTCAATAAAGTGTGAGCTGCCTCGCACGCCGTTTTACCTCAGCTAAGGTCGTGTCGCGGAAAGGGAAGTGGGTGGAGCTCTGTCAGAAAACTGGCATGACTGGGAGGTGGGGGGCAGATGTACAAAGCCTTGGAGAGTGATGAATTGGAGAAAGAAAAAGTACCAACCAATCAGCTCCTAACTATTTTTTTTCAATAACAGCCTGCAACATGTTAGGAGCTGATTGGTTGGTACTTTATTTCTCTCCACTTTATCACTCTCCATGGGGTAAATTAACTAAGATGGGAGTTCTATTTAAGAAGTGATGTTGCCCATAGCAACCAATCAGATTCTACTTCTCATTTATCTAGCACCTTCTAGAACAGTGTTGGCTAACCTTGACACTCCAGCTGTTGTGGAACTATATATCCCAGCATGCCCTGCCACAGTTTTAGCATGCCCTAATAGCAAAACTGTAGCAGTGCATGCTGGGTTATGTAGTTCCATAACAGCTAGAGTGTCAAGGTTAGCCAACACTGTTCTAGAAGATAATACCCGGAATCTGATTGGTTGCTATGGACAACATCACTCCTTAATAGAACTCCCACCTTAGGAAATTTACCCACAAGGCTTAGTGCATTTCCCCCTCAGTGAGAAGCGGGCATGAGTGGGCACGGATGGTCAGAGCTTATCCTGCCCCGATATTACTTATATAAATATTAGGATATACGCCCGTGTCACACAGCAATCACAGAGCAAACATGAGGCCCAGAGACTGTATGTCAGGTATAAGCAGTCTCCTAGGAGGCACCTCGGCTTCTGTTGGAGGAGTCAGCGTACCAGCTAATCATGTCATCAGTGAGACCTGGAAAACATGGCCTGTCGGGAACAACAGAGAATGGGAATAAAGTAATCTTTCTCCTGGCACAGGAGAGAAGATAAGCTGACAGGACACTAATATGCCCGTCAGGTGTCACCTGGGGACTGGCGACTCCGTCATTACGCGGCGACCATGTGCTGCAATAGAACAGTAGATAACTGAGGAAGCGAGTGCCAGCGCTGGGAGCCGTGTATAAATACACCATCCTATGACACTAATTGTAGGACAGAGAAATCCTAATTCCAGTTCATCTTCAGTATATGCTACAATTGCACAACGGATCATTAGTGGTCTTGATGTCGCTCTGCAAATAGCGCGTAAGAACGGAGCACAATGGAAAATAACAGCTAATCAGAGAGACAATGACTAGTGCTTCACATAAGGAGTCATACTGTATAAAGAGGGTAGGACAGAAAGGGGAATAAATCCTCCTAAATCGTAGATAGAGCAGAGAACGGGATTTGTGTAGTAGCGTTCAATGTTTTCTCTGAGCCTAATGCAGGACGCCGGACCAAAAGGAAGTCAGAAAGAATCTAGAACTAAAAGATACAACTTTATCCCTGAAATAACGTCCAGGCCGAGGGGAACTGATCCACTAAGGGACAAGCTGTGGAATGTGCCAGGGCAGAAATAGACTGCAGGGGAGATGTATCAAACCTTGGAGAAAGACCAAGTTAGCAAGTTACCCATAACAACCAATCAGCATCTAATTGTCATTTATCCAGCACAGTTGATGAAATGACAGTTAAAATCTGGTTGGTTGCTATGAGCAACATCTCCTCTCTCTCTCTCTAAGGTTTGATACATCTTCCCTTGCGTGAGACATTTAGGGCCGGATTCAATTAGCCGCGATAAATAGACAATTTATCGCCGGCTGTTTTATCGCACTTATCACCCGTTTTCACACGATATTATCACCTATTCCGGCAATGCGCGCTACCGATTTTCGACAAATCCTATTGTAAAGCAGCCGATAATTTTTCATGGCAAAACGGGCGAAAATGAATCCACATTTAGGGAAATCAGTCTGTAACCCCAAGGCTAACTGACATAAGAAATCAATATAGAAGTGTATTAATGGCCGAAATAAAAGTATATTGGGTTCTTAAATTGGGTCCATTGGCTGTTATCTGCGTATTTGCTTAAGTGTTGAAAAATGATAAAAAGCAATATATTTTTTGAGAAAATTACTGCTGGACGTAACTTGGGGGTACATTAACATGGGTGCTAGTATATTTTTGTGTCTATTAAGTGCACTTTTAAAATTTTATAAAAATACACCTGCTGCAGCCACCTTCAATGTCTAAAACACCTGTCCCATCCATACAGCCCCCCAATATACCTGTCCCTTCCATACAGCCCCCAATATACCTGTCCCATCCATACAGCCCCCCAATATACCTGTCCCTTCCATACAGCCCCCAATATACCTGTCCCTTCCATACAGCCCCCAATATACCTGTCCCATCCATACAGCCCCCAATATACCTGTCCCATCCATACAGCTCCCAATATACCTGTCCCATCCATACAGCCCCCAATATACCTGTCCCTTCCATACAGCCCCCAATATACCTGTCCCTTTCATACAGCCCCCAATATACCTGTCCCTTCCATACAGCCCCCAATATACCTGTCCCTTCCATACAGCCCCCAATATACCTGTCCCATCCATACAGCCCCCAATATACCTGTCCCATCCATACAGCTCCCAATATACCTGTCCCATCCATACAGCCCCCAATATACCTGTCCCTTCCATACAGCCCCCAATATACCTGTCCCTTTCATACAGCCCCCAATATACCTGTCCCTTCCATACAGCCCCCCGATATACCTGTCCCTTCCATACAGCCCCCCGATATACCTGTCCCACCCAAACAGCCCTCCGATATACCTGTCCCACCCAAACAGCCCCCCGATATACCTGTCCCATCCATACTGCCCCCCGATATACCTGTCCCTTCCATACAGCCCCCCGATATACCTGTCCCACCCAAACAGCCCTCCGATATACCTGTCCCACCCAAACAGCCCCCCGATATACCTGTCCCATCCATACAGCCCCCCGATATACCTGTCCCTTCCATACAGCCCCCCGATATACCTGTCCCACCCAAACAGCCCTCCGATATACCTGTCCCACCCAAACAGCCCCCCGATATACCTGTCCCATCCATACAGCCCCCCGATATACCTGTCCCTTCCATACAGCCCCCCGATATACCTGTCCCACCCAAACAGCCCTCCGATATACCTGTCCCATCCATACAGCCCCCCAATATACCTGTCCCATCCATACAGCCCCCGATATACCTGTCCCACCCAAACAGCCTCCCGATATACCTGTCCCATCCATACAGCCCCCCAAAATACCTGTCCCATCCATACAGCCCCCCAAAATACCTGTCCCATCAATACAGCCCCCCAAAATACCTGTCCCATCCATACAGCCCCCCAATATACCTATCTCATACATACAGCCCCCCAATATACCTGTCCCACCCATACAGCCCCCCAATATACTTGTCCCACCCATACAGCTCCCCAAAATACCTGTCCCACCCAAACAGCTCCCCAATATACCTGTTCCACCCATACAGCCCCCCAAAATACCTGTCCCATCCAAACAGCCCCCCAATATACCTGTCCCTTCCATACAGCCCCTCGATATACCTGTCCCACCCAAACAGCCCCCCATATATACCTGTCCCATCCATACAGGTCCCCCATATACCTGTCTCATCCATACAGCCCCCCAATATACCTGTCCCTTCCATACAGCCCCCAATATACCTGTCCCTTCCATACAGCCCCCAATATACCTGTCCCATCCATACAGCCCCCCAATATACCTGTCCCTTCCATACAGCCCCCAATATACCTGTCCCTTCCATACAGCCCCCAATATACCTGTCCCTTCCATACAGCCCCCAATATACCTGTCCCATCCATACAGCTCCCAATATACCTGTGCCATCCATACAGCCCCCAATATACCTGTCCCTTCCATACAGCCCCCAATATACCTGTCCCTTTCATACAGCCCCCAATATACCTGTCCCTTCCATACAGCCCCCCGATATACCTGTCCCTTCCATACAGCCCCCCGATATACCTGTCCCACCCAAACAGCCCTCCGATATACCTGTCCCACCCAAACAGCCCCCCGATATACCTGTCCCATCCATACAGCCCCCCGATATACCTGTCCCTTCCATACAGCCCCCCGATATACCTGTCCCACCCAAACAGCCCTCCGATATACCTGTCCCATCCATACAGCCCCCCAATATACCTGTCCCATCCATACAGCCCCCCGATATACCTGTCCCACCCAAACAGCCTCCCGATATACCTGTCCCATCCATACAGCCCCCCAAAATACCTGTCCCATCCATACAGCCCCCCAAAATACCTGTCCCATCCATACAGCCCCCCAAAATACCTGTCCCATCCATACAGCCCCCCAATATACCTATCTCATACATACAGCCCCCCAATATACCTGTCCCACCCATACAGCCCCCCAATATACTTGTCCCACCCATACAGCTCCCCAAAATACCTGTCCCACCCAAACAGCTCCCCAATATACCTGTGCCACCCATACAGCCCCCCAAAATACCTGTCCCACCCAAACAGCCCCCCAATATACCTGTCCCTTCCATACAGCCCCTCGATATACCTGTCCCACCCAAACAGCCCCCCGATATACCTGTCCCATCCATACAGGTCCCCCATATACCTGTCTCATCCATACAGCCCCCCAATATACCTGTCCCTTCCATACAGCCCCCCAATATACCTGTCCCATCCATACAGCCCCCCCATATAGCTGTCCCTTCCATACAGCCCCCCAATATACCTGTCCCATCCATACAGCCCCCCAATATACCTGTCCCTTCCATGCAGCCCCCCAATATACCTGCCCCATCCATACAGCCCCCCAATATACCAGGCCCACTACTGTACTTCAAACCCATTTTCCACTACTTTTATTTTTGTCGACCTAAAATTGACGTGTAATTTCTGCACAAATTACGCGAATTAAACACAACTTTGTGGTTAATGTATCATTAGGGGTGTCCCATAAGGGTTCTGAAACAAATCCCCACATTTTTAGCCAAAAATAGAGATTTCGCATTTTTTTTCACCTGCTCTGAGATGGTGAAAAGTTATTGCCGGTTTCAGTCAATGCAATTACCGCACATGCGATAATTGAATTGCGCGATCGTGAAATTATTGCGGTTGAGCTAATTTATTGCCAAAACGTGGCTTATCGCATCTAATTGAATCCAGCCCTTAGTCCAGGTCAGATATATCAGATCGGAACATTTGTTCCAGGGAGGTTCTACTACAACATTCCTTTTGCGAAACTGATGTGTTAGGGGGATGATATGCATTATGTCTGCCGCCACAAACAGTGTGTCTGAACTGGTAGCATTTGGTGTTCACTTGTTCCAAGGAGAGTGTAACCTGATCTATGTGAATCTAAGCCAGTCAGTCACTAAGCTCTTTGGTGGTCACATGATTACAGAGAAGGGGGGGGGGGGAGCATTGGGAATGTGAGAGTTATGAATGAGATTGCCGAGAATAGGGGTATTACAAAGTCTTTCTCTGCTCAAAGTGACATATAAAATGACTATGGCTGCATTGGTAATCACAGGACACCATGCTAGTAATGTGAATCATTAATAGTGGCTTCAATGAAAACACAAAAAGGAAAATGAAAGAATTCATTGTTTAATAAAAGTGATATTAATACAAAAAAACATGCAGGAACAACTACAAAATAATCTGCACTCATCAACTACACAAAATCAGAGGCAGAAAATCTTTGTGGGACTGCAAACCTTCAACTCACTAAGAACCAGAGACATCACTGAGAATGCAGACTATCCATTCACTAGGAGCCAGTGACATCACTGAGAATGCAGCCTTTCCAGTCACTAGGAGCCAGTGACATCACTGGGAATGCAGCCTGTCCATTTACTAGGAGCCAGTGACATCACTGAGAATGCAGCCTATCCATTCACTAGGAGCCAGTGACATCACTGAGAATGCAGCCTGTCCATTTACTAGGAGCCAGTGACATCACTGAGAATGCAGCCTATCCATTCACTAGGAGCCAGTGACATCACTGAGAATGCAGCCTATCCAGTCACTAGGAGCCAGTGACATCACTGAGAATGCAGCCTATCCAGTTACTAGGAGCCAGTAATATCACTGAGAATGCAGCCTATCCATTCACTAGGAGCCAGTGACATCACTGAGAATGCAGCCTATCCATTCACTAGGAGCCAGTGACATCACAGAGAATGCAGCCTATCCATTCACTAGGAGCCAGTGACATCACTGAGAATGCAGCCTATCCAGTCACTAGGAGCCAGTGACATCACTGAGAATGCAGCCTATCCAGTTACTAGGAGCCAGTAATATCACTGAGAATGCAGCCTATCCATTCACTAGCAGCCAGTGACATCACTGAGAATGCAGCCTATCCATTCACTAGGAGCCAGTGACATCACTGAGAATGCAGCCTGTCCATTTACTAGGAGCCAGTGACATCACTGAGAATGCAGCCTATCCAGTCACTAAGAACCAGTGACATCACTGAGAATGCAGTCTAACCATTCACTAGGAGCCAGTGACATCACTGAGAATGCAGCCTATCCAGTCACTAAGAACCAGTGACATCACTGAGAATGCAGTCTAACCATTCACTAGGAGCCAGTGACATCACTGAGAATGCAGCCTATCCAGTCACTAGGAACCAGTGACATCACTGAGAATGTAGTCTATCTATTCACTAAAATCCAGTGTTATCAATAAACCATGAGCATTGAGTTTGGACAGTCCACTGAGTAACATTTGCAAAGAGAATAATATAATTCTGAAGGTGGGTGGGCATTGTTTCTTGAATTCTCTCAAACTGAGTTAACAAACACAGCACAGCTGCCAAATCTGCTTTTAAAAGAGATCACTTGATTGTTTCAGTACTTTGAGTAAAATCCTACAATGCAGATTACAAGCACCACAAACTTTGTTTGATAACACAATCTTTCTGCATCAGCACAACAGGAAAAAATCATCATTACCCTGTGCGAAGCGAGCCCGCGAGGGGACAAATTTAATCACTTATCTCCTGATATACTCTATGGTGCTGTGGGTACCTTGCTAATTCCACTATATAACTCTCAGTATGTGGCTTCCTGCTGCCTCCATTCCTCTCCTCACATCATGTCACTGCCCCTGTCACATGCAGCCCTGTCCTCACTAACACATCACTCATCTCCTGATATACTCTGTGCTGCTGGGGACCCTGCTCCTACCACTATATAACTCTCAGTATGTGGCTTCCTGCTGCCTCCATTCCCCTCCTCACATCATGTCACTGCCCCTGTCACATGCAGCCCTGTCCTCACTGACACATCACTCATCTCCTGATATTCTCTGTGCTGCTGGGGACCCAGCTCCTCCCACTATATAACTCTCAGTCTGTGGCTTCCTGCTGCCTCCATTCCCCTCCTCACATCATGTCACTGCCCCTGTCCTCACTAACACATCACTCATCTCCTGATATACTCTGTGCTGCTGGGGACCCTGCTCCTACCACTATATAACTCTCAGTATGTGGCTTCCTGCTGCCTCCATTCCCCTCCTCACATCATGTCACTGCCCCTGTCACATGCAGCCCTGTCCTCACTGACACATCACTCATCTCCTGATATTCTCTGTGCTGCTGGGGACCCAGCTCCTCCCACTATATAACTCTCAGTCTGTGGCTTCCTGCTGCCTCCATTCCCCTCCTCACATCATGTCACTGCCCCTGTCCTCACTAACACATCACTCATCTCCTGATATACTCTGTGCTGCTGGGGACCCTGCTCCTACCACTATATAACTCTCAGTATTTGGTTTCCTGCTGCCTCCATTCCCCTCCTCACATCATGTCACTGTCCCTGTCACATGCAGCCCTGTCCTCACTAACACATCACTCATCTCCTGATTTACTCTGTGCTGCTGGGGAACCCTGCTCCTCCCACTATATAACTCTGTCTGTGACTTCCTGCTGCCTCCATTCCCCTCCTAACATCCTGTCACTGCCCCTGTCACATGCAGCCCTGTCCTCACTAACACATCACTCGCATCCCAGTCATCCTGAAATACTCTGCACTGTGATGCACGTTTTAATGATCTGAATGTTTAGAGACTATCCTATCCTTAGTCTCATAGACCAATGTAAAAGTTGTGGCTAGTGCACCGTACAGGCACTCAGGGATGCATATTATATAAATTCTCTAGAAAAAGAAGGAACAATATAGAGCAGACACAGGGACAGAAGTATGTGATATACTATACACCAGCATTGTCTTATTCCTCCGGCACTCTCAGGGAAATACAGAAATAAACCCGGTGTAATGCGATGTGTTGGCAGCCTGGGGCCCGTGACTAAGCGATGAGGCTTTGTTACATCAGATGTGAGTTTAGCGAAGGATTAAACCGTGCTGAGACCTAACGCTGCTGGCGTGCCGCACACACACAGCGCCAAACCGCGCCCGGGGCCCTTCTCTCACATAACAAACACAACCCATAATCTCAGCAGCCTATGGAGAATGAGATATAGCTCTGAGACATCGGATCTGTTCTGGCAGAACATTCCCAGCGTCCTCATTATCAGATATACACAGCCCTAATATGTAAGCTAAGGAAAAGAGAAAATAAAGCTATAAATGGTGTGTGCAACTCAATATGACTTGAATATGTTGCATTAGAGAAAAATCTATGATCTCTGCGCTGAGCTAATGTTGCAGCGTAATGCTGTCTATAGCTTGTACTTAGCGTTGTTACTACTGTTGCCAATCAAGAGATTTAGGGACTGATTTTGAGTTTGGAGCAAAGCATAAAAAAAAAAAGGCGTAAAGGTGCGCACACTAAACGACTCGCAAACGATGCAATGTCGTTAACCGCTGCCTTTGAACTCCCCGGCAGCTCCCTGGACAAATGATATTGTGCATAAAGTGTTCATTTTGACAAACGATCTACTAACGACCTATCGTGCATCCTTAACGATTTCCAGTGCAAAGAGATTGCCAGATCTAACCTGCAGTAGGGAAGATCTGAAAATACCATTAAATACCCGCGGGGCCGCGCATCGGATCGTTATCGCTCAGTGGAAACTGCACAATTTGCACAAATTTGAACGATTTATCATTACGATGTAATCTTGCAGATAATCGTCTAGTGTGTGGGCACCTTAACTTTGCTCCTGGAACAAACCATGCTGCAACGCAAATACATGTATTATGTTTGCATGCAGGGTAAATGCTAGCTGCTGTTGCATGTAGCCCACAGATGCTGGACAGCTTTATTCTTACACTGCGTTCTTACATTCATGAGCTTGGTAACACTAACAGCTTTGCTACCCCTATAGAAAGCTATGGTGCCAGCTGCTGCTGTCGGAAATGAAGGGACTGCAGAATATATCGGGAGATAGCTGCTGCGGTACCTCCATGTTACATTCAGGGGATACGTAATATTTGTGGGTACACCCATATTTGAGGACTATGTAGCAAATATTTAATGATATATAGGCCTCTTGGTGTTCATTCTTATTGCTTACCTCCATCTCCCTCTCCCCACCACTCTCCGATCTCTCTATATCCCAGTGGATCAGGGATACTTGCAGACTTACTGTATCTAAATCCTTTGCGGTATTCTCGATCCCCGCAATCACTTCTCTATCCTTTTTTATTGAATAATGACAATCCTAGCAGACTCTCAACTTCCACGCCTTTCACGATCTCTTACTTGTTTGTACAAATGTTGTTTCACTGTTCAAAAGTATAACGTCACTCTTTAAGCCATCTTATTTATGACCATTTTAACCACGCTGATACCCTCGGGCCCTCTCCTTTTGTGCAGGCCACCCCTTCCCAGTCCCTGCCTCCAGCGGCCATATTTTAGCTGATATTTTCGAAAGATGACACATGATAAAATATAGCAGACCGCGCGGCAGACACCACGCCATATCGCTGCACCCAGCCAGACATTGTGGATGCAGAAGATACTGCCCGAGAGCCGCTACTTAAGGTACCATTCCTACATAGGTGCAGTAGGAGGGTGCATTCGGATGACTGATAACTGCATCAATTGTACCCCATGTGCTGTCTATCCTTACCCCCTCCCTACCCTCAGTTCTGCCCCAGCTGCAATGCTCTACCCTCCCTAATCCAAGTAATGCCCCCAGTATTATCTTCCCCTAACCCCTCCTTGCCCCCTAGTACTGCCCTAGTTATCTACCCTTACCCCACCCTAATCCCAGTATTGCCTGCCCCCTGACCTCTTTCTTGTCCCTAGTACTGCCCTAGCTGCTAACAACTCTTTCCCCTCTACCTCCCATACTGCCCAAGCTGCTATCTACACTTGCCCCCTCTCTAGCACCAATGCTGTCCCAGCTGCTATCCTGACCCGACACGTCCCCTAACCCCCTCCTTGCCCCCCCAGGTACTGTCCTAGCTGCTATCTACCCTTGCCCCCTCCCTACACCCAGCACTGCCTGTCCCTAACCTTCTCCTTGCCCCCCAGCACTGTCTCAACAACTGTGTGCATTTACCCCTCCCTGGCCCCAGCCCTGCCTGCCCTTAATCCCTTCTAGCTGCAGCTCTACCCCAACTTCTCCCTGCCTTTACCCCAACCCCCCTCTACCCCAACTCCTACATACCCCCTAGCACTGTTCCAACTCCTGCCTGTCCTCAACCCCAATAATATGTGATGGGACCCAGAAAAAGTGGTGTAGGACCCCAATTTTTTAAAGTGAGGGGTCCCTGGGACCCACAATTTATTTAGCTCAGCGCGAACACTGGAGTTACCCGTGACCCAGGGGCCCATGTATTCCGCACCCCCTACCCCAAATCTAGATACGCCACCGTGCTGATGTGACATTTGCCAATTGGAAGTAATGTCTCAAATCTTTTTTTTAAAACTTTGTGTCACTGCTACAAATACAAAGACAAAAAAACCCAAAAAACATTGAACCCGAGGTTTCGCACATATACGCGCTCAGCGTTTAGTACGGGCCGAACATGAGCAACTTACAAGTGGAATTTCTCCTCCCACACCGGGTTCAGGTTCCCGTATATCGTCTTGGTTCTCTTCTTTGTCTTTCCCACTTGTACAGTGACATAGGGGTCGCTGGAGCCGGTCTTGTCTTTGGCTTGTAGGCCTTGGGCACACAGAACTAGAGGGAGAGGAGATCTGTGTGAGGTCACTTTATGCACTTTGTCACTGGCCCTGTTACAAAGTATTCTCAACTGGAAAACTGCAGTCCAACATTTGTGATCCAGAGTGAAGTCTTCCAGTATATACATTAATATAGGTAACTCAGAGATCTATGTGTCTGATAGAACATGAACTAATGGTCACCAACCCTGGGTCAATTACCTACTTAAGTCTAAGGATCATACAGTTGGCAGCACAAGACAGCAAACCCGCCCGGTTATAAGGCTGGGAGAGTGGCTGAATGGAAATCTGGGCCCAGGCAATAGCTAGGTATCCAGTGTTGACAGCTCCGGCGCCACACCACAGCAGACTCACCGTTGATGGTGATCTTGGCGGACCACTTTGATGTGCCATCCAGCACACTCTGCTTCACGGTCTTCATCTGCTGTGCATGGGCCACTTTGCCCACATTAAAGACGTCTCTGATGACATCAAAGATCTCTGGCTTGTTCCTCTCCCGGATCTTCATACGGTCCTTCATTGCCATGATGATGTTCTGCGTGCGGTCTTCCGCTCCATGCTTGGAGCTCTTCTCCGCAGCACCTGTGGAGCACACATGAAACACGGAGACCATCAAACTCAACTGAATATACGCCGACAGGTGGAAATCTAACCAGCCGTTCCATCAGTGACGCCTTGTAAGGTTCTAGGAAATGCCCTTATGCTGCATACACACCTAAAGATTTTCTGTCCAACCAACCAACTAGTTGATTGGTTGGAATGAAAATCTGGTAATGTATGGGAGTAACTGATGATCAGCAATTTGCTCCTAAATGGGAGAAAACAGATGAAAATGGTCGTTCAGACAAGTTTGTTAAATGTTTGATCTAAACAATTTGTTCAAACAACAGTTTTTGTCCATTTTTCGGCGTTTAGGAGCAAATTGCTGATTGTCATTTGCTTTCATACCTTACCGGATTATCATTCCAACCAATGAACTAGTTGGATGGTTGGACAGAAAATCTGTACGTGTGTATGTAGCTTTACCGTTTCACTGCAACTTTCTTCCAGTCATTCCTCACCAACTGTGCTCTAAGGAGAATACAATATATATATATTCCTTATTACGATCTAGTTTTATGCACCCGGAGGTGCGTGATATCACACGTAACACATCCCTGCATCCAGCGACACAAATGAGGATAGGCTGGGGCTTGGAGCTGCTGCTACCGGTAACATAATAGGCAAACACAGAACAGAATATTCTGCTTTACACTTGTATTTCCATTTTCAAAACTGCAAAGTGCTGTAACCTGTGTATTTCTAGCAATTACAGAACAAATTAGGGTGCGTGACATCTCCCTAACGGAGAAAATGGATTTAATCTTCGGGTCATCCTTGCTGCCGTCCAACTACAAAAAGATCTCTAGGGAACATAAAACCACCTACACATAGGGCCCCATCTGATAACGAGTGACATGGTTATTATCAATCGTTATTAATCCTAAATGGCGCTGTAACCAATCAGCTCCAAACGGTAATTTTTTTTAAACACAGCCCGTAAAGATGAACAAAAATAACAGACAGAAAAAGGAGCGCACTCAGGATGTACGATAAGGTCATAATAAAATGTCACTTTTAATTAGTACATTAAAAAAATGGATGCTATTAAATATCAAATACAGGCTGAACATGAGAAAAACAGGAAAAATGCACCATATACTTCTATCATTAGTGTCAGTGATAATTCATAATAATCTGAGCCACACACAGGAAAGAAGATCGGTAATAAGTGAAATGTGGCTGAAGAATGCCCTATGTTAATGGACTAGTGTAGATGATAGTATGAATAGGCAGAACCTGAGCACTTATGTGCTATCTTTCATACCCATTATACCCATACCCATACCCGCAATGCTTGGCGCCAGGGCGGGCTAGTACTAGTGCATCCTGACTGCAGATGCCGCTCTGCTGTAACTGTCCCTGAGCTCGGGCTGGGGACTCTCATCTCCCAATTCACTGCTATTGCATAACGGGAGAAAGCAGATCTTCAAGCAGATAAGTGCCCAGGTTCTGTCTGTCTTTTGTTCATATCTGTATGGCTCTGGGTTCACCTCATGTTTTATATATAATACTTGGATGCTTTTACTCAAACTATAAGCTATTGAAGGTGTATGCTCAGCGTTGGTTGTCTGCCTCTCCTTCTCCCCTCCCCACTCCCTCTTTCCACAAATTATTATTATTTATTCATATTATTTTTATTTTTTATTTCTCTTTCTCTTTTCTTCTCTTATTTTTCTGGTCTAATTTGTTGTATTTTTGTTTTAATTGAGAAATTGTGGGATTTTTGTTTATACAATTATCTGCAGAAGATTTAATTATTTGGATACAAATTTTTTTTTTCCTTGCTGATATTCAAAGGGCACGATTCTATTCTATGCGATGTGAATAGCGCCGGGAGTGAGCTCCCGGAGCTATTCAATACACCTCGCTGCCAAGTCCGACTAGGATTCCTTCTCGCATCCCCCCGAGGATGAGAGCAGAAATCCGACAAAAGTCCCGTCGCGAGGCTGTGTTCTGCCTTTAGCGCCGGGAAAATAGCATCGCGCCGGGAAGTTAGGTCGGGGAATGCCCGTTATCGCGCCTTAAACAAGGTGTTTAGTCGCGAGGACGGGCATTCTCCGACTAAACACAGCGCACAATTGAATAGCTCCGGGGAGCTATCTCCCGGCGCTATTCACATCGCATAGAATAGAATCGTGCCCAATGTATGTTTTGTTGTTCCTGATTTCCATCTGCAAGGTTTATATGCACTAATGTTGAAAAACAGAAATATATACAGACTATGTACCACTGTTATTTGATATAACAAAATGTTTTTCTCTGAAAATAAAGAATTTATAAAAAAAAAACTATAAACTATTAGCGATTTCTTTCTCCTGTGCGAGAATCTTTCGCCCCTGTTTTCCCTTTCCCACATAATTACACAGTTAGGAGCTGATTGGCCGGATTAGGAACAAGTTATAACAAGCATATCACTCGTTATCAAATAAGCCCCTAAGATATAAAAAGACTTCCAGTATTTTGTTAGAAATACAACGCGTTTCGCACAAGGGGATTGTGATAATGTTCCCTGTTTCTAATTCCATTCTAGTTCACGTGACCTTCATGCACCTGTTGTTTCTGTTTTGAGGCATTAAGGCACGATTATTTCATTCCTTTCTTTGCCTTAGCGTTGTTTCTTGTTTATTTTTTTTTTATTAAGTTCCAATTACTGCATGGCTGGGACCTGCAGTTACATAATGCTCCACGCCAGGGGTCTTCAACCTTGGCCCTCCAGCTGCTGTGGAACTACACATCCCATCATGCACTGCCATAGTTTTGGCATGCTGTTATATCACAAAGGTGGCAGTGCATGCTGGGATGTGTAGTTCCACAGCAGCTGGCGGGCCAAGGTCGAAGACTCCTGCTCTACGCCATTTTACAGACAACCTTAAGGCAATACTTGTGGCAACCCAGCTTTCACCACTATTGCTTGGCGTGTCCCAGCGTCTGATCGTAAGATGCTATTATGTACGACTAATATTATTAGGAGTTATTATGACCTGTGTGTGCTGTCACAGTATGAGCTCATATAAGCTGAAACCCATAAGTAATAAACATGAGGCTATGTACTAGCCCAGGAGCAGGGGCAACAAGGCACTTACGCTGCAGGCAGTCGGCATTCAGCAAGTCCTGGCACTTTTCATGACATTTGACCCCACATTCGGAGCAGCGCATCCCTTGCCTGGCGATCCCCCACAACAGGCCCTCGCACTCATAGCAGTAGGTGGGGGTAGTGGCGGTCCACACCTCGAAGTTGTGAGGCGTTGTGCAGGAGATGGGGTAGATTAAGGCTTGGAGGGTTTTTTTGTACACGTGCGATTTCTGAAAGAAAACGGAAGCAGAGAGTAGACGTTATTTATGTACAGTCCCTCGGGGGGGTGATTGATGACGCGAATGCTCACAGGACACAGGGTGGGAGTAAATATGGAGACTTTCAGGGGCATTCAATATGGAGCGAAAACTCTGTTTTTGCGATGTTTTCGCACCGATGACGTCATTTTCGGAGGTTTTGGTTTTACACCGTATTCAATTTCAAAGACTTTTCGCAGGTTCGAAAAGTCTTTGAAAAAAAACGGGGATAAATTTTCACCACTGAATAGGTGGCGAAAAAAAGTGCAGAATTGGGGTTTAGGGGTGTAGGCTTAAAAAAAATAGCCTGCACCCCTGGGAATGACATTTTAAAATAAACTGTGTCAAAAAAAGTAAAAAAAAAAATAGGGACACCCCAAAAAAATTATTGAAAATTTGGGATGAAAAACAAAAATGGGAAAAAAGTGTTTAAAAAACAAGAGATATGGTAAGAACTTACCTTTGTTATCTCTGTTTCTACGAAGTCCATAGGGTCCACAGGGTTGACCTTGGGCTATAGCTGGATCTGGATCCATGGGCACCACGCAGTTAAAGCTTTAGCTGCTCCCAGGATGCACTTGGGTCCGTCCTCCTCTATACCCCGCCCCCGGCCACAGCACCTCAGTTGGTAAGCAGCCAAGGCCGGAGGAGGAGACTAAACAGAGAGAAGGAAGACTGGAACACACAAGAAACCATACTCACAGAAATGGGAGACGGAAAACCGGTGACCAGCCACACAGCCCATTTGAAGCCAGGTGCGTCAGGGCGGGCGCCCTGTGGACCCTATGGACTTCGTAGAAACAGAGATAACAAAGGTAAGTTCTTACCATATCTCTTGTTTTCTACTTCAGGGTCCATAGGGTGTCCACAGGGTTGACCTTGGGGATGTCCCAAAGCAGTACAACTAAGGGCGGGGACGCTCCTGTGCTGAAAGGAGTACCCGGCGCCCAAAGGATGCATCCTGAGAGGCAAAGGTGTCAAACGCATAGAACCTCAAAAACGTTTGAATTGAAGACCAAGTGGCCGCCTTACACAGCTGAACAGCAGAAGCGCCACGTCTAGCAGCCCAAGAGGGACCCACAGAACGAGTGGAATGAGCCTTAACAGAGGCTGGCACAGGTAAGCCCTCCTGTGCATAAGCCTCACAAATAACGGAACGAAGCTAACGGCACCACCGCCAAGTCCCAAGGAGCCACAGGAGGCACAAAGGGAGGCTGGATCCTGAGAACACCTTGGAAAAAGGTGTGAACGTCTGGTAGTATTGCAATCCGCCGTTGAAACCACACGGACAAGGCGGACACATGAACCTTCAGAGATGCAAGGCGTAAGCCGAGATCCAATCCTGACTGAAGAAATTCCAAGATCCCAGAAACTCGGAACACCTGAGGATCATAATGTCTGGACTCACACCACTGAAAGTAAGTGTGCCACACTCTGTGATAAATCCGTGCTGAAGCAGGCTTGCGTGCCCTGAGCATGGTACCAATAACCGAACTGGAGAAGCCCCGAGACCTCAAGACGGCTGTCTCAAGAGCCACGCCGTCAAAGACAGCCGACCCAGATCCGGGTAAAGGCAGGGCCCCTGAGACAACAGGTCCCGACGCTGAGGAAGAAGGTACGGAGCGTCGATGGAGAGGCTCCTGAGATCGGAGTACCAAGGACGTCTGGGCCACGCCGGAGCTACCAGCACGAGCATGCCGCCGTCCTGCTTGAATTTCCGCAGAACCCGAGGAAGCAGGGATATCGGAGGAAACAGATACGCCAGGTGAAACGTCCATTTCACCGACAGCGCGTCCACCAGACTTGCACCTGCGTCTCTTGTCCTTGACCCGTAAACGGGCAACTTGTGATTGTGACGGGAGGCCATCAAGTCCAGCTCCTGCAGTCCCCACCTGTCCACGAGTAGCTGAAACACCTCTGGGTGAAGCGACCATTCCCCGGGATGCACGTCGTGACGGCTGAGGAAGTCCGCCTCCCAATTGAGGACTCCGGGGATGAAGACCGCCGAGATCGCTGGAATGTGACCCTCCGCCCAAGTCAGGATACGAGTCACCTCCGACATCGCTGCCTGACTGCGAGTTCCGCCTTGGTGATTGATATACGCCACCGTGGTGGCGTTGTCGGACTGCACCTGTACCGCCCTTCCGTGAAGAGCGGGGCCGGACGACTGCAGGGCCCTGTATACTGCCCGCAGTTCCAGGATGTTGATGGGGAGAAGTGCTTCTTCCGCTGACCAACGACCCTGAAGCGACAAAGAGCCGGTCACTGCCCCCCAACCCCGGAGACTGGCATCCGTCGTGAGCAGGACCCAGTCCGGGATCCAAAATGGGCGCCCCTCGACCAGATGAGCTGTCTGAAGCCACCAAGCCAAAGATAGCCGAACGTCCGGAGACAACACCAGCACCTGAGAGCGGATCCGGTGAGGTAACCCGTTCCATTCTGATAGAATCAGCCCCTACAGGGGCCGGGAATGGAACTGGGCAAATTCCACCATGTCGAATGTCGACACCATGGACCCCAGAACTCTCATAGCCGAATGGACCGACAGGCGGCAACGGCTCAGGCAACTGCGTATCCGCAGCTGTAGGGAGGCGACCTTCTCCGGAGTCAGGAAGATCCTTTGCTGACGCGAATCCAGCAGGGCTCCCAAATGAACCATCCGCTGTGATGGAATCAGGGAGGACTTTTTCCAATTTATCAACCACCCGTGTGCTTGCAGGCAAGCGATCGTCAGGTGGAGATGTTGAAGCAGTACCTCCGGGGAGCTCGCCAGCAACAGGAGGTCGTCCAGGTACGGCAGCAGCCGTACATTCTGGTTCCGAAGATGTGCGGCCATGACCGCCATAATCTTCGTGAACACCCTCGGTGCCGTGGAGAGACCAAAGGGTAGCGCCCGGAACTGATAGTGGTGTTGAAGGATAGCGAACCTCAGATACCGCTGGTGTGAAGATGCTATCGGAACATGGAGGTAGGCGTCCTGGATGTCCAGGGACACCATGTAATCCCCCGGTTCCATCGCCAGAATGATGGAACGTAACGTTTCCATCCTGAACTTGGGAACTCTGAGGAATTTGTTCAGAGACTTCAAGTTGAGGATAGGGCGATGAGAACCATTGGGTTTCTGCACCAGAAACAGAGACGAATAATACCCCGTCCCTCGTTGTGATAGAGGAACGGGAACAATGACCCCTGCTTTCAGCAAGGACTCTATAGCCTCCTGAACCTGTAACGCCTTGGTCTTGTCCTGAGAAGGACTTGTGCAGAAAAACTGGTGGGGTGGTCTGTGCCGAAAAGACAGGGCGTACCCCTGGGAGACCACTTCTCGAACCCAGGCATCCGTGGTGGTATTGTGCCAGCACTGGGCAAATAGAAGAAGTCGGCCTCCCACTCTGAGGTCCCCCAGAGGGAGGCCCGTCCCATCAGGCCGCAGGTTTATCTTCCTGCTTGGAAGAAGGGCGCCGAGCACTCCAGGCTTGCTTCTTGGGTTTAGAGGCCGTCTTACTCGCAGACTGTCTCGGGAAGGACTGACCTTTCGCCTTACCCTGAACCCGAAAGGAACGAAAAGCCGAACTCCGAACCTTAGCAGGCAGTGCCGCCGAAGGGAGGAAGGCCGACTTGGATTTAGCCAGGGTGTCCACTATTTTGTCCAAGTCCGGACCAAATAGTAATTCCCCATTGAAAGGTAAGGCCTCCAGACCTTTCTTTGAATCAGAGTCCGCTCTCCAGGACCGCAACCATAAGGATCGGCGGGCAGACACCGCTGCAGCCGATACCCGCGAGGTCAGCAGACTAGCATCTAAAGAAGCTTCTCCAATGTAAGAAGCAGCGTCCCTCATTTGTCCCAACAACGCCCGCTGGACATCCGGAGCGTCGTCCGGGAAGGTAACTTCCAATGCATTGGCCCACCCCTCAATGGCCTTGGCCACCCAGGAGATGGCCATGGACGGTCGGGCCACCGCCCCGGAGAGGGAGTAAATAGACTTTAAGCAAGTCTCAACTTTCCTGTCCGTGGGATCCTTCAGCGAGGATATCGACGGTAATGGTAAGGTGGCGCCCCGAGTTAAACGGGTGACATGGGAATCCACCGCCGGTGGAGTTTCCCATTTTTTACAATGTGCCTCAGGGAAGGGGTAATTAGAAGCCAACCGCTTCTGAGGAAGGAATCTCTTACTGGGCGCCTGCCAAGCTACCGCCATATGATCCGTCAACTGATCCGACAGGGGAAACACCGCAGAAGCCACCTTAGTTTTTTTGAAACTAGGAAACTTCGACTTAGGAACCGGTGCCTCATCCTCTATAAGAAGAATAGCTCGCACCGCCCTAACTAGTGCTCGCACATTAATGGACGACTTGGTATCCATTTCCTGGACCGAGGCGTCCGAGTCAGTGTCATCAGGGACCTCCCCATCATCTGAGGAACCCTCTGAGTCCGATACCTGAGCAGCCCGTGTCATGAGTGGGCGTTTTGAAATCCTAGAAGGCATGTCAGTCTGCAACATTGACTGAAAAGCCGAGGAAGCGGCCGCCAAATTTTGCACGGAGTTGGAGAGCACATCCACCCAGGGTGGAGGAGTCACCATAGGGGCCTGAAAAGGTACCACAGGCTGCTGCGGCACAGGGGAAGCCTGTATATACATAGGCAACCCCGCATAGGGACCCACCGACTGAGACCCAGGAGGACTCCGCAATAACTGCGGGACACCCGGGGAATGGGGGATGGTCGGCTGGGACAACGACCTAGTAGGGAGAGCAGTCGGGACCGACAGACGGTCCGCAATAGACACCAGCACTTGAGAAAACATCGCCCACGGTGGTTCCTGCGCCAGAGAAGGTCTGGATGGGCCAGGAGCCACCTGGCATCGACTACACAGGCCATCCTGTGACAAATCCTCCCTATCTACTCCTGCAGAACAGCGTCCGCAGGAGGCCAACACCGGAGCCACTGAGCGCTCAACCTCCTCGTCTGACATGACAGAATATATTATATATCTGGCACCAGGGTAGAAGTAAAACGCACTCACCGGTGTGCTGAACAACAGCCCACAATATGGCACTGAGTAGCACACAACTGTATGTGACGGACCTCACAAATACGTGATCTATATAAGTGAGGTCAGTAGAAACGCCCCTCCCCCACACACCTGTAGGGCTTGTAGGAGAAGTAAAGGGATAGGTATAAGCTGACAGTAAGTAGAAAATAAGCACAGACAGGCAGCACTAGCAAAAGTCACATACCATGCAGGAAGATATACTCACTGCACCTTTCCACTACAATCAACCTGCCCAGATTCAGTGTCTGGGAGGGCTATAGTGCTGTGTACGCTGTCCTTAATCAGGGGAGAGGTACACAGGGGGACCGGTCCGCGTGCTCCCTGAAGATCTGCGCTGCCACTGTGAGAAAATGGCCGCTGGAGACCTCAGAGGAGGAGTGGCCGAGAAGGTGCAGCTCAGCGACGCCAGATTCCGTGCTGAAAGGCGCGCTGAGCTGAGGGGAGGAGCCGCTGACAGGGAAGGCTTCCTCCCCTGGCTAGCATATTAACCCCAGGGCTTGCCGGCATCCCGCTTGCCATATATCCCTGGTGGTCTAGTGGTCCCACGGGTCATTCCTCCTCAGAGGGGGAGCCCGCCGCCACCGCTAGCGGCCCCCGGTCTGTCCCCTAGGACCGGGGGCAAAGGACTGCATCTGCAGGCAAAACCCGCGAGCCGCCGCTAATCAGCGACTCGCGGCTTACCTTGTCCCCAGCAACTCCGGCAGCAGTCCAGGGAGGGACCCAGAGTCCGGCTAGTACGGACTCTGGCCTCCCGCCGCGATCCCCAGTGCAGTACTGGCGTCGCGGCGCCAGCGGGGAAGGAGAGCGGCAGCGTGGGCGTCTGCATAGACAGCCCGTCGCTGCCACACTAGAGCCTCTGTTTTAAAATAAAAATCTAACAGGCTCTTTTTTTTTTTTTTTTTTAAATAAAAATAGAAAGCTTTTGGGGGCTGCTCCTGCAACCCCCCTGCGCAGGTGACCCGACTCCGGCCGGGCACCAACTCAAACTGAGGTGCTGTGGCCGGGGTATAGAGGAGGACGGACCCAAGTGCATCCTGGGAGCAGCTAAAGCTTTAACTGCGTGGTGCCCATGGATCCAGATCCAGCTATACCCCAAGGTCAACCCTGTGGACCCCCTATGGACCCTGAAGTAGAAATAGGGAAATAGGTTCAGGGCTATTCTGCAAGTATGCGGCACGTGTTTTCTAGAATAGATTATTAGCTGCAGGTGCATATTTGCAGAATTTTTAAATAAAGACTTTAGGGACATAAAAATATGCTAGTACCCATTTTTATGTACCCCAAATTTGATGGGACCACTTAAAAAAAACGAAAAAAAATAACCTAAGTGCTCTTCTGCAACACTTCTTCAATGTCGGGAAAAAAACACCTGCTGCGGCTATTTAAATCCCCGACTTTCATTTGCAGGCTAAAACGGGGGGACCCATAGTGATCCCCCATGTTTTTACAGTTCTAGATGGGTTCTACAATTTATTCCAGATAAAGTAAATTTTTTTTCGCAGATCCCACTTCGCAGGTGCCCGTTTTCGTAGGTTTTTATATTGAATACGGGGATAAAGCGGGGGCGCGCCCGATACTTTATCCCAGGAAAATCTCCGATGTGGAGCGAAAAGTCCAGCACGGACTTTTCGCTCCCATATTGAATACAACTGTTTGTGGCGTTTGCTTTATTACTCGGTTCAAACTACTTTACTCGCGACAATATACAGAAACAACCGCGAGCAGCTCAGAGAATTACTGTATGGTTCCCATATCTCTGCCGCCACTAAACACATACATTTTCATTTTTTTTACTTTTCGGGACATACATGAATACGGGCGAGTTTGTTCTGTATGTCCAGAATCTTTATTAGTTCCAGTCCGGCCACAACGAGATACGTTTAATGATTCCATCTTTACATACCCACAGTTATCTGTCAGGCGCAGTATATTTGCAGAGCCCCTTATGGCATTTACAGATGGTAAGAAAATCCCCCACACGCCTCTGTTCTTTAAAAATACACAATGTAAACTTAATAGATGAAGGTGACATTTGAAAGATGCGTAGAGTATTAATTGAAACAGCCTTTGAGTAATGAACAATACCCATCGTGTGCTTAATAATCTGTATCGTCAATGATGGAGATTTCTGCGCCATCCACCAGCTGTGCCAGTACCAGCCGGGATATCTTAGGATAATGCAAAGCTGTCTTATCATTGAGGCAGAGAAGACAGATCTTCAAGAGGATACAGACCCTCTATATTGTCAAGTTCTCTTAAGACCCCTACACACCAGACGATATTTTTAACGACTTGGCCGATGCCGACGCATCGGAACGACAAATCGTTCAAATCGTCAAGTGTGTACGCACCATGCGCGCTCCCGCTACGTTGTCCGTCGCATCTTTAGATCTTCACCACATGCAGGAAGATTTGTCAACCTTGCTAGCGATTCCCTGAGATTTGTGCAGTGTGTACGCACTACCGGAAGATCGGGAGATATGGGTACATTATATAGTTAACGATCTAACCACCAAACGATGCAAGATATACTGTTTGGTCCTTTGTTAGATTGCACAGTGTGTATGTGCTAGATCGTTTGCCCGGGAGACCAGGGTAATCGTTGACGACATTATATTGTTTGCAAGTCGTCTAGTGTGTACTCGCTAAAGGAAATGTTTGAGATGTCTCAAGTTTTTGTCAAAACAAGACACGTGTAACGCTGCGAGAAGCTGATTCAGGTTCAGGAAGAAGCGGTAATGACACTTACCAGGTCCTCGTCCTTGAGAGAAGTTCGTGTGGCCATAGCGGAAGTGATGCCGGCTTTCCGAGACTGTACCAGGGACTGCGAAAGTAAATAAAGTCATTTCTTAGTCAGTAATAAAAATAATAAATCCTGTTTTACGCCTCTTCTCAACCCAAACTACCGATAACCAGAATTCGGGACAGTGACCTGCAGAGACGCCATATGCTAGTTGTGAGATCAGAGACGCTACTGACCGGCTGGGGGCTGTAACATGGGGTATTAAGGGCTGATTGTGAGACGGACGGGGGTATTAAGGGGCTGATTGTGAGACGGACGGGTCTCTTTGCACAGACGCAAGAGGCGGGTTTTAGTATACAGATGTGAATTTACGCATTTTTGTGCATCTCTGTCCTATTCCGAGTCGGACGGATCTTTGTTGGTCCTCACTTTCCGTGAAATTGGTGTTTTGAGGCTGAAAATGGACGGCAACAATGCAATCGCATGCAACTGCCCTGTCTTGTGGTAGCGCCCTGTGGCAAGAGTTCTGCGTGATTCTTCTGCAATGCATACGGGATAGGGAAGGCCGCCTCTGACGGATCTCTTGCACCTAAGCGTGGGGCCGTAGCACGTGCCGATACGAATGCCGACCATCGCTGCTTGGGTGGAGCGGCTTCCCGCTGCACGGATCCCACGGAAACGTCATAAGGTAGAAAATCAGACGCCTGCGGCTTCCCGCAAATACAGCCACCGTGTTCGCGACTCAGAATCAGCCTCTAATACCCCCCGGATGTGCCCCAGGGATCAGAGCGGAGGATCTAAGTGTTCCAGACATCATCACAAAGCGTTTCTCTCTCGCAGGTGACTTTCCAAACCCGGCAAATCTGCCTTATTGAGCACTTTGGGTCATCAGAGGGAATCGAAAAAGAAAACAGCGAAATAAAGATAAAGCATGAAAATAAATATTTGCCAGGGGCATGACTAGGTGGGGACTACACAGAAGGGAATCTACATACATGTGCAGTGACCTCCACTGAGGACCAGGCACACAGGTCTGGGGAATCGGTGGGTATACTGGCATACATGTATGGGTGGGCAAGCAGGTGCTACGGAAGGGACGCAATGTATAATGTCTGAATGTGAGAAGTCCCCCTCGCATTCAGTGCCCATCACTGAGTATAATGGACCAGGCGAAGCCTGAGCAGATACGTATAACGCAATTGATGCTTCACGCTACAATGTGGCATCTAAGCCCGCCTGCGCCAATCATTTTATGCAGCACAATAGGCTCCCCCAGTCCCAAATACTCTACTGTCCAATTGCAGTAGCGGGCGCTGAAGGGGTAAAGGGCTGTCTCGGCCCACAATTTACTAGAATAACGCCTAATATTTGAAAAAGAAAATCGCCTGTGGGAAATTCAGAAACACACTGTCGCTTCCACTCGATAGGCAGGTTCTTAATAACAGATGTTCCCTTAAAACATATATAACCAAGGGAGAGCTATGCACTGTAGTAATTGATTCCATGGTTACAAGAAACATAAGTTACTCACAACCTACGTAGTGACACCTCTACTTGCAGAAAGGCTTGCGCACTGGTGCAGGCGAGCAGCACAGGTGGCAGACAGGAGAAATTGAAATCCTTGAGACTAACATAAAAGGGTTTAAAGGAATTTCAATAATTGACATGACTTTCTCAATGGTCAGCGTGCCATTGATCCATGCTACTTATAACAAGGAAGCGCACACGCTAAAGTATTGCCTAGTACAGCGTTTCCCAACCACGGTCCTCAAGGCACACTAACAGTCCAGGTTTTAGGGATAGCCATACTTGAGCGCAAGTGACTTAATTAGTACCTCAGTTATTTTGATTTAACCATATGTGCACAATCATGGATATCACTAAAACCAGGACCGTTAGTGTGCCTTGAGGACCGAGGTTGGGTATCACTGGCCTAGTACAATCAGGAGACCCCAAAAACAAGGATCCCGTTCCCAGTCCTGGCCCAAAGGTCGCGCCCCTCTGCGGCAAAGGGCTCAGTCCGTCCTCTGCAAGAACGTCTGACAGTGGAGTGTGGGCGGGGAATTAGTAAAGCCACACCAGTTCTGTCCCCCTAAGTCAGTGATTCCCAACCTCGGTCCTCAAGGCACACTAACAGTCCTGGTTTTAGTGATATCCGTGCTTAAGCACAGATGGTTAAAACAAAATACTAAGGAACTAATTAAGTCACCTGTGCTCAACTATGGCTATCCTTAAAACCTGGGCTGTTAGTGTGCCTTGAGGACCGTGGTTGGGAACCCCTGCCCTAAGTCTTAAGTGATAACAGCAATCAAATCTTAAAAAAAAAAAATCCCATTTGGATGAAGCAGCTGGAGTTCACCCTAATCAGGAGCGTAAAGTCAGTGTGATCACTGGGTGAGTGTATTTCTCTCATCTGTCTGGATCACATAACGCCTATCTTGTCCTTGTATTAAGTGCTGCCATAAATGTAACACTGGGGAGCCGGGAGTTTAATACGAGGAACGCTGGGGTTTAATAATTGGTGTGATCTATGTGTGGACATTTTAGTGCTTTCCAGCAATAGCGGAGAGAGGGTAAATTATTGGCAAAACACTGACGGCATCTTCATACTCGGGTCCATTAATTCAGTGATGCAGGAAAGGCTGCCAGCAGCAGAAATATAACAGGTCGTTTTGCGGAGGGTGGAATGGAGCGGGGTGAAAGGGAATCCACGGCTTGCCACTGACCGTGCGGGGAAGCCACTTACCATCGCCTGCGGAATAGGATCGGCGGCATATAAAAGAATTGCAAGAGGTTAATGCAGCAAAAGACAGTCACTTAGAGATATAGGATCGGTAACAGCCACATTTACAGATGGTTAGAGGCAATTCTCAACGTGTGTCTACAATACCCACGGGGTCCAACACATGGGACTCACCAACAAGTCACAGCCATTGCCCTGGGACATTATATACAGTATATCTAATATACATAAAACCAGCCACCAAACGGCAAAGATCTGTCCAATCTTTGTCCTTACCAAATGCACTGGTAGAGGATGCTGTTACCAATCAAGCCTCAAAGGGAGGACCTACTAATTTCACCATACAGACATAATTACCAACATCAGCTGAAAAGCGGATGGCATTACCAGCCTCACCACCGTAGGGTATTATTACCCTCCCAGTGCCATCTGACAGGGTGCATATAGCTTTAATTGCTATCATTACTGATTGCCATCACTGTGCCTGATGCAGGCGATGAGAGTCGGACACTTACCAAATCGCTAACCAGTGGAATGGGCTTCTTCTTGCGAAGGTCGGGCATGCTGTCAATGCCATACAAGCCCCCTCCAGTTCTGGAAACACAGATATACATTATTGGTAAGTGCACAGGGGAACTGGTCACACCACATGGAATCATTACTGATAACATGGGCAATACTCCGTCATCAGGTCAGCAGCCCAGGGTCAGGATGTGTCTAATACAGGGTATCGCTGTACAGAAGTACCGGTTATTGAGTCTGTATTCAGCCTCGGAGGCTGTGCAGTGATCTCCTACATCTCAGGCTATGGGAGGGTGTAGACGGCAGGAGTATTGTGCACTATATACTGGGGCTTGTTCCCCAGGGACTGTTACACTATATACTGTACGGGACTAGCAGCATTATGACTTCTCTTTTATTATTCAGTTTACAGTAAGAGAATTAGCAGAGGAGGAAAACTGAACCACGTGGGATAAATAATTACACATCTGGGATTATTAATATGTCAGGATCTGACAGCTCTCAGGAGTAATGGCATTTTAATATGAATATATTGATATATAGATATGACGTCTCTGGGAGGAACAGACACTGCTCTATCTGTGTAATAGTTCTGCCCATTCTTCTACTGAGCCCAAACATCACACACAGATACACACACACAGACACACACACACTGACACTGACAGACACTCACACACTGACACTCACACACAGATACACACACACAGACACACACACACTGACACTGACAGACACAGACACTCACACACTGACACTCACACACAGACACACACACACTGACACACACACTGACACTGACAGACACAGACACTCACACACTGACACTCACACACAGACACACACACACAGACACACACACACACACAGACACACACACACTGACACTCACACACAGACACACACACACTGACAGAGACACACACAGACACACACACACAGACACACACACACTGACACTCACACACAGATACACACACACAGACACTAACACAGACACACACACACAGACACTAACACAGACACACACACACACACAGACACTAACACAGACACACACTAACACAGACACACTCACACTGACACTCACACACAGATACACACACACAGACACTAACACAGACACACACACACAGACACTAACACAGACACACTCACACTGACAGACACAGACACTCACACACTGACAGACACACACAGACACTCACAACACACAGACACACACACACTGACATACACACTCACACAGACACTCACACACTGACAGACAGGCACACACACACTGACAGACAGACACTCACACACTGACAGACAGACACACACACACTGACAGAGACACACACAGACACAGACACACTCACACTGACACTCACACACAGACACACACACACAGACACACAGACACACTCACACTGACAGACACAGACACTCACACACTGACAGAGACACACACAGACACTCACAACACACAGACACACACACACTGACATACACACTCACACAGACACTCACACACTGACAGACAGGCACACACACACTGACAGACAGACACTCACACACTGACAGACAGACACACACAGACATAGACACAGACATACACACACACACACTGACAGACAGAGACACACACAGACACTCACAACACACAGACACACACACACACACTGACATACACACTCACACACTGACAGACACACACACACTGACAGACAGACACTCACACACTGACAGACAGACACTCACACAGACACAGACATACACACACACACTGATAGACAGAGACAAACACAGACACTCACAACACACAGACAGACACACACTCACAGACAGTCACTCACACTGACAGACACACTCAGACACTCACACACTGACAGACACACACTGAGAGACAGACACACACAGACACTCACAACACACACACACACAGAGACACACAAGACACTCACAACACACATACACACACACTGACAGACACACACACAGTCACTCACACACTGACAGACTCACACACTGACAGACACACGCACACACTCACACTGACATGGACACAGACACACTGACAGACACTCACTCACTCACAGACACACACACTCACAGACACAGATAGACAGACACACTCACACTGACACACACTCACACTGACATGGACACAGACACACTGACAGACACTCACTCACAGACAGACAGAGGCCCCGATTCAAAGTTGGACGCTCTGAAAGAGCGCTCGCTCTGAATCAGGGCATTTTTTTAAATTTTTGGAGCGGCCTCCTGGCCACTCGCATAGCTGTGGGTGACCACCCACAGCTATAGCGAGCGGCCATGATGATGGTCGCAATGGTCAAGACCATCGCGACCATCGGGCTTGCGACGAGACCCTTGTGGTAGGGTCTCGTTTATCGCAAGCCCCAGAGAGCTTTCGGCTCTAACAGAGCCGGAAGCTCTCCACTGACATCACTCGTGATGTCAGTGGGGCCGCCCCCAAACGGCAAGCGTTCCCTTGGGAACGCCTCCGTTTGGGCAGCCAACCCAAACGGGGCGAGCTGTCAATCAACATCGACAGCTCGCCCCCTTTGGTGCGAGACCCAGAGCGACGGATTGCCCATCGCTAGCCAGGTCCCGCGCATGCGCACGACGAAGCCGGCTCCATCGTGCGCATGCGCTGTGCGCCACCATCGACCCAGTTGCGAGCGCTCAGCTCGTGCGACCGGGTCTGAATCAGGCCCAGACTTACAGACAGACACACACACACACAGACACTCACACAGACAGACACACATACAGACAGACAGACACACAGACTGACACACACACATACATACAGACACACAGACAGACAGACACACACACATACAGACACACAGACACACACACACTCACACAGACAGACACACACACACAGACAGAAACACTCACACAGACAGATACACACACACACACAGACAGATACACAGACAGACAGACAGACACACACACAGACACACACACAGACACACACACACAGACAGACACACACACACACAGACACACACACACACAGACACACTATCTGATCCCCCCGCCATACACGACACCCTGACATATCTATACATCACTGTACAAGGTGGGGGAAGTGTATACTATGTGATCCCCCTACAGTACATGGCACCCGAACATTTCTGTACATCACTATACATGGTGGGGGCAGTGTATATAACATGACATCACTACTATACATGGTGGTGGCAGTGTATATAACATGACATCACTATACACGGTGGGGGCAGTGTATATAACATGACATCACTATACACGCTGGGGGCAGTGTATATAACATGACATTACTATACATGGTGGGGGCAGTGTATATAACATGACATCACTATACATGGTGGGGCAGTGTATGTAACATGACATCACTATACACGGTGGGGGCAGTGTATATAACATGACATCACTATACACGCTGGGGGCAGTGTATATAACATGACATTACTATACATGGTGGGGGCAGTGTATATAACATGACATCACTATACATGGTGGGGGCAGTGTATGTAACATGACATCACTATACATGGTGGGGGAAGTGTATATAACATGACATCACTACTATACATGGTGGGGGCAGTGTATATAACATGACATCACTACTATACATGGTGGTGGCAGTGTATATAACATGACATCACTATACATGATGGGGGCAGTGTATATAACATGACATCACTATACATGGTGGGGGCAGTGTACATAACATGACATCACTATACATGGTGGGGGCAGTGTATATAACATGACATTACTATACATGGTGGGGGCAGTGTATATAACATGACATCACTATACATGGTGGGGGCAGTGTATGTAACATGACATCACTATACATGGTGGGGGAAGTGTATATAACATGACATCACTACTATACATGGTGGTGGCAGTGTATATAACATGACATCACTATACACGGTGGGGGCAGTGTATATAACATGACATCACTATACACGCTGGGGGCAGTGTATATAACATGACATCACTATACACGCTGGGGGCAGTGTATATAACATGACATCACTATACATGGTGGGGGCAGTGTATATAACATGACATCAATACTATACATGGTGGGGGCAGTGTATATAACATGACATTACTATACATGGTGGGGGCAGTGTATATAACATGACATCACTATACATGGTGGGGGCAGTGTATGTAACATGACATCACTATACATGGTGGGGGCTGTGTATATAACATAACATCACTATACATGGTGGGGGCAGTGTATATAACATGACATCACTACTATACATGGTGGGGGCAGTGTATATAACATGACATCACTACTATACATGGTGGGGGCAGTGTATATAACATGACATCACTATACATGGTGGGGCAGTGTATATAACATGACATCACTATACATGGTGGGGGCAGTGTATATAACATGACATCACTATACATGATGGTGGCAGTGTATATAACATGACATCACTATACACGCTGGGGGCAGTGTATATAACATGACATCACTACTATACATGGTGGTGGCAGTGTATATAACATGACATCACTATACATGGTGGGGGCAGTGTATATAACATGACATCACTATACATGGTGGGGCAGTGTATATAACATGACATCACTGTACATGGTGGGGCAGTGTATATAACATGACATCACTATACATGGTGGGGGCAGTGTATATAACATGACATCACTATACATGGTGGGGGCAGTGTATATAACATGACATTACTATACATGGTGGGGGCAGTGTATATAACATGACATCACTATACACGCTGGGGGCAGTGTATATAACATGACATTACTATACATGGTGGGGGCAGTATATATAACATGACATCACTATACATGGTGGGGGCAGTGTATATAACATGACATCACTATACATGGTGGGGGCAGTGTATATAACATGACATCACTACTATACATGGTGGGGGCAGTGTATATAACATGACATCACTATACATGGTGGGGCAGTGTATATAACATGACATCACTATACATGGTGGGGCTGTGTATATAACATGACATCACTATACACGCTGGGGGCAGGAGAGATGACTGCAGGACACTGGTTCAGTTACAGCAAGCTGATGTGAGACAATGACAGCACACAGAGGCCAGTCATCATACCGGCATGCAGGACAATCATTCTATACATTGCTCTAGAACACTGCACTTATTTTGGGACAGTACGTGATGCCGTACACCCAAAGGGATACAGCAAAGTAACCTGCGGGCAGTGACACTCGAGCGGTTTTCTCATCCCTTACAAATGTCAGATTGAAGGAGGCGAAGTTACAGCATGTGTCAGTATGGCAGCTCAATGTGACGCGTTCTCAGTGTGTTCCATTGTATCCATCGCTGTCTCACGCTGCCGCCATACAGTAACCACGTTCCCACCCGCACCTACAGCAGTCATTCCGCTTCCTGAGTACCAAGTGTTCCCCAGAGAGTAGCTCACCTGGGCAGGGCCGCCTTTTCCTTCTGTTACGTGTCATTGTATCGCTAGGTACTATAGCAAAGCTTTATACAAATGAGATAATAATAACGCATCTCAGTGTTTTCCCAGCGACCTGACTTACTTGTGCGACAGGCTGACATGTGAAGCCGAGCCGCAAATCACATTAAACACTTTGCATCTTCAACTGCGCAGTGTAATTAATGGCGACGTTTGTGTCACGAGGGGAATATCATTATTTACAGGAATAATAAAAACAAACTAGAAAAGAACTTTTGTAGCATCACCAGATTCTAGGACATTGCGGTGACTTGTACTGGCCAATTCGGCTGCTCAGTGTACGCCCCATCTGAGGATCGCGATGGTCGTTCATCGCATGGCCCTGTTCTGCACAGCAGATGGGACGATGGCATGAACGACGGCAGGCTACTACATTCAGTATGTTACAATACACTGCGCTGTCATACACCAGATTGTGCAGTGTGTACGGTGGGCCTGATTCAGAGCCGCTCGCTAGATGCGATCACTCGCACGGTGTCTGCAAATTGTGTAGGTAGTGCTATCGCACAGCAATGCATTAGCGCGCCCAGTATTTCTTAAGAGAGCGATCACATAGTGTATGCAGACACCCACCAGCTTGTCTTAAGACGCCCACTTGTGCACGTTATGTCCAGGAAGTGTATGCAACCATCGGTACATCGGGTAACATCGGAGGCTATCGCAGCGCTTGAGGTTGACCATACCCTGCCGCAAGCACTGCGAGCACTTCAGAGTAAGAACAAGCCAGGTGACGTGTACTATGACGCTGTCTTATAATTGTGCACACCTCTAAAACGCCATTGAAATGCTCAGGTACGCCTGCGTTTGCACCTCCTCTCCCCCGTTTTTAATGGCCAGCCCCCGTTACCACCTACAAACGGCTTCTCCTGTCACTCACTCTGCTGGGCTGTCTATACGCAACGAGCGAGTGCATTGTGAACTTTCGCTAAGGGATGCGCATACGCACTGCAATGCCTACACACACGCACAATACCATCGGCAGCACCGAGAGTATGCATCTTAGCGAGCGGGTCTGAATCAGGCCCAGTGCGCGATGTATCATTACACCGCGTCGTTCTGTCGCTGGGTGCACACATTGTATAGTGTGTACCTAGTATAAGGTGCAGCGTTTTGGAGTCTGTCAGATTTTCCATTGAAAAAGTAAACGATTTTTTTGAAGTGTAATGAACGATTTTTTGAACGATGACCTAATGATGTTCCTTCCCGTAATGAAAATCGTCATGTTGGACAGTCTGAAACGGACAATGAACGATAACTACAAACGGGAGTGCGCATTTGTGATTATCGTTCATCGGTATAACTCATAAACTGAACGATTTTCTTTAACGATTTAACGAGAACGACGTCGTTATCGACACATCGTTTAAAAAATCGTTACGTGTGTATGCACCTTTATTCATTATCAAAATCACAGCCTTGTATGGACAGCCCACGCAATGTATACTAAACATACCCAGCAACTGTAGGGCGATTCATTTGCTCGGAGAGAAGACCACCCCTGAGTTTTGTATTAAGCGGAACTGTTAGTTTGTATTTAATCACAGCAAGATATGTTTGCTCTGATTTATCTAAGACTTCAAAGAACAAAAACGACAAGATTAGAAGAGATCGCTGCCTGTAAATATTCTGCAGGGTATGAAAGGGAGCAAAGAATTAATATTATACGGAATTGCTAATCCTATAGGAGATTACTGGAGAGTATTTACATAACGTGTCGCTTCTTCACAACTTGTCAGAAATAGAATTACTTTCATAGCTACATAGTTTAAGCTGCGTTCCGCAGTCTCACATTGCTACCAATTATGTTCATCTGCTCAATCTGCAGCATTCTTCCACATACAGATGGAGAGCTCTTTATTGCACTACCTAGGGACAATGCTGACTGAAGTACCCCCGCCAAGTCATATTCATGTAAAGTCTACAGATAAAATGGTCAACGGGCAATCCTGACTGGAAAATTGGGACAACTTAGGGCCTGATTCAGAGCCGCTCGTAAGCGGCCGCTCGTTCGTTCCGAGCGATGTTTGCACAACTGCGCATGCGTACGGATCGTAATACGCATGCGCGAACCAGACAGTGCGGCCGAAAATCATTTGTTCGCTAAATAGCGAATGCCTGCTATTTTGAGTGACAGGAGGAGGCGTATGTGGGTGGTAACGGGGGAAGGTGCTTGACAACGGGGAGTGGAGATCCGAACGCAGGCGTGCTTAAAGGTCAAAACGGGCGTTTTATGGGTGTGCATAATTAATACAGCAGCGTCATTGACAACGTCACTGGGTTATTTTATAGTCAGAACTGCTCGCAAGATTGCGGTAAGAAAAACCAACCCCAAGAATAGCGAGCAGTTCATACGCTGGTCGATGTACTCGATTAATCTAATAAATAGCGGACATGACGTAGGATGCGAGCGGCCAGGGGACGTAGTTTTCCAAAAAACTACCGCATGTTTTGTACGCTCGTTCAGACCTAGAGGCGTGAACAGACCGCAAAGAGCGAACGGTTCATTTGAATAGCCACCCCTTTCTTCTGAACGAGCGAGCGCAAATAGCGTCTGGCTCTGAATCAGGCCCTTAGTCCCCACACTGAATTGGGAATGTCTGCAGTTCATGGGGCAGATGTACTAAGCTCTGTGATAAATTGGAGAGTGATAAACTACCAACCAATCAGCTCCTAACTGTCATTTTTCAAACACAGCCTGTAACATGACAGTTAGGAGCTGAGTGGCTGGTACGTTATCACTAGTACATCTCCCCCCATGTCTTATACAGTGAGCTCAGTGAATGGTAAACCCAAGAAATGCAATCACTGTTTCAGGTTTACTGAGACATTTTGCATATAGGTGCAGAAAATTGCCACAAAAGGCTGCTCCATCTGTAACAAAGCTTGTGACTAACTTTCCAGGGACGGGGTAGGGAGAGGATTGTGTGTGAGGTAGTAGCAACTGGGCTTTCTCCTTACACCGCATACATAATTACCACACATGACAGATGCAATTATACATTATAATACTCTGGGCCTGATTCAGAGCCGCACGCTATTTGCGCTCGCTCGTTCAGAAAAAGGGGCCGGCTATTTAAATTGAGCGTTCCCTCTTTGCGGTCTGTTGACGCCTCTATGTCTGAACGAGCGAACGAAACATGCACTCGCTATTTTGTAAAAAACGCCCCCTGGCCGCTCGCATCCTACGTTATCTCCGCTATTTATTAGATTAATCGAGTACATCGAAAGGCGTCTGAACTGCTCGCAGTGCTTGTGGTTGGATTTTCCTACCGCAATCATGCGAGCAGTTCAGGCTAAGAAACAACCAAGTGACGTGGTCGATGACGCTGCTTTGTTAATTATGCACACCCTTAAAACGCCCGTTCTGACCTTTTGGCACGCCTGCGTTCAGATCTCCACTCCCCGTTTTCAAGCACCTTCCCCTGTTACCACCCACAAACACCTCATTCTGTCACTCAAATTAGCAGGCATTCGCTATTTTGCGAGCACACAATTTCCGACCGCAATGACTGGTTGGCGCATGCGTATTACAACCCATACGCATGCGCAGTTGTGCGAACATCGCTCGGAGCGAACGAGCGGCCGCTTACGAGCGGCTCTGAATCAGCCCCTCAGCATCCAAATGACAGTAGAGATGGTAAACATCGACAAAGAAACAGTTAGGCAAGTTTTCATCAAGATCTTGTATGTGCTAAGATGGTTCCATGGCTTCTCACTGCCGAGCAGAAGGAACATCGGAGACAAATTTGCACAGACATTTTGAAGCAAATTGAATCAGGCCCTCTGTGCGCTAAACAGCCTTAACTGAATACGGTGTGGGAAAGAAGTATCACGTAAAGTGGGCCCATTACCTACACAGTGGGGGCAGCCATTTTTAAGGCTGGACAAACTGCATGAGAATGAAGCCTATAATTGTAGTAAGTACCAGAGACATCACTGAGGCATAAACTTACTGCGTGACTCATGCCTCAATGTCATCACTGGTTTCTGGTGAAGTGCATTCATATGAACAGTGGTCCAGGCCACAATATGGCAGCAGCATATTACCAATCCCACTAATAATGTTATTTGGCCTCTGCTGGGTGGTCTCTCACGTTCCTATGACTGAGGGATTCCAGCCCGCTACAGTTGCTGAAGGAAAGGACGACGCATTCATTCCCACTGCTAGACGGACCAGTTTATCTAGCACTATGCTGCGCTCGCCCTACAGACATACAACAACATGTAGATACAGAACAGAACTCACCCTCCTTTAAACCACGGCGGCTTTGATGGGTCCCCGTCATCTTGTGTCTGATAAAGAAAGAACAGAGAATAAGTAACACAGTAATTATACACAAATGTCCCCAATTCCCAGTACACACAGAAAACGGATCCCGATTCCCAGCACACACGGACTATGGGCCCTGTTTCCCAGTGCACACAGACAATGGGCCCATATTCCCAGTACACACAGCACACACACAATAGGCCCTGATTCCCAGTAAATACAGCACACACAGCCAACGGACCCTGATTCCCAGTACACACAGCACACTCAGACTACAGACCCTGATTCCCAGTACACACAGCCAACGGACCCTGATTCCCAGTACACACAGCACACACAGCCAACGGACCCTGATTCCCAGTACACACAGCCAACGGATCCTGATTCCCAGTACACACAGCACACACAGCCAACGGACCCTGATTCCCAGTACACACAGCACACACAGCCAAAGGACCCTGATTCCCAGTACACACAGCACACACAGCCAACGGACCCTGATTCCCAGTACACACAGCACACACAAATATTCCTGATTCCCAGTACACACAGCACACACAAATGTTCCTGATTCCCAGTACACACAGCACACATGGCGCACACTGTCCCAGATTCCCTGTACACAAACTAACACAGACTAATACCCACAATTCCTGATACACACAGCACACACAGATTTCTTGTGACCAGTACACCCACACATGTACACACAGCACACGCACATGTACACAGCACACACAGATAAAGGCCCTGATTCCCAGTACACACACACGTACACACAGCACACAGTACATACAGCATGACACTGCTTTACATCTGGGGAAGGTACAAAGAGCCTGTCCAGAGCATATCGGCCATATAAATTGTGCCCAGTTCCATGTTCTCTTATATCACACCCAAACACTATTACACTTACACTGTATAACTACGGGTTACGTGGCGGCTGTCAGCAATGTTCCCCACCGCGCTAACTGAATCTGTAACACTTCATTCTAACTGCACCAGACAACTGCTGTGTTAATCGCTACTTTGTACTTTGTGGAATATGTCATCTATTACAGTATGGCAACAGAAATGCGCCAACCTTGCCAGAGTGAGCGCACGTGCGCCACATCAAAGCAGAGCCATTCGCCAGGGGCCGGATCAGCACATGTTCTATTCTATTCACGTGGACACTGACGGAAATGTGCACGTTTTTGGTGCATACTATATTATTACACAAACCAGAGTAAAAAGATTACAAAGGATCACATAGGGAGCAAATAATCCCTATAGTGCCTGCATTATCTATCCAATGCTGTGTGGATTAGCTCACCGACTAAAACATTTGATAAGCTGTTGCTATGTATCATATTGTCCGCTGTTAGGATACACAATACAATACATTGTTACTAAACGGTAACTCAAGTTGAAAATCTGCCTCCTAATGCTGGCCATACACGCTACAATTACCGGGGCGATCCGCCTGATATCGGCAGATCGCCCCGATAATTGTAGCATGTGTGCGGGCGACCGAGGGTTAAATATTGCTCGGTCGGGCATGCAGGATTGTCCAACATGCCCGTCCGATGCGATATTTACCTGGTAACTGTCGGCCGCATCGGGCAGTGTATGCCCAGCGCGGCCGACAGACATTTCCTGTGTTCCTTCCTACGGAAGGAACAGGGAAATGTCTCCTCCCCCGGGGGCGGAGCCCGGATGACGGGCTGATACACTGAGAGATTTCTCTCACAGTGTATGCCCAGCGCGGCCGACAGACATTTCCTGTGTTCCTTCAGGGAAATGTCTCCTCCCCCGGGGGCGGAGCGAGGATGTCGGGCTATACACTGTGAGATTTCTCTCACAGTGTATGCCGGCGACATCTGCGGCTGGCAGCCAGCCAGATAAAATGTCTGCCGGTCTGACAGACATTTTATCTGGCTGTGTATGCCCATCATTAGTAATATAATCATCCTGGGCAGTACAAGTCCTGGAATGACTCAATGCCTGAATTTCTGTCTGATAGAGTCTGTAAAACAGTGAACCCACTGGGGCTGACATTTCACTTTGAGGTTGTGAGTAACGTAACCCACTGAGCCACAAACGTAACCACGAAAACAGCCAGGATTAGACTGGTTCACAGGGGAAGTCCCTGGTGGACCCCATTGTCTGTGGACCACCCCCCTCCTCTAGGTGTCACATTCCAGACCTCAAATTATAGATTGTTACTCTATGAGACGGTGGAGCAGGACCACTGATCAGCATGGGGGCTCGGTTCCCTTCTACAGAAACTACATCAAGATTTGCATAATGGTTAGCCATGCATATGTGGTGGCTGGCCACAGCCCCTCTGGTGAAAGACCACTCCCCTTAAGCATGGGCCCCTACCACTGCATTCCCCCGGTGGGTCCTTCTTGCTCCAGTCCGACAGTAAAAACAGCCCATGCGGTGAGATGCTGTTACTGGGAAAGATTAGTTAGATTAGTTAGAAGTACCGATGCTGCCATTTGACAGGTTGTAAATTACTTTTCAACAGACTGTTTCAGGCAGAAGTCCCACTTAACTTCAGAGATGGGCGTCACAGCTTACTGGAAAAACTAACCCCCACTACTGTACTGTACATCAGTGACATCATGGTTCAGTACAGGCAGCGTTACACACTGGGTTTTCTCATCCGGCTAGCAGACAAGTCTTCCCAAACCCTGCTCATCGTTCTGGTACTAGGACTCGCACCTCCTGTCCACCAGAATGGGGTCACTATACTGTAAACCAGAGCGAAAGTGTAGCCGCTTCAGTGGTGCCGAGTCCGCTATTATTAGACCCAATGTATTATGAGCAGAAGACCAGGTCGCCTCATCCCTGGGGACTTTCTGGAGAATATACTGTAAATGACGGTGGGAACTGGTAAAATACTGCAGTGTTATTATGCTACCAATTATCTTATCACCTCTATCGCCCATTTATCTCTTGGATTTAGTTTTCCACTAATCCAGCAAAGTGACCGACAGGAGATGTTACCACATTGGGCCGTTCCTGTAGCAAGCATTATCCATCCTTATTTATGTGATAAGAGACTGTTACGGTCAGTTCGGTCTGTATTATACGGGGCACACGCAGTGTCTAAAAGGACAGATGACTACATATAAGCAACCAGCATTACGGGGAATCAGCAATCTGGGAGGAGACAGGAGACTCCAGTGCTGCCCGGCAATTGCTGGCATTGGGACAGAGGTACCCAGCTTAGGTCTATGTACTGATAACAGATACCCCAGCGCCCAGCACGGAACAGGCTCTTTGGTTCACACAAACATGCCGCACCGCTCTCACCTCTCTCTCTCTCTGACGCAGCGCTACAATGAATGGGTTAAAGGCGTTTATGTCACTGACTCGGGGGTATCACCAGAATCACAGCAGAAGGGCATGCAAGTATGCTGGTGTATAGGGAGCAGGTGGGCATGCATGTTACATATGCCGGGATCTGGGGAGAGGCACACGGAAATAAATGCACAATTAACCTGATAGTCTGCTCTACTCCCCTCTGCGAAGGATAAGAGGAGAGAAGGTGAGAAGTTAGTAGACAAAGTAACCCAGCCATGAAATGCCGCCACATACGTGAGCAGGACACGGATGGTGATCACGGGACGGACTGCACAAAAGCTGCAGGTAACGTTACAGACGGAGAGACTTTAATTCAAGCAGCCGGCAGAACGTTGGGTCTCACAGATACGGAGAGAGAGCGCTCGGGTCCGGCATATGGAGGATAGATCCATAAACAGCGTCTGCTCGTAAAATCGCACGATACGCAAGTCAGCTTATAGCAAACTTCCAAGATCTGGCGTTCTCCATGTCATGCAGGAAGACGGCGTCGCAAAAATAGAGCTGAAAGCTATTTCTCTGTAATAATGAAGCATTGTCCGCATGTACAGTTATCAAACTGAAACAGAACCGCCTGGTGAGAAGACAAGGCGCGCAATAAATAGCACTTTTAGCCAAGTTTACGGAAGATTTACGTCAAGACTTTTTCATTGCCCTATAAACCTATAGCTAAATGCTGTACACAGGTCCCGATTTATCAACCAGTGATATTCTTGTTATCACGCATTCCGAATCTTAAATGCTGCTCCATCCAATCAGCTCTTGTCATTTTTCAAACCCATGACAGCTAGGAGCTGATTGGTTGGAGCACCATACAAGATTAGTAATGAGTGATAGCAAGGATATCATTTGTTGATAAATCTGGGCCTAATTCCCAGGACCAGCTGTACCCGAGAGCGCTGGGCGAGGCCGATGGAAATATCCCATCTTATAGGGGCGCACAGAGCCAGCGAGACCCGAACATACGCCAAAATATCTCGCCACGCTCGTTTCAATTAAACTTCTCCATCTGTTCACACAACACAGAACCTGGACGACAGCCGAAGCTGAAAGGTGGTAAGAGGTCAAGAACTTAGATTGACAGAGTTACGGCGCCTATACGGTCTATGCACAGACACGCATCACGTTAGACTGTAGCCTTGTCATGTTTGTGTCTAGAGTCACGCGTGTTGAGTGTGTGCATGCTGATGATGTATGCTGCACTTTGCCATCCATGCGGTGCCAGATAAGTTATAGAACACGGGTATAAGAGAGGAGACGTCTGCACCATCCAGGGCCGGGAATGCAGGTCACATTCACACAGTAGCGCAGAGCAGCAATCACACAGACACAGTATTGTACGTACACCCGATTGCGGAGCGTTTCTCGCTTATAATCGCACTGCGCATGCTCCACAAATGGGCGCGCAAGTACACGGTATGGAGAGTCACACATATTTTGATTGCATCCACACTTCCGATCGGAGAGGCAGAATGCTGGTGTGACGGCGCAGTCCCACCTAGGCAAATCCCCCCGATGACCACAGCTCTGCGCACGGGAGAATATACACATTGTTCCTTTTAGTAACGTACAGTATGCCCAATTTACTGCCAACTCTGGGCTGATTCTGAGCTGGGAGTACAGGAAAAAAGCCGTAACTGCACCTGGACAAACCAAGCTGCAACACAAGGGGGCAAACACATGTATTCTGTTTGCATGTAGGGCAAATACCGGCTGCTGCTGCATGAAGCCCACAAATGCTGGACAGGGGATGCATTCAACGTTCCGGCGGTTGGCATGGCGACGCTAACATTACCGACGCAGGAATACAGACGCCGGTCAGAATCCCAGAGCCAGCATCCCAACCGCCGGGATGCTGAAGGTAAGCAGCGGGGTTGGGGGGAGGGTTAGGCACTAAGGTGGGAAGGTTAGGCACTAAGGGGGGAGGGTTAGGCACTAGGGGGACGGTTAGGCACTAAGGGGGGAGGGTTAGGTTTAGGGGTTAGGCACTAGGGGGAGGATTAGGCACTAAGGGGGGAGGGTTAGGCACTAAGGGGGGAGGGTTAGGTTTAGGGGTTAGGCACTAGGGGGAGGATTAGGCACTAAGGGGGGAGGGTTAGGCACTAGGGGGAGGGTTAGGCACTAAGGGGGGAGGGTTAGGCACTAAGGGGGGAGGGTTGGTTTAGGGGTTAGGCACTAAGGGGGGAGGATTAGGTTTAGGGGTTAGGCACTAGGGGGAGGGTTAGGCACTAAGGGGGGAGGGTTAGGTTTAGGGGTTAGGCACTAGGGGGAGGGTTAGGCACTAAGGGGGGGAGGGTTAGGTTTAGGGATTAGGCACTAGAGGGAGGGTTAGGCACTAAGGGCGGAGGGTTAGGTTTAGGGTGCATGAAGGGGGGGTTTAGGAAGTAGGGGGAAGGTTAGGATTAGGGAGAGGGGGAGGGCTAGCATACCGACCAACAAGTGTCGGTATGTTAACCCTGTCAGATCCCGGCGTCGGGATTCTGGCCGCCTGGATCCAGTCTGTCGGTATGTCATACCAATCCCGCTTGACAGCTTTATTCTTACACTGCAAGTTAGATCTGAGAAGCTGATTCAGACCCGCTCGCTGTGATGCGAACGCCCATAGCTGACCGATAGTAGCGATCTGTGCATGCGTACGCATCGCTATGCGCGTGTGCCAACTACTGCGAAATATCAGAATGCGTTCGCACGTTGCGCATACACAGCCCAGCAGAGTGAGTGACAGGAGAGGCCGTGTGTGGGTGGTGACAGGGGCAGACCTCTAGAAACGGGGGGGGGTGGAGGTGCGAACGCAGGCGTGCTTGAGTGTTTCAACGCCGAGGCGTGCATAATTAACAGGCAACGTCATAGTGCCCGTCACTTGGTGGGATTTCACTCTGAAGTGATCGCAGTGCTTGCAGTAGGGTATAGTCAACCTCAAGCGCTGCGATCGCATCCGATGGTGCTCGATGTACCGATATTTCCATGTTCTTCCAGGAGACGACGTGCGCAAGTAGGCGTCTTATGAATGGCTGGAGGGCGTCTGCATACACAAAGTGATCGCACGCCAAGACATAGTGGGCGTGCTAATGCCTTGCCGTGCGATCGCCTGCCTTGCTGGGCGTGCGCTGGATTTGCATACACAGGCTGCGAGCGAACGCATCTAGCGAGCAGGTCTGAATGAGCTCCTGAGCTCGGACACACCCCTCCCAAATCTACATCTCTCTACACATGTTACATCTGTCCCCTCTGCAGTGCAGCATGGATTTACTAATGTACTCCCACACCTTGTGTCTGCTCCTATATTGTCTCAATTATTCCAAACATGACTTTAGTCACTGACCACCGCCTACAGTCTGGCACAGGAATATTATTCAGAATTGCTGAAGGGGGAGATGCAGAGAACAGGTGGAAAAGATATTTCACTTTTACATAGTGGATGGCAAACTGCACAAGCTTAATACAAATTCATGTATATGCAGCCCCACAATTCATTAGGACCCTGTGACATCACTGTGGTGGTATACAGAGAGATGCATGTCTGGACTGTTACAGGGACCCAGTGACATCGCTGTGCTGGTATACAGAGAGAGATGCATGTCTGGACTATTACAGGACCCAGTGACATCACTGAGGTATTATACATAGAGAGGTGGATGTTTGGACTGTTACAGGGACCCAGTGACATCACTAATCTGGTATACAGAGAGAGGTGCATGCCTGGACTGTTACAGGGAGCCAGCGACATCACTGTGGTGGTATACAGAGAGAGGTGCATGTCTGGACTGTTACAGGGACCCAGTGACATCACTGAGGTATTATACAGAGAGAGGTGCATGTCTGGACTGTTACAGGGAGCCAATGACATCACTAATCTGGTATACAGGGAGAGGTGCATGCCTGGACTGTTACAGGGAGCCAGTGACATCACTGTGGTGGTATACAGAGAGAGGTGCATGTCTGGACTCTTACAGGGAGCCAGTGACATCACTGTGGTATTATACAGAAGATGTGCATATCTGGACTGCTACAGGGAGCCAGTGACATCACTGTGGTGGTATACAGAGAGAGGTGCATGTCTGGACTGTTACAGGGAGCCAGTGACATCACTGAGGTATTATACAGAGAGAGGTGCATGCCTGGACTGTTACAGGGAGCCAGTTACATTACTGAGGTATTATACAGAGAGATGTGCATGTCTGGACTGTTACAGGGAGCCAATGACATCACTGTGGTGGTATACAGAGAGAGATGAATTTCTGGACTGTTACAGGGACCCAGTGACATCACTGAGCTGGTATACAGAGAGAGATGCATGTCTGGACTGTTACAGGGACCCAGTGACATCACTGAGGTATTATACAGAGAGAGGTGCATGTCTGGACTGTTACAGGGACCCAGTGACATCACTGTGGTGGTATACAGAGAGAGGTGCATGTCTGTACTGTTACGGGGAGCCAGTGATATCACTGAGGTATTATACAGAGAGAGGTGCATGTCTGGATTATTACAGGGACCCAGTGACATCACCGAGCTGGTATACAGAGAGAGGTGAATGTCTGGACTGTTACAGGGACCCAGTGACATCACTGAGGTATTATACAGAGAGAGGTGTATGTCTGGACTGTTACAGGGACCCAGTGACATTACTGAGGTATTACACAGGGAGAGGTGCATGCCTGGACTGTTACAGGGACCCAGTGACATCACTGAGGTATTATACAGAGAGAGGTGCATGCCTGGACTGTTACAGGGACCCAGTGACATCACTGAGCTGGTATACAGAGAGATGTACATGTCTGGACTGTTACAGGGACCCAGTGACTTCACTGAGGTATTATACAGAGAGAGGTTCATGTCTGGACTGTTACAAGGGAGCCAGTGACATCACTGAGGTACTATACAGAAAGAGGTGCATGCCTGGCTGTTACAGGGACCCAGTGACATCACTGAGGTATTATACAGAGAGAGGTGCATGCCTGGACTGTTACAGGGACCCAGTGACATCACTGAGCTGGTATACAGAGAGATGTACATGTCTGGACTGTTACAGGGACCCAGTGACTTCACTGAGGTATTATACAGAGAGAGGTGCATGTCTGGACTGTTACAGGGAGCCAGTGACATCACTGAGGTACTATACAGAGAGAGGTACATGCCTGGACTGTTACAGGGAGCCAGTGACATCACTGAGGTATTATACAGAGAGAGGTGCATGTCTGGACTGTTACAGGGAGCCAATGACATCACTGTGGTGGTATATAGAGAGAGATGCATGTCTGGATTATTACAGGGACCCAGTGACATCATTGAGCTGGTATACAGAGAGAGATGAATGTCTGGACTGTTACAGGGACCCAGTGACATCACTGAGCTGGTATACAGAGAGAGGTGCATGTTTGGACTGTTACAGGGACCCAGTGACATCACTGAGCTGGTATACAGAGAGAGGTGCATGCCTGGACTGTTACAGGGAGCCAGTGACATCACTGTGGTATTATACAGAGAGAGGTGCATGCCTGGACTGTTACAGGGAGCCAGTGACATCACTGAGGTATTATACAGAGAGAGGTGCATGCCTGGGCTGTTACAGGGACCCAGTGACATCACTGAGCTGGTATACAGAGAGATGTACATGTCTGGATTATTACAGGGACCCAGTGACATCATTGAGCTGGTATACAGAAAGAGATGAATGTCTGGACTGTTACAGGGACCCAGTGACATCACTGAGCTGGTATACAGAGAGAGGTGAATGTCTGGACTGTTACAGGGACCCAGTGACATCACTGAGGTATTATACAGAGAGAGGTGCATGTCTGGACTGTTACAGGGACCCAGTGACATCACTGTGGCGGTATACAGAGAGAGGTGCATGCCTCGACTGTTACAGGGACCCAGTGACATCATTGAGGTATTATACAGAGAGAGATGCATGCCTGGACTGTTACAGGGAGCCAGTAACATCACTGAGGTATTATACAGAGAGAGGTGCATGCCTGGACTGTTACAGTGACCCAGTGACATCACTGAGCTGGTATACAGAGAGATGTGCATGTCTGGACAGTTAAGAGGGACCCACTGGACTGCTGCACCCAGGGAAGGAGAACGGACTATTTTTTTTTTTATATATATATATATATAATTCTATTGTATTATATTTCTGGAGACCTAAATGATACATTTTGAATGGAAATTTTATTTGAAACATTTAACAAAACACTGATGTTATTAGGTTTAAATCTGTCAATACTTTAATATTTGATCTGATATGTTACAATTGCTTTACAGGGATATTTATGAACGGGCAGTAGTTTAATTTTGTTTAATTTGTGGAATGGAGAGCCCAAATCTCTCCCATGCACTGCATAGAACACCAGAGACTGGACAGGGGAACAGAATCTAATCCTCAATAAGATGCCTCAGTTGCACTTTTGGAATAAATTACATCAATAAGCGATTTATTTTATTGTATTGTCATAATAAATAAAAGAAATAATCAAGCTTTCGCCGCTAAGGCGACATGTCAGATACATCGACCCCGCTCCCCCTTTAGTGGCCGATTCTGCAGGGAACGTTTCATCCATGACTGAGCAGCGCCGGGGGCTACAGCCGATGGACTAACTGCATCCTTACACACCATGGGATTGGCCTTCAGGGCGTTTCGCACATTACACTACACTAAGATGAGATACATGCTGGCACAGCGGAGTCAGTGGTCTTCATGGGTGATTTATGCCATTATTTTCAGCTTACCCGAATGCCTGACTGTAGGACTAATAAGTAGTTTGTCTGCTCGGTGTAATAACAGCGCACTACAGGACGACACATACAAATCATTAAACTACTGGATACAAAAGCACTTTGCTGATGTGACATGTAATTTACGGCACCTGTCACCCAGCACAGAGTTCCAGTAACATAACAGACGGGTTGTTGGGGGCTTAGGAGATAGATGTTTGCTTCCCTGACAATTACTGTTCTTTTACCTGTATGGAAATGACAGAACGAGCACCAGGCAAAATGCAAATAATCTAATGTGCAGGATTCTCTCAAGCAGAACACAGAGGAGACAAATGAAAGGTTTGGTGTGAATGTTGCACAGGAATTATATGTATACTATATATATATATATATATATATATATATATACACACACACACACAATATATAGTGATAGACGCACTAGGGATATTATCGATGGGGGGGTATACATATACCTGGTTCTTAACATCTGTGTGGTAATCATCTATGTAATGAGTAACCTTGCTTAGCAGACCACCAGTGAGAGGCTGATAAAAGGGGCGTCAGCTTCTCTAGTCAGGCTCTCACTGCCTGGGGGAAGGAGTCTGGAGGTGTGCGGAGAGATACCCTTTTTGCTTTGATGTAAGTGTTGTGCTAAATTGCTGTTTTGGTTGTGATTTCGACATTATGGGGGTCATTCAGAACCATTCGCGAGCGGCAGTACGCTCGCAAGTGGGTCGATGTTCCCCACTGCGCATGCGCACGACGAAGGGAGCTCCGTCGTGCGCATGCGCGAGACCCGACGAGCGAAGGACTTTCCTTCGCTCGGAGTGTCTCATCAAAGGGGGCGTGCTGTCGAAGGTGACTGACAGAACGCGGCCTTTGGTGGTCGTGCCGGGGGCGTGCCTGCCAGACGGAGGCGTTCTCAAGGGAACGCCTACCGTCAAAACTATAAAGGGAAAATGTCACCATGCATCACAGTAAGCAGACTTCAGCTTTGCAGTAAGTACCTTCTGTCCTGTACGTTACTGTAACTTGCGGGAATCACTGACGTCACAGCGGTCTAGGGGCACATTTTTACCCCAGTGGCAGGTGAAGGCGGGTGTTTTCGCTGGCAAAATGGTTTGGGCCCTTTGATGGAAGGGGCTAACTCCGCCACCTGGTACAGGGGTCACTGTTCCCCGGGGGAGCAGAATGGGTTGACTTCGCCAGCTGTTGGGTATAGGGGATTCCCTTTTATTATCAGTAACCGTCTGTTACTGACTTATGCTAATCAAGTCTTTAGAGTTTAGGGGGCATATTTATTAAACCTCTGGGAGAGATAAAATAGAGAAGTTGCACAAAACGACCAATCAGCTTCTGACTGTCATTTCATTGTTTCTGTACTTTGTAAGGCGCTGCGGAACCCTTGTGGCGCCATATAAAAGATAATAATAATAATAATAGACTGTGCTGGATAAATGACAGTTAGAAGCTGATTGGTTGCTCTGGGCAACTTCTCCACTTTGTCTCTCTCCAAGGCTCATTACATCTCCACCACCAGGCTCTTGCACCTGGCACCACTCACCTCCTGGATGGTGGCAGCTACTTCCCTGCTGGACAGTAGACTAGTTCTGCTTTGGTAGCAAGCAGAGGGTGAGCTCGGGGCTCGAACTCAGGTCCTGCTCACAAATACACCAGGGAACGGCTAAGCGTTTGGCGTGGTCACACATACGAGCAGATGCAGGCCTCTTGGAAGCAATCAGTTACAAACTTGGATACATGAAGGCATTGCAATGTGCGAGACATGCTGTTTCTGGCCGCAGTGCCCTAAAACACATACTTTACACACGTGCCCAGTGCAAAGCGTCGGGCTGAAGCCATCATTGGCGCTGCGTCACGGGATGCGATTCCCCACAGTCTACTCTGACTGGTGCTCTGAGACGGGACTAGTCCCTCTAAACGTTGCAGAAACTCAACACCTTTAAAAACACATATCTATCCTAAGTGACACACACACATATCTATCCTAAGTGACACACACACATATCTATCCTAAGTGACACACACACATATCTATCCTAAGTGACACACACACATATCTATCCTAAGTGATACACACACATATCTATCCTAAGTGACACACACACATATCTATCCTAAGTGACACACACACATATCTATCCTAAGTGACACACACACATATCTATCCTAAGTGACACACACACATATCTATCCTAAGTGACACACACACATATCTATCCTAAGTGATACACACACATATCTATCCTAAGTGACACACACACATATCTATCCTAAGTGACACACACACATATCTAAGTGACACACACATATCTATCCTAAGTGACACACACACATATCTAAGTGACACACACACATATCTATCCTAAGTGACACACACACATATCTATCCTAAGTGACACACACAAATATCTATCCTAAGTGACACACACACATATCTATCCTAAGTGACACACACACATATCTATCCTAAGTGACACACACATATCTATCCTAAGTGACACACACACATATCTATCCTAAGTGACACACACACATATCTATCCTAAGTGACACACACATATCTATCCTAAGTGACACACACACATATCTAAGTGACACACACATATCTATCCTAAGTGACACACACACATATCTAAGTGACACACACATATCTATCCTAAGTGACACACACACATATCTATCCTAAGTGACACACACACATATCTATCCTAAGTGACACACACACATATCTATCCTAAGTGACACACACACATATCTATCCTAAGTGACACACACACATATCTATCCTAAGTGACACACACACATATCTATCCTAAGTGACACACACACATATCTATCCTAAGTGACACACACACATATCTATCCTAAGTGACACACACACATATCTATCCTAAGTGACACACACACATATCTATCCTAAGTGATACACACACATATCTATCCTAAGTGACACACACACATATCTATCCTAAGTGACACACACACATATCTATCCTAAGTGACACACACACATATCTATCCTAAGTGACACACACACATATCTATCCTAAGTGACACACACACATATCTATCCTAAGTGACACACACACATATCTATCCTAAGTGACACACACACATATCTATCCTAAGTGACACACACACATATCTATCCTAAGTGATACACACACATATCTATCCTAAGTGATACACACACATATCTATCCTAAGTGACACACACACATATCTATCCTAAGTGACACACACACATATCTATCCTAAGTGACACACACACATATCTATCCTAAGTGACACACACACATATCTATCCTAAGTGACACACACACATATCTATCCTAAGTGATACACACACATATCTATCCTAAGTGACACACACACATATCTATCCTAAGTGACACACACACATATCTAAGTGACACACACATATCTATCCTAAGTGACACACACACATATCTAAGTGACACACACACATATCTATCCTAAGTGACACACACACATATCTATCCTAAGTGACACACACAAATATCTATCCTAAGTGACACACACACATATCTATCCTAAGTGACACACACACATATCTATCCTAAGTGACACACACATATCTATCCTAAGTGACACACACACATATCTATCCTAAGTGACACACACACATATCTATCCTAAGTGACACACACATATCTATCCTAAGTGACACACACACATATCTAAGTGACACACACATATCTATCCTAAGTGACACACACACATATCTAAGTGACACACACATATCTATCCTAAGTGACACACACACATATCTAAGTGACACACACATATCTATCCTAAGTGACACACACACATATCTATCCTAAGTGACACACACACATATCTATCCTAAGTGACACACACACATATCTATCCTAAGTGACACACACACATATCTATCCTAAGTGACACACACACATATCTATCCTAAGTGACACACACACATATCTATCCTAAGTGACACACACACATATCTATCCTAAGTGACACACACACATATCTATCCTAAGTGATACACACACATATCTATCCTAAGTGATACACACACATATCTATCCTAAGTGACACACACACATATCTATCCTAAGTGACACACACACATATCTATCCTAAGTGACACACACACATATCTATCCTAAGTGACACACACACATATCTATCCTAAGTGACACACACACATATCTATCCTAAGTGACACACACACATATCTATCCTAAGTGACACACACACATATCTATCCTAAGTGACACACACACATATCTATCCTAAGTGATACACACACATATCTATCCTAAGTGACACACACACATATCTATCCTAAGTGACACACACACATATCTATCCTAAGTGACACACACACATATCTATCCTAAGTGACACACACACATATCTATCCTAAGTGACACACACACATATCTATCCTAAGTGACACACACACATATCTATCCTAAGTGACACACACACATATCTATCCTAAGTGATACACACACATATCTATCCTAAGTGACACACACACATATCTATCCTAAGTGACACACACACATATCTATCCTAAGTGACACACACACATATCTATCCTAAGTGACACACACACATATCTATCCTAAGTGACACACACACATATCTATCCTAAGTGACACACACACATATCTATCCTAAGTGACACACACACATATCTATCCTAAGTGACACACACACATATCTATCCTAAGTGATACACACACATATCTATCCTAAGTGATACACACACATATCTATCCTAAGTGACACACACACATATCTATCCTAAGTGACACACACACATATCTATCCTAAGTGACACACACACATATCTATCCTAAGTGACACACACACATATCTATCCTAAGTGACACACACACATATCTATCCTAAGTGATACACACACATATCTATCCTAAGTGACACACACACATATCTATCCTAAGTGACACACACACATATCTAAGTGACACACACATATCTATCCTAAGTGACACACACACATATCTAAGTGACACACACACATATCTATCCTAAGTGACACACACACATATCTATCCTAAGTGACACACACAAATATCTATCCTAAGTGACACACACACATATCTATCCTAAGTGACACACACACATATCTATCCTAAGTGACACACACATATCTATCCTAAGTGACACACACACATATCTATCCTAAGTGACACACACACATATCTATCCTAAGTGACACACACATATCTATCCTAAGTGACACACACACATATCTAAGTGACACACACATATCTATCCTAAGTGACACACACACATATCTAAGTGACACACACATATCTATCCTAAGTGACACACACACATATCTATCCTAAGTGACACACACACATATCTATCCTAAGTGACACACACACATATCTATCCTAAGTGACACACACACATATCTATCCTAAGTGACACACACACATATCTATCCTAAGTGACACACACACATATCTATCCTAAGTGACACACACACATATCTATCCTAAGTGACACACACACATATCTATCCTAAGTGACACACACACATATCTATCCTAAGTGATACACACACATATCTATCCTAAGTGACACACACACATATCTATCCTAAGTGACACACACACATATCTATCCTAAGTGACACACACACATATCTATCCTAAGTGACACACACACATATCTATCCTAAGTGACACACACACATATCTATCCTAAGTGACACACACACATATCTATCCTAAGTGACACACACACATATCTATCCTAAGTGACACACACACATATCTATCCTAAGTGATACACACACATATCTATCCTAAGTGACACACACACATATCTATCCTAAGTGACACACACACATATCTATCCTAAGTGACACACACACATATCTATCCTAAGTGACACACACATATCTAAGTGACACACACACATATCTATCCTAAGTGACACACACATATCTATCCTAAGTGACACACACACATATCTATCCTAAGTGACACACACACATATCTATCCTAAGTGACACACACATATCTAAGTGACACACACACATATCTATCCTAAGTGACACACACACATATCTATCCTAAGTGACACACACACATATCTAAGTGACACACACATATCTATCCTAAGTGACACACACACATATCTAAGTGACACACACACATATCTATCCTAAGTGACACACACACATATCTATCCTAAGTGACACACACAAATATCTATCCTAAGTGACACACACACATATCTATCCTAAGTGACACACACACATATCTATCCTAAGTGACACACACATATCTATCCTAAGTGACACACACACATATCTATCCTAAGTGACACACACACATATCTATCCTAAGTGACACACACATATCTATCCTAAGTGACACACACACATATCTAAGTGACACACACATATCTATCCTAAGTGACACACACACATATCTATCCTAAGTGACACACACACATATCTATCCTAAGTGACACACACATATCTATCCTAAGTGACACACACACATATCTAAGTGACACACACATATCTATCCTAAGTGACACACACACATATCTAAGTGACACACACATATCTATCCTAAGTGACACACACACATATCTAAGTGACACACACACATATCTATCCTAAGTGACACACACACATATCTATCCTAAGTGACACACACACATATCTATCCTAAGTGACACACACACATATCTATCCTAAGTGACACACACACATATCTATCCTAAGTGACACACACACATATCTATCCTAAGTGATACACACACATATCTATCCTAAGTGACACACACACATATCTATCCTAAGTGACACACACACATATCTATCCTAAGTGACACACACACATATCTATCCTAAGTGACACACACACATATCTATCCTAAGTGACACACACACATATCTATCCTAAGTGACACACACACATATCTATCCTAAGTGACACACACACATATCTATCCTAAGTGACACACACACATATCTATCCTAAGTGATACACACACATATCTATCCTAAGTGACACACACACATATCTATCCTAAGTGACACACACACATATCTATCCTAAGTGACACACACACATATCTATCCTAAGTGACACACACACATATCTATCCTAAGTGACACACACACATATCTATCCTAAGTGATACACACACATATCTATCCTAAGTGACACACACACATATCTATCCTAAGTGACACACACACATATCTATCCTAAGTGATACACACACATATCTATCCTAAGTGACACACACACATATCTATCCTAAGTGACACACACACATATCTAAGTGACACACACATATCTATCCTAAGTGACACACACACATATCTAAGTGACACACACACATATCTATCCTAAGTGACACACACACATATCTATCCTAAGTGACACACACACATATCTATCCTAAGTGACACACACACATATCTATCCTAAGTGACACACACACATATCTATCCTAAGTGACACACACATATCTATCCTAAGTGACACACACACATATCTAAGTGACACACACATATCTATCCTAAGTGACACACACACATATCTAAGTGACACACACATATCTATCCTAAGTGACACACACACATATCTATCCTAAGTGACACACACACATATCTATCCTAAGTGACACACACACATATCTATCCTAAGTGACACACACACATATCTATCCTAAGTGACACACACACATATCTATCCTAAGTGACACACACACATATCTATCCTAAGTGACACACACACATATCTATCCTAAGTGACACACACACATATCTATCCTAAGTGACACACACACATATCTATCCTAAGTGATACACACACATATCTATCCTAAGTGACACACACACATATCTATCCTAAGTGACACACACACATATCTATCCTAAGTGACACACACACATATCTATCCTAAGTGACACACACACATATCTATCCTAAGTGACACACACACATATCTATCCTAAGTGACACACACACATATCTATCCTAAGTGACACACACACATATCTATCCTAAGTGACACACACACATATCTATCCTAAGTGATACACACACATATCTATCCTAAGTGACACACACACATATCTATCCTAAGTGACACACACACATATCTATCCTAAGTGACACACACACATATCTATCCTAAGTGATACACACACATATCTATCCTAAGTGACACACACACATATCTATCCTAAGTGACACACACACATATCTATCCTAAGTGACACACACATATCTAAGTGACACACACACATATCTATCCTAAGTGACACACACATATCTATCCTAAGTGACACACACATATCTAAGTGACACACACACATATCTATCCTAAGTGACACACACACATATCTATCCTAAGTGACACACACACATATCTAAGTGACACACACACACACACACTTAAGCCTTACAGTTCCAATATACCTAGATATATTTTTTATGATAGTTAAAGTACGGATATTCAAATGCTGGGAGAGCATGCTCACACTTGTAGTTCACCAGCAGAATGTATCTTACAATTTTGAGAGACACCAAATACTGTCCAACAAAGCGAATACTTTTCACATGCAACAATAACATGTAATATAAAATATACTGTCAGCAGGGAATGGGACTGAAATACCGGCGACTCAACAGCCACCGGTTCAAATCCCGACAGTGACAGTGCGACAGAGCGAGATCCTGATGGGCGTTGGTAAGTACCCTACCCCCCCCCTCTCCTCCCCTAACCCTCCCTTAGGGGTGCCCAACCCTAACCTCCACTCCTAGTGCCTAACTCTAACCTCCCCCAGGGGTGCCTAAACCTAACCCCCCCTCCCCGCACCCTAAACCTCCTGGGGGGTGCCTAACCCTAACCTCCCCCCCTAGTGCCTAACCCCCCTTCTCTTACCCCAACCTTCCCTGGGGGGTGCATAACCCTAAGTCCCTCCAGGGGTCCCTAAACCTAACCCCCCCCCCCCATCCACGGGCTAAGTGTTATACTTACCCGTCAGAGGACGATCGGGATGGCGGGGGTCGGTCTTCCGGCATCTTGATTAAGTTAGGCGTCGGCATTTCGATGCCTCTTTTAAGTCCCTTGTTGGGCAGGTCGTGTTGGGATTTAGACTGGTGGTATTGCACCCACCGGTCTATTAACTACATCCCATCAGCAGGATATTGGACAATTCTCCCATTTAAAGAAATAAATGAAAAGTGCCTGTGTCTATTCTAAGCTGCAAACACTGGTTTCATATGAGAGCTTTAATCCAATATGCTGCTAAACCTTCCGCTGGGGGGATTTAAATCCTTATTGAAATGAATACAGCTTAATCCCCGGTGGCCAGGCTCTCTCCCCGCACTGATCATCGATGGCTGCCTGTCATCGCCGCTGCGCGCAGAAACGAGAGCAGATCCATTATAGCCGGTACGGACACAAGAACTGATGGAGGCCTCCGCAGGGTCTCATTGTAGAAAGGTACCAGCCAGGAGAGGGGGGGTGAATACTTTCCAAGTTAGACGATGGTCACTAAGGGGCACAGCAGGGACATTGGAAAGATCAGGAGGCCCCTAGCAAAGGCGCTGACAGGACCAGGAGGACACCCCTCAGAGGCCTGAGGCAACATTACAGGTGATGCCCGGGAACTGGTCACACCCTGCAGGTGACAATGGTCTCCTATATACCGCACACACCAGGTTTATGAGGCGGGGTGGCCAGACACAGAAAAAAAGAACACCCAGGGGTAGATTTACTAAAGCTACTGCACAGACAAGTGGCAACCAATCAGGTTCCGTCTATCATTTTCTAGAATGCAATAGAATAATGATAGCTGCAATCTGATTGGTTGCTATAGGCTATGGGCTACATCCACACTTTCTATTTTTGGAAGCTTTAGTAAATCTACCCCCAGGCCAAATTTAGCCATATTGCATGTTCAACCAGCCCAAACTATGGGCCTGATTCAGCTTGGATCGCAACTGTTAATACGCACGCAATCGGTCGATTGTTGTGTACTGCGCATGCGTAAACATCGCAGTGCGCAAACCAGTCACTGCGATCGCAGCGACCGCGCACATCAATCGCAGAGTGATTGACAGGAAGTGCCGTTTGTGGGTGGTGACAGGGAGCGGTTGGCAAAACGCAGGCGTGCCAGGGCGTGCATAATTTATCTACCTCGATGCCTTACGCAGCCTGAGGCCTGATAGCGTGCGAGGAAGTTAGCAATTCCTGAGTAAGGTCAGAGCTTGTGCAAGTGTGCGCGAGACTGCGATGGTACCGATACTTTTGGAGTCTTGCTAAACATTAGGGATGTGTGTAAGGTAAAGCGGGCGTCCTTATGTAGTGCTGCGGCGGCATTTCGATCGCAATAGAACTGCAGGGATAATCGCCATTGCATTCGCAGTTGCGATCCTAGCTGAATAAGGCCGCATATACACTGTACGGCCATGGCCAAAAGTTATGAGAATAACACAAGTATTGGTTTTCACAAAGTCTGCTGCTTCAGTGTTTTTAGACCTTTGTGTCAGATGTTACTATGGTATACTGAGGTAAAATTACAGCATTACATAAGTGTCAGATGTTACTATGGTATAATGAGGTAACATTACAGCATTACATAAGTGTCAGATGTTACTATGGTATACTGAGGTAACATTACAGCATTACATAAGTGTCAGATGTTACTATGGTATACTGAGGTAACATTACAGCATTACATAAGTGTCAGATGTTACTATGGTATACTGAGGTAAAATTACAGCATTACATAAGTGTCAGATGTTACTATGGTATACTGAGGTAACATTACAGCATTACATAAGTGTCAGATGTTACTATGGTATAATGAGGTAACATTACAGCATTACATAAGTGTCAGATGTTACTATGGTATACTGAGGTAACATTACAGCATTACATAAGTGTCAGATGTTACTATGGTATACTGAGGTAACATTACAGCATTACATAAGTGTCAGATGTTACTATGGTATACTGAGGTAAAATTACAGCATTACATAAGTGTCAGATGTTACTATGGTATACTGAGGTAACATTACAGCATTACATAAGTGTCAGATGTTACTATGGTATACTGAGGTAACATTACAGCATTACATACGTGTCATATGTTACTATGGTATACTGAGGTAACATTACAGCATTACATACGTGTCAGATGTTACTATGATATACTGAGGTAGCATTACATAAGTGTCAGATGTTACTATAGTATACTGAGGTAACATTACAGCATTACATAAGTGTCAGATGTTACTATGGTATACCGAGGTAACATTACAGCATTACATAAGTGTCAGATGTTACTATGGTATACTGAGGTAACATTACAGCATTACATACGTGTCAGATGTTACTATGATATACTGAGGTAGCATTACATAAGTGTCAGATGTTACTATAGTATACTGAGGTAACATTACAGCATTACATAAGTGTCAGATGTTACTATGATATACTGAGGTAACATTACAGCATTACATAAGTGTCAGATGTTACTATGATATACTGAGGTAACATTACAGCATTACATAAGTGTCAGATGTTACTATGGTATACTGAGGTAACATTACAGCATTACATAAGTGTCAGATGTTACTATGGTATACTGAGGTAACATTACAGCATTACATAAGTGTCAGATGTTACTATGGTATACTGAGGTAACATTACAGCATTACATACGTGTCAGATGTTACTATGGTATACTGAGGTAACATTACATAAGTGTCAGATGTGTCAGGATGAGGTGTGGCCTTTGGGCCGGTAGCAGCCTCCTGGCTGGTTGTGGCCTGAGGGCCAGTACTAACAGTCACTGAAAATAGTCGCAGCCTATGGGCTATGAGGCAGCCTCCAGGCTGTGCAGCAGCCTTGAGGGCTGGATGAACTGGGCAAGTAGACACTGGGGTGCGCTGAGTGCCGCTGGGATGACACCAGCAGTTGTATGCTGGGTAGCGTACTCTGGACGCTGAAGTGCGCTTACTGCCCCCTGGATGACATCAGCGATCGTACACAAGATGGCGTACTCAGGCCGCTGAAGTGTGCTTAGTGCCGCTGGGATGACACCAGCGATAGTACACAAGACTGCATACTCAGGGCCTGATTCTGACCCGGTCACAAGCGCTGTGCGCTCGCAACCGGGTCGATGGTGGGCCAGTGCGTATGCGCGAGACCCGGATAGCGACGGGCAATCCGTCTCTCCGGGTCTCATACCAAAGGGGGCGTGCTGTCGATGTTGAGTGGGCGGGCCGGGGGAGTGGCTGCCCAAACTGAGGCATTCCCATGTGAACGCCTCCGTTTGAGGCCGGCCCCACTGACATCACGAGTGATGTCAGTGGGAGAGATTTCGGCTCTGTTAGAGCCGAAATCTCTCTGGGGCTTGCGGCAATGAGTTCCTACCACAAGGGTCTCGTCGCAAGCCCGATGGTCGCGATGGTCTTGACCATCGTGACCATCTTCCTGGCCGCTCGCTATAGCTGTGGGTGGTCACCCACAGCTATGCAAGCGGCCAGGAGGCCGTTCTTAAAGAAAAAATAGCCTGGCCCTGATTCAGAGCGAGCGGTCTGTCAGAGCGTTCGGCTCTGAATCAGAGCCTCAGGACGCTGAGGTGCGACCGTGCCACTGGGATGATACCAGCAATAGTACACAAGATTGCGCACTCAGGACGTTGAGGTGCGCCCGTGCCGCCTGGATGGCACAAACTGCAGGAGACATAAATGCAGACGAGCCGACCAGATGACACAAGCGGCTGGTACAATGGGGCTGTCTAGACACAGGTAACTTGACTGAAAACAGGAGACCACACTGGAACCGGAAAAACGTGGAACTCTATCTCCGGCATGGAGTGAAGGGCTGGCTGGAATTTAACAGAAACAGGGCCCAACCAGAGGAAGTCTCCCTAATGACAGCCCAGTGAGCACCTGGGCTGTGCACAAACAGGAGAATCAATCAGTGTGCACCTGATCGTGCACACAGACAGGCAGTAATTAGTGCAGAGGCTCAGCAGCAACCAATACTGGAACTGCAACAATATGCTGCTAACCACAGATCCAAACAGGAGGAAGGAGGAGACTTCAGCGAACGCTTGCCCGGAGTTCACCCCGCACAGCAGTGGCAGTGTGGCGGCTTGCGACAGGCTGAAATGCAGTGGAAATGTTGTTTTTGGGATTAAGGGCCTGATTCAGGCCCAGTCGCTACGCTACATTCACATGCAGCTGTCAGCAGCCAAAGTATGCAAATCCCGCGATCGCTAGCAAGACATTAGCATTATGTTTTGCCGTGCGATCGCGGTATGTATATAGACACCCACCAGCCTGACACAAGACGCCCACTTTCCCTTAGTAACATACGTCATCTCCAGGAAGTGTATTAAACAATCGGTAACATCGGACCCATACGCAGCACTTGTGGCTGACCGTACCCTACTGCAAGCACTGCGAGTGCTGCTGTGTGTAAATCAGCCATGTGACGTGTACGCTGACGCTGCATCTTAATTATGCACACCCCTGAATTGGCGTTCAGATGCACAGACACGCCTGCGTTGGCAACACCACACCCCGGTTACCATCAACCACCCCCTGTCACCACCCACAAACGGCGCGTCCTGTCACTCAAGCTTGCGGAGCTTCTGTGTACTGGCTGCGAACGCTTCCCGATCGCAGTGACTGGTTCGCACACGCGCACTGCGTCATGTACAGATTGCAAACATCGGCAGGCTGCGCGCGAACGCAGCCTTGCGACCGGGTCTGATCAGGCCCTTAGTTCATTGTCATGGTAAAGAGGGACTTTGCAATTAATTGCAATTCATCTGACCACTCTTCATGACTTTCTGGAGTATATGCAAATCGCCATCATAACAACTGAAGCCGCAGACTCTGTGATAACCAATACTTGTGTCATTCTCAAAACTTTTGGCCATGGCTGTACACACACAAAATAACTAAGTCACTGATAATTGAAGTGTAGGTAGTGTGACCTAGGGAGGATGTACACAGGTATTCCCATAGATATCTTACAGCGCATTAACAATTATAATTGTGGCAGGCATCGTCATGACAAACCTGCCAGTGCGAGAACGTCCATCTATGGGTGACATACAGCATTTACGACACTTTAATGCCCAAGTTGTTCATTTTCACCTTCCAAACTGTATATAGTCTAACTGGAGATTATAATAATTTCCACAAGCCATTATTCACATGGAAAAAGAAAACAATGGACTGTTATAAACACCAGGAGGTGACTGGGACAGGCAGAGCACATCGGCTTGCCCCTGGGGATTTTAGATAATTGCGCACACGATTCCAGAATGACCAAATTAATTCCTCATTTACGTCACAGGAATCGCGTCGCCCCATTATCCCCCTCATGCAGCGTCATCCATCAGCAGCTGGGCGCAAGCAGGACCGACAGCGCTTCCATTCAGGTCAGAGAGAGACACAGCGGGGGTCCGGCAGCTGTGGGCCGCTAAGTACGCCTAATAAAATGCTGCTAACCTGTCATTTATACAGTGCGTGATTATACTACTCGGAGGGAAACGCCACAATGCACTCGGACGCAATCGGAAAGTTTCCGAAAGGCACAGCTCAGCCAGGAGCAGTTAGTTCTGCAATAGTAGATTATGGGGGTGAGGGGTCGCCGGAGGCCAGAGACTGCTGGGAGGGACCCTAAAATAAGGAGAACAATAGGATAAAGATCATCTGTTTCAGGACAGCAGAGGATAGGGTTTAGTGGCCATGGGACACCGACGAAAACTCAGATTCCATCTCAAATTGGGAGAATGGGAACAATTACGATGTATTAACACTTATTTATATAGCGCTTAACAATTGGACAAAGCAGATACAAAATTTCTCATTATGACAAAGGATTCTATTGTCTGGCAATAGCTGGATATCTAACATGCATAGGGAAAAAATCTCCCCCCATCCCCACGATAACAGCATCATCTCATTTCAGATCTATTACTATACAGGTGTGTCCTTAACTCAAGCCGAACAGCCCCTCTTGGTGCGCCAAATAGCCCCTCTTGGTGCGCCAAATAGCCCCTCTTGGTGCGCCAGGTCCCGCTAGACCCGGACGTACATCTGTCTTGCTCAAAGCGTGTATCTTATTCACATGCATAAAGCAGCTGGGAGCAATAAATCTAACCGCTAGCTTACATTGATCAATTTCACACCCACCCCTCCCCACCATCCATTCCTGCCCACCACACCCAACACCTCCCCACTATACCCACCATACATTCCTGCACACCACACCCGACCCCTCCCCACTATACCCACCATACATTCCTGCCCACCACACCCACGTGCTCGCTGCAATACTACAGAACAGTTACACCCACATTACAGCCAGTGTACAACGCTACTGAAAACGGATAATAACCGGAGTAGTTCTTGACCTCTCACCGTTGCACCTTTCAGCATAGAATAACTGTCACAATGCAGCAAAAAGGAACAGATACTGATATACTGGACACAATCATGAGACAAGTAACACAAGAAAATAGAGCGTATACAGTAAGGTAATGATTAGTGTGCTTCCACAATGAACAGCAGTAACATAAGGAAACATAAACTGACATTAGTAACAGCCTAAGTGAATTCTACCTTGGTGACTGTTTCTGTGGTGTCAGCAGTGATGAACCGTTTAAGTAGGTGGCTGCACAGGAGCGATATACCACACAGGTAGGTGGCTGCACAGGAGCGATATACCACACAGGTAGGTGGCTGCACAGGAGCGATATACCACACAGGTAGGTGGCTGCACAGGAGCGATATATACCACACAGGTAGGTGGCTGCACAGGAGCGATATATCACACAGGTAGGTGGCTGCACAGGAGCGATATACCACACAGGTAGGTGGCTGCACAGGAGCGATATACCACACAGGTAGGTGGCTGCACAGGAGCGATATACCACACAGGTAGGTGGATGCACAGGAGCGATATACCACACAGGTAGGTGGATGCACAGGAGCGATATACCACACAGGTAGGTGGCTGCACAGGAGCGATATATCACACAGGTAGGTGGCTGCACAGGAGCGATATATCACACAGGTAGGTGGCTGCACAGGAGCGATATACCACACAGGTAGGTGGCTGCACAGGAGCGATATACCACACAGGTAGGTGGCTGCACAGGAGCGATATACCACACAGGTAGGTGGCTGCACAGGAGCGATATACCACACAGGTAGGTGGCTGCACAGGAGCGATATACCACACATGTAGGTGGCTGCACAGGAGCGATATACCACACATGTAGGTGGCTGCACAGGAGCGATATACCACACAGGTAGGTGGCTGCACAGGAGCGATACACCACACAGGTAGGTGGCTGCACAGGAGCGATATACCACACAGGTAGGTGGCTGCACAGGAGCGATACACCACACAGGTAGGTGGCTGCACAGGAGCGATATACCACACAGGTAGGTGGCTGCACAGGAGCGATACACCACACAGGTAGGTGGCTGCACAGGAGCGATATGCAACGTGTATATTATTATATGGACTGCAGCAATGGGAAGACAGTAAAAAAAATGGACTAGTGTCTCAGAAAAGTACCAGATATAGAAAAGTAACTAGCTTTCAGTAAATGTAGTAAGTAATGTGACAAGCAGAACAAATGTCACAGGTTACACATGAAGTACTGTACCAATAATACATATTAAGGATTATAAGGCAGCACCTGTGACCATCAGGCAGCCCCAAAGCACAAAGCTGGGGCCAGGGTTACAGATACGTCCTTCTCGGCGCGCCTGAACCCATGTGACTGCGTCTTTTTTAATCAGATGCAACAAACTGCTTCATGAGACTGCGCTGATTTATTTGATATGTGATATCTGTGTGCGACTGAGTCTCTGAATCTCAATCCGAAGTGCTACAATGTAGCAGCCACAGCTTTTTATTAGAGCAAAGTTCATACAGTATACATATTCAGGCGCACACAGCTTTACAAGTGGCGCATATCAAAAACATGTGATGAACACGCTAGACGCAAGCTGAGTAGCATGGGAGCTGGCGGCTCACTACCGTCAGGCGTCCTGTGCCGCATGGCGTATTGAGGCTAGGTGTAGGAGGATACATCTGTGTGCCAGTTTCAGCATCACCTTAATATTGTGTTACTAATGCGGTAACTGCAGCAACGCTCCTCTATTTACCTGCTGGTTCTAATGGAGCAGATGAAATAAGAGAAACAGGTGAAGAGAAGAGAAAATGAAGGAGTAAGAGAGGGAAAAAGTGTAAGCGAAAGAGACAGAGAGTTATATAAAGAGAGAGGGAGCTAAAGAAAAATAAAAATAAAGAAAGACACTCAGAAAGAGACAGACAAGGATAGAAAGAGAGAGAAGGGAAACAGACGAAAGGAAGGGGGAGAGAGGAAGGGGAGGTAAAGGGGAGAAAGGAAGGGAAAGGGGAGAGAGGAAGGGGGGGAGGTAAGGGGGAGAGAGGAAGGGAAAGGGGAGGTAAGGGGGAGAGAGGAAGAGAAAGGGGAGGTAAGGGGGAGAGAGGAAGGGAAAGGGGAGGTAAGGGGGAGAGAGGAAGAGAAAGGGGAGAGAGGAAGGGGAGGTAAGGTGGAGAGAGGAAGGGAAAGGGGAGGTAAGGGGGAGAGAGGAAGGGGAGGTAAGAGGGAGAGAGGAAGAGAAAGGGGAGAGAGGAAGGGGAGGTAAGGTGGAGAGAGGAAGGGGGAAGGGGAGGTAAGGGGGAGAGAGGAAGGGGAAGGGGAGGTAAGGGGGAGAGAGGAAGGGAAGAGAGGAAGGGGAAGTAAGGGGGAGAGAGGAAGGGGAGGTAAGGGGGAGAGATGAAGGGAAAGGGGAGAGAGGAAGGGGAGGTAAGGTGGAGAGAGAAAGGGAAAAGGGAAGAGAGGAAGGGGAGGTAAGGGGGAGAGAGGAAGGGGAGGTTAGGGGGAGAGAGAAAGGGAAAAGGGAAGAGCGGAAGGGGAAGTAAGGGGGAGAGAGGAAGGGGAGGTAAGGGGGAGAGATGAAGGGAAAGGGGAGAGAGGAAGGGGAGGTAAGGGGGAGAGAGGAAGGGGAGGTAAGGGGGAGAGGAAGGGAAAGAGGAGAGAGGAAGGGGAGGTAAGTGGGAGAGGAAGGGAAAGAGGAGAGTGGAAGGGGAGGTAAGGGGGAGAGATGAAGGGAAAGGGGAGAGAGGAAGGGGAAGGGGAGGTAAGGGGGAGAGAGGAAGGGAAGAGAGGAAGGGGAAGTAAGGGGGAGAGAGGAAGGGGGAGAGATGAAGGGAAAGGGGAGAGAGGAAGGGGAGGTAAGGTGGAGAGAGAAAGGGAAAAGGGAAGAGAGGAAGGGGAGGTAAGGGGGAGAGAGGAAGGGGAGGTTAGGGGGAGAGAGAAAGGGAAAAGGGAAGAGCGGAAGGGGAAGTAAGGGGGAGAGAGGAAGGGGAGGTAAGGGGGAGAGATGAAGGGAAAGGGGAGAGAGGAAGGGGAGGTAAGGGGGAGAGAGGAAGGGGAGGTAAGGGGAAGAGGAAGGGAAAGAGGAGAGAGGAAGGGGAGGTAAGTGGGAGAGGAAGGGAAAGAGGAGAGTGGAAGGGGAGGTAAGGGGGAGAGATGAAGGGAAAGGGGAGAGAGGAGGGGAGGTAAGGGGGGAGAGAGGAAGGGGAGGTAAGGGGGAGAGGAAGGGAAAGAGGAGAGAGGAAGGGGAGGTAAGGGGGAGAGAGGAAGGGAAAGGGGAGAGAGAAAGGGGAGGTAAGGGGGAGAGAGGAAGGGGAGGTAAGGGGGAGAGAGGAAGGGGAGGTAAGAAGGAGAGGTAATGGGGGAGAGAAGAAGGGGAGGGAAGGGGGGGAGCGAACCGGAAGGAAAGAAAGACATCCAGAAAGACAGACAAGAATAGAAAGATACAAAGAAAGAAAGAGAGAGTGAAAGGAGGGAAGGGAGACAAAAGGAAGGGGGAGAGAGGAAGGGGAGATAAGGGGGAGAGAAGGGAAAAGGGAGTGAGGAAGGGGAGGTAAGGGGAAGAGAACAAGGAAAAGTAAGGGGGAGAGAAGAGGAGGGAAGGGGAAAAGAGGAAGTGGAGGGTAAGGGGGAGAGAGGAAGAGGAGGGAAGAGGAGCAGCGGAAAGGGGAGAGAGGAATTGGAGGGAAGGTGGAGAGAGACGGGAAAGAAGGAGAGAGGACTGGGAGGGAAGGGAGAGAGGGGGGAGTGGGTAGAAGAACAACCATGTCCCCACTCGTCATAGCACCATTCAATACCCTGCACTTGAGGAACAGGAAAGCAGAGGTAACAAATTTCTCCAATAGTAACTTACAGCACTCCCTGTACATATCCTGGACCTGTTGTCTTCGTGTATATAGCCAGGTGTACTACTAATCCCTGTGCTACTACCCAGTGACATCCCTAAGGCTCTGCCAGTTAGTAAATATATACGGAGAACATAACATTAGATAAAGAAGTGCCGGCTGTATGATGCTTATTACAAGAAGAGTCTCCTCATTACATTTCCTCTGCAGGTCACAATGCGCTGTAACACTTATTCTGGCACAATGGAAGTGATTTCTCACCATTGGGCTGTGTACTGCTTGTCACACTGCTTATCTCTCAGTCAATAACATCAGATAACAGTAAAAGGGTGTTCCGACCACCCGACAGCTCTATTAGGCTTGTACATTATTTCCTGCAGATGTACTAAATGCACATCATTATTTCTGTCTGCCAGTTGCCATGACCTGGGATGAGTTGATCTCGTTCTCTTTGTGACAAGACAGAAAATTGCTCTGTAGATAGAATAATTGACTGTACCAAGCTGAACTAAACTTCATCATAATCCAAAAGGTCATAAAAGCAAGCAGATGGGTTAAAAAACTAAAGCATAACAAAAAAAAGACAAAAACACAGATGAAAAACACATTTTGCGAAAGTTGCAGGTGGAAATGTACAAACCGGTGTTTTACATTGGCATATTAATTAGGACTTCCGTAACTTGATTTCTGGCCTACAAACGCGGACTGGGATCTGTAGCATGTCACATGGCTAAAACGAAGTAACTTTCATGGCTTTGAAAAAAAAAAAAAGTTCTAGAATACTACAAATTAGTCAAAAAAATATAAAATAAAACTTTTTAAAATATTTAAAGTACTGAATTTGTATTTATCTACAATTCCCCTAATTTATTTTGCGAATTGAGTATTTCTGTGCGTACACTTGTTTGTGATTCCACTGCCCTCTCCCAAACATGGCTGCATAATATACCTGAGCTCATTTCTTCAGCCGAAGTCCAGAACGTTTCCTGTACAATATCTTTCAAGAGCTTCCTCTGCATCTTCTTCTTCTCTCGCAAGACGTTTTTGAAGTTGTTGATGCACTTGTTGAGATAGATGGTCTCTACGCAGACTTGGTCCAGTCTGAGGGGTTTGCTTTCCCTCACCTCCGCAGAGAGTTCCGTACTTTCCAGCACCTGCTCGGGAGAAGCTACTGTCTGCTGGCCATTCATGTCTACATCAGAGGACAGGACCAAGGACGGAATAGAGGACTCATGGGTCAGTGAGGGGACCCTGTTGAGCACAAAATATGCATCTTCTTTCATATTTGAGCTGGAGCTGTAGCTGTTACTCATGCTGGAATGTGTAGGAAGACTATCGTTGAAGTGACCACTGCCGATACTGTTTAGTCTTTGTAGAGTGTCATAATCAGGCACTGGAAACACGGTTTCTTTATTTTCCATAAAGGCGTCCGGACTTTCAAGTTTATGAAAAACGACTTTTAAAGCTGACCGAAAATGATTGAGAGCTTTGCCTAATTTATTTGCATAAAACTTGATGTCTACTATATCTATGTTTTCATCCGGCTGACTGAGGAAATCTCTAAAGACATGACCGGTCTTATCTTGGCCGTCTAGATCTATGTGGACCACCTCCTTCAGGGTTTCTCCTACGGTTCCGGCAGAACACTTGTCTACTGTGTCATCAAAGCTTAGGGAGGTGAAACTGCCCGATGGATCCTTAATAATCACGTTAATTTTCTCTGTACTGCGAAACTGTATCCTGGAACCGCTTGAAACCAGGTCACCATCCCCTTTACACATTCCATCATGGTCATCCACAATTGAGCAGCACCTGTGAATGGCAATCGCTGCTTCCTCTGCCTCCGACGATGCGCTCAAGTGATTGGAACGTGCTAGCAATCTGGAGCATCGACATGTTGCTTTTTCGCCAGGGGAAGAAGACACATTGGTTGAGTGCAAGCTTTTTTGAGATTCTTGGGAATCGAGCCGGATGCAAAGATGGCTTACGCTTTTTTGTAGACACTGCTCGCTGGTCTCGCTCACGTCACCCCCGGCCGTCTCCCCCTCCGATAAGCTGCATTTTTTTGCCAATGTGCATTTTTGTGCAAAAAGAAACTCCTCTCCACCACATGGGGCCTCCGTGCTTTTGTTCTGATATCTTATTCGGAAAGACTCTGTCTTACGCTCGCCTCCAGTGTCATCTGTCCGCACCACCTCCTTATCTAGGCTCAAGGAGCTCCAGCGGTTTTCTCTCAGACCCTGCTGAAGGACAGAGAGAGAATTTGCTCTCAGTCTATTTTGAAAATTGTGCTCTTCATATGGAACAATCCTCACTCCAGAACTTTGGAAGTTGACAGACCTTTGAAGTATAAAGTCTCTGTGATCAGGGTGAGAAAGTTTAACGACTGTTGGTCTTGGGCCTAGAACTGCATTGGCCCCGGAGCCAATCCTGTAAGCCTCTTTTATATAGTCTCTGCTTTGAATGCCATTAAAGCAATGATGATCGGACAAAAAACAGTGAACCCTCTCCAGCATGTTCTCATCTTCGTCTTCTGAGATACCGTAAAAACATAACACAGTCTCTTCAATTAGGGGGTCACCACAAAACTCTCTATTCGGGAATAGTGCAGGTCTTTTTGGGGAAGAGCCGCTCCCGACTTGCAACACTTCGATCTCGCTCAGAACAGAATCGACGCACGTGGAGACTTCATCCACCGAACCTTTTATCAAGCTCAAGTGCTGTCGTAGCTCTGCAATCTCGGCCTGAATGCGACTGATGCCCTGCAGCTCCTTGATGATGTACTCCACCACATCCCCCGACCGATCACTCACAACAGAGCTGCTCTCAGAGCTGGACTCAGATGGGATGTCCTGGCACAGAAGCTGACTATTTTCAGCGATCTCCTTCCAGCTCATTGTAATACTAAAAGTGGACAGATCCTGTTGGTCGACTGGTAGGCCGTTGGTTTGACACGGAGAAAGCAATTCAGAGCACTGTTCATTGGAGTTATTCTCCTCCGCGAGGTCATGACTGTTCTGCTCCTCTGACTTTACAGATAACTGAAACCCTGTGTCCCAGTCGGAGCCAGTCTCCTCAGGACCAACATTAATTGCCGGTTTGGCTTCTCCAGTCCGCTCCATGAGGTCACAAGTGGCTTGGATGTCCGTGTTAAGTGACTTTCTCTTTATACCACACATAAAGAGGTCGGTATCAAGCTCTACCGGTGAAATCTGGTGATTATGGTTTGCCAATATCTTGTCCACTGGCCCTTGCAGTAACCTCTTCATCTTCTCTCTCAGACACAGGGCTATTTTTTGTCTCTTGGACTGCTTTATGGTCAAGATTTTCACTGGATATTCTCTGTGCTGGAGGACAGTAGGATGTTCTGTTTTTTTCAGCTTCCTTCTGGCAAACATCATCAACTGTAGCAGCTGCCCCTTTGCATAGCTTTACGCCTCAACACAAATGTTAGTGTACAGTCAGCCTCCGAAGCGCAATGTTCAGCAAAGGTTCCTTCATGATGTAGCTATTACGTGGGGAAAACATTGTATTGTGAGAACGATTCCTATTAGGGGAAAACCAATACCAATGTCTAAAATTATATGGCACCAACCTTTCCCTCTGAACTCTGGTGGAATGGGTGACGTGTGCACCCTAATCATTCATAAGATACCCAACCTATCTCAGTCAATTCTCCAGCTGCTTGGAAACTTCCATACTGGTTTGCGTCTAGAGCACCAGGGGGCTGACTGGTCAACTGCTCAGTTGGACCTCAGAACACTAGTGACATCAAACGAGAGCAACTCACAGACCAGACCACCAACTGCCTCCAGCAGGAGAGCGGATGAGAGACGGTGGGGTATCACAGAAATGTGGGTCCCCCTTATTGTACTAGAGCAGTTACAGTGCCATTTACATCGTGAATGTTCTTTAAATGCAAAATATTAAATGGAAACGCTGGTAGTAAAGGTTAAGCAGTAATTACAGGAACCAGTTGGCATTAACTCTCAGGTGTTCAGCTCTGCAATGTATATAGAAGGTTATGTTCTGTCACAGGACATTGTATTCTATGCTGACGGGTGACAGCAGGCATTCTGTACCTCTGCAGATGTAGGTCACTGTATAGGTGTAAACCTAAAGTACTATTGCTATGGAAACGTCACAGAGAGAGTGAGCTGCACTTCACCTGTTCTACATTTCAGTCTGCGATTCATATGCTCACGGATTAGGGGAGGACATAAACCTTAAAGCATTATGGACATTGCACAGAGAAACAGCATTTTAGCTGCTTAAGAGCTTTAGGGACCCCTGCGAAAAGAATATGCTCATTCAGTGCCACAGCGTAGAACACATTTGAATGTACTATTATATTATAAAATATACTGTTTTAGCATATATATGTTGGTCACGATCTCTATTCAGCATTGTCCACTTGCATAATACGTTTGCGATAAATTACATAATTGCAAAATAAAAACCACGGTCGCTGACCAATAATTAGAAAACAGTGGATCAAAGTTTTAAAAAAAAAGTGAACAATAATACAAATACTAATAATAATATATATCCTCTCAGGTTTGCTGAAATGTGACTTTGGAAGACTAAGAAACTATAGAACCTATTGTTACTTTATAGGAAACAAAGCAGGTACGCAAAACAGCTGTCCAGCGGTGGCGGGAATTTATCTATTTACGAACGCTCTGGATTAGCAAATGAAGATATGAAAATAAAGTTACTATAAGTGTATGATGGCTGAAGGCTACCAAATCCAGTCCTCAGGACACCCGAACAGAGCATGTTTTCCATAGTTCCTTTCTGGAGCACAGGCGTACTCATTACCGACTGACACTTTAAGAAATCCACAGGTGGTGCTGATTATTGCACGTGTGATCCTGGGCCTCATTCTGAGTGAAATGCATCTGCAGCTATTTTTCTGTCGGACCGTGGCCACCCGCTTACTACCATATGCTAATGCGAGTGTCGCCCGCCGATGCAGATCATCCGTGTGTCTTCATGTGGATGACCCGGCTGCCCCACTGTTAGTCTGTCCTCACCCATGCTGGTGCCACCCGTATGTACTCTCCAATATCTCACTAACGTATGACTACTCCCACTGGCTCAGTTTCATTCGATCGCATGGTCCCCGCCAAGAAATGCTCATTTCACGCAAAGAGCGTTATTTTAATGGGCGGACCAATCCGACCTCTCTATCAACCTCCTTCGGGGTGCGCAATATATGCGACTCAGATGGGGAACATGCACTGTTAGGTTTCCCTGAGGACTGGATTTTGGAAGCACTCGCTGAAGCAGATTGTACCAGATCAGGGCTACTTGTGTGATGCTGCCAGTCCTGCCACTTACACGCTGCCATCTCCAGCTGGCGGTATTATAAATAAAATACACAAAGGCTTGTGTGATACTCCATTGTACAAGGTGTGACTTAAATAACGAGACTGTACTTGTGCACAGTAAACCATACTGCATGAGTTAAAAGTGAGTGGGGGGAACACTGACCGTGGACTATCCCAAAACAAGATAGTTTGCTGTAACACAGAGGACCTCATTCAGACCCATTCGCCAGCGGGTCGATGGTTGTGCATTGCGCAGACGCGGAGTATGCAAGCCCCGTAGCGAGTGAGAAATTCACTCGCTCCGGGGCTCGCTACAAACGGGGCGGCTGTCGATGGTGATCGACAGCTCACCCAGTTTTGTAGGCAGGGTGGGGTGGCTGGACAAACAGAGGCGTTCCTGAAGGAACGCCTGCCGTTTGTGGGCGGCCCTACTGACATCAACAGTGATGTCAGTAGTGCGCTTCCGGCTGTATTAGATCAGGAAGCTCACTGGGGCTTGCGGCAGACGAGACCCTACCACAAGGGTCTCGTCACAAGCCCGATGGTCGCGACCATCACCTGGCCGCTCGCAAAAGCTGTGGGTGGTCAGCCACAGCTTAGTGAGCGGCCAGGAGGCCGGCTAAAAAAAAAAAAAAAAAGCGGCCGCCCTCATTGAGAGCGAGCGCTCGCTTTTTGCGAGCGGCTCTGAATGACGTCCAGAGTTCGAAGAAGATGTGTTATTCCTGTGCATCGTCACAGTGCACGAGCCAGTCACTGCAATCGGGAATCGTGCACTGGCAGTACACAGACTGAGCGCTACTTTGAGTGACAGCGCCGTTTGTGGGTGGTAACATGGGAAGGTCCTGGAAACCGGGGGAGTGGATATGCGAATGCAGGCGTGTCTGAGCGGCAAAACGGCATTCTTTGGGTGTGTATAATTAGAATGGAAGAGTCATTGTACACGTCACCTGGTTGTATCTCAGCCTGCAGTGATCGCAGTGCTTGCAGCAGGGTAAGGTCTACCTTAAGGGTTGCGAGCAGCTCCGATGGCTCACGAATAATCATACACTTCCTGGAGAGACGTGTGCTAAGAAAGAATAGTGGACGTCTTTACACCGTCGTGCGATCACTCTGCCGTCTCTCTCTAAGACAAAGAGGGCGTCTTTAAGCCTGGCCGTGCGTTTGCGGAATTTGCATACCCGGCCCCTGACAAAAGTGCGCTGCGTTGCGTCCGGGTGTGAATCGCCCCCTTAGTTCAAAAGTAGAGCAACGTGTTATCTTAAAATTTTAAGTTAAATTGAACAAAACGTGGCAGATTGTATGTCACGTGAACGTGTGTTAAAGTGGCACAAAAGATTGTGACGATCGTAAGGATAACGAAGATGATGAATGCCCTGGAAGGCCTTACACATCAGAAACAAATGAAAATGTGGAAAAAAAATTAGAACATTTTTAAGAATTTCAAAAAACTCAGGGCCTGATTCAGAGCCGGACGCTATTTGCGCTCGCTCGTTCAGAAAAAGGGGCCGACTATTTAAATAGAGCGCTCGCTCTTTGCGGTCTGTTGACGCCTCTATGTCTGAGCGAGCGAACGAAACATGCACTCGCTATTTTGTAAAAACGCCCCCTGGCCGCTCGCATCCTACGTCATCTCCGCTATTTATTAGATTAATCGAGTACATCGAAAGGCGTCTGAACTGCTCGTGGTTGGATTTTCCTACCGCAATCATGCGAACAGTTCTGGCTAAGAAACAACCAAGTGACGTGGTCGATGACGCTGCTTTGTTAATTATGCACACCCTTAAAACGCCCATTTTGACCTTTTGGCACGCCTGCGTTCGGATCTCTACTCCCCGTTTTCAAGCACCTTCCCCTGTTACCACCCACAAACGCCTCATCCTGTCACTCAAATTAGCAGGCACTCGCTGTTTTGCGAGCTCTCGATTTCTGACCGCAATGACTGGTTGGCGCATGCGCATTATGACCTATACGCATGCGCAGTTGTGCGAACATCGCTCGGAGCGAACGAGCGGCCGCTTACGAGCGGCTCTGAATCAGCCCCTCAGCATCCAAATGACAGTAGAGATGGTAAACATCGACAAAGAAACAGTTAGGCAAGTTTTCATCAAGATCTTGTATGTGCTAAGATGGTTCCATGGCTTCTCACTGCCGAGCAGAAGGAACATCGGAGACAAATTTGCACAGACATTTTGAAGCAAATTGAAGCAGATTTGAACTTTTTAGATAATGTTATTACCAGTGATGAAACATGGATCTCCCAGTATGATCCTGAGACAAAACACCGTATCTAGAGTGTTATTTTAGAAGACTACGTACCAGAAGGCGCAACAGCGCATCAACATTACTACGAAAATGTTCTAGGAACTTTACGGGAAAGAATCAGAAGAAAGAGGACGGAGCTGTGGAAAAATGGTTTCATCCTCCCACAGGAAAATGCACCAGCCCACACAGCACTCGCTGTGAGGCAGTTATTGGCGGCAAAACACATAGCAGTGCTAGAACACCCTCCATACTCGCCTGACCAAGCACCGTGTGACTTCTTTCTTTTCCCTGATGTCATATCTGTATTCTAGGGAACCCGTTTTGCATCAGTTACTGAGGTAACAGATAATGAGCTACTGACCAATGGGGAATAAGAATACAGGGGTGAGTGGATGCAGCCGGTGAGTACAAACAAGGAGAACGGAGTTAAAATGGACTTAATGTAATTAAACATAAATTATAGCATCAGTCCCGGTATTTAATAGCCACATCTCGTATACTGATAGAAGGGAATGGGTATGTAATGGCGGCTGGTGGGATGCCTCCTATCACAATACCAACAGCGGCATCCCGATTGTTTGTATCCCGCCAGGGGTCAAGAAAGTATACTTACCCTCCCCCTTCTCCCCCTAACACTCCCTTCTTGTAGCCTAACCCCAACCCTCACCACCACGCACCCTAACCCTCTCAGTTAGTGCCTAAACCTAAATCTCCCCCCTTCGTGCCAAACCCTCCTCCCTTAGTGCCTAAACCTAACCCCCCACAGTGGGGTCTAACCCCAACCCTCCGCCCTCCAAAACGCTAACCCCGCTAACTGACCTAAACCTAACCTCCCCCCCCCTTCCCTGCGGATAGCACTACGGGGTGTCTTACTTTCGTTAGGGCACGCGTCCTCCTGGATTCCGGAGTTGGGAATTGAGATAGGCGTCAGTAATTCGACGCCTACTGTATTAACTCCCTTGTCGGGATTCCAGCGTCGGTATAGAGACCGGCAGCTCTTAACTACATCCCGATAGAAAAGCCCTCATGGCAGATTAATGGTAAAACTGGGACTTGTGACAAACTCGAAATGAATACATTAGAGATGTCACACAAATTTACAAGGGTGCTAAATCAATCTGAAAAAGCCGATTATATGATAAACACATATGTGCAAGTGACTGAATTATCCCATTTAAAAAGTGATGAAAACACTTCACTGGCGCTGCTACAACCGGCAGAATCTCCATCCTGAACGCGCATAAAATGCCGACACTAAATCTGTGCGGAGTGAAATATTTACAGTCTCCGGAGCGGGAGATTAATGCTGGCAAATTGCCGCTGTGTTGTGCTAGACGACTTCAATTTGTTATTTTGTTTTATATATCAATTAGTCAAAACAAAATCCTGGTGCCTTTCAGTATCCACAAGGAAAATATGGTTCCTGTTACTTTCCGGGCAGCCTGTAAGCTTTTCTCTCTGCCTTAATAATAAGAAGCTGCCATTGGGGATCGCTAATGGGCCTGGCTTAGTGATGAGAGCATTCAGGGTAACAATCAGCTTTTATAATCAGAGATCCAGGTTCTGAGGATGCGATTTCAGGGCTGATTGTACAACGCACGGTACCACGTAAGGTGGCCCGGCTGGGTATAGGGCTGTCTGACCAGATTACAGAATCCCGACGGTCTGGATTCCTCACAGGGAACGCTGTCTCGGAGGGAACGCTGCCTCACAGGGAACGCTGCCTCGGAGGGAACGCTGCCTCACAGGGAACGCTGCCTCACAGGGAACGCCGCCTCACAGGGAACGCTGCCTCACAGGGAACGCTGCCTCACAGGGAACGCTGCCTCGGAGGGAACGCGGCCTCACAGGGAACGCTGCCTCACAGGGAACGCTCCTTCGGAGGGAACGCTGCCTCACAGGGAATGCTGCCTCACATGGAACGCTGCCTCACAGGGAACGCTGCCTCACAGGGAACGCGGCCTCACAGGGAACGCTGCCTCACACCACGCGGCGTGAGAGACCTGGCGCGATTCTCCCATAATGCATAGTTTTTCAGCAGTCTTGTTTAGTTTACTCCCAGGGCCTGATTCAGATCCACACGCAATCTGCACGCAATGCCGACCACTCCGTGGTCAGACGGAGAAGCTGCACCTGCCGTAGGGCTGGAGTAATCTTCCATGGTGCAACCGATGGTGGCGAATAAGGGAAACCAATCGGTATTACAGCGCGCACAGGCGCTAAATGTGGGCGTCTCAGTCCTCGCACATTCAGACAAACGGACGTACACTGGGAAAGGAGTTTGGTTTGTAGCAGTGTTTGCAGTAAGTCAAACACGGGCGACCGCCGATATTCGCTGCTAACAGCACTTTTGTGCGCAACTCAGATCAGGCCGGCAGCGTACTAGGGGGGGTCATTCAGACCCGCTCGCGAGCAAAGGACACTCGCAAGCGGGTCAATGTTGTGCAAATGCGCATGCGCACGACAGAGGGAGCTCCGTCATGCGCTTGCTCGAGACCCGGCGAGCGACGAGGAATACGTCGCTCGGGGTCTCGCACCAAAGGGGGAGTGCTGTCGATGGTGAGTGACAGCACGCCCCCTTTGGTGGGCTTGCCGGGGGCGTGGCTGCCAGACGCCGGGGGCGTGGTAACCCACAGCTATGCGAGCGGCCAGGAGGCCGCTCCATTTTCAGGGAGGAGGGCACTGATTCAGAGCGAGCGCTCTGGTCAGAGCGTTCGGCTCTGAATCAGGCCCTAGGTGCTTCGTATTAGTGATCTGGAGCAGCTAAGTAGCAATGTCTGTGATGCGATAAATGGGGCTATGCGGCACGAGGCGTACGTCATCACATCTGTATTTGCGCCCCTGGCATTGCAAGATGGTTTTTATGCTTCTCTTCCAACTCATAATCAGCCCCAATGTGTATAATAATGCAATATGGCCTATAACATTTACTGGAGATGGGTATGGGATGCCTGCTCGGGATCCTGGGGGTCAGAAACCGAGATGCCAGCATCCCGACCAGGTTCAAATCCCGACATCTACACATAAGTATACTAACCTAACCCTCCCTCTCCAGTGCCTAATCCAAACCCTTCCTCTCCAGTGCCTAATCCAAACCCTCCCTCTCCAGTGCCTAATCCAAACCCTCCCTCTCCAGTGCCTAAACCAAACCCTCCCGCCCCAGTGCCTAACCCTAACCCTCCCTCCCTCCCCAGTGCCTAAACCTAACCCTCCCTCCCCAGTGCCTAAACCTAACCCTCCCTCCCCAGTGCCTAAGCCTAACCCTCCCTCCCCAGTGCCTAAACCTAACCCTCCCTCCCCAGTGCCTAACCCTAACCCTCCCTCTCCAGTGCCTAAACCGAACCCTCCCTCTCCAGTGCCTAACCCGAACCCTCCCTCCCCAGTGCCTAAACCGAACCCTCCCTCTCCAGTGCCTAAACCAAACCCTCCCTCTCCAGTGCCTAAACCAAACCCTGCCTCCCCAGTGCCTAAACCTAACCCTCCCTCCCCAGTGCCTAAACCTAACCCTCCCTCCCCAGTGCCTAACCCTCCCTCCCCAGTGCCTAACCCTAACCCACCCTCCCCAGTGCCTAACCCTAACCCTCCCTCCCCAGTGCCTAACCCTCCCTCCCCAGTGCCTAACCCTAACCCTCCCTCCCCAGTGCCTAACCCTAACCCTCCATCCCCAGTGCCTAAACCTAACTCCCCCCCAGTGCCTAAACCTAACTCCCCCAGTGCCTAAACCTAACTCCCCCCCAGTGCCTAAACCTAACTCCTCCCTCCTAGAGCTTAACCATAACCCTCCCCCTAGTGCCTAACCCTTCCCCCCAGTGTCTAACCCTCCCCCCCTAGTGTCTAACCCTCCCCCCCTAGTGTCTAGCCCTCCCCCCCTAGTGCCTAACCCTCCCCCTAGTGCCTAACCCCTAGCAGTAACCCTCGCCCTAACCCCGCTACTTACCTTCAAGAGTCCAGCGGTCGGGATGCCAGTGCCGGGGATTCTGATAAGTGTTGAGATTCCGGCATCAGCATTCTGACTGCTGGAATCCCATGTGCTCGGTTACTGAAAGTATCTCCATTTACTGTGCAAAGGGGAAGGGGGAGATGACATGTCACAATAAGGACTTCAGATCGGCCCTGACACATTCCTGAGCCGTCTCACACTTGTTCCTACACTGCTCTCCGCGCCCCGTGCCTCGCCCTAGAAATTGAAGAGAACCCTAAAATGAGTGGGAGCGGAAGAAACGTTTGTGTAAATGCTGAAAACAGCAATGTAAGACTGGGTTTAGAATTCAGCAGAATTAGGTGTTCCGCCACAGTAAGAGGAAACTAACTAATGATCGGCTACATTCATAATTCTAACAATTCGCCAGAGAGCCGTCTATTTATTATTACTATTGTTTATTTATATGGTGCCACAAGTGTTCCGCAGCGCCTTACACAGTACATAACCAGAAAAGTGACTTACAGTACAATACAATGCAATGCAGGACAAGGACATGGAGAATATACATAGCTACATTGGTGATCATAACACCTAGATAAGCAGGAGCATAAGCAACCCAGTGTTAGGTGCCCTTGTGGGGAGTAAGGAGTAGATGAAAATAAAGTATGGAGAAGCACAAGAGGGAAGAGGGCCCTGCTCGTAAGAGCTTACATTCTAAAGGGGAGGGGCAGACCGACAGGGGTGACACAGATGGGGTAGGCAGGGAGGAAGGAGCATGGAGCAGCGGGTTAGGATGAGAGCTGGAAGGCTATGATGAAATAGTGGGTCTTGAGAGCCCGTTTGAAGGATTGTAGAGAGGTGGAGAGTCTGATGGGGAGAGGGAGAGAGTTCCAGAGGTGGGGAGCAGCGCGGGCAAGGTCTTGGAGGCGGGAGTGGGAGGAGATAATCAGTTGGTATGAAGGGTGGCGTGCATTTGTTGAACGAAGAGAGCAGAGAGGAGAGTGAAGGGAGATGAGATCAGAGATGTAAATGGGAGAGGAATGGCTGAGGGCTTTGTAAGCGAGCGTGAGAACCTTGAATTGGGTTCTGAAGGGGAAGGGGAGCCAGTGGAGGGCTTGTAGGAGAGGGGAGGCAGATGTAGAGCGTTTGGAGAGGAAGATGAGCTGAGCAGCAGCATTGAGGACAGACTGGAGAGGAGAGAGATGGGATTTGGGGAGGCCAGATAGGAGGAGGTTACAGTAATCCCATCTGGAGATGACCAGTGAGTGTAATAGGGTCAGGACCGTAACTAGAGTAGTGTGATCTGTGCTATGGGCACAGGGCACCGCAGGGCAGGGGGCGCTGTTCGGGTCTGTCACTTTTCCTGTTTATTATCATTCTCGCTTGTAGCTTCCTCTTCTTTTATCCCCAGCATCTCCTGGCCTCCCCTATCTCTTCCCTGGCCCTTCCCCATGAGGCCATGGCCCTCTCTCAGGTGCACTATATTATGTCCCTATTTATCCCCAGCATCTCCTGGCCTCCCCTATCTCTTCCCTGGCCCTTCCCCCATGAGGCCATGGCCCTCTCTCAGGTGCACTATATTATGTCCCTATTTATCCCCAGCATCTCCTGGCCTCCCCTATCTCTTCCCTGGCCCTTCCCCATGAGGCCATGGCCCTCTCTCAGGTGCACTATATTATGTCCCTATTTATCCCCAGCATCTCCTGGCCTCCCCTATCTCTTCCCTGGCCCTTCCCCCATGAGGCCATGGCCCTCTCTCAGGTGCACTATATTATGTCCCTATTTATCCCCAGCATCTCCTGGCCTCCCCTATCTCTTCCCTGGCCCTTCCCCATGAGGCCATGGCCCTCTCTCAGGTGCACTATATTATGTCCCAATTTATCCCCAGCATCTCCTGGCCTCCCCTATCTCTTCCCCATGAGGCCATGGCCCTCTCTCAGGGGCACTATATTATGTCCCTATTTATCCCCAGCATCTCCTGGCCTCCCCTATCTCTTCCCTGGCCCTTCCCCATGAGGCCATGGCCCTCTCTCAGGTGCACTATATTATGTTCCTATTTATCCCCAGCATCTCCTGGCCTCCCCTATCTCTTCCCTGGCCCTTCCCCATGAGGCCATGGCCCTCTCTCAGGTGCACTATATTATGTCCCTATTTATCCCCAGCATCTCCTGGCCTCCCCTCTCTCTTCCCTGGCCCTTCCCCATGAGGCCATGGCCCTCTCTCAGGTGCACTATATTATCTCCCTATTTATCCCCAGCATCTCCTGGCCTCCCCTATCTCTTTCAACACAAACAAAGTAGAGCAGAACTCCTCTATATCTTACCTTCCCCATGAGGCCATGGCCCTTTCGGGTGTGCATCTTATGACCCTATTTGAAAAACATGGGCGTGGGGGCACCAGTGCTCTTTCTGGCACAGGGTACCAAATAGTCTAGTTACGGCTCTGAATAGGGTCTTAGTAGCATTCCTCTAATGGGGACCAATGGTGTGAATTATCTGGAAGGATCTGCGCTGTAGAACGCAACAGCCTACTGTACACGCTACGGAACCAAGCCTCTAGTGCATAGCAAATACGATACAACAGCCGTGAATTTACAAAAAGTTTTATAAAGAAACGCGCCGTACCTAAAGTACACAGGGCCTGGTTCAGAGATGGGGGCAGCCGCTGTGCTACGCTGCGTCTTTGTACTCAGCGGCTCTGCGAAAATATGCAAAAGTCATCTTAAATAAAAAGATGCGCGCTGTCGCTCTCTCTGATCTGCTGCTGCATCCAAAGACGCATCATTGGATCAGCTGAGTGACCCTCTGATCAGCTGTGACCCTTGGGTTACTCAGAATGTCCAGGTAAATCACGCTGCCGGGGACAGTCTCGCTGTGTCACTGGCCTCAGAAACGCCCCCTGTTTTCTGGAGTGCTCCATTGGCCGCCCCCAATGCCAGCAGCATGACAATTATGCTGCGGCGTTTGGGGCACTGCGAGCGACTTTGCACCCCCAGATCTGCACGTGCGCAGTGGAGATGTCTGTACACATTGGGGTTACGTACATCTTGGAATTAGACCCTAGGACCATATATTTAGGGGAAAAAAAGGGGCCACTAAACAGAAAAACATCCCGACACCAATTAATTGAGCACTCGCCATCTTCTCACAACGCAAACTGCCGTATTGTGGGCTGAGCGCTATGAATCAGTGACATCACTGAGGCATGAGGCACGAGGCACTCCTGAATTGATAAGCAGACACTTCTAGGCACCAGACCCCAGTGAATTTATTGGCTACAACCAATATTGATGCTACCCATTAAAAAGCAGCTTTTATAGAATATTGTATACACGAGACCCTTTTATTTTATTTTTTCGAAAAAAATATAATACGCTAAAGTGAATGGGCCTCATTCAGAGATGGACGTAAATCCTGTCGCAAGTGCGATCCTGTACGTAGCTGACTTGAATAAATATTCTAACGATTCAGCTACCATCTGAGAGCCTGTGATTCCGCAACGGACGCAATTCTGCGATTTAGGCAGATCGGGTAATTATTTGACATTAAACATGAGCATAAGTCGCACTGCGCATGCATCGCGATCACCTACGCACAAAGGAATCATTTGCAAAGTGACTGTGATGTGGTCAGAGTTTGGGGGGGGGTTAAATGAACGCAGGCGTGTCTGACTGTTTAAACGCCATTTGGCAGGCGTGCATAAATTAGCCATCGGAAATGCTTTCACAGCTTGAGAACTCTGCGCGCTCGCCAGGAGAGTTGCAGTATTGTGTCCATCACTAAATCAGACCCAATGTTCTAAGTAATTATCTCAACTTTTTTCTATTTACAAAGTTTGTAATTTACTTTCGTTCTTGTTGTGAATTAAAAAGAAGAGTTCACCGGATCCAATCTAGACATCTACAACCCCTAGGGTAATACACCTCCCCGTGTCACTATATTTCATAATAGAATCCAGCGTGAACCTAATTAGGGTGCGTGTTCCGTTCTGCAGAACAGGGGAATAAGGGAGAATCTGCAGGGTGGTTATTACACTGAGGTCACAGAAGAGGACCTGAGCCAGACAGAAGAACACAGAGGACACAGAGGACAGGTGATGGAGGTGGCCGTGTGTATGCAGGGTATGCAGTCAGGATGCCGACAGTCTAGTCCCGGCAAGGGTCTAATGACAGGCGTCGAAATCCTGACGCCTGTCATTTTACCTATGCCCGGCACCCTGATCAAAGGTGAGCCAGGTGCGGACAGCCGTGGGGGGGGGGGGGGGGGGAAGGGTTAGGTTAGGGGCTCGTGGTGGGGGGGGGGAATTGGGGTTAGGCAGCCCCCCGGGAGGGTTAGGCTAGGGGAAGGGGTGTTAAAGTTAGGCACTTAGAGGGGGAGGTTCAGGGTAGGCATCCCTAAGGGAGGGTTGGGGGGGGTTAGGTTAGCCTCTCTCTCTCTATATATATATATATATATATATATATATAATATTGCCGAGCAGTCTTTTAGAATGTTTTCCAACAAGCCTTTCCGCTCAGGATTAGCACAATGATCCGCCTTTCCGGTGAGTGTCTGGAGTTTGCAGATAAACTACGCAGCGACCAGCAAATGTGACCCGGACCCCCTTAATGTGCCTATAAATTCAGCTTATACCAGCACTGATCCCATAGTGCAGAGCCTGGGCCATGAAAAAGGTCCCCGGCCACAGCAGCTTGCAGCCCTCCAACGCATTAGACAAGCAGCAAATGCTTGGACTTGTAGTTATACAACAGCCAGAGAGCTACAGGTTTTCTATAGCCACTATGAGTTAATATATAGAGCACGATAAAGAAAAAAAGGCGGTAAGATTGGACCCTCTGAGCCAGAAACCAGTATTAACTCTGGTAGTCAGCAAGATTTGGGTGGCTGGGGGAATTGTTTCGTTAACATAAACTTGCCGACCCTCAGCCTCAGAGGAGGGGATGTGGTTGGTAGTCTGGGGTAAGGAGATAAGCATCCCCCAGCTGACGGTATGCATCCCGACAGCAGCTGGGATCCCGGCTCCAGAATACCGACCGTCAGGCACCAGGAGGGGAGGGTTAGGGTACTGAGAAAGGGAAGGTTAGGGTTCTGAGAAAGAGAGGGTTAGGGTTAGGGTACTGAGAAAGGGAGGGTTAGGTTAGGGTACTGAGAAAGGGAGGGTTAGGGTACTGAGAAAGGGAGGGTTAGGGTACTGAGAAAGGGAAGGTTAGGGTACTGAGAAAGGGAAGGTTAGGGTTAGGGTACTGAGAAAGAGTGGGTTAGGGTACTGAGAAAGAGTTAGTTAGGGTACTGAGGAAGGGAGGGTTAGGGTACTGAGAAAGGGAAGATTAGGGTACTGAGAAAGGGAAGGTTAGGGTACTGAGAAAGAGTGGGTTAGGGTACTGAGGAAGGGAGGGTTAGGGTACTGAGGAAGGGAGGGTTAGGGTACTGAGAAAGGGAAGGTTAGGGTACTGAGACAGAGTGGGTTAGGGTACTGAGAAAGGGAGGGTTAGGGTACTGAGAAAGGGAAGGTTAGGGTACTGAGAAAGGGAGGGTTAGGGTACTGAGGAAGGGAGGGTTAGGGTACTGAGAAAGGGAGGGTTAGGGTACTGAGAAAGGGAAGGTTAGGGTACTGAGAAAGGGAGGGTTAGGGTACTGAGAAAGGGAGGGTTAGGGTACTGAGGAAGGGAGGGTTAGGGTACTGAGAAAGGGAGGGTTAGGGTACTGAGAAAGGGAAGGTTAGGGTACTGAGAAAGGGAGGGTTAGGGTACTGAGGAAGGGAGGGTTAGGGTACTGAGGAAGGGAAGGTTAGAGTACTAAGAAAGGGAGGGTTAGAGTACTGAGAAAGAGAGGGTTAGGGTACTGAGGAAGGGAGGGTTAGGGTACTGAGAAAGGGAGGGTTAGAGTACTGAGAAAGAGAGGGTTAGGATACTGAGGAAGGGAGGGTTAGGGTACTGAGGAAGGGAAGGTTAGAGTACTAAGAAAGGGAGGGTTAAGATACTGAGAAAGGGAGGGTTAGGGTACTGAGAAAGGGAGGGTTATTGTACTGAGAATGAGAAGGTTAGGGTTAGGGTACTGAGAAAGGGAGGGTTAGGGTACTGAGAAAGGGAGGGTTAGGGTACTGAGAAAGGGAGGGTTAGGGTACTGAGAAAGGGAAGGTTAGGGTACTGAGAAAGGGAGGGTTAGGGTACTGAGGAAGGGAGGGTTAGGGTACTGAGGAAGGGAAGGTTAGAGTACTAAGAAAGGGAGGGTTAGAGTACTGAGAAAGAGAGGGTAAGGGTACTGAGGAAGGGAGGGTTAGGGTACTGAGAAAGGGAGGGTTAGAGTACTGAGAAAGAGAGGGTTAGGATACTGAGGAAGGGAGGGTTAGGGTACTGAGGAAGGGAGGGTTAGGGTACTAAGAAAGGGAGGGTTAAGATACTGAGAAAGGGAGGGTTAGGGTACTGAGAAAAGGAGGGTTAGGGTACTGAGAATGAGAAGGTTAGGGTTAGGATACTGAGGAAGGGAGGGTTAGGGTACTGAGGAAGGGAAGGTTAGAGTACTAAGAAAGGGAGGGTTAAGATACTGAGAAAGGGAGGGTTAGGGTACTGAGAAAGGGAGGGTTAGGGTACTGAGAATGAAAAGGTTAGGGTTAGGGTACTGAGAAAGGGAGGGTTAGGGTACTGAGAAAGGGAGGGTTAGGGTACTGAGAAAGGGAAGGTTAGGGTACTGAGAAAGGGAGGGTTAGAATACAAACTAACAAGTGTCGGTATGTTAACTCTGTCGGAATCTTGGCATCGCCAGATCCCGACTGCCGATAACCCATAACCAACCCGGTAAGGAGGTGTTTAAACGACTGAACAGAACAACAATACAAGTCAGAGATATAAAAGCACAATCCTGAAATGCTGGAGCTGAGACCATTAAGTCCTGCGGTGGAGAATGAAGAACAAGATCCAATGTTATGAAGGCTGCACTATATAAGTACTAAGTGTAGCCGCCTACAACAAGCACTGATCAGAGAAGCTGACCATCTAAGAGATGTACCCATTTAATGTCGCGGATTAATTACCATCTGGCAGGGAAACATGCAACGTCTGAAAGCAGCTACCGAAGTAACAATTCCAATAGTTCCCCTCAGTCTTCCAGAAGTCACATCTCCAGCAAACACCGGGATAGGACTCACCAGTAACATATCATACTGTCAGGACTAATGCGGCCAGCCAAGGTCACAGCCCCACTCTTCAGGAGGAGCATCCTACAGGTGGCATCTGGCCAGCAGGCTCCATCACGTCCTGGAGCTCCTACCACACACCCTGGGCACTTACCTTGTGATCTTTACCCCACTACACCAAGCAACCCAGACAGGAGGCAGAGCCCAACCGGGGGGAACAGAAAACTTTCGCTGCTCCAGAAAGAAGTCCAGGGCAGGTGTTAGACTGGCCCGCTGCACCCCTGGCCCGATGCGGAGACAGGTGAGACCTCTGTGCCAATTGGGAGACAGAGAGGAGATGGGTGTGCCCCACACCCACTGACTGGCCTCCAAAAACACAAGCCGGGCTAAATGGCAATAGACCAGCAACAAACACGCAACACTTGTAACACCATGTGCTATCCGCAGAACTTGCAGTAATCCAGTTGGTGCTTGCTGGGCAAGCCGGGGGAACTTGCAGAGTGGCGAAGACCAATCACGCGAAGGAAAAGCTGCACATCGAACGCAAGAAAACCTCTGCTCCTTGTGAGAGTGTGCTCCTCCTCTCCTGCTGCCTCCTGCTTCCAGCCTTACTTATACAAGGCAACCCCCCCCCCTCCGTACCCCCTCCTCCTCCATGTCACACATGTACACAGAAATAACCACGCACAGCTACTCCGCAAAACTGTCCACAAAACAGGCTCCCAGGAAAGCAGGAACGATGGACCAAAGCTGGAGCAGAGGGGACTTCACACTGACAAGTCCTGAGCGAGATGGAAGCGGACAGGGAGAGATTACTGCAGCCTGGAAACCCAACAGCCCTCTTATTGCAAATTAGTCTGCATGGCAATATTAATGAGGGTCTGAAGGAAATATCAATGCCCACCCCAAACTCTCCACCCACTCCCACCAGAGCTGTCAGCCACCGCTGTGTCTGTAGAATCATATACAGCATTCCCCCCCACTCCCCCCCCCCGTGTCAGCCAATTTAACCACCTCCCTACCAGGGAGGAATAGCCTGTGCTAACGCTGACTGAGGCGCCTCTGAATTTCTGACATAACTTGAGAAAGAAACAGCAGGGAGCTTAGGATAGGTACAGATCATAGGCACGATACCAGTGTAATGTACAGCAGTGTTCACAGGTGTAGCAATATCGGCCGGGTAACATACTGAGATGCTGGTCTTCTGCCACACAGACAGGTGATGGCACTGCTAATACAGTACAAAGGCATCTGCAAGTCACACTTGTACAGGAGATCCCAGAAAGCAACATGAACAGCGCCCACGTGTGGTGAAAGGGAAGAATGCCGCATGGGGAATTCAAACAAAAAAAAAAAACATACGATATAATAAAAATATATGAAGTGTGAAAACGCTCACTAGTGTGAATGGATAATAAGGTCTTCGGGAATGGAACTGAGGTTACTGCAGGAATGGTGCCTCCTCGTGGCTGGAGATTATAGGCATGCCATCGTCGACTGTTGCGTGCATCTCAGTGCGCAAACTAGCCACTGCGACTGTGATCGCAGAGGATATGCAGACCAATGGCAGAGTGATTGACAGGAAGTGCCATTTGTGGGTGATGACGGGGGGGGGATTGGACAGGCGAACCAGACATGCCAGTGCGTTGGGACGCCATTGCAGGGGCGTGCATAAATGATCCACTGCGATACCATACGCAGCCTGAGGCCTCATAGCGTGCACTGAAGTAACCAATTCCTGAGTGAGGTCTGACCTGCATAAACTGTGCGTATGGCTCCGATGTTACCGATTATTTCGCTATGTTGCCCAAATATACGGATGTAAGGGGAAGTGGGTGTCATTATGTCAGGCTGCGATCACAATGCGAACGCAAACATTTACATGTCACCGCTGTTATTAGCAACTGCGTTGCGTGCGTATAAGCAGAATAGCGATCCGCAGTGAATCAGGCCCCCAGTCCATTCCTATAGGTACCTGCAGACGCATAGAAAATGTCCGGAATATGGGGGCAGCAAAGTAACAGGGGCTCACGAGGTGGGGAGCAGGCATCCGATAAACCCCTTATAACAAGCAGAAAGTAGTCACACTGTGTTTATAGCGGGATACATCCCACAGTGCGCACATATCCGACTGTCCCCTTACTCCACGCCAAGGAGCCTGCTGTAGGAATATGACAATTGGGGATAAATAGAGAGTACTGCTTTCCTGGGAGCAGACGAGAGTGGCCAGCGCTGTCTGGTGGGACAGGTAGGGGAATATTCGGTGAGCTGCGAGATTCAGGCGCTAATACTACACAGGTTATCTGGGCAGGTAAACCTGGCTTACTGAATACGTCCCATAGGGGAGCGGCCAAAACAGATGTAAGGTTTTTGCACCAAAGTAGCCTGATGTGCATTATGCAAACTGAACCTGTCCCGCCGTAGTCCCACCGATGCCAGGAGAACGTCAAAATGTCCGTCAGGAGTTGCACAAGATAATTAACTTTAATGACCGTTAGTCCAATGCGTGCCTCCGGTGACAGGTGAGCTGGTGTTAGGGTCAGGGTGTACTCTACATGTCATACAGACCAAGGACAACGACCGTTAGTCCAATGCGTGCCTCCGGTGACAGGTGAGCTGGTGTCAGGGCGTACTCTACATGTCATACTGACCAAGGACAACGACTGTTAGTCCAATGCGTGCCTCCGGTGAGAGGTGAGCTGGTGTCGGTGTCAGGGCGTACTCTACATGTCATACTGACCAAGGACAACGACCGTTAGTCCAATGCGTGACTCCGGTGAGTGGTGAGCTGGTGTCGGTGTCAGGGCGTACTCTACATGTCATACTGACCAAGGACAACGACCGTTAGTCCAATACGTGTCTCCGGTGACAGGTGAGCTGGTGTCAGTGTCAGGGCGTACTCTACATGTCATACTGACCAAGAACAACGACCGTTAGTCCAATGCGTGCCTCCGGTGACAGGTGAGCTGGTGTCAGTGTCAGGGCGTACTCTACATGTCATACTGACCAAAAATAACGACCGTTAGTCCAATGCGTGCCTCCGGTGACAGGTGAGCTGGTGTCGGTGTCAGGGCGTACTCTACATGTCATACTGACCAAGGACAACGACCGTTAGTCCAATGCGTGCCTCCGGTGAGTGGTGAGCTGGTGTCTGTGTCAGGGCGTACTCTACATGTCATACTGACCAAGGACAACGACCGTTAGTCCAATGCGTGCCTCCGGTGAGTGGTGAGCTGGTGTCTGTGTCAGGGCGTACTCTACATGTCATACTGACCAAGGACAACAACCGTTAGTCCAATGCGTGCCTCCAGTGACAGGTGAGCTGGTGTCGGGGTCAGGGCGTACACTACATGTCATACAGACCAAGGACAACGACCGTTAGTCCAATGCGTGCCTCCGGTGAGTGGTGAGCTGGTGTCGGTGTCAGGGCGTACTCTACATGTCATACTGACCAAGGACAACGACCGTTAGTCCAATGCGTGCCTCCGGTGAGTGGTGAGCTGGTGTCGGTGTCAGGGCGTACTCTACATGTCATACTGACCAAGGACAACGACCGTTAGTCCAATGCGTGCCTCCGGTGAGTGGTGAGCTGGTGTCGGTGTCAGGGCGTACTCTACAGGTCATACTAACCAAGGACAACGACCGTTAGTCCAATGCGTGCCTCCGGTGACAGGTGAGCTGGTGTCGGTGTCAGGGCGTACTCTACATGTCATACTGACCAAGGACAACGACCGTTAGTCCAATGCGTGCCTCCGGTGAGTGGTGAGCTGGTGTCGGTGTCAGGGCGTACTCTACATGTCATACTGACCAAGCACAACGACCGTTAGTCCAATGCGTGCCTCCGGTGACAGGTGAGCTGGTGTCGGTGTCAGGGCGTACTCTACAGGTCATACTAACCAAGGACAACGACCGTTAGTCCAATGCGTGCCTCCGGTGACAGGTGAGCTGGTGTCGGTGTCAGGGCGTACTCTACATGTCATACTGACCAAGGACAACGACCGTTAGTCCAATGCGTGCCTCCGGTGAGTGGTGAGCTGGTGTCGGTGTCAGGGCGTACTCTACATGTCATACTGACCAAGCACAACGACCGTTAGTCCAATGCGTGCCTCCGGTGACAGGTGAGCTGGTGTCGGTGTCAGGGCGTACTCTACATGTCATACTGACCAAGCACAACGACCGTTAGCCCAATACGTGTCTCCGGTGACAGGTGAGCTGGTGTTAGGGTCAGGGCGTACTCTACATGTCATACTGACCAAGAACAACGACCGTTAGTCCAATGCGTGCCTCCGGTGACAGGTAAGCTGGTGTCTGTGTCAGGGCGTACTCTACATGTCATACTGACCAAGGACAACAACCAAAATAAATGATAATTTCCAGAATATGCGTCAGTAACTGTGACACTGAGAGACGCGAACATGTCGCAGCACGACCCGCGTTGTAGCGCTGAAGCGCATCTTGAAACAAAAAGTAGAGGATGTTTTGCCGAATGTCATGGTGTACTCCATAAACTTCTAGCCAATCCCAGAAGAATCTGAATTTACTGGAGACTCCTGCGATGTCCGCGCCGCCCCCCGTGCGCAGACGGAAATAATCCGCATCTCATTTACACACAGAGAAGCAGAGGATAGGAGTGTAGCTGTCTGAGTGACAGAACTGGGTGCACTCATTTATCATACTGTCCCCTCGTCGTGCAGACGTGGCATTACAATGAGAGTGCTGGGTCCTAGCACTCACAACACAGCATCTAGCTAGTCTAAAAATGGCACCATATAGGGACCAGGGAGGTTTCCAGCACTGGCTGATCCTGATACAGCCTGTACCAAGCAATCGGGACACTTCCATCCACCAAGCCTCTGCTCGTTCTCAGTGCTGTGCAAGTTATAGCACAGACATATCCTGCAGCGCTGTACCGAGGGATATTTCAGTCACTCACATCAGTCCCTGTCCCAGTGGAGCTTGCACTCTATATTCCCTATCGCAGCTATACACATACTTGGGTTAATTTTTTTTTCTGTCAGAGGCCAATTAATCTGCCACTATGTTTTGGGGATTTTGGGAGGAAACCGAAGCACCCGGGAGGAAGCTTACGCAAGCTTGAGAGAACATACAAACTACACACATTCACTATAACTGGGCATTGTACTGATGACCTCAGTGTGTGAGGGAGTAATGCTGACCACTATGCCAAACCTGCTGTCCATAATATAATTTGAACTTAAATATTCATCTATAAAGCTGCATACACACACAACGATTTTGTTACCAACGATTTTCTGTCAGATTATCTGTCAGATTTTTTTACAGTGTAATGAATGATTTTTTGAACTACAAACGATTCTTGTAACCTCCCTTAATGAAAATCGTTCAGTTGGTCAGTCAGAATGAACTACAAACGGGAACGTGCATGAACGATAATCGTTCATCGTTCTAACTCAGAAACTGAACGATTTTTTTCAACGATTGAGCGATAACGACGTCGTTATAGTTAAATCATTCAAAAAACTCGTTATTTGAGTATGCACCTTAAGTCAGGTTGTTGGTTCCTGGATCCTGTATCGGCCTGTGGCGCCCTCCGCTGGGCAGCTGGAAGTACATGGAGACGGGACAAGAGTATATTGTAGTGGATATAAATGTGGATTTTGTAAAGTAGCATAGAGATTGTGAAGTGTCTTTTCCCATCAGAGCAGCCTATTGTGTTCCTTATTGTCTAATCACTTCTACGTCCCCGCCAGATGTAAATGCCGCAGATGACATGATGAGCCCCTTTAGATGGATGTTAATTAAAGCTATTATTCCGCATTATATACAGATGAATTGCTTGCAGACAGTTTAAACATTTCTTCAGTTTCTAATCCTCTAACAGAGGTTTACGCATAGAAATAAATCGTAGAAATAAAGATATGCGTCCACGAAAGGTCCCAGAAAGGGGAGACGTGATTTCCTGTAATCACAGTAACAGGGTGTATAAGGCTCTAGGTTTCGAGTTTTTATTATTTTAAATCCTCATCTTCTACTCATCGTACACGTCTCTAGATATGAAGTGGGTGAGGATTGAAAAACCTGTGTACAATAATATTACAAGACAACTCACAGCAGCACAAAGGATTTCAGCAGACACATGAGCTGAGCACATGAGAGGCAGTGATCGGCCTGTGCATGCGATAGTGAAGGGCGGGGCAGTGACATGATGTGCGGAGGGCAATGAGGTCAACAGGAAGCCACAGAGTTATATAGTGGAAAAAGCAGGATCTCCCAGCAGCACAGAGTATATCAGGAGATGAGTGATGTGTCAGTGAGGACAGGGCTGCATGTGACAGGGGCAGTGACATGATGTGAGGAGGGGAATGGAAGCAGCAGGAAGTCACAGACTGAGAGTTATATAGTGGGAGAAGCAGGGTCCCCAGCAGCACAGAGTATATCAGGAGATGAGTGATGTGTTAGTGAGGACAGGGCTGCATGTGACAGGGACAGTGACATGATGTGAGGAGGGGAATGGAGGCAGGAGGAAGTCACAGGCTGAGATTTATATAGTGGGAGGAGCAGGGTCCCCCAGCAGCACAGAGTATATCAGGAGATAAGTGATGTGTCAGTGAGGACAGGGCTGCATGTGACAGGGGCAGTGACATGATGTGAGGAGGGGAATGGAAGCAGCAGGAAGCCATAGACTGAGAGTTATATAGTGCGAGGAGCAGGGTCCCCAGCAGCACAGAGTATATCAGGAGATGAGTGATGTGTTAGTGAGGACAGGGCTGCATGTGACAGGGACAGTGACATGATGTGAGGAGGGGAATGGAGGCAGGAGGAAGTCACAGGCTGAGATTTATATAGTGGGAGGAGCTGGGTCCCCAGCAGCACAGAGTATATCAGGAGATGAGTGATGTGTTAGTGAGGACAGGGCAGCATGTGACAGGGGCAGTGACATGATGTAAGGAGGGGAATGGAGGCAGCATGAAGCCACAGACTGAGAGTTATATAGTGGGAGGAGCAGGGTCCCCCAGCAGCACTGAGCAGGACTCCTATAACATGGGTGTAAGGCACTAGAGGTGTTGACGCACTCCCATATGAACATTTCCCACATCCAACATACTGTAACTATATCCTTGGAACAGAATGTCTTCCCTGCTTGTGATTTATATTCTCCGGAAATCCAATGGCATTAACCATCAGCAATGAGAGTCTGAGGGAGAACATGTTATGATCTGAAATCCCACATAAAGAAGGTTACAGACGTTTCCCCGGGCTGCACTGAGCGCAATGGTTAAATAGACGGAGATGAGACGCTTTAATAATATAAAACAAAGTGAGGTCAGGGACCTCAGCGCCATCGCGCCTGTTATTTCAGATGCTCTTCACAGAACTGCAGGCAAATTCCTCCTAAGACAATTAACATCCTTGTACAGTATTTCATATCCGCAGAAAGTTCACAACTAAATAGGGAATTTAAGTGGAATTAATAAGCATCTTTGAAGGAGATAGGAAGCTGCGCTGGGCTGAGGATTCCATCACTATCTGACGCCCAGTGACCCGAGAACGTATCAGTCTGGCGACAGCATTGGGGATTTGATCAGCGCTTCCAGTGAACTGCAATCAGGTTCAGTCACAAAGTATTTTGTCTTTACAAATAATGGCTACATAATGGCTAATGGCTATATAATGGCTACATAATTCAATGCATATTCAGGCAGCTGCAGTCAGAAATCCAATTCGGCTGAGAGTGTTAGAATTAGGCTGCGGGGGGTTGGGGTAGGGTAGGGAGAGAATATTCACGGAAACCACTGCTCAATCAGGCGACTCCCTTGGAAGTGCTGGCCACATGGAAGGTGACGCTCAAGACGCCGCTACCGCTGGGCCACCAGGGCCGTTTGGTCGACATTCTATCAAGACGACAAGTCATCTGTGTAGGCATGGATGTCGACAATTCAACCTGATGAGAACGGTCCACCTAATATATACCACACCCATGATATCTGTCTCTCTCACGCACAAACCCCCATTTCCACTAAGAATGGCTGCAATTAGCAACACTGACATTCGCCCACCCTGGCCCAGCTTTGTCAGGGCACTAACTTACCGGGGGGGGGGGGGGGTTACGGAGAAAATGAAAGGAAATGAGGTGGGAAGAGCAAGAGACAGGAGAGAAGGGGAAACAGATTATGGAAGGAGGGGAGAGAGCCAGGGAAGGAGGAGTAGAGACAGACTGGGGGGCGAATGACTGATTATATATATATTAGGGATGTGCAGGCTCGGATAGGTTCGAGTTTGCACGTGGAGTTCGGATTTTTCCCTCCAAAAAAACGGAACTCAGAACGAAGCAAAACGTCATCTTACATGGACGAACATCATCATTCCTGGTCTTTTGTCCAGGAATGATGATGTTCATCCATGTAAGATGACATTTTGCCTCGTTCTGAGTTCCGTTTTTTTGGAGGGAAAAATCCGAACTCCACGTGCAAACTCGAACCTATCCGAGCCTGCACATCCCTAATATATATATATACACACACACACACACACACATAAATGTAGATACACATACACACACAGTGCAATAAAGTGATGAGTGTGTGGAAAGAACACATTGCACACTAGCCACCAAAGGAGGAAGGAACGCATTGCACACTAGCCACCAAAGGATGAAGGAACGCATTGCACACTAGCCACCAAAGGAGGAAGGAACGCATTGCACACTAGCCACCAAAGGAGGAAGGAACGCATTACACTAGCCACCAAAGGAGGAAGGAACGCATTACACACTAGCCACCAAAGGAGGAAGGAACGCATTGCACACTAGCCACCAAAGGAGGAAGGAAATTATTGCACACTAGCCACCAAAGGAGGAAGGAACGCATTGTACACTAGCCACCAAAGGAGGAAGGAACGCATTGCACACTAGCCACCAAAGGAGGAAGGAACGCATTGCACACTAGCCACCAGAGGAGGAAGGAAATTATTGTACACTAGCCACCAAAGGAGGAAGGAACGCATTACACACTAGCCAGCAAAGGAGGAAGGAACGCATTGTACACTAGCCACCAAAGGAGGAAGGAACGCATTGCACACTAGCCACCAAAGGAGGAAGGAACGCATTGCACACTAGCCACCAGAGGAGGAAGGAAATTATTGTACACTAGCCACCAAAGGAGGAAGGAACGCATTACACACTAGCCAGCAAAAGAGGAAGGAAATTATTGCAAACTAGCCACCAAAGGAGGAAGGAACGCATTACACACTAGCCAGCAAAGGAGGAAGGAACGCATTGTACACTAGCCACCAAAGGAGGAAGGAACGCATTGCACTCTAGCCACCAAAGGAGGAAGGAACGCATTGCACACTAGCCACCAGAGGAGGAAGGAAATTATTGTACACTAGCCACCAAAGGAGGAAGGAACGCATTACACACTAGCCAGCAAAGGAGGAAGGAAATGATTGCACACTAGCCACCAAAGGAGGAAGGAACGCATTACACACTAGCCATCAAAGGAGGAAGGAACGCATTGCACACTAGCCATCAAAGGAGGAAGGAACGCATTACACACTAGCCAGCAAAGGAGGAAGGAAATTATTGCACACTAGCCACCAAAGGAGGAAGGAACGCATTACACACTAGCCAGCAAAGGAGGAAGGAACGCATTGCACACTAGCCACCAAAGGAGGAAGGAAATTATTGTACACTAGCCACCAAAGGAGGAAGGAACGCATTACACACTAGCCAGCAAAGGAGGAAGGAAATTATTGCACACTAGCCACCAAAGGAGGAAGGAACGCATTACACACTAGCCATCAAAGGAGGAAGGAACGCATTGCACACTAGCCATCAAAGGAGGAAGGAACGCATTGCACACTAGCCATCAAAGGAGGAAGGAACGCATTGCACACTAGCCACCAAAAGAGGAATTAACGCATTGCACACTAGCCACCAAAGGAGGAAGGAACGCATTGCACACTAGCCACCAAAGGAGTAAGGAACGCATTGCACACTAGCCACCAAAGGAGGAAGGAAATTATTGTACACTAGCCACCAAAGGAGGAAGGAACGCATTACACACTAGCCAGCAAAGGAGGAAGGAAATTATTGCACACTAGCCACCAAAGGAGGAAGGAACGCATTACACACTAGCCATCAAAGGAGGAAGGAACGCATTGCACACTAGCCATCAAAGGAGGAAGGAACGCATTGCACACTAGCCATCAAAGGAGGAAGGAACGCATTGCACACTAGCCAGCAAAGGAGGAAGGAAATTATTGCACACTAGCCACCAAAGGAGGAAGGAACGCATTACACACTAGCCAGCAAAGGAGGAAGGAACGCATTACACACTAGCCACCAAAGGAGGAAGGAACGCATTACACACTAGCCAGCAAAGGAGGAAGGAAATTATTGCACACTAGCCACCAAAGGAGGAAGGAACGCATTACACACTAGCCACCAAGGAGGAAGGAACGCATTACACACTAGCCAGCAAAGGAGGAAGGAACGCATTACACACTAGCCACCAAAGGAGGAAGGAACGCATTGCACACTAGCCACCAAAGGAGGAAGGAACGCATTGCACACTAGCCAACAAAGGAGGAAGGAACGCATTGCACACTAGCCACCAAAGGAGGAAGGAACGCATTGCACACTAGCCACCAAAGGAGGAAGGAACGCATTGCACACTAGCCACCAAAGGAGGAAGGAACGCATTACACACTAGCCACCAAAGGAGGAAGGAACGCATTGCACACTAGCCACCAAAGGAGGAAGGAACGCATTGCACACTAGCCACCAAAGGAGGAAGGAACGCATTGCACACTAGCCACCAAAGGAGGAAGGAACGCATTGCACACTAGCCACCAAAGGAGGAAGGAACGCATTACACACTAGCCACCAAATGAGGAAGGAACGCATTGCACACTAGCGACCAAAAGAGGAAGGAACGCATTACACACTAGCCATCAAAGGAGGAAGGAACGCATTACACACTAGCCACCAAAGGAGGAAGGAAATTATTGCACACTAGCCACCAAAGGATTAAGGAACGCATTGCACACTAGCCACCAAAGGAGGAAGGAACGCATTGCACACTAGCCACCAAATGAGGAAGGAACGCATTGCACACTAGCCACCAAAGGAGGAAGGAACGCATTGCACACTAGCCACCAAAGAAGGAAGGCATCGCACACTAGCCACCAAAGGAGGAAGGAACGCATTACACACTAGCCACCAAAGGAGGAAGGAACGCATTGCACACTAGCCACCAAAGGAGGAAGGAAATAATTGCACACTAGCCACCAAAGGAGGAAGGAACGCATTGCACACTAGCCACCAAAGGAGGAAGGAAATAATTGCACACTAGCCATCAAAGGAGGAAGGAACGCATTGCACACTAGCCATCAAAGGAGGAAGGAACGCATTGCACACTAGCCACCAAAGGAGGAATTAACGCATTGCACACTAGCCACCAAAGGAGGAAGGAACGCATTGCACACTAGCCACCAAAGGAGTAAGGAACGCATTGCACACTAGCCACCAAAGGAGGAAGGAAATTATTGTACACTAGCCACCAAAGGAGGAAGGAACGCATTACACACTAGCCAGCAAAGGAGGAAGGAAATTATTGCACACTAGCCACCAAAGGAGGAAGGAACGCATTACACACTAGCCATCAAAGGAGGAAGGAACGCATTGCACACTAGCCATCAAAGGAGGAAGGAACGCATTGCACACTAGCCATCAAAGGAGGAAGGAACGCATTACACACTAGCCAGCAAAGGAGGAAGGAAATTATTGCACACTAGCCACCAAAGGAGGAAGGAACGCATTACACACTAGCCAGCAAAGGAGGAAGGAACGCATTACACACTAGCCACCAAAGGAGGAAGGAACGCATTACACACTAGCCAGCAAAGGAGGAAGGAAATTATTGCACACTAGCCACCAAAGGAGGAAGGAACGCATTACACACTAGCCACCAAGGAGGAAGGAACGCATTACACACTAGCCAGCAAAGGAGGAAGGAACGCATTACACACTAGCCACCAAAGGAGGAAGGAACGCATTGCACACTAGCCACCAAAGGAGGAAGGAACGCATTGCACACTAGCCAACAAAGGAGGAAGGAACGCATTGCACACTAGCCACCAAAGGAGGAAGGAACGCATTGCACACTAGCCACCAAAGGAGGAAGGAACGCATTGCACACTAGCCACCAAAGGAGGAAGGAACGCATTACACACTAGCCACCAAAGGAGGAAGGAACGCATTGCACACTAGCCACCAAAGGAGGAAGGAACGCATTGCACACTAGCCACCAAAGGAGGAAGGAACGCATTGCACACTAGCCACCAAAGGAGGAAGGAACGCATTGCACACTAGCCACCAAAGGAGGAAGGAACGCATTACACACTAGCGACCAAAAGAGGAAGGAACGCATTACACACTAGCCATCAAAGGAGGAAGGAACGCATTACACACTAGCCACCAAAGGAGGAAGGAAATTATTGCACACTAGCCACCAAAGGATTAAGGAACGCATTGCACACTAGCCACCAAAGGAGGAAGGAACGCATTGCACACTAGCCACCAAATGAGGAAGGAACGCATTGCACACTAGCCACCAAAGGAGGAAGGAACGCATTGCACACTAGCCACCAAAGAAGGAAGGCATCGCACACTAGCCACCAAAGGAGGAAGGAACGCATTACACACTAGCCACCAAAGGAGGAAGGAACGCATTGCACACTAGCCACCAAAGGAGGAAGGAAATAATTGCACACTAGCCACCAAAGGAGGAAGGAACGCATTGCACACTAGCCACCAAAGGAGGAAGGAAATAATTGCACACTAGCCACCAAAGGAGGAAGGAACGCATTGCACACTAGCCACCAAAGGAGGAAGGAACGCATTACACACTAGCCACCAAAGGAGGAAGGAACGCATTGCACACTAGCCACCAAAGGAGGAAGGAACGCATTACACACTAGCCATCAAAGGAGGAAGGAATGCATTGTACACTAGCCATCAAAGGAGGAAGGAACGCATTACACACTAGCCATCAAAGGAGGAAGGAACGCATTGTACACTAACCATCAAAGGAGGAAGGAACGCATTGCACACTAGCCATCAAAGGAGGAAGGAACGCATTGTACACTAGCCATCAAAGGAGGAAGGAACGCATTGCACATTAGCCACCAAAGGAGGAAGGAACGCATTACACACTAGCCATCAAAGGAGGAAGGAACGCATTACACACTAGCCAGCAAAGGAGGAAGGAACGCATTGCACACTAGCCACCAAAGGAGGAAGGAACGCATTACACACTAGCCATCAAAGGAGGAAGGAACGCATTACACACTAGCCATCAAAGGAGGAAGGAACGCATTACACACTAGCCATCAAAGGAGGAAGGAACGCATTACACACTAGCCACCAAAGGAATTAGGAACGCATTACACACTAGCCATCAAAGGAGGAAGGAACGCATTACACACTAGCCACCAAAGGAGGAAGGAACGCATTGCACACTAGCCATCAAAGGAGGAAAAAACCTATTACACACTAGCCATCAAAGGAGGAAGGGACGGATTACACACTAGCCACCAAAGGAGGAAGGAACGCATTACACACTATTCATCAAAGGAGGAAGGAACGCATTGTACACTAGCCACCAAAGGAGGAAGGAACGCATTACACACTAGCCATCAAAGGAGGAAGGAACGCATTGCACACTAGCCACCAAAGGAGGAAGGAACGCATTGCACACTAGCCACCAAAGGAGGAAGGAACGCATTACACACTAGCCACCAAAGGAGGAAGGAACGCATTGCACACTAGCCAGCAAAGGAGGAAGAAAATTATTGCACACTAGCCACCAAAGGAGGAAGGAACGCATTACACACTAGCCAGCAAAGGAGGAAGGAACGCATTACACACTAGCCACCAAAGGAGGAAGGAACGCATTGCACACTAGCCACCAAAGGAGGAAGGAAAGCATTGCACACTAGCCACCAAAGGAGGAAGGAACGCATTGCACACTAGCCAACAAAGGAGGAAGGAACGCATTGCACACTAGCCACCAAAGGAGGAAGGAACGCATTGCACACTAGCCACCAAAGGAGGAAGGAACGCATTGCACACTAGCGACCAAAGGAGGAAGGAACGCCTTACACACTAGCCACCAAAGGAGGAAGGAACGCATTACACACTAGCCACCAAAGGAGGAAGGAACGCATTACACACTAGCCATCAAAGGAGGAAGGAAATTATTGCACACTAGCCACCAAAGGAGGAAGGAACGCATTACACACTAGCCACCAAAGGAGGAAGGAACGCATTGCACACTAGCCACCAAAGGAGGAAGGAAATAATTGCACACTAGCCACCAAAGGAGGAAGGAACGCATTGCACACTAGCCACCAAAGGAGGAAGGAACGCATTGCACACTAGCCACCAAAGGAGGAAGGAACGCATTACACACTAGCCACCAAAGGAGGAAGGAACGCATTGCACACTAGCCACCAAAGGAGGTAGGAACGCATTGTACACTAGCCACCAAAGGAGGAAGGAACGCATTGTACACTAGCCATCAAAGGAGGTAGGAACGCATTGTACACTAGCCACCAAAGGAGGAAGGAAATTATTGCACTCTAGCCACCAAAGGGAGAGAAGTCTGCACTGTACAGACAATCTGTTTCTGTATTGTATACTATCCTGGTGGCTAGTGTACAATGTGTTCCTTCCTCCTTTGGTGGCTAGTGCGCAATGCAATGCGTTCCTTCCTCCTTTGGTGGCTAATGTACATTCAGAATCAGCCATTCAAGATGCACACACTCCAAGACATACCACCACGTTTATCCGCAGTGACCGGACTTGTGGAAGACAGATTAGAAGGTAATGGCTGAATGAGCCCCTTATTGCTGATCACATTATACTTGAAGTGTCACTATTTCCTGGGTGACCCTGTAACTAAGAGGCACTGAGTAGGTGGATGTGTCGCCAGGGCAGAGGTAGAACTAACGCTTTTTCTGTGAGAGAGACACAAATGTAAAACTGAACATTTTGCTATAACGATCTTTCACGATTTCCACCTTTGCAGCAGATATGTCATTCCCATCAGCGCAGATTCCTGAACTGAGCTGTTAAGATTCCGACATGACAAATCTATACGAGAGGCCGCCCGTCTATACGGTGAGGACAGGCAGGATGTGTCTGAGACTACAAAAATGGATTTAGAACTAAACACAAAACAGAGCTTAATCTTCAAACACCACAGAAGCTCCTTATCTGCTGATGCGGGAATCTGGGCACAGACGGAAATGACAATTATCCCACCAGCGAAGCCTCGTGTTTCACTTTCATTTAATAATGTACCTACAGCCGAGGTGACCCCGCGAAGCTTGGCTTTACTAGGCCCCAGGAGATTCGGGATGAGGACTTTGCTGGACGACATGCCGGATTACCAGGTGGATTAGTCAGGCTGGGGGGGTTTCCAGTGGTCTCCAGAATTAGGACTGGATTAACCACTTTGCAATATCGTACTGTACACGGGCCCTCTGTCGACCTCAGAATAAGTAATTCTGACTACATCCAAAAAAATATTTAATTAATAAAAAAAAAAAAACACTAGAAAAACACTAGAAATAAAAAACGTACAGACACAACTAATACAATCCAGGGGAATTAACGCAAAGCTTTGCCATGTGACTAATAATTACGGAGTTCTCATACGTACGGCCACACAAGCTGCCTCCTCGCTGCCAATTCAGGGATGTATATTGCAACTTCAGTTTTGTTGGACTCTTCCTATTAATTACACACTGTCCCAGGAATCCTTCTAAACAATTAGCAGGAATGTTTGGTTGGCGAATCGTTGAAGGGACCTTCTATGGCATTTAGTGGTGTGTGCCTATATAATCTGGGGAGGGGGTGCGGACTGCACCTATTAATGGAACCTGTGAACTTTAGAACTAAACTGTATAAACCCAGCTGACTAAAACCCAAACATGGTGCTTTTCAGATGAGCAGATTGGCATTGATACAGACAGGTTGGCAAGAAAAGATAATTGCAATATATAAAATATATATAACACAAGTAGAAGAAAAGCCGTTAACCAGCAATTTATCTGCTATGCATAAGAATTTATATGTCTGAATTATAGGTACACAGAGGGGTATATTTACTATAGTGCGGGTTTTTAGAAGAGGAGATGTTGCCCATAGCGGCTGTCTGTTTTCAGTGACACAGCATCACGTAACCTGTAAATGTTGAACCTCAGAGCCAAAGACAGAGGGCCTGATTCAGAGCTGGTCGCTATTTGCGCTCGCTCGTCCAGAAAATCGGGGTGGCTATTCAAATGAACCGTTCGCTCTTTGCGGTCTGTTCACGCCTCTAGGTCTGAACGAGCGAACAAAACATGCAGTCGTTTTTTGGAAAAATACGCCCCCTGGCCGCTCGCACCATACGTCATGTCCGCTATTTATTAGATTAATCAAGTACATCGACCAGCGTATGAACTGCTCGCTATTCTTGTGGTTGGTTTTTGCTACCACAATTTTGCGAGCAGTTCTGGCTATAAAATAACCCAGTGACGTGGTCAATGACGCTGCTGTATTAATTATGCACACCCATAAAACGCCCGTTTTGACCTTTAAGCACGCCTGCGTTCGGATCTCCACTCCCCGTTTTCAAGCACCTTCCCCTGTTACCACCCACATACGCCTCATCCTGTCACTCAAAATAGCAGGCAGTCGCTGTTTAGCGAACAAACGAATTTCGGCCGCACTGACTGGTTCGCGCAAGCATATTACGATCCGTAACATCGCTCAGAGCGAACGAGCGGCCGCTTACGAGCGGCTCTGAATCAGGCCCAGAGCCCCGTCTCTCATTATGAAATCTCTATAGGAAGTCTCTGGGATGCCTGAGATGAACCTGAAATCAGTCGCCAACTCTGCGGCGTAGCGTTTCGCATGTAGACGCAGCCGCACACGGAATATAGGCATGCCGCATAACCCCGTAATCAGCAGGTGCTGCTTGTGCTTCCTAGTCGTATCGCTGTGCGAATAAGACGCATTTGAAGGTAAGTTGTCGCTCGGCACTACAGAGTCGCGAGGCGCTCACACATTATGTTTAACGCGACTTGTAGCGCACGGAGGTAAGATGTATGTGGCCACACCCGTATACACAGATTGTTGTTACCAGAATGGCGGAGTATTTCCATCCTGTAATATTACGTGTGTCATACGTGAGGCATGTGGAGAGAAGTCTGCCTGCTCGTACAAAGACATGGGCCCTGATTCAGAGCCGGACGCTCTGACCAGAGAGCTCGCTCTGAATCAGGGCCCACCTCCATTAAAATGGAGCATCCTCCTGGACGCTCGTATAGCTGTGGGTCACCACCCACAGCATATACGAGCGTGCAAAATGATGGTCGCGATGGTCTTGACCATCGCGACCATCGGAACTGCGAGTGAAAGCCTGCGGTTGGGTTTCTCAACCGCAAGGCCAGGAGTGATTTTAGCTCTATCAGAGCCAAAATCACTCCCACTGACATCACTAGTGATGTCAGTGGGGCCGGCTTCAGACGGTAGGCGTTTCCTTGGGAACGCCTCCGTCTGGCAGGCACGCCCACCAAAGGGGGCGTGCTGTCAGTCACCATCGACAGCACGCCCCCTTTGATGAGAAACTCCGAGCGAAGGAAAGTCCTTCGCTCGTCGGGTCTCGCGCATGCGCACGACGGAGCTCCCTCCGTCATGCGCATGCGCAGTGGGGAACATCGACCCACTTGCGAGCGTACTGCCGCTCGCGAGTGGGTCTGAATGACCCCCATGGTTGAAAGGCACTGAAAGGTAACATAACATATGCCATTTATTAAATGAATAACTTACGCAATATGAGCACATATAGGAACATCTGAAGCAAAGCAACAAAACAAGCGTCTGATACTGGACATTTGTACAATCACACACACCCATCAGGTTGGAGCGCTGTTCGTGAGTAACAATAAAGGGTGCAAATTCGGAACGGCTTCATCGCCACCTGGCATTTACTAAAGAGCAGTTCTGCCGTCTGTGTGGCCCCTCGTCACGCCTTGTGTCACAGGTCCCCCTCCGGCTCATCTGACACTGCCGAGGCACAATCTGAATAACCATGACACCGACCGCATTATGGAAATGGCACGATGACAATACCTTCTTCCTGCGCTGGAAACCGAATGATTGACGGCTGATAGGGCGCCTTTGAATTATAATGGCTGTGTGGCATTTTCTAGCTCCTCTCCTTGTAAGCAGTGAAGAAGCTGATGCATAACACACTTTATTCAGTCATTTAATGATGAAGGTCAGCACACAGCCATCTGCCGCGTCGCAGATACAGGCGCTGGTACTGGTCATCAACCGCGGGGAGGTTAAACAGCAGAATGTATGTCCAGCGAGTGTCATTAGACTGGCACAAACTAGTACATCCCCAAATATGCCAGGGGTGATGAAGGGACAACTGATTGACTCTTGTGTCAGTAGAACTACGCCTGGTGCCCCCAGCGGACCGCGGACCGTGCACCGAGCGAGGGAAAACTGTGATTGACACATATCATTAATAGAGATTTCGAATCCGGAGGACAGTTCTGGTCCCTACAGAGAGTCACCAATAGTCAGGACTGAGCCCTACAGATGGGACACATGAAAGATCTTCTGTACGCAGCTACAATCCTGTGACAGGCAGTATAGATTGTAAGCTCCATTGGCACAGGGACAGATGGGAAAGTCTAGAATTGTCTCTGTAAAGCTCTGTGTTATGTGTGTATATAAATAAATGTTGGTATATTCTAAGCAATTGTAGACAGCCGGTCTCTCACATAAGGAAAACGTAGCGTTATTATAATGCAGCAGGCTCGTACATCCAGCGCCAATGTGGTAGGAGATACGAAGGGATGCGTCACTCTAAAGAGGCGTCTAACTCCTGGATATAATTAATGAGCATTGTATTAATGAGGTTACTGTGTATCTGCTGCCCAGATCTCAAGTCCGCGGTGTATACTACGCTGTACGGAGGTGCTGTTGGGGAGTGTGCGCTGTTGTACGGAGTGTATACTGCCCGCTGTATGGAGTGTATACTGCCCGCTGTACTCAGTGTACACTGTGCTGTACGGAGCAGACACGTGCCCCTGACAGAGAGCCCGGGAGATGTGCTGCTGCGGCACAGATGGAAAGTGCCCTTATTGAATGAGTTCTGCAAAATCGGAATAATGAGATTTCCTTCATCTCATCCCATTGCCCTGCAGCCCCAAGATGCTGGAAAACAATGCATTGTCCTGTCCGAGGAGAATGCACAGAGTTATTACATGCATGACAAAGAGAGCTCGTTACTGCGCAACGTTACAGGGCAGCTCAGGACCAACGCAGGATTCATGTCCATCATACAGAGCTCAGACATCCAGCCAGAAATCCAGACCCATCATAATACCCACAAGTAAAAACACTGGGAAAATAGATATTTTTTTTTTTTTTTTTTTTGAAGAGTGATAAATAGAGGAAACCGGAAAATCCATCAGTTGGGTTACAGCGGCCCCACGAGCCTGAAAGTGTATCACTCAGGGCAGACACATCAACTCTCATGTCAACCAGCGCGACATGACGGTCCGAATACAGTCACAATGTCGACAGGTATTATGACGACATTCTTGAATGTCAACATGTGACATGCCAATAGTCTAAGAATGCCAACAGTTAGGTTATGTTGCGGGGGAGGTAGTTTGGGCATAGGCTGTGGGGGAAGGGTTAAAGTTAGGGTTACTAACCGCCGTAACGCTACAGGGTCAGCCGGAAATCAGTTGACCGCCGGACCCAAAAGAGCAAGGTAAGTCACCGCTGGACCAACGGGAACATTATTTGTATAATCTTATCATGTTGATGGTCCACAAAACGTATCAACTCCCAAAATAATAGTTATTTAGAATACAGAGTAAATAAAAAAAATAAAAAAAAATCCCTCTAATGTATTTAATATTTGCTCCCATCTGAACGCTCTTATATAATCTACGTGTTCTCCAGCCATGACGGGCAGGAAAGTGGCAATGAGAGGGGACTGTGGGCCTCATTCAGAGCCGGATGCTATTTGCGCTCGCTCGTTCAGAAAAAGGGTCCGGCTATTTAAATTGAGCGCTCGCTCTTTGCGGTCTGTTGACGTCTCTATGTCTGAGCTAGCGAACGAAACATGCGCTCGCTATTTTGTAAAGACTATTTCGCATCCTACGTCATCTCCGCTATTTATTTGATTAATCGAGTACATCGAAAGGCGTCTGAACTGCTCGCAGTGCTTGTGGTTGGATTTTCCTACCGCAATCATGCGAGCAGTTCAGGCTAAGAGACAACCAAGTGACGTGGTCGATGACGCTGCTTTGTTAATTATGCACACCCTTAAAATGCCCGTTTTGACGGTTTGCCACGCCTGCGTTCGGATCACCACTCCCCGTTTTCAAGCACCTTCCCCTGTTACCACCCACAAACGCCTCATCCTGTCACTCAAATTAGCAGCCCCTCGCTATTTTGCGAGCGCTCGATTTCCGACCGCAATGACTGGTTGGCGCATGAGCATTACAACCCATACGCATGCGCAGATGTGCGAACATCGCTCGGAGCGAACGCTTATGAGCGGCTCTGAATCAGGCCCTGTGTCCGACAGCTGCTGCACCTCACCCAATCTCTATCATATTACTCATCACATCCCACCCATATGACATCCCACCCATGTGAGAGGAGATAGAGGGATTGTGGGGAAGAGGAGACAAACAATGGAACTGTACTATATGTTAAACTCTGCAAGCAGACGTTCCTGGTATAGGGGACCAGATAAAGAATACATCAAGAATACTTTTATACAGTACATGCATCCATTATTAGTTACCTGAGCTAAAAACAAATAAAATGTAGAAATGTACAGTTGCTTTAAGATCTGTAAAGATAAACTGTAGTTTGGGATGCATGTAACTACACTGTGTAAGTCTATGGAGAGGTAATTAATGGCATTGCATAAGGGAAGTAACTTATCTGTGTATTCCGGGTATACAGTAATAGCAATATGTAGATGTAATGCACCCTCAAATCATCACTTAAGCGATGCACAAACACAATGACAGGAGGGTGAATACTTGTTGCAGTGTAAACTCAAATCACTTCTGTACCAAATTAGTTTGGATAAGATGTAGAAAAACGGCAGTGCCATAGATGTTGTTGGATTACAGCTCCCAGCAAACCCTGCCAGATTTCACCCTGTGGTCTTTGTAGTGGTTCTGTATGACAGATTACTGGATATAATCTCTGTACCTTCTCACAACCTGTGCAGTTCCTCTCTCTTGCCTGGGGTGTCGCTCTCTGCTCTGGTGCTTCTAGCACACTCAGCGGATGCCGCAAACTTCTGAGATTATGCAGCTTGTGTGATAGAAGCATCTGAGCAGAGAGCGACAGGAAAGGCAGGAAAGAGACACTGCACGGGTTTTAACAAGTGCAGGGTGCTAGAATGAACACTATTACACATCAGGAATATTCTTACCACAGCACAGAACCCCACCCCCAACATAGCGAGATCCAGCATCCTCCCAGGTACACAGCACAGACCCCACCCCCAACATAGGGAGATCAAGCATCCTCCCAGGTACACAGCACAGACCCCCACCCCCAATATAGCGAGATCCAGCATCCTCCCAGGTACACAGCACAGACCCCACCCCCAATATAGCGAGATCCACCATCCTCCCAGGTACACAGCACAGAACCCCACCCCCAACATAGGGAGATCCAGCATCCTCCCAGGTACACAGCACAGACCCCCACCACCAACATAGCGAGATCCAGCATCCTCCCAGGTACACAGCACAGACCCCACCCCCAACATAGCGAGATCCAGCATTCTCCCAGGTACACAGCACAGACCCAACCCCAACATAGCGAGATCCAGCATCCTCCCAGGTACACAGCACAGAACCCACCCCCAACATAGCGAGATCCAGCATCCTCCCAGGTACACAGCACAGACCCCCAACATAGCGAGATCCAGCATCCTCCCAGGTACACAGCACAGACCCCCAACATAGCGAGATCCAGCATCCTCCCAGGTACACAGCACAGACCCCCACACCCAACCCCAACATAACGAGATCCAGCATCCTCCCAGGTACACAGCACAGACCCCACCCCCAACATAGCGAGATCCAGCATCCTCCCAGGTACACAGCACAGACCCCACCCCCAACATAGGTAGATCCAGCATCCTCCCAGGTTCACAGCACAGACCCCACCCCCAACATAGCGAGATCCAGCATCCTCCCAGGTACACAGCACAGACCCCACCCCCAACATAGCGAGATCCAGCATCCTCCCAGGTACACAGCACAGACCCCACCCCCAACATAGCGAGATCCAGCATCCTCCCAGGTACACAGCACAGACCCCCACCACCAACATAGTGAGATCCAGCATCCTCCCAGGTACATAGCACAGAACCCCACCACCAACAAAGCGAGATCCAGCATCCTCCCAGGTACACTGCACAGACCCCCACCCCCAACATAGCGAGATCCAGCATCCTCCCAGGTACACAACACAGACCCCCACCCCCAACAAAGTGAGATCCAGCATCCTCCCAGGTACACAGCACAGACCCCCACCCACAACATAGCGAGATCCAGCATCCTCCCAGGTACACAGCACAGACCCCACCCCCAACATAGCGAGATCCAGCATCCTCCCAGGTACACAGCACAGAACCCCTCCCCCAACATAGGGAGATCCAGCATCCTCCCAGGTACACAGCACAGACCCCCATCCCCAACATAGCGAGATCCAGCATCCTCCCAGGTACACAGCACAGAACCCCACCCCCAACATAGCGAGATCCAGCATCCTCCCAGGTACACAGCACAGACCCCATCCCCAACATAGCGAGATCCAGCATCCACCCAGGTACACAGCACAAAACCCCTCCCCCAACATAGGGAGATCCATCATCCTCCCAGGTACACAGCACAGACCCCACCCCCAACATAGCGAGATCCATCATCCTCCCAGGTACACAGCACAGAACCCCACCCCCAACATAGGGAGATCCAGCATCCTCCCAGGTACACAGCACAGACCCCCATCCACAACATAGCAAGATCCAGCATCCTCCCAGGTACACAGCACAGACCCCACCACCAACATAGCGAGATCCAGCATCTTCCCAGGTACATAGCACAGAACCCCACCCCCAACATAGCGAGATCCAGCATCCCCCCAGGTGCACAGCACAGACCCCACCCCAACATAGCGAGATCCAGCATCCTCCCAGGTACACAGCACAGACCCCATCCCAACATAGGGAGATCCAGCATCCTCCCAAGTACACAGCACAGACCCCACCCCAAACATAGCGAGATCCAGCATCCTCCCAGGTACACAACACAAAACCCACCCCCAACATAGCGAGATCCAGCATCCTCCCAGGTACACAGCACAGACCCCCAACATAGCGAGATCCAGCATCCTTCCAGGTAAACAGCACAGACCCCCACCCCCAACATAGCGAGATCCAGCATCCTCCCAGGTACACAGCACAGACCCCCACCCCCAATATAGCGAGATCCAGCATCCTCCCAGGTACACAGCACAGACCCCACCCCCAACATAGCGAGATCCAGCATCCTCCCAGGTACACAGCACAGACCCCCAACATAGCGAGATCCAGCATTCTCCCAGGTACACAGCACAGACCCCCACCCACAACATAGCGAGATCCAGCATCCTCCCAGGTACACAGCACAGACCCCATCCCCAACATAGCGAGATCCAGCATCCTCCCAGGTACACAGCACAGACCCCCACCCCCAACATAGCGAGATCCAGCATCCTCCCAGGTACACAGCACAGACCCCACCCCCAACATAGCGAGATCCAGCATCCTCCCAGGTACACAGCACAGACCCCACCCCCAACATAGCGAGATCCAGCATCCTCCCAGGTACACAGCACAGACCCCACCCCCAACATAGCGAGATCCAGCATCCTCCCAGGTACACAGCACAGACTGCACCCCCAACATAGCGAGATCCAGCATCCACCCAGGTACACAGCACAGACCCCACCCCCAACATAGGGAGATCCAGCATCCTCCCAGGTACACAGCACAGACCCCACCCCCAACATAGGAAGATCCAGCATCCTCCCAGGTACACAGCACAGACCCCCACCCCCAACATAGCGAGATCCATCATCTTCCCAGGTACACAGCACAGACCCCACCCCCAACATAGCGAGATCCAGCATCCTCCCAGGTACACAGCACAGACCCCACCCCCAACATAGCGAGATCCAGCATCCTCCCAGGTACACAGCACAGACCCCACCCCCAACATAGCGAGATCCAGCATCCTCCCAGGTACACAGCACAGACCCCACCCCCAACATAGCGAGATCCAGCATCCTCCCAGGTACACAGCACAGACCCCACCCCCAACTTAGCGAGATCCAGCATCCTCCCAGGTACACAGCACAGACCCCACCCCCAACATAGCGAGATCCAGCATCCTCCCAGGTACACAGCACAGACCCCACCCCCAACATAGCGAGATCCAGCATCCTCCCAGGTACACAGCACAGACCCCACCCCCAACATAGCGAGATCCAGCATCCTCCCAGGTACACAGCACAGACCCCACCCCCAACATAGCGAGATCCAGCATCCTCCCAGGTACATAGCACAGACCCCACCCTCAACATAGCGAGATCCAGCATCCTCCCAGGTACACAGCACAGACCCCACCACCAACATAGCGAGATCCAGCATCCTCCCAGGTACACAGCATAGACCCCATCCCCAACATAGCGAGATCCAGCATCCTCCCAGGTACACAGCACAGACCCCACCCCCAACATAGCGAGATCCAGCATCCTCCAAGGTACACAGCACAGACCCCCACCGCCAACATAGCGAGATCCAGCATCCTCCCAGGTACACAGCACAGACCCCACCCCCAACATAGCGAGATCCAGCATCCTCCCAGGTACACAGCACAGACCCCCACCCCCAACATAGCGAGATCCAGCATCCTCCCAGGTACACAGCACAGACCCCACCCCCAACATAGCGAGATCCAGCATCCTCCCAGGTACACAGCACAGACCCCACCCCCAACATAGGGAGATCCAGCATCCTCCCAGGTACACAGCACAGACCCCACCCCCAACATAGCGAGATCCAGCATCCTCCCAGGTACACAGCACAGACCCCACCCCCAACATAGCGAGATCCAGCATCCTCCCAGGTACACAGCACAGACCCCACCCCCAACATAGCGAGATCCAGCATCCTCTCAGGTACACAGCACAGACCCCACCCACAACATAGGGAGATCCAGCATCCTCCCAGGTACACAGCACAGACCCCACCCCCAACATAGCCAGATCCAGCATCCTCCCAGGTACACAGCACAGACCCCACCCCCAACATAGCGAGATCCAGCATCCTCCCAGGTACACAGCACAGACCCCCACCCCCAACATAGCGAGATCCAGCATCCTCCCAGGTACACAGCACAGACCCCACCGCCAACATAGCGAGATCCAGCATCCTCCCAGGTACACAGCACAGACCCCACCCCCAACATAGCGAGATCCAGCATCCTCCCAGGTACACAGCACAGACCCCACCCCCAACATAGCGAGATCCAGCATCCTCCCAGATACACAGCACAGACCCCACCACCAACATAGCGAGATCCAGCATCCTCCCAGGTACACAGCACAGACCCCATCCCCAACATAGCGAGATCCAGCATCCTCCCAGGTACACAGCACAGACCCCACCCCCAACATAGCAAGATCCAGCATCCTCCCAGGTACACAGCACAGACCCCACCCCCAACATAGCAAGATCCAGCATCCTCCCAGGTACACAGCACAGACCCCACCCCCAACATAGCGAGATCCAGCATCCTCCCAGGTACACAGCACAGACCCCATCCCCAACATAGCGAGATCCAGCATCCTCCCAGCTACACAGCACAGACACCACCCCCAACATAGTGAGATCCAGCATCCTCCCAGGTACACAGCACAGAACCCACCCCCAACATAGCGAGATCCAGCATCCTCCCAGGTACACAGCACAGACCCCACCCCCAACATAGCGAGATCCAGCATCCTCCCAAGTACACAGCACAGACCCCCACCCCCAACATAACGAGATCCAGCATCCTCCCAGCTAAACAGCACAGACACCACCCCCAACATAGTGAGATCCAGCATCCTCCCAGGTACACAGCAGAGAACCCACCCCCAACATAGCGAGATCCAGCATCCTCACAGGTACACAGCACAGACCCCCACCAACATAGCGAGATCCAGCATCCTCCCAGGTACACAGCACAGACCCCCACCGCCAACATAGCGAGATCCAGCATCCTCCCAGGTACACAGCACAGACCCCACCCCCAACATAGTGAGATCCAGCATCCTCCCAGGTACACAGCACAGACCCCACCCCCAACATAGCAAGGTCCAGCATCCTCCCAGGTACACAGCACAGACCCCATCCCCAACATAGCGAGATCCAGCATCCTCCCAGGTACACAGCACAGACCCCATCCCAACATAGCGAGATCCAGCATCCTCCCAGGTACACAGCACAGACCCCCACCCCAACATAGCGAGATCCAGCATCCTCCCAGGTACACAGCACAGACCCCACCCCCAACATAGCGAGATCCAGCATCCTCCCAGGTACACAGCACAGACCCCACCCCCAACATAGCGAGATCCAGCATCCTCCCAGGTACACAGCACAGACCCCACCACCAACATAGCGAGATCCAGCATCCTCCCAGGTACACAGCACAGACCCCACCCCCAACATAGCGAGATCCAGCATCCTCCCAGGTACACAGGACAGACCCCCACCACCAACATAGCGAGATCCAGCATCCTCCCAGGTACACAGCACAGACCCCCACCACCAACATAGCGAGATCCAGCATCCTCCCAGGTACACAGCACAGACCCCCACCACCAACATAGCGAGATCCAGCATCCTCCCAGGTACACAGCACAGACCCCCATCCCCAACATAGGGAGATCCAGCATCCTCCCAGGTACACAGCACAGACCCCACCCCCAACATAGCGAGATCCAGCATCCTCCCAGGTACACAGCACAGACCCCACCCCCAACATAGGGAGATCAAGCATCCTCCCAGGTACACAGCACAGAACCCCACCCCCAACATAGCGAGATCCAGCATCCTCCCAGGTACACAGCACAGACCCCCAACATAGCGAGATCCAGCATCCTCCCAGGTACACAGCACAGACACCACCCCCAACATAGCGAGATCCAGCATCCTCCCAGGTACACAGCACAGACACCACCCCCAACATAGCGAGATCCAGCATCCTCCCAGGTACACAGCACAGACCCCATCCCCAACATAGCGAGATCCAGCATCCTCCCAGGTACACAGCACAGACCCCATCCCCAACATAGCGAGATCCAGCATTCTCCCAGGTACACAGCACAGACCCCACCCCCAACATAGCGAGATCCAGCATCCTCCCAGGTACACAGCACAGACCCCACCCCCAACATAGCGAGATCCAGCATCCTCCCAGGTACACAGCACAGACCCCACCCCCAACATAGCGAGATCCAGCATCCTCCCAGGTACACAGTACTAATCCAACATGTTACATCCCTGGGAATCAGCAATCACATTCCAGTCACTCACTTATTATACGCTCTCTGTAAACTGTTCTACAGTACAACAAACGCAGCAATGACACATTTTAATTTTACTTTTTCAGCGTTGGAGGGTTTAGAAAACAATGTGCAGTCTGCCTGATGCCATTTATCCGCCGGTGACAAACAGCGCCAGGCCTGGGATCTAACACCATCACTTCACAAGTATATATCAGCATTCCGTATATTTATCCCAGAGATGTCTACACTATCCGCCTTCAGGGCCCGTACCCTGTATGTTCTCTTCCTATCTCTTTCTTCTGTGCGCTGACAGTAAGACCGATAAGCAGGTTTAGCTATACACACTGGGAAATGAGGGGGGGGGGGGGTGGCTGGAGCATAACGGCTGGGCCCCTGCTGCATGAACGGTAAATACATATTTAAATATGTATTTTGAGTAATGTATATTTTAAGAAATAGGGCCCATGTAATCCAGTATGATGTACTGAGGGTAATACAATCTGCTTATGATACGCTGTACAGTGGAGATCTATCTCCTTGTCATAAATAATCCTTTAGTCACTTTGGTTTTCTGACTGCAATGAGAGGAAGAAGGGCGGCTGGCTGGCATGACAACACGGCAGCCGCAATAAAGGTTAGGGGCACTTCAGTAAGCGGCTTGGGGCAGATACAATCACTGTGACGCTGGGTAGCGAGGAGTATTACAGACATTGCCACACACTGCGCCCGTCAGGGGCGATATCCCAGGACGTCATTACGTATCAGGTGAAGCGCTTCCTACCTCGTGTAGCCGCACCCGCACTTTATTAATAGCTCGAAGCCAGCGAGCTCTGGCAGGAGAGAAGGGAGGAGGGCCGACGTCTTCAAGCAAGCTGTGGGAATCAGAGACAGACAGGAAATCTGATCAATACGAAAGTAATAACTGCAGCGTTATCATATTCTGTGCTTGCTACATATCCCACCTCATTTACAGGTCACCAACAAAGGGGAACGATCAAAACAAAAAGCATAGGAGGTTTCATCACACATGGTCATTGTACTAGGTACACCCAATCACGAGGCAGCATTGCATAAAAGCGTGCAGAATATGGTCAAGAGGTTCAGTTGTTGTTCAGACCAAACACCTGAATAGGGATGAAATGTGATCTAAGCCCCTGATTCAGAGCCGGACGCTATTTTTTTTTTTTTTTTTTTTCAGAACGGTCTCCTGGCCGCTCGCATAGCTGTGGGTGACCACCCACAGCTATAGCGAGCAGCCAGGAAGATGGTCGCGATGGTCAAGACCATTGCGACCATCGGGCTTGCGACGAGACCCTTGTGGTAGGGTCTTGTTGCCGCAAGCCCCAGAGAGATTTCGGCTCTAACAGAGCCGAAATCTCTCCCACTAACATCACTCGTGATGTCAGTGGGGCCGGCCCCAAACGGAGGCGTTCACATGGGAACGCCTCCGTTTGGGCAGCCACTCCCCAGACCCACCCACCAAAGGGGGCGTGCTGTCACACAACATCGATAGCAGGCCGCCTTTGGTACGAGACCCGGAGCGACAGATTGCCCGTCGCTATTTGGGTTTCACGCATGCGCACGACGGAGCCGGCTCCGTCGTGCGCATGCGCTCTGGGCCACCATCGACCCGGTTGCGAGCGCTCAGCACTTGCGACCGGGTCTGAATCAGGCTCTAAGTGACTGCGACCGTGGAATGATTTTTGGTGCCAGACAAGGTGGTTTGAGCCTCACAGATACCACTGATCTCCTGGGATTTTCATGCACAATACTCTCTATAGTGTACGGAGAACAGTACACACATAAAAAAAACATACAGTGAGCGTCAGTTCTGCGGGTGGAATGCTTTAGAATTAAAGATTCCGAGAAGAATGGCGACAGGAAGGCGACAGTAACTTATTACCATGCATTGCAGCACAGCACCTAGAACCCTGCAGTGGATGGGCTACAGCAGCAGACCACACAGGGTCCCACTCCTGCCAGCTAAGAACAGGAACTGAGGCTGCAGTGGGCACAGGCCACAAACACCGGGCAACCGAAGCTTGGAAACACGTTGCCTGGCCTGAAGATGACGGGGTCAGGTTGACGTAAATAACTGGGTTGGTGTAATGGTGTGGTTTTCTTTGCACACAACAGGCCCCCTAATACCAACTGGGCATTGCACAAATGCCACAGCCTACCTAAGCAGTCATGCCCACCATGTGCATAAACAATCCTAAATCTAACTTTCACTTTTTAATACTTTGTTGCAAATCCTTTGCAGGCAATTACAGCCTGAAGTCTGGAACGCGAACGCATAGACATCACCAGACGCTTGGTTTCATCCCTGGTGATGCTCTGCCAGGCCTCTACTGCAAATGTCTTCAGTTCCTGCTTATTCTTAGGGCATTTTCCCTTCAGTTTTGTCTTCATCAAGTGAAATGCATGCTCAATCGGATTCAGGTCATGGAATTGACTTGGCCATTGCATAACATTCCACTTTTTAGCCTTAAAAAACTCTTTGGTTGCTTTTGCAGTATGCTTCGGGTCATTGTCCATCTGCACTGTGAAGCGCCGTCCAATGAGTTCTGAAGCATTTGACTGAATATGAGCATATAATATTGCCCGAAACACTTCAGAATTCATTCTGCTGCTTTTGTCAGCAGTCACATCATCAATAAATACAAGGGAACCAGTTCCATTGGCAGCCATACATGCCCACGCCATGACACTACCACCAACATGCTTGACTGATGAGGTGGTATGTTTTGGATCATGAGCAGTTCCTTTCCTTCTCTTCTCTTCCCATCACTCTGGTACAAGTTGATCTGTGTCTCATCTGTCCATAGGATGTTGTTCCAGAACTGTAATGGCTTTTTTAGATGTTGTTTGGCAAAGTCTAATCTGGTCTTCCTGTTTTTGGGGCTCACCAATGGTTTACATCTTGTGGTGAACCCTCTATATTCACTCTTGTGAAGTCTTCTCTTGATTGTTGACTTTGACACATATACATCTACCTCCTGGAGAGTGTTCTTGATTTGACCACCTGTTTTGAAGGGGTTTTTCTTCACCAGGGAAATAATTCTTTTGTCATCCACCACAGTTGTTTTCCGTGGTCTTCCGGGTCTTTTGGTGTTGCTGAGCTCTCCGGTGCGTTCTTTCTTTTTAAGAATGTTCCAAACAGTTGATTTGGCCACAGCTAATGTTTTTGCTATCTCTCTGATGGGTTTGTTTTGATTTTTCAGCCTAATGATGGCTTGCTTCACTGATAGTGACAGCTCTTTGGATCTCATATTGAGAGTTGACAGCAACTGATTCCAAATGCAAATGTCATACCTAGAATCAACTCCAGACCTTTTACCTGCTTAACTGATAATGAAATAACGAGGGAATAGCCCACACCTGTCCATGAAATAGCTTTTGAGTTGATAGTCCCATTACTTTTGGCCCCTTAAAAAGTGGGAGGCACATATTGAAACTGTTGTAATTCCTACACCGTTCACCCGATTTGGATGTAATTACCCTCAAATTAAATCTGAAAGTCTGCAGTTAAAGCACATCTTGTTTGTTTCATTTCAAAACCATTGTGTTGGTGAATAGAGGCCAAAATCTGAAAATTCTGTCAATGTCCCAATATTTATGGACCTGACTGTATGTTACAGGGCAGAGGACCTGCTATACATGTGTCCGTCACTCACACCTCCCAACGCTTCCGATATCGCAAGTCAGCGCCCAATCACAGACCTTCAAAAGAGTGGAGTCTACAGGAAATGGGCAGGGCCATACAGAAAAAAATGGGTGTGTACCAAGGGGTGGGGCTTATTTAGATAACTAGGTATGTTGCAGTTTGTGATTTGTGATTGCGTCGAAGTCGAAATATATTGCAGTTTGTGACAGGCGTCGAAATCCCGCCGCCTGTCATTTTACCTACTCTGGGAGACCGACACCCGGCTTACTGATCGAAGGTAAGCTGGGCGCGGACATCCGCGCGGGGTGGAGGGTTACGTTTAGGGTTCCCGAGGGGGACTTAGGGTTAGGCACCCCCCACTGGTAGTTTAAGGTTAGGCTAGGGGAAGGGAGGGCCAGGGGACTTAGGTTTAGGCGGCAGGGAAGGGGGGGTTAGGTTTAGACACTTAGAGGGGGGATTAGGGCTAGGCAGAATAGGGTAGGAAATACTTACCTTGGGACCATCAGGATTTTCACTGCTGTCGGGATATATATATCGCCTCAAAAGATATAAAACAAATAATGAAGGAAAGAGCCGTGAGCCCATGCACCAGAGCACAGCACGAAGTGCCACAGGGCCATGTGTGGGAGGCCGGCTCAGGAGAACTGTGCAAAGATACTGTAGCAAATTCTGTTTAATAACTTTGCATTGTAAGTTCTGTGCTGTCTGTATGGTCTGGAGTAGGAGGATAAGGGATAATGTTTAATGCAGCCGTGTCTCACAGCAGCCATTGTTGAATGTATTATAAGCATGATGCAGAGCACAATCCTGAAGCAGAAAGCTTTCATCTCCTCTGCAAGTGCACTCACAGCACTTACAATGGGGCGCGGCTCCGTGCGTGTTCTGAATATTGATTCATCGCAAAGACTTCAGCAACTAAAACCCTGTAATGGTTCCCCAGCGTCAAATACCACTGCCTGACGGACCCGATCGTACCTGTATTCTAATGTATCATAGGGAAGCCAATACAGGTTGAGTCTCCCATATCCAAAATGCTTGGGACCAGGGGTATTTTGGAATAATTGCATACCATAATGAAATATCTTGTGAATGGGACCCAAATATACACACAGAATGCACATATGTGTCATATACACCTTATATACACAGCCTGCAGGTCATTATATATACCTTATTCACACAGCCAGCAGGTCATTATATACACCTTATACACACACAGCCTGCAGGTCATTATATACACCTTATAAACAGCCTGCAGGTCATTATATACACCTTATACACACAGCCTGCAGCTCATTCTATACACCTTATACACACACAGCCTGCAGCTCATACTATACACCTTATACACACACAGCCTGCAGCTCATTCTATACACCTTATACACACACAGCCTGCAGCTCATTATATACACCTTATACACACAGCCTGCATCTCATTCTATACACCTTATACACACACAGCCTGCAGCTCATTATACACACCTTATGCACACAGCCTGCAGCTCATTCTATACACCTTATACACACACAGTCTGCATCTCATTCTATACACCTTATACACACACAGCCTGCAGCTCATTATATACACCTTATACACACACAGCCTGCAGCTCATTCTATACACCTTATACACACACAGCCTGCAGCTCATTCTATACACCTTATACACACACAGCCTGCAGCTCATTATATACACCTTATACACACAGCCTGCAGCTCATTCTATACACCTTATACACACAGTCTGCAGCTCATACTATACACCTTATACACACACAGCCTGCAGCTCATTCTATACACCTTATACACACAGCCTGCAGCTTATTCTATACACCTTATACACACACAGCCTGCAGCTCATTCTATACACCTTATACACACACAGCCTGCAGCTCATTCTATACACCTTATACACACAGCCTGCAGCGCATTCTATACACCTTAAATACACACAGCCTGCAGCTCATTCTATACACCTTATACACACACAGCCTGCAGCTCAATCTATACACCTTATACACACAGCCTGCAGCTCATTCTATACACCTTAAACACACAGCCTGCAGCTCATTCTATACACCTTATACACACAGCCTGCAGGTCATCCTATACACCTTATACACACACAGCCTGCAGCTCATTCTAAACACCTTATACACACATAGCCTGCAGCTCATTCTATACACCTTATACACACACAGCCTGCAGCTCATTCTATACACCTTATACACACACACAGCCTGCAGCTCATTCTATACACCTTATACACACACAGCCTGCAGCTCATTCTATACACCTTATACACACACAGCCTGCAGGTCATTCTATACACCTTATACACACACAGCCTGCATCTCATTCTATACACCTTATACACACAGCCTGCATCTCATTCTATACACCTTATACACACAGCCTGCAGCTCATTCTATACACCTAATACACACAGCCTGCAGCTCATTCTAAACACCTTATACACACAGCCTGCAGCTCATTCTATACACCTTATACACACAGCCTGCAGGTCATTCTATACACCTTATACACACACAGCCTGCAGCTCATTCTATACACCTTATACACACACAGCCTGCAGCTCATTCTATACACCTTATACACACACAGCCTGCAGCTCATTCTATACACCTTATACACACACAGCCTGCAGCTCATTATATACACATAATACACACATCCTGCAGCTCATTCTATACACCTTATACACACACAGCCTGCAGCTCATTCTATACACCTTATACACACACAGCCTGCAGCTCATTATATACACCTTACACACGCAGCCTGCAGCTCATTCTATACACCTTATACACACACAGTCTGCAGCTCATACTATACACCTTATACACACAAAGCCTGCAGCTCATTCTATACACCTTATACACACAGCCTGCATCTCATTCTATACACCTTATACACACACAGCCTGCAGCTCATTCTATACACCTTATACACACACAGCCTGCAGCTCATTCTATACACCTTATACACACATAGCTGGCATCTCATTCTATACACCTTATACACACAGCCTGCAGCTCATTCTATACACCTTATACACACACAGCCTGCAGCTCATTCTATACACCTTATACACACACAGCATGCAGCTCATTCTATACACCTTATACACACACACAGCCTGCAGCTCATTCTATACACCTTATACACACACACAGCCTGCAGCTCATTCTATACACCTTATACACACACACAGCCTGCAGCTCATTCTATACACCTTATACACACACAGCCTGCAGCTCATTCTATACACCTTATACACACACAGCCTGCAGGTCATTCTATACACCTTATACACACACAGCCTGCAGCTCATTCTATACACCTTATACACACAGCCTGCATCTCATTCTATACACCTTATACACACAGCCTGCAGCTCATTCTATACACCTTATACACACAGCCTGCAGCTCATTCTATACACCTTATACACACAGCCTGCAGGTCATTCTATACACCTTATACACACAGCCTGCAGGTCATTCTATACACCTTATACACACACAGTCTGCATCTCATTCTATACACCTTATACACACACAGCCTGCAGCTCATTCTATACACCTTATATACACACAGCCTGCAGGTGATTCTATACACCTTATACACACACAGCCTGCAGCTCATTCTATACACCTTATACACACAGCCTGCAGCTCATTCTATACACCTTATACACACAGCCTGCAGCTCATTCTATACACCTTATATACACAGCCTGCAGCTCATTCTATACACCATATTCACACAGCCTGCAGCTCATTCTATACACCTTATACACACACAGCCTGCAGCTCATTCTATACACCTTATACACACACAGCCTGCAGCTCATTCTATACACCTTATACACACACAGCCTGCAGCTCATTCTATACACCTTATACACACAGCCTGCAGCTCATTCTATACACCTTATACACACACAGTCTGCAGCTCATACTATACACCTTATACACACACAGCCTGCAGCTCATTCTATACACCTTATACACACAGCCTGCAGCTCATTCTATACAGCTTGTATACACACAGCCTGCAGCTCATTCTATACACCTTATACACACAGCCTACAGCTCATTCTATACACCTTATACACACACAGCCTGCAGATCATTCTATACACCTTATACACACAGCCTGCAGCTCATTCTATACACCTTATACACACACAGCCTGCAGCTCATTCTATACACCTTACACACACAGCCTGCAGCTCATTCTATACACCTTATACACACACAGCCTGCAGGTCATACTATACACATTATACACACACAGCCTGCAGCTCATTCTATACACCTTATACACACAGCCTGCAGCTCATTCTATACACCTTATATACACACAGCCTGCAGCTCATTCTATATACCTTATACACACAGCCTGCAGCTCATTCTATACACCTTATACCCACACAGCCTGCAGATCATTATATACACCTTATACACACAGCCTGCAGCTCATTCTATACACCTTATACACACATAGCTGGCATCTCATTCTATACACCTTATACACACAGCCTGCAGCTCATTCTATACACCTTATACACACACAGCCTGCAGCTCATTCTATACACCATATACACACACAGCCTGCAGCTCATTCTCTACACCTTATACACACACAGCCTGCAGCTTATTCTATACACCTTATACACACACGGCCTGCAGCACATTCTATACACCTTATACACACACGGCCTGCAGCTCATTCTATACACCTTATACACACACACGGCCTGCAGCTCATTCTATACACCTTATACACACACACAGCCTGCAGCTCATTCTATACACCTTATACACACACAACCTGCAGCTCATTCTATACACCATATACACACACAGCCTGCAGGTCATTCTATACACCTTATACACACACAACCTGCAGCTCATTCTATACACCTTATACACACAGCCTGCAGCTCATTCTATACACCTTATACACACAGTCTGCAGCTCATTCTATACACCTTATACACACAGCCTGCAGCTCATTCTATACACCTTATACACACAGCCTGCAGGTCATTCTATACACCTTATACACACAGCCTGCAGGTCATTCTATACACCTTATACACACACAGCCTGCATCTCATTCTACACACCTTATACACACACAGCCTGCAGCTCATTCTACACAACTCATATACACACAGCCTGCAGGTGATTATATACACCTTATACACACAGCCTGCAGCTCATTCTATACACCTTATACACACAGCCTGCAGCTCATTCTATACACCTTATACACACAGCCTGCAGGTCATTCTATACACCTTATACACACACACAGCCTGCAGCTCATGCTATACACCTTATACACACAGCCTGCAGGTCATTCTATACACCTTATACACACACAGACTGCAGCTCATTCTATACACCTTATAAACACAGCCTGCAGCTCATTCTATACATCTTATACACACAGCCTGCAGCTCATTCTATACACCTTATACACGCACAGCCTGCAGCTCATTCTATACACCTTATACACACATAGCCGGCATCTCATTCTATACACCTTATACACACAGCCTGCAGCTCATTCTATACACCTTATACACACACAGCCTGCAGCTCATTCTATACACCTTATACACACACAGTCTGCATCTCATTCTATACACCTTATACACACACAGCCTGCAGCTCAATCTATACACCTTATACACACAGCCTGCAGTTCATTCTATACACCTTATACACACAGCCTGCAGCTCATTCTATACACCTTATACACACACAGCCTGCATCTCATTCTATACACCTTATACACACACAGCCTGCAGCTCATTCTATACACCTTATACACACAGCCTGCAGTTCATTCTATACACCTTATACACACAGCCTTCAGTTCCATACACCTTCTATACACACAGCCTGCAGCTGATTCTATACACCTTATACACACAGCCTGCAGCTCATTCTAAACACCTTATACACACAGCCTGCAGCTCATTCTATACACCTTATACACACAGCCTGCAGCTCATTCTATACACCTTACACAGCCTGCAGGTCATTCTATACACCTTATACACACACAGCCTGCAGCTCATTCTATACACCTTATACACACAGCCTGCAGCTCATTCTATACAACTTATACACACACAGCCTGCAGCTCATTCTATACACCTTATATACACACACAGCCTGCAGCTCATTCTATACACCTTATACACGCAGCCTGCAGCTCATTCTATACACATTATACACAAAGCCTGCAGCTCATTCTATACACCATATACACACACAGCCACAGGTCATTATAAACACCTTATACACACAGCCTGCAGGTCATTCTATACACCTTATACACACACAGCCTGCAGGTTATTCTATACACCTTATACACACAGCCTGCAGCTCATTCTATACACCTTATACACAGCCTGCAGCTCATTCTATACACCTTATACACACACGGCCTGCAGCTCATTCTATACACCTTATACACACACACAGCCTGCAGCTCATTCTATACACCTTATACACACACACAGCCTGCAGCTCATTCTATACACCTTATGCACACACAACCTGCAGCTCATTCTATACACCTTATACACACACAGCCTGCAGCTCATTCTATACACCTTATACACGCAGCCTGCAGTTCATTCTATACACCTTATACACACACAGCCTGCAGCTCATTCTATACACCTTATACACACAGCCTGCAGCTCATTCTATACACCTTATACACACACAGCCTGCAGCTCATTCTATACACGTTATACACACAGCCTGCAGCTCATTCTATACACCTTATACATACATAGCCTGCAGGTCATTCTATACACCTTATACACACACAGCCTGCAGCTCATTCTACACACCTTATACACACACAGCCTGCAGGTCATTCTATACACCTTATACACACACAGCCTGCAGCTCATTCTATACACCTTATACACAGCCTGCAGCTCATTCTATACACCTTATACACACACGGCCTGCAGCTCATTCTATACACCTTATACACACACACAGCCTGCAGCTCATTCTATACACCTTATACACACACACAGCCTGCAGCTCATTCTATACACCTTATACACACACAACCTGCAGCTCATTCTATACACCTTATACACACACAGCCTGCAGCTCATTCTATACACCTTATACACACAGCCTGCAGCTCATACTATACACCTTATACACACACAGCCTGCAGCTCATTCTATACACCTTATACACACAGCCTGCAGCTCATTCTATACACCTTATACACACACAGCCTGCAGCTCATTCTATACACCTTATACACACACAGCCTGCAGCTCATTCTATACACCTTATACACACATAGCTGGCATCTCATTCTATACACCTTATACACACAGCCTGCAGCTCATTCTATACACCTTATACACACACAGCCTGCAGCTCATTCTATACACCGTATACACACACACACAGCCTGCAGCTCATTCTATACACCTTATACACACACAGTCTGCATCTCATTCTATACACCTTATACACACACAGCCTGCAGCTCATTCTATACACCTTATACACACATAGCTGGCATCTCATTCTATACACCTTATACACACAGCCTGCAGCTCATTCTGTACACCTTATACACACACAGCCTGTAGCTCATTCTATACACCGTATACACACAGCCTGCAGCTCATTCTATACACCTTATACACACACAGCCTGCAGCTCATTCTATACACCTTATACACACACAGCCTGCAGCTCATTCTATACACCTTATACACACATAGCTGGCATCTCATTCTATACACCTTATACACACAGCCTGCAGCTCATTCTATACACCTTATACACACACAGCCTGCAGCTCATTCTATACACCGTATACACACACACAGCCTGCAGCTCATTCTATACACCTTATACACACACAGTCTGCATCTCATTCTATACACCTTATACACACACAGCCTGCAGCTCATTCTTTACACCTTATACACACACAGCCTGCAGCACATTCTATACACCTTATACACACATAGCTGGCATCTCATTCTATACACCTTATACACACACAGCCTGCAGCTCATTCTATACACCTTATACACACACAGCCTGTAGCTCATTCTATACACCGTATACACACACACAGCCTGCAGCTCATTCTATACACCTTATACACACACAGTCTGCATCTCATTCTATACACCTTATACACACACAGCCTGCAGCTGATTCTATACACCTTATATACACAGCCTGCAGCTCATTCTATACACCTTATACACACAGCCTGCAGCTCATTCTATACACCTTATACACACACAGCCTGCAGCTCATTCTATACACCTTATACACACAGCCTGCAGCTCATTCTATACACCTTATACACACACAGCCTGCAGCTCATTCTATACACCTTATACACACAGCCTGCAGCTCATTCTATACACCTTATACACACACAGCCTGCAGCTCATTCTATACACCTTATACACACACAGCCTGCAGCTCATTCTATACACCTTATACACACACAGCCTGCAGCTCATTCTATACACCTTATACACACATAGCTGGCATCTCATTCTATACACCTTATACACAGCCAGCAGCTCATTCTATACACCTTATACACACACAGCCTGCAGCTCATTCTATACACCGTATACACACACACAGCCTGCATCTCATTCTATACACCTTATACACACACAGTCTGCATCTCATTCTATACACCTTATACACACACAGCCTGCAGCTCATTCTATACACCGTATACACACACAGCCTGCAGCTCATTCTATACACCTTATACACACACAGTCTGCATCTCATTCTATACACCTTATACACACACAGCCTGCAGCTGATTCTATACACCTTATACACACAGCCTGCAGCTCATTCTATACACCTTATACACACAGCCTGTAGTTCTATACACCTTCTATACACACAGCTTGCAGCTCACTCTATACACCTTATACACACAGGCTGCAGCTCATTCTATACACCTTATACACACTGCCTGCAGGTCATTCTATACACCTTATACACACAGCCTGCAGCTCATTCTATACACCTTATACACACACAGCAAGCAGCGCATTCTATACACCTTATATACACACACAGCCTGCAGCTCATTCTATACACCTTATGCACGCAGCCTGCAGCTCATTCTATACACCTTATACACACACAGCCTGCAACTCATTCTATACACCATATACACACACAGCCACAGGTCATTATAAACACCTTATACACACAGCCTGCAGGTCATTCTATACACCTTATACACACACAGTCTGCAGGTCATTCTATACACCTTATACACACAGCCTGCAGCTCATTCTATACACCTTATACACACACAGCCTGCAGCTCATTCTATACACCTTATACACACATAGCCTGCAGCTCATTCTATACACCGTATACACACACACAGCCTGCAGCTCATTCTATACACCTTATACACATACAGTCTGCATCTCATTCTATACACCATATACACACACAGCCTGCAGCTCATTCTATACACCTTATACACACAGCCTGCAGCTCATTCTATACACCTTATACACACACAGTCTGCATCTCATTCTATACACCTTATACACACACAGCCTGCAGCTCATTCTATACACCTTATACACGCAGCCTGCAGTTCATTCTATACACCTTATACACACACAGCCTGCAGCTCATTCTATACACCTTATACACACAGCCTGCAGCTCATTCTATACACCTTATACACACACAGCCTGCAGCTCATTCTATACACGTTATACACACAGCCTGCAGCTCATTCTATACACCTTATACACACATAGCCTGCAGGTCATTCTATACACCTTATACACACACAGCCTGCAGCTCATTCTACACACCTTATACACACACAGCCTGCAGGTCATTCTATACACCTTATACACACACAGCCTGCAGCTCATTCTATACACCTTATACACAGCCTGCAGCTCATTCTATACACCTTATACACACACGGCCTGCAGCTCATTCTATACACCTTATACACACACACAGCCTGCAGCTCATTCTATACACCTTATACACACACACAGCCTGCAGCTCATTCTATACACCTTATACACACACAACCTGCAGCTCATTCTATACACCTTATACACACACAGCCTGCAGCTCATTCTATACACCTTATACACACAGCCTGCAGCTCATACTATACACCTTATACACACACAGCCTGCAGCTCATTCTATACACCTTATACACACAGCCTGCAGCTCATTCTATACACCTTATACACACACAGCCTGCAGCTCATTCTATACACCTTATACACACACAGCCTGCAGCTCATTCTATACACCTTATACACACATAGCTGGCATCTCATTCTATACACCTTATACACACAGCCTGCAGCTCATTCTATACACCTTATACACACACAGCCTGCAGCTCATTCTATACACCGTATACACACACACACAGCCTGCAGCTCATTCTATACACCTTATACACACACAGTCTGCATCTCATTCTATACACCTTATACACACACAGCCTGCAGCTCATTCTATACACCTTATACACACATAGCTGGCATCTCATTCTATACACCTTATACACACAGCCTGCAGCTCATTCTGTACACCTTATACACACACAGCCTGTAGCTCATTCTATACACCGTATACACACAGCCTGCAGCTCATTCTATACACCTTATACACACACAGCCTGCAGCTCATTCTATACACCTTATACACACACAGCCTGCAGCTCATTCTATACACCTTATACACACATAGCTGGCATCTCATTCTATACACCTTATACACACAGCCTGCAGCTCATTCTATACACCTTATACACACACAGCCTGCAGCTCATTCTATACACCGTATACACACACAGCCTGCAGCTCATTCTATACACCTTATACACACACAGTCTGCATCTCATTCTATACACCTTATACACACACAGCCTGCAGCTCATTCTTTACACCTTATACACACACAGCCTGCAGCACATTCTATACACCTTATAAACACATAGCTGGCATCTCATTCTATACACCTTATACACACACAGCCTGCAGCTCATTCTATACACCTTATACACACACAGCCTGTAGCTCATTCTATACACCGTATACACACACACAGCCTGCAGCTCATTCTATACACCTTATACACACACAGTCTGCATCTCATTCTATACACCTTATACACACACAGCCTGCAGCTGATTCTATACACCTTATACACACAGCCTGCAGCTCATTCTATACACCTTATACACACAGCCTGCAGCTCATTCTATACACCTTATACACACACAGCCTGCAGCTCATTCTATACACCTTATACACACAGCCTGCAGCTCATTCTATACACCTTATACACACACAGCCTGCAGCTCATTCTATACACCTTATACACACAGCCTGCAGCTCATTCTATACACCTTATACACACACAGCCTGCAGCTCATTCTATACACCTTATACACACACAGCCTGCAGCTCATTCTATACACCTTATACACACACAGCCTGCAGCTCATTCTATACACCTTATACACACATAGCTGGCATCTCATTCTATACACCTTATACACAGCCAGCAGCTCATTCTATACACCTTATACACACACAGCCTGCAGCTCATTCTATACACCGTATACACACACAGCCTGCATCTCATTCTATACACCTTATACACACACAGTCTGCATCTCATTCTATACACCTTATACACACACAGCCTGCAGCTCATTCTATACACCGTATACACACACAGCCTGCAGCTCATTCTATACACCTTATACACACAGTCTGCATCTCATTCTATACACCTTATACACACACAGCCTGCAGCTGATTCTATACACCTTATACACACAGCCTGCAGCTCATTCTATACACCTTATACACACAGCCTGTAGTTCTATACACCTTCTATACACACAGCTTGCAGCTCACTCTATACACCTTATACACACAGGCTGCAGCTCATTCTATACACCTTATACACACTGCCTGCAGGTCATTCTATACACCTTATACACACAGCCTGCAGCTCATTCTATACACCTTATACACACACAGCAAGCAGCGCATTCTATACACCTTATATACACACACAGCCTGCAGCTCATTCTATACACCTTATGCACGCAGCCTGCAGCTCATTCTATACACCTTATACACACACAGCCTGCAACTCATTCTATACACCATATACACACACAGCCACAGGTCATTATAAACACCTTATACACACAGCCTGCAGGTCATTCTATACACCTTATACACACACAGTCTGCAGGTCATTCTATACACCTTATACACACAGCCTGCAGCTCATTCTATACACCTTATACACACACAGCCTGCAGCTCATTCTATACACCTTATACACACATAGCCTGCAGCTCATTCTATACACCGTATACACACACACAGCCTGCAGCTCATTCTATACACCTTATACACACACAGTCTGCATCTCATTCTATACACCTTTTACACACACAGCCTGCAGCTCATTCTATACACCTTATACCCACAGCCTGCAGCTCATTCTATACACCTTATACACACACAGTCTGCATCTCATTCTATACACCTTATACACACACAGCCTGCAGCTGATTCTATACACCTTATACACACAGCCTGCAGTTCATTCTATACACCTTATACACACAGCCTGTAGTTCTATACACCTTCTATACACACAGCCTGCAGCTCACTCTATACACATTATACACAGCCTGCAGCTCATTCTATACACCTTATACACACAGCCTGCAGCTCATTCTATACACCTTACACACACAGCCTGCAGCTCATTCTATACAGGTTATACACACACAGCCTGCAGCTCATTCTATACACCTTATACACACATAGCCTGCAGGTCATTCTATACACCTTATACACACACAGCCTGCAGATCATTCTACACACCTTATACACACACAGCCTGCAGGTCATTCTATACACCTTATACACACACAGCCTGCAGCTCATTCTATACACCTTAAACACACACAGCCTGCAGCTCATTCTATACACCTTATACACACACAGCCTGCAGCTCAATCTATACACTCATTCTATACACCTTATACACACAGCCTGCAGCTCATTCTATACACCTTATACACACACACAGCCTGCAGCTCATTCTATACACCTTATACACACACAGTCTGCAGCTCATTCTATACACCTTATACACACACAGCCTGCAGGTCATTCTATACAGCTTATACACACACACACAGCCTGCAGCTCATTCTATCCACCTTATAAACACACAGCCTGCAGCTCATTCTATACACCTTATACACACACAGCCTGCAGCTCATTCTATACACCTTATACACACACAGCCTGCAGCTCATTCTATACACCTTATACACACACAGCCTGCAGCTCATTCTATACACCTTAAACACACACAGCCTGCAGGTCATTCTATACACCTTATACACACACAGCCTGCAGCTCATTCTATACACCTTATACACACAGCCTGCAGCTCATTCTATACACCTTATACACACACAGCCTGCAGCTCATTCTATACACCTTATACACACACAGCCTGCAGCTCATTCTATACACCTTATACACACACAGCCTGCAGCTCATTCTATACACCTTACACACACAGCCTGCAGCTCATTCTATACACCTTATACACACACTGTCTGCAGCTCATACTATACACCTTATACACACACAGCCTGCAGCTCATTCTATACACCTTATACACACAGCCTTCAGCTCATTCTATACACCTTATATACACACAGCCTGCAGCTCATTCTATACACCTTATACACACAGCCTGCAGCTCATTCTATACACCTTATACACACAGCCTGCAGATCATTCGATAGACCTTATACACACAGCCTGCAGCTCATTCTATACACCTTATACATACCTAGCTGGCATCTCATTCTATACACCTTATACACACACAGCCTGCAGCTCATTCTATACACCTTATACACACACAGCCTGCAGCTCATTCTATACACCTTATACACACAGCCTGCAGCTCATTCTATACACCTTATACACACACAGCCTGCAGCTCATTCTATACACCTTATACACACACAGCCTGCAGCTCATTCTATACACCTTATACACACACAGCCTGCAGCTCATTCTATACACCTTATACACACACAGTCTGCAGCTCATACTATACACCTTATACACACACAGCCTGCAGCTCATTCTATACACCTTATACACACAGCCTGCAGCTCATTCTATACACCTTGTACACACACAGCCTGCAGCTCATTCTATACACCTTGTACACACACAGCCTGCAGCTCATTCTATACACCTTATACACACAGCCTGCAGCTCATTCTATACACCTTATACACACACAGCCTGCAGCTCATTCTATACACCGTATACACACACACAGCCTGCAACTCATTCTATACACCTTATACACACACAGTCTGCATCTCATTCTATACACCTTATACACACACAGCCTGCAGCTCATTCTATACACCTTATACACACACAGCCTGCAGCTCATTCTATACACCTTATACACACATAGCTGGCATCTCATTCTATACACCTTATACACACAGCCTGCAGCTCATTCTATACACCTTATACACACACAGCCTGTAGCTCATTCTATACACCGTATACACACACAGCCTGCAGCTCATTCTATACACCTTATACACACAGCCTGCAGCTCATTCTATACACCTTACACACATAGCTGGCATCTGATTCTATACACCTTATACACACAGCCTGCAGCTGATTCTATACACCTTATACACACAGCCTGCAGCTCATTCTATACACCTTATACACACACAGCCTGCAGCTCATTCTATACACCTTATACACACACAGCCTGCAGCTCATTCTATACACCTTATACACACAGCCTGCAGCTCATTCTATACACCTTATACACACACAGCCTGCAGCTCATTCTATACACCTTATACACACACAGCCTGCAGCTCATTCTATACACCTTATACACACACAGCCTGCAGCTCATTCTATACACCTTATACACACACAGCCTGCAGCTCATTCTATACACCTTATACACACACAGCCTGCAGCTCATTCTATACACCTTATACACACATAGCTGGCATCTCATTCGATACACCTTATACACACAGCCTGCAGCTCATTCGATACACCTTATACACACACAGCCTGCAGCTCATTCTATACACCGTATACACACACACAGCCTGCAGCTCATTCTATACACCTTATACACACACAGCCTGCATCTCATTCTATACACCTTATACACACACAGCCTGCAGCTCATTCTATACACCTTATACACACAGCCTGCAGCTCATTCTATACACCTTATACAAACAGCCTGCAGCTCATTCTATACACCTTATACACACACAGCCTGCAGCTCATTCTATACACCTTATACACACACAGCCTGCAGCTCATTCTATACACCTTATACACACATAGCTGGCATCTCATTCTATACACCTTATACACACAGCCTGCAGCTCATTCTATACACCTTATACACACACAGCCTGCAGCTCATTCTATACACCTTAAACACACACAGCCTGCATCTCATTCTATACACCTTATACACACACAGCCTGCAGCTCAATCTATACACCTTATACACACAGCCTGCAGCTCATTCTATACACCTTATACACACACAGTCTGCATCTCATTCTATACACCTTATACACACACAGCCTGCAGCTGATTCTATACACCTTATACACACAGCCTGCAGTTCATTCTATACACCTTATACACACAACCTGTAGTTCTATACACCTTCTATACACACAGCCTGCAGCTCACTCTATACACCGTATACACACAGCCTGCAGCTCATTCTATACACCTTATACACACAGCCTGCAGGTCATTCTATACACCTTATACACACAGCCTGCAGCTCATTCTATACACCTTATACACACACAGCAAGCAGCTCATTCTATACACCTTATACACGCAGCCTGCAGCTCATTCTATACAGCTTATACACACACAGCCTGCAACTCATTCTATACACCATATACACACACAGCCACAGGTCATTATAAACACCTTATACACACAGCCTGCAGGTCATTCTATACACCTTATACACACACAGCCTGCAGGTCATTCTATACACCTTATACACACACAGCCTGCAGCTCATTCTATACACCTTATACACAGCCTGCAGCTCATTCTATACACCTTATACACACAGCCTGCAGCTCATTCTATACACCTTACACATACAGCCTGCAGCTCATTCTATACACGTTATACACACACAGCCTGCAGCTCATTCTATACACCTTATACACACATAGCCTGCAGGTCATTCTACACACCTTATACACACACAGCCTGCAGATCATTCTACACACCTTATACACACACAGCCTGCAGGTCATTATATACACCTTAAACACACACAGCCTGCAGCTCATTATATACACCTTATACACACACAGCCTGCAGCTCATTCTATACACTCATTCTATACACCTTATACACACAGCCTACAGCTCATTCTATACACCTTATACACACACACAGCCTGCAGCTCATTCTATACACCTTATACACACACAGTCTGCAGCTCATTCTATACACCTTATACACACACAGCCTGCAGGTCATTATATACAGCTTATACACACACACACAGCCTGCAGCTCATTCTATACACCTTATACACACAGCCTGCAGCTCATTCTATACACCTTATACACACACAGCCTGCAGCTCATTCTATAAACCTTATACACACACACAGCCTGCAGCTCATTCTATACACCTTATACACACACAGCCTGCAGCTCATTCTATACACCTTATACACACACAGCCTGCAGGTCATTCTATACACCTTATACACACACAGCCTGCAGCTCATTCTATACACCTTATACACACAGCCTGCAACTCATTCTATACACCTTATACACACAGCATGCAGCTCATTCTATACACCTTAAACACACAGCCTGCAGGTCATTCTATACACCTTATACACACACAGCCTGCAGGTCATTCTATACACCTTATACACACACAGCCTGCAGCTCATTCTATACACCTTATACACACACAGCCTGCAGCTCATTCTATACGCCTTACACACACAGCCTGCAGCTCATTCTATACACCTTATACACACACTGTCTGCAGCTCATACTATACACCTTATACACACACAGCCTGCAGCTCATTCTATACACCTTATACACACAGCCTTCAGCTCATTCTATACACCTTATATACACACAGCCTGCAGCTCATTCTATACACCTTATACACACAGCCTGCAGCTCATTCTATACACCTTATACCCACACAGCCTGCAGCTCATTCTATACACCTTATACACACAGCCTGCAGCTCATTCTATACACCTTATACACACCTAGCTGGCATCTCATTCTATACACCTTATACACACAGCCTGCATCTCATTCTATACACCTTATACACACACAGCCTGCAGCTCATTCTATACACCTTATACACACACAGCCTGCAGCTCATTCTATACACCTTATACACACAGCCTGCAGCTCATTCTATACACCTTATACACACACAGCAAGCAGCTCATTCTATACACCTTATATACACACACAGCCTGCAGCTCATTCTATACACCATATACACGCAGCGTGCAGCTCATTCTATACACCTTATACACACAGCCTGCAACTCATTCTATACACCATATACACACACAGCCACAGGTCATTATAAACACCTTATACACACAGCCTGCAGGTCATTCTATACACCTTATACACACACAGCCTGCAGGTCATTCTATACACCTTATACACACACAGCCTGCAGCTCATTCTATACACCTTATACACAGCCTGCAGCTCATTCTATACACCTTATACACACAGCCTGCAGCTCATTCTATACACCTTACACATACAGCCTGCAGCTCATTCTATACACGTTATACACACATAGCCTGCAGCTCATTCTATACACCTTATACACACACAACCTGCAGATCATTCTACACACCTTATACACACACAGCCTGCAGGTCATTATATACACCTTATACACACACAGCCTGCAGCTCATTATATACACCTTAAACACACACAGCCTGCAGCTCATTCTATACACTCATTCTGTACACCTTATACACACAGCCTGCAGCTCATTCTATACACCTTATACACACACAGCCTGCAGCTCATTCTATACACCTTATACACACACAGTCTGCAGCTCATTCTATACACCTTATACACACACAGCCTGCAGGTCATTCTATACAGCTTATACACACACACAGCCTGCAGCTCATTCTATACACCTTATACACACACAGCCTGCAGCTCATTCTATACACCTTATACACACACAGCCTGCAGCTCATTCTATACACCTTATACACACACACAGACTGCAGCTCATTCTATACACCTTATACACACACAGCCTGCAGCTCATTCTATACACCTTATACACACACAGCCTGCAGGTCATTCTATACACCTTATACACACAGCCTACAGCTCATTCTATACACCTTATACACACACACAGCCTGCAGCTCATTCTATACACCTTATACACACACAGTCTGCAGCTCATTCTATACACCTTATACACACACAGCCTGCAGGTCATTATATACAGCTTATACACACACACACAGCCTGCAGCTCATTCTATACACCTTATACACACACAGCCTGCAGCTCATTCTATACACCTTATACACACACAGCCTGCAGCTCATTCTATAAACCTTATACACACACACAGCCTGCAGCTCATTCTATACACCTTATACACACACAGCCTGCAGCTCATTCTATACACCTTATACACACACAGCCTGCAGGTCATTCTATACACCTTATACACACACAGCCTGCAGCTCATTCTATACACCTTATACACACAGCCTGCAGCTCATTCTATACACCTTATACACACAGCATGCAGCTCATTCTATACACCTTAAACACACAGCCTGCAGGTCAATCTATACACCTTATACACACACAGCCTGCAGGTCATTCTATACACCTTATACACACACAGCCTGCAGCTCATTCTATACACCTTATACACACACAGCCTGCAGCTCATTCTATACACCTTACACACACAGCCTGCAGCTCATTCTATACACCTTATACACACACTGTCTGCAGCTCATACTATACACCTTATACACACACAGCCTGCAGCTCATTCTATACACCTTATACACACAGCCTTCAGCTCATTCTATACACCTTATATACACACAGCCTGCAGCTCATTCTATACACCTTATACACACAGCCTGCAGCTCATTCTATACACCTTATACCCACACAGCCTGCAGCTCATTCTATACACCTTATACACACTGCCTGCAGCTCATTCTATACACCTTATACACACCTAGCTGGCATCTCATTCTATACACCTTATACACACAGCCTGCATCTCATTCTATACACCTTATACACACACAGCCTGCAGCTCATTCTATACACCTTATACACACACAGACTGCAGCTCATTCTATACACCTTATACACACAGCCTGCAGCTCATTCTATACACCTTATACACACACAGCAAGCAGCTCATTCTATACACCTTATATACACACACAGCCTGCAGCTCATTCTATACACCATATACACGCAGCGTGCAGCTCATTCTATACACCTTATACACACAGCCTGCAACTCATTCTATACACCATATACACACACAGCCACAGGTCATTATAAACACCTTATACACACAGCCTGCAGGTCATTCTATACACCTTAAACACACACAGCCTGCAGGTCATTCTATACACCTTATACACACACAGCCTGCAGCTCATTCTATACACCTTATACACAGCCTGCAGCTCATTCTATACACCTTATACACACAGCCTGCAGCTCATTCTTTACACCTTACACATACAGCCTGCAGCTCATTCTATACACGTTATACACACATAGCCTGCAGCTCATTCTATACACCTTATACACACACAGCCTGCAGATCATTCTACACACCTTATACACACACAGCCTGCAGGTCATTATATACACCTTATACACACACAGCCTGCAGCTCATTATATACACCTTAAACACACACAGCCTGCAGCTCATTCTATACACTCATTCTGTACACCTTATACACACAGCCTGCAGCTCATTCTATACACCTTATACACACACAGCCTGCAGCTCATTCTATACACCTTATACACACACAGTCTGCAGCTCATTCTATACACCTTATACACACACAGCCTGCAGGTCATTCTATACAGCTTATACACACACACAGCCTGCAGCTCATTCTATACACCTTATACACACACAGCCTGCAGCTCATTCTATACACCTTATACACACACAGCCTGCAGCTCATTCTATACACCTTATACACACACACAGACTGCAGCTCATTCTATACACCTTATACACACACAGCCTGCAGCTCATTCTATACACCTTATACACACACAGACTGCAGGTCATTCTATACACCTTATACACACAGCCTGCAACTCATTCTATACACCTTATACACACAGCCTGCAGCTTATTCTATACACCTTATACACACACAGCCTGCAGGTCATTCTATACACCTTATACACACACAGCCTGCAGCTCATTCTATACACCTTATACATACACAACCTGCAGCTCATTCTATACACCTTATACACACACAGCCTGCAGCTCATTCTATACACATAATACACACAGCCTGCAGCTCATTCTATACACCTTATACACACACAGCCTGCAGCTCATTCTATACACCTTATACACACACAGCCTGCAGCTCATTCTATACACCTTATACACACAGCCTGCATCTCATTCTATACACCTTATACACACAGTCTGCAGGTCATTCTATACACCTTATACACACAGCCTGCAGGTCATTCTATACACCTTATACACACAGTCTGCATCTAATTCTATACACCTTATACACACACAGCCTGCAGCTCATTCTATACACCTTATATACACACAGCCTGCAGGTGATTATATACACCTTATACACACACAGCCTGCAGCTCATTCTATACACCTTATACACACAGCCTGCAGCTCATTCTATACACCTTATACACACAGCCTGCAGGTCATTCTATACACCTTATACACACAGCCTGCAGCTCATTCTATACACCTTATACACACACACAGCCTGCAGCTCATTCTATACACCTTATACACACACACAGCCTGCAGCTCATTCTATACACATTATACACACAGCCTGCAGGTCATTCTATACACCTTATACACACACAGACTGCAGCTCATTCTATACACCTTATAAACACAGCCTGCAGCTCATTCTATACACCTTATACACACAGCCTGCAGCTCATTCTATACACCTTATACACACACAGCCTGCAGCTCATTCTATACACCTTATACACACACAGCCTGCAGCTCAATCTATACACCTTATACACGCATAGCCGGCAGCTCATTCTATACACCTTATACACACAGCCTGCAGCTCATTCTATACACCTTATACACACACAGCCTGCAGCTCATTCTATACACCTTATACACACACAGCCTGCAGCTCATTCTATACACCTTATACACACACAGCCTGCAGCTCATTCTATACACCTTATACACACAGCCTGCAGTTCATTCTATACACCTTATACACACAGCCTGCAGCTCATTCTATACACCTTATACACACACAGTCTGCATCTCATTTTATACACCTTATACACACACAGCCTGCAGCTCATTCTATACACCTTATACACACAGCCTGCTGTTCATTCTATACACCTTATACACACAGCCTTCAGTTCTATACACCTTCTATACACACAGCCTGCAGCTCATTCTATACACCTTATACACACAGCCTGCAGCTCATTCTATACACCTTATACACACAGCCTGCAGCTCATTCTATACACATTATACACACAGCCTGCAGTTCATTCTATACACCTTACACAGCCTGCAGGTCATTCTATACACCTTATACACACAGCCTGCAGCTCATTCTATACACCTTATACACACACAGCCTGCAGCTCATTCTATACACCTTATACACACAGCCTGCAGCTCATTGTATACACCTTATACACACACAGCCTGCAGCTCATTCTATACACCTTATACACACACAGCCTGCAGCTCATTCTATACACCTTATACACACACAGCCTGCAGCTCATTCTATACACCTTATACACACAGCCTGCAGCTCATTCTATACACCTTATACACACACAGTCTGCATCTCATTCTATACACCTTATACACACAGCCTGTAGTTCATTCTATACACCTTATACACACAGCCTGTAGTTCTATACACCTTCTATACACACAGCCTGCAGCTCATTCTATACGCCTTATACACACAGCCTGCAGCTCATTCTATACACCTTATACACACAGCCTGCAGCTCATTCTATACACCTTATACACACACAGCCTGCAGCTCATTCTTTACACCTTATATACACACACAGCCTGCAGCTCATTCTATACACCTTATACACGCAGCCTGCAGCTCATTCTATACACCTTATACACACACAGCCTGCAACTCATTCTATACACCTTATACACACAGCCTGCAGGTCATTCTAAACACCTTATACACACAGCCTGCAGGTCATTCTATACACCTTATACACACACAGCCTGCAGCTCATTCTATACATCTTATACACACACAGCCTGCAGGTCATTCTATACACCTTATACACACACAGCCTGCAGCTCATTCTATACACCTTATACACACAGCCTGCAGCTCATTCTATACACCTTATACACACACAGCCTGCAGCTCATTCTATACACCTTATACACACAGCCTGCAGCTCATTCGATACACCTTATACACACACAGCCTGCAGCTCATTCGATACACCTTATACACACACAGCCTGCAGCTCATACGATACACCTTATACACACACAGCCTGCAGCTCATTCTATACACCTTATACACACAGCCTGCAGCTCATTCTATACACCTTATACACACAGCCTGCAGCTCATTCTATACACCTTATACACACACAGCATGCAGCTCATTCTATACACCTTATACACACACACAGCCTGCAGCTCATTCTATACACCTTATACACACATAGCTGGCATCTCATTCTATACACCTTATACACACAGCCTGCAGCTCATTCTATACACCTTATACACACACAGCCTGCAGCTTATTCTATACACCGTATACACACACACAGCCTGCAGCTCATTCTATACACCTTATACACACACAGTCTGCATCTCATTCTATACACCTTATACACACACAGCCTGCAGCTCATTCGATACACCTTATACACACAGCCTGCAGCTCATTCGATACACCTTATACACACACTGTCTGCATCTCATTCTATACACCTTATACACACACAGCCTGCAGCTGATTCTATACACCTTATACACACAGCCTGCAGTTCATTCTATACACCTTATACACACAGCCTGTAGTTCTATACACCTTCTATACACACAGCCTGCAGCTCACTCTATACACCTTATACACACAGACTGCAGCTCATTCTATACACCTTATACACACAGCCTGCAGGTCATTCTATACACCTTATACACACAGCCTGCAGCTCATTCTATACACCTTATACACACACAGCAAGCAGCTCATTCTATACACCTTATATACACACACAGCCTGCAGCTCATAATATACACCTTATACACGCAGCCTGCAGCTCATTCTATACACCTTATATACACACAGCCTGCAACTCATTCTATACACCATATACACACACAGCCACAGGTCATTATAAACACCTTATACACACAGCCTGCAGGTCATTCTATACACGTTATACACACACAGCCTGCAGGTCATTCTATACACCTTATACACACACAGCCTGCAGCTCATTCTATACACCTTATACACAGCCTGCAGCTCATTCTATACACCTTACACACACAGCCTGCAGCTCATTCTATACACCTTACACATACAGCCTGCAGCTCATTCTATACACGTTATACACACACAGCCTGCAGCTCATTCTATACACCTTATACACACATAGCCTGCAGGTCATTCTATACACCTTATACACACACAGCCTGCAGGTCATTATATACACCTTATACACACACAGCCTGCAGCTCATTATATACACCATAAACACACACAGCCTGCAGCTCATTATATACACCTTATACACACACAGCCTGCAGCTCATTCTATACACTCATTCTATACACCTTATACACACAGCCTGCAGCTCATTCTATACACCTTATACACACACACACAGCCTGCAGCTCATTCTATACACCTTATACACACACAGTCTGCAGCTCATTCTATACACCTTATACACACACAGCCTGCAGGTCATTCTATACAGCTTATACACACACACACAGCTTGCAGCTCATTCTATACACCTTATACACACACAGCCTGCAGCTCATTCTATACACCTTATACACACACAGCCTGCAGCTCATTCTATACACCTTATACACACAGCCTGCAGCTCATTCTATACACCTTATACACACACAGCCTGCAGCTCATTCTATACACCTTATACACACACAGCCTGCAGCTCATTCTATACACCTTATACACACAGCCTGCAGCTCATTCTATACACCTTATACACACACAGTCTGCATCTCATTCTATACACCTTATACACACAGCCTGTAGTTCATTCTATACACATTATACACACAGCCTGTAGTTCTATACACCTTCTATACACACAGCCTGCAGCTCATTCTATACGCCTTATACACACAGCCTGCAGCTCATTCTATACACCTTATACACACAGCCTGCAGCTCATTCTATACACCTTATACACACACAGCCTGCAGCTCATTCTTTACACCTTATATACACACACAGCCTGCAGCTCATTCTATACACCTTATACACGCAGCCTGCAGCTCATTCTATACACCTTATACACACACAGCCTGCAACTCATTCTATACACCTTATACACACAGCCTGCAGGTCATTCTAAACACCTTATACACACAGCCTGCAGGTCATTCGATACACCTTATACACACACAGCCTGCAGCTCATTCGATACACCTTATACACACACAGCCTGCAGCTCATACGATACACCTTATACACACACAGCCTGCAGCTCATTCTATACACCTTATACACACAGCCTGCAGCTCATTCTATACACCTTATACACACAGCCTGCAGCTCATTCTATACACCTTATACACACACAGCCTGCAGCTCATTCTATACACCTTATACACACACAGCCTGCAGCTCATTCTATACACCTTATACACACATAGCTGGCATCTCATTCTATACACCTTATACACACAGCCTGCAGCTCATTCTATACACCTTATACACACACAGCCTGCAGCTTATTCTATACACCGTATACACACACACAGCCTGCAGCTCATTCTATACACCTTATACACACACAGTCTGCATCTCATTCTATACACCTTATACACACACAGCCTGCAGCTCATTCTATACACCTTATACACACAGCCTGCAGCTCATTCTATACACCTTATACACACACTGTCTGCATCTCATTCTATACACCTTATACACACACAGCCTGCAGCTGATTCTATACACCTTATACACACAGCCTGCAGTTCATTCTATACACCTTATACACACAGCCTGTAGTTCTATACACCTTCTATACACACAGCCTGCAGCTCACTCTATACACCTTATACACACAGACTGCAGCTCATTCTATACACCTTATACACACAGCCTGCAGGTCATTCTATACACCTTATACACACAGCCTGCAGCTCATTCTATACACCTTATACACACACAGCAAGCAGCTCATTCTATACACCTTATATACACACACAGCCTGCAGCTCATTCTATACACCTTATACACGCAGCCTGCAGCTCATTCTATACACCTTATACACACACAGCCTGCAACTCATTCTATACACCATATACACACACAGCCACAGGTCATTATAAACACCTTATACACACAGCCTGCAGGTCATTCTATACACGTTATACACACACAGCCTGCAGGTCATTCTATACACCTTATACACACACAGCCTGCAGCTCATTTTATACACCTTATACACAGCCTGCAGCTCATTCTATACACCTTACACACACAGCCTGCAGCTCATTCTATACACCTTACACATACAGCCTGCAGCTCATTCTATACACGTTATACACACACAGCCTGCAGCTCATTCTATACACCTTATACACACATAGCCTGCAGGTCATTCTATACACCTTATACACACACAGCCTGCAGGTCATTATATACACCTTATACACACACAGCCTGCAGCTCATTATATACACCTTAAACACACACAGCCTGCAGCTCATTCTATACACCTTATACACACACAGCCTGCAGCTCATTCTATACACTCATTCTATACACCTTATACACACAGCCTGCAGCTCATTCTATACACCTTATACACACACACACAGCCTGCAGCTCATTCTAAACACCTTATACACACACAGTCTGCAGCTCATTCTATACACCTTATACACACACAGCCTGCAGGTCATTCTATACAGCTTATACACACACACACAGCTTGCAGCTCATTCTATACACCTTATACACACACAGCCTGCAGCTCATTCTATACACCTTATACACACACAGCCTGCAGCTCATTCTATACACCTTATACACATACACAGCCTGCAGCTCATTCTATACACCTTATACACACACAGCCTGCTGCTCATTCTATACACCTTATACACACACAGCCTGCAGGTCATTCTATACACCTGATACACACAGCCTGCAGCTCATTCTATACACCTGATACACACAGCCTGCAGCTCATTCTATACACCTTATACACACAGCCTGCAGGTCATTCTATACACCTTATACACACACAGCCTGCAGCTCATTCTATACACCTTACACACACAGCCTGCAGCTCATTCTATACACCTTATACACACACAGCCTGCAGCTCATTCTATACACCTTACACACACAGCCTGCAGCTCATTTTATACACCTTATACACACAGCCTGCAGCTCATTTTATACACCTTATACCCACACAGCCTGCAGATCATTCTATACACCTTATACACACAGCCTGCAGCTCATTCTATACACCTTATACACACCTAGCTGGCATCTCAATCTATACACCTTATAAACACAGCCTGCAGCTCATTCTATACACCTTATACACACACAGCCTGCAGCTCATTCTATACACCTTATACACACACAGCCTGCAGCTCATTCTATACACCTTATACACACAGCCTGCAGCTCATTCTATACACCTTATACACACTCAGCAAGCAGCTCATTCTATACACCTTATATACACACACAGCCTGCAGCTCATTCTATACACCTTATACACGCAGCCTGCAGCTCATTCTATACACCTTATACACACACAGCCTGCAGCTCATTATATACACCTTAAACACACACATCCTGCAGCTCATTATATACACCTTATACACACACAGCCTGCAGCTCATTCTATACACTCATTCTATACAACTTATACACACAGCCTGCAGCTCATTATATACACCTTATACACACACACACAGTCTGCAGCTCATTCTATACACCTTATACACACACAGTCTGCAGCTCATTCTATACACCTTATACACACACAGCCTGGAGGTCATTATATACAGCTTATACACACACACAGCCTGCAGCTCATTCTATACACTTTATACACACACAGCCTGCAGCTCATTCTATACACCTTACACATACAGCCTGCAGCTCATTCTATACACATTATACACACACAGCCTGCAGCTCATTCTATACACCTTATACACACACAGCCTGCAGATCATTCTACACACCTTATACACACACAGCCTGCAGGTCATTCTATACACCTTATACACACACAGCCTGCAGCTCATTCTATACACCTTATACACACAGCCTGCAGTTCATTCTATACACCTTATACACACAGCCTTCAGTTCTATACACCTTCTATACACACAGCCTGCAGCTCATTCTATACACCTTACACAGCCTGCAGCTCATTCTATACACCTTATACACACAGCCTGCAGCTCATTCTATACACCTTATACACACACAGCCTGCAGCTCATTCTATACACCTTATACACACAGCCTGCAGCTCATTCTATACACCTTATACACACACAGCCTGCAGATCATTCTATACACCTTATACACACACAGCCTGAAGCTCATTCTATACACCTTATACACACACAGCCTGCAGCTCATTCTATACACCTTATACACACATAGCTGGCATCTCATTCTATACACCTTATACACACAGCCTGCAGCTCATTCTATACACCTTATACACACACAGTCTGCAGCTCATTCTATACACCTTATACACACACAGCCTGCAGCTCATTCTATACACCTTATACACACAGCCTGCAGCTCATTCTATACACCTTATACACACACAGTCTGCATCTCATTCTATACACCTTATACACACACAGCCTGCAGTTCATTCTATACACCTTATACACACAGCCTGTAGTTCATTCTATACACCTTAACAGCCTGTAGTTCTATACACCTTCTATACACACAGCCTGCAGCTCATTCTATACACCTTATACACACTGCCTGCAGCTCATTCTATACACCTTATACACACAGCCTGCAGGTCATTCTATACACCTTATACACACAGCCTGCAGCTCATTCTATACACCTTATACACACACAGCCTGCAGCTCATTCTTTACACCTTATATACACACACAGCCTGCAGCTCATTCTATACACCTTATACACGCAGCCTGCAGCTCATTCTATACACCTTATACACACACAGCCTGCAACTCATTCTATACACCTTATACACACAGCCTGCAGGTCATTCTAAACACCTTATACACACAGCCTGCAGGTCATTCTATACACCTTATACACACACAGCCTGCAGCTCATTCTATACACCTTATACACACACAGCCTGCAGGTCATTCTATACACCTTATACACACACAGCCTGCAGATCATTCTACACACCTTATACACACACAGCCTGCAGGTCATTCTATACACCTTATACACACACAGCCTGCAGCTCATTCTATACACCTTAAACACACACAGCCTGCAGCTCATTCTATACACCTTATACACACACAGCCTGCAGCTCAATCTATACACTCATTCTATACACCTTATACACACAGCCTGCAGCTCATTCTATACACCTTATACACACACAGCCTGCAGCTCATTCTATACACCTTATACACACACAGTCTGCAGCTCATTCTATACACCTTATACACACACAGCCTGCAGGTCATTCTATACAGCTTATACACACACACACAGCCTGCAGCTCATTCTATACACCTTATAAACACACAGCCTGCAGCTCATTCTATACACCTTATACACACACAGCCTGCAGCTCATTCTATACACCTTATACACACACACAGCCTGCAGCTCATTCTATACACCTTATACACACACAGCCTGCAGGTCATTCTATACACCTTATACACACACAGCCTGCAGCTCATTCTATACACCTTACACACACAGCCTGCAGCTCATTCTATACACCTTATACACACACTGTCTGCAGCTCATACTATACACCTTATACACACACAGCCTGCAGCTCATTCTATACACCTTATACACACAGCCTTCAGCTCATTCTATACACCTTATATACACACAGCCTGTAGCTCATTCTATACACCTTATACACACAGCCTGCAGCTCATTCTATACACCTTATACACACAGCCTGCAGATCATTCGATAGACCTTATACACACAGCCTGCAGCTCATTCTATACACCTTATACATACCTAGCTGGCATCTCATTCTATACACCTTATACACACACAGCCTGCAGCTCATTCTATACACCTTATACACACACAGCCTGCAGCTCATTCTATACACCTTATACACACAGCCTGCAGCTCATTCTATACACCTTATACACACACAGCCTGCAGCTCATTCTATACACCTTATATACACACAGCCTGCAGCTCATTCTATACACCTTATACACACACAGCCTGCAGCTCATTCTATACACCTTATACACACACAGTCTGCAGCTCATACTATACACCTTATACACACACAGCCTGCAGCTCAATCTATACACCTTATACACACAGCCTGCAGCTCATTCTATACACCTTATACACACAGTCTGCATCTCATTCTATACACCTTATACACACACAGCCTGCAGCTGATTCTATACACCTTATACACACAGCCTGCAGTTCATTCTATACACCTTATACACACAACCTGTAGTTCTATACACCTTCTATACACACAGCCTGCAGCTCACTCTATACACCTTATACACACAGCCTGCAGCTCATTCTATACACCTTATACACACAGCCTGCAGGTCATTCTATACACCTTATAAACACAGCCTGCAGCTCATTCTATACACCTTATACACACACAGCCTGCAGCTCATTCTTTACACCTTATATACACACACAGCCTGCAGCTCATTCTATACACCTTATACACGCAGCCTGCAGCTCATTCTATACACCTTATACACACACAGCCTGCAACTCATTCTATACACCTTATACACACAGCCTGCAGGTCATTCTAAACACCTTATACACACAGCCTGCAGGTCATTCTATACACCTTATACACACACAGCCTGCAGCTCATTCTATACACCTTATACACACACAGCCTGCAGGTCATTCTATACACCTTATACACACACAGCCTGCAGATCATTCTACACACCTTATACACACACAGCCTGCAGGTCATTCTATACACCTTATACACACACAGCCTGCAGCTCATTCTATACACCTTAAACACACACAGCCTGCAGCTCATTCTATACACCTTATACACACACAGCCTGCAGCTCAATCTATACACTCATTCTATACACCTTATACACACAGCCTGCAGCTCATTCTATACACCTTATACACACACAGCCTGCAGCTCATTCTATACACCTTATACACACACAGTCTGCAGCTCATTCTATACACCTTATACACACACAGCCTGCAGGTCATTCTATACAGCTTATACACACACACACAGCCTGCAGCTCATTCTATACACCTTATAAACACACAGCCTGCAGCTCATTCTATACACCTTATACACACACAGCCTGCAGCTCATTCTATACACCTTATACACACACACAGCCTGCAGCTCATTCTATACACCTTATACACACACAGCCTGCAGGTCATTCTATACACCTTATACACACACAGCCTGCAGCTCATTCTATACACCTTACACACACAGCCTGCAGCTCATTCTATACACCTTATACACACACTGTCTGCAGCTCATACTATACACCTTATACACACACAGCCTGCAGCTCATTCTATACACCTTATACACACAGCCTTCAGCTCATTCTATACACCTTATATACACACAGCCTGCAGCTCATTCTATACACCTTATACACACAGCCTGCAGCTCATTCTATACACCTTATACACACAGCCTGCAGATCATTCGATAGACCTTATACACACAGCCTGCAGCTCATTCTATACACCTTATACATACCTAGCTGGCATCTCATTCTATACACCTTATACACACACAGCCTGCAGCTCATTCTATACACCTTATACACACACAGCCTGCAGCTCATTCTATACACCTTATACACACAGCCTGCAGCTCATTCTATACACCTTATACACACACAGCCTGCAGCTCATTCTATACACCTTATATACACACAGCCTGCAGCTCATTCTATACACCTTATACACACACAGCCTGCAGCTCATTCTATACACCTTATACACACACAGTCTGCAGCTCATACTATACACCTTATACACACACAGCCTGCAGCTCAATCTATACACCTTATACACACAGCCTGCAGCTCATTCTATACACCTTATACACACAGTCTGCATCTCATTCTATACACCTTATACACACACAGCCTGCAGCTGATTCTATACACCTTATACACACAGCCTGCAGTTCATTCTATACACCTTATACACACAACCTGTAGTTCTATACACCTTCTATACACACAGCCTGCAGCTCACTCTATACACCTTATACACACAGCCTGCAGCTCATTCTATACACCTTATACACACAGCCTGCAGGTCATTCTATACACCTTATACACACAGCCTGCAGCTCATTCTATACACCTTATACACACACAGCAAGCAGCTCATTCTATACACCTTATACACGCAGCCTGCAGCTCATTCTATACAGCTTATAAACACACAGCCTGCAACTCATTCTATACACCATATACACACACAGCCACAGGTCATTATAAACACCTTATACACACAGCCTGCAGGTCATTCTATACACCTTATACACACACAGCCTGCAGGTCATTCTATACACCTTATACACACACAGCCTGCAGCTCATTCTATACACCTTATACACAGCCTGCAGCTCATTCTATACACCTTATACACACAGCCTGCAGCTCATTCTATACACCTTACACATACAGCCTGCAGCTCATTCTATACACATTATACACACACAGCCTGCAGCTCATTCTATACACCTTATACACACATAGCCTGCAGGTCATTCTACACACCTTATACACACACAGCCTGCAGATCATTCTACACACCTTAAACACACACAGCCTGCAGCTCATTATATACACCTTATACACACACAGCCTGCAGCTCATTCTATACACTCATTCTATACACCTTATACACACAGCCTACAGCTCATTCTATACACCTTATACACACACACAGCCTGCAGCTCATTCTATACACCTTATACACACACAGTCTGCAGCTCATTCTATACACCTTATACACACACAGCCTGCAGGTCATTATATACAGCTTATACACACACACACAGCCTGCAGCTCATTCTATACACCTTATACACACACAGCCTGCAGCTCATTCTATACACCTTATACACACACAGCCTGCAGCTCATTCTATAAACCTTATACACACACACAGCCTGCAGCTCATTCTATACACCTTATACACACACAGCCTGCAGGTCATTCTATACACCTTATACACACACAGCCTGCAGCTCATTCTATACACCTTATACACACAGCCTGCAGCTCATTCTATACACCTTATACACACAGCCTGCAGCTCATTCTATACACCTTATACACACAGCATGCAGCTCATTCTATACACCTTAAACACACAGCCTGCAGGTCATTCTATACACCTTATACACACACAGCCTGCAGCTCATTCTATACACCTTATACACACACAGCCTGCAGCTCATTCTATACACCTTATACACACACAGCCTGCAGCTCATTCTATACACCTTACACACACAGCCTGCAGCTCATTCTATACACCTTATACACACACTGTCTGCAGCTCATACTATACACATTATACACACACAGCCTGCAGCTCATTCTATACACCTTATACACACAGCCTTCAGCTTATTCTATACACCTTATATACACAGAGCCTGCAGCTCATTCTATACACCTTATACACACAGCCTGCAGCTCATTCTATACACCTTATACCCACACAGCCTGCAGCTCATTCTATACACCTTATACACACAGCCTGCAGCTCATTCTATACACCTTATACACACCTAGCTGGCATCTCATTCTATACACCTTATACACACAGCCTGCATCTCATTCTATACACCTTATACACACACAGCCTGCAGCTCATTCTATACACCTTATACACACACAGCCTGCAGCTCATTCTATACACCTTATACACACAGCCTGCAGCTCATTCTATACACCTTATACACACACAGTCTGCAGCTCATACTATACACCTTATACACACACAGCCTGCAGCTCATTCTATACACCTTATACACACAGCCTGCAGCTCATTCTATACAGCTTGTATACACACAGCCTGCAGCTCATTCTATACACCTTATACACACAGCCTACAGCTCATTCTATACACCTTATACACACACAGCCTGCAGATCATTCTATACACCTTATACACACAGCCTGCAGCTCATTCTATACACCTTATACACACACAGCCTGCAGCTCATTCTATACACCTTACACACACAGCCTGCAGCTCATTCTATACACCTTATACACACACAGCCTGCAGGTCATACTATACACATTATACACACACAGCCTGCAGCTCATTCTATACACCTTATACACACAGCCTGCAGCTCATTCTATACACCTTATACACACACAGCCTGCAGCTCATTCTATACACCTTATACACACAGCCTGCAGCTCATTCTATACACCTTATACACACTCAGCAAGCAGCTCATTCTATACACCTTATATACACACACAGCCTGCAGCTCATTCTATACACCTTATACACGCAGCCTGCAGCTCATTCTATACACCTTATACACACACAGCCTGCAGCTCATTATATACACCTTAAACACACACAGCCTGCAGCTCATTATATACACCTTATACACACACAGCCTGCAGCTCATTATATACACCTTAAACACACACAGCCTGCAGCTCATTATATACACCTTATACACACACAGCCTGCAGCTCATTCTATACACTCATTCTATACAACTTATACACACAGCCTGCAGCTCATTATATACACCTTATACACACACACACAGTCTGCAGCTCATTCTATACACCTTATACACACACAGTCTGCAGCTCATTCTATACACCTTATACACACACAGCCTGGAGGTCATTATATACAGCTTATACACACACACAGCCTGCAGCTCATTCTATACACTTTATACACACACAGCCTGCAGCTCATTCTATACACCTTACACATACAGCCTGCAGCTCATTCTATACACGTTATACACACACAGCCTGCAGCTCATTCTATACACCTTATACACACACAGCCTGCAGATCATTCTACACACCTTATACACACACAGCCTGCAGGTCATTCTATACACCTTATACACACACAGCCTGCAGCTCATTCTATACACCTTATACACACAGCCTGCAGTTCATTCTATACACCTTATACACACAGCCTTCAGTTCTATACACCTTCTATACACACAGCCTGCAGCTCATTCTATACACCTTACACAGCCTGCAGCTCATTCTATACACCTTATACACACAGCCTGCAGCTCATTCTATACACCTTATACACACACAGCCTGCAGCTCATTCTATACACCTTATACACACAGCCTGCAGCTCATTCTATACACCTTATACACACACAGCCTGCAGATCATTCTATACACCTTATACACACACAGCCTGCAGCTCATTCTATACACCTTATACACACACAGCCTGCAGCTCATTCTATACACCTTATACACACATAGCTGGCATCTCATTCTATACACCTTATACACACAGCCTGCAGCTCATTCTATACACCTTATACACACACAGTCTGCAGCTCATTCTATACACCTTATACACACACAGCCTGCAGCTCATTCTATACACCTTATACACACAGCCTGCAGCTCATTCTATACACCTTATACACACACAGTCTGCATCTCATTCTATACACCTTATACACACACAGCCTGCAGTTCATTCTATACACCTTATACACACAGCCTGTAGTTCATTCTATACACCTTAACAGCCTGTAGTTCTATACACCTTCTATACACACAGCCTGCAGCTCATTCTATACACCTTATACACACTGCCTGCAGCTCATTCTATACACCTTATACACACAGCCTGCAGGTCATTCTATACACCTTATACACACAGCCTGCAGCTCATTCTATACACCTTATACACACACAGCCTGCAGCTCATTCTTTACACCTTATATACACACACAGCCTGCAGCTCATTCTATACACCTTATACACGCAGCCTGCAGCTCATTCTATACACCTTATACACACACAGCCTGCAACTCATTCTATACACCTTATACACACAGCCTGCAGGTCATTCTAAACACCTTATACACACAGCCTGCAGGTCATTCTATACACCTTATACACACACAGCCTGCAGCTCATTCTATACACCTTATACACACACAGCCTGCAGGTCATTCTATACACCTTATACACACACAGCCTGCAGATCATTCTACACACCTTATACACACACAGCCTGCAGGTCATTCTATACACCTTATACACACACAGCCTGCAGCTCATTCTATACACCTTAAACACACACAGCCTGCAGCTCATTCTATACACCTTATACACACACAGCCTGCAGCTCAATCTATACACTCATTCTATACACCTTATACACACAGCCTGCAGCTCATTCTATACACCTTATACACACACAGCCTGCAGCTCATTCTATACACCTTATACACACACAGTCTGCAGCTCATTCTATACACCTTATACACACACAGCCTGCAGGTCATTCTATACAGCTTATACACACACACACAGCCTGCAGCTCATTCTATACACCTTATAAACACACAGCCTGCAGGTCATTCTATACACCTTATACACACACAGCCTGCAGATCATTCTACACACCTTATACACACACAGCCTGCAGGTCATTCTATACACCTTATACACACACAGCCTGCAGCTCATTCTATACACCTTAAACACACACAGCCTGCAGCTCATTCTATACACCTTATACACACACAGCCTGCAGCTCAATCTATACACTCATTCTATACACCTTATACACACAGCCTGCAGCTCATTCTATACACCTTATACAGACACAGCCTGCAGCTCATTCTATACACCTTATACACACACAGTCTGCAGCTCATTCTATACACCTTATACAAACACAGCCTGCAGGTCATTCTATACAGCTTATACACACACACACAGCCTGCAGCTCATTCTATACACCTTATAAACACACAGCCTGCAGCTCATTCTATACACCTTATACACACACAGCCTGCAGCTCATTCTATACACCTTATACACACACACAGCCTGCAGCTCATTCTATACACCTTATACACACACAGCCTGCAGGTCATTCTATACACCTTATACACACACAGCCTGCAGCTCATTCTATACACCTTACACACACAGCCTGCAGCTCATTCTATACACCTTATACACACACTGTCTGCAGCTCATACTATACACCTTATACACACACAGCCTGCAGCTCATTCTATACACCTTATACACACAGCCTTCAGCTCATTCTATACACCTTATATACACACAGCCTGCAGCTCATTCTATACACCTTACACACACAGCCTGCAGCTCATTCTATACACCTTATACACACACTGTCTGCAGCTCATACTATACACCTTATACACACACAGCCTGCAGCTCATTCTATACACCTTATACACACAGCCTTCAGCTCATTCTATACACCTTATATACACACAGCCTGCAGCTCATTCTATACACCTTATACACACAGCCTGCAGCTCATTCTATACACCTTATACACACAGCTTGCAGATCATTCGATAGACCTTATACACACAGCCTGCAGCTCATTCTATACACCTTATACATACCTAGCTGGCATCTCATTCTATACACCTTATACACACACAGCCTGCAGCTCATTCTATACACCTTATACACACACAGCCTGCAGCTCATTCTATACACCTTATACACACAGCCTGCAGCTCATTCTATACACCTTATACACACACAGCCTGCAGCTCATTCTATACACCTTATATACACACAGCCTGCAGCTCATTCTATACACCTTATACACACACAGCCTGCAGCTCATTCTATACACCTTATACACACACAGTCTGCAGCTCATACTATACACCTTATACACACACAGCCTGCAGCTCAATCTATACACCTTATACACACAGCCTGCAGCTCATTCTATACACCTTATACACACAGTCTGCATCTCATTCTATACACCTTATACACACACAGCCTGCAGCTGATTCTATACACCTTATACACACAGCCTGCAGTTCATTCTATACACCTTATACACACAACCTGTAGTTCTATACACCTTCTATACACACAGCCTGCAGCTCACTCTATACACCTTATACACACAGCCTGCAGCTCATTCTATACACCTTATACACACAGCCTGCAGGTCATTCTATACACCTTATACACACAGCCTGCAGCTCATTCTATACACCTTATACACACACAGCAAGCAGCTCATTCTATACACCTTATACACGCAGCCTGCAGCTCATTCTATACAGCTTATACACACACAGCCTGCAACTCATTCTATACACCATATACACACACAGCCACAGGTCATTATAAACACCTTATACACACAGCCTGCAGGTCATTCTATACACCTTATACACACACAGCCTGCAGGTCATTCTATACACCTTATACACACACAGCCTGCAGCTCATTCTATACACCTTATACACAGCCTGCAGCTCATTCTATACACCTTATACACACAGCCTGCAGCTCATTCTATACACCTTACACATACAGCCTGCAGCTCATTCTATACACATTATACACACACAGCCTGCAGCTCATTCTATACACCTTATACACACATAGCCTGCAGGTCATTCTACACACCTTATACACACACAGCCTGCAGATCATTCTACACACCTTAAACACACACAGCCTGCAGCTCATTATATACACCTTATACACACACAGCCTGCAGCTCATTCTATACACTCATTCTATACACCTTATACACACAGCCTACAGCTCATTCTATACACCTTATACACACACACAGCCTGCAGCTCATTCTATACACCTTATACACACACAGTCTGCAGCTCATTCTATACACCTTATACACACACAGCCTGCAGGTCATTATATACAGCTTATACACACACACACAGCCTGCAGCTCATTCTATACACCTTATACACACACAGCCTGCAGCTCATTCTATACACCTTATACACACACAGCCTGCAGCTCATTCTATAAACCTTATACACACACACAGCCTGCAGCTCATTCTATACACCTTATACACACACAGCCTGCAGGTCATTCTATACACCTTATACACACACAGCCTGCAGCTCATTCTATACACCTTATACACACAGCCTGCAGCTCATTCTATACACCTTATACACACAGCCTGCAGCTCATTCTATACACCTTAAACACACAGCCTGCAGGTCATTCTATACACCTTATACACACACAGCCTGCAGCTCATTCTATACACCTTATACACACACAGCCTGCAGCTCATTCTATACACCTTATACACACACAGCCTGCAGCTCATTCTATACACCTTACACACACAGCCTGCAGCTCATTCTATACACCTTATACACACACTGTCTGCAGCTCATACTATACACATTATACACACACAGCCTGCAGCTCATTCTATACACCTTATACACACAGCCTTCAGCTCATTCTATACACCTTATATACACAGAGCCTGCAGCTCATTCTATACACCTTATACACACAGCCTGCAGCTCATTCTATACACCTTATACCCACACAGCCTGCAGCTCATTCTATACACCTTATACACACAGCCTGCAGCTCATTCTATACACCTTATACACACCTAGCTGGCATCTCATTCTATACACCTTATACACACAGCCTGCATCTCATTCTATACACCTTATACACACACAGCCTGCAGCTCATTCTATACACCTTATACACACACAGCCTGCAGCTCATTCTATACACCTTATACACACACAGCAAGCAGCTCATTCTATACACCTTATATACACACACAGCCTGCAGCTCATTCTATACACCTTATACACGCAGCGTGCAGCTCATTCTATACACCTTATACACACAGCCTGCAACTCATTCTATACACCATATACACACACAGCCACAGGTCATTATAAACACCTTATACACACAGCCTGCAGGTCATTCTATACACCTTATACACACACAGCCTGCAGGTCATTCTATACACCTTATACACACACAGCCTGCAGCTCATTCTATACACCTTATACACAGCCTGCAGCTCATTCTATACACCTTATACACACAGCCTGCAGCTCATTCTATACACCTTACACATACAGCCTGCAGCTCATTCTATACACGTTATACACACATAGCCTGCAGCTCATTCTATACACCTTATACACACACAGCCTGCAGATCATTCTACACACCTTATACACACACAGCCTGCAGGTCATTATATACACCTTATACACACACAGCCTGCAGCTCATTATATACACCTTAAACACACACAGCCTGCAGCTCATTCTATACACTCATTCTATACACCTTATACACACAGCCTGCAGCTCATTCTATACACCTTATACACACACAGCCTGCAGCTCATTCTATACACCTTATACACACACAGTCTGCAGCTCATTCTATACACCTTATACACACACAGCCTGCAGGTCATTCTATACAGCTTATACACACACACAGCCTGCAGCTCATTCTATACACCTTATACACACACAGCCTGCAGCTCATTCTATACACCTTATACACACACAGCCTGCAGCTCATTCTATACACCTTATACACACACACAGAGTGCAGCTCATTCTATACACCTTATACACACAAAGCCTGCAGCTCATTCTATACACCTTATACACACACAGCCTGCAGGTCATTCTATACACCTTATACACACAGCCTGCAACTCATTCTATACACCTTATACACACAGCCTGCAGCTCATTCTATACACCTTATACACACACAGCCTGCAGGTCATTCTATACACCTTATACACACACAGCCTGCAGCTCATTCTATACACCTTATACACACACAGCCTGCAGCTCATTCTATACACCTTATACATACACAACCTGCAGCTCATTCTATACACCTTATACACACACAGCCTGCAGCTCATTCTATACACATAATACACACAGCCTGCAGCTCATTCTATACACCTTATACACACACAGCCTGCAGCTCATTCTATACACCTTATACACACACAGCCTGCAGCTCATTCTATACACCTTATACACACAGCCTGCATCTCATTCTATACACCTTATACACACAGTCTGCAGGTCATTCTATACACCTTATACACACAGCCTGCAGGTCATTCTATACACCTTATACACACAGTCTGCATCTAATTCTATACACCTTATACACACACAGCCTGCAGCTCATTCTATACACCTTATATACACACAGCCTGCAGGTGATTATATACACCTTATATACACACAGCCTGCAGCTCATTCTATACACCTTATACACACAGCCTGCAGCTCATTCTATACACCTTATACACACAGCCTGCAGGTCATTCTATACACCTTATACACACAGCCTGCAGCTCATTCTATACACATTATACACACACACAGCCTGCAGCTCATTCTATACACATTATACACACACACAGCCTGCAGCTCATTCTATACACCTTATACACACACACAGCCTGCAGCTCATTCTATACACATTATACACACAGCCTGCAGGTCATTCTATACACCTTATACACACACAGACTGCAGCTCATTCTATACACCTTATAAACACAGCCTGCAGCTCATTCTATACACCTTATACACACAGCCTGCAGCTCATTCTATACACCTTATACACACACAGCCTGCAGCTCATTCTATACACCTTATACACACACAGCCTGCAGCTCATTCTATACACCTTATACACGCATAGCCGGCAGCTCATTCTATACACCTTATACACACAGCCTGCAGCTCATTCTATACACCTTATACACACACAGCCTGCAGATCATTCTATACACCTTATACACACACAGCCTGCAGCTCATTCTATACACCTTATACACACACAGCCTGCAGCTCATTCTATACACCTTATACACACAGCCTGCAGTTCATTCTATACACCTTATACACACAGCCTGCAGCTCATTCTATACACCTTATACACACACAGTCTGCATCTCATTTTATACACCTTATACACACACAGCCTGCAGCTCATTCTATACACCTTATACACACAGCCTGCTGTTCATTCTATACACCTTATACACACAGCCTTCAGTTCTATACACTTTCTATGCACACAGCCTGCAGCTCATTCTATACACCTTATACACACAGCCTGCAGCTCATTCTATACACCTTATACACACAGCCTGCAGCTCATTCTATACACCTTACACAGCCTGCAGGTCATTCTATACACCTTATACACACAACCTGCAGCTCATTCTATACACCTTATACACACACAGCCTGCAGCTCATTCTATACACCTTATACACACACAGCCTGCAGCTCATTCTATACACCTTATACACACACAGCCTGCAGCTCATTCTATACACCTTATACACACACAGCCTGCAGCTCATTCTATACACCTTATACACACAGCCTGCAGCTCATTCTATACACCTTATACACACATAGCCTGCAGCTCATTCTATACACCTTATACACACATAGCCTGCAGGTCATTCTATACACCTTATACACACACAGCCTGCAGGTCATTATATACACCTTATACACACACAGCCTGCAGCTCATTATATACACCTTAAACACACACAGCCTGCAGCTCATTATATACACCTTATACACACACAGCCTGCAGCTCATTCTATACACTCATTCTATACACCTTATACACACAGCCTGCAGCTCATTCTATACACCTTATACACACACACACAGCCTGCAGCTCATTCTATACACCTTATACACACACAGTCTGCAGCTCATTCTATACACCTTATACACACACAGCCTGCAGGTCATTCTATACAGCTTATACACACACACACAGCCTGCAGCTCATTCTATACACATAATACACACAGCCTGCAGCTCATTCTATACACCTTATACACACACAGCCTGCAGCTCATTCTATACACCTTATACACACACAGCCTGCAGCTCATTCTATACACCTTATACACACAGCCTGCATCTCATTCTATACACCTTATACACACAGTCTGCAGGTCATTCTATACACCTTATACACACAGCCTGCAGGTCATTCTATACACCTTATACACACAGTCTGCATCTAATTCTATACACCTTATACACACACAGCCTGCAGCTCATTCTATACACCTTATATACACACAGCCTGCAGGTGATTATATACACCTTATACACACACAGCCTGCAGCTCATTCTATACACCTTATACACACAGCCTGCAGCTCATTCTATACACCTTATACACACAGCCTGCAGGTCATTCTATACACCTTATACACACAGCCTGCAGCTCATTCTATACACCTTATACACACACACAGCCTGCAGCTCATTCTATACACCTTATACACACACACAGCCTGCAGCTCATTCTATACACATTATACACACAGCCTGCAGGTCATTCTATACACCTTATACACACACAGACTGCAGCTCATTCTATACACCTTATAAACACAGCCTGCAGCTCATTCTATACACCTTATACACACAGCCTGCAGCTCATTCTATACACCTTATACACACACAGCCTGCAGCTCATTCTATACACCTTATACACACACAGCCTGCAGCTCAATCTATACACCTTATACACGCATAGCCGGCAGCTCATTCTATACACCTTATACACACAGCCTGCAGCTCATTCTATACACCTTATACACACACAGCCTGCAGCTCATTCTATACACCTTATACACACACAGCCTGCAGCTCATTCTATACACCTTATACACACACAGCCTGCAGCTCATTCTATACACCTTATACACACAGCCTGCAGTTCATTCTATACACCTTATACACACAGCCTGCAGCTCATTCTATACACCTTATACACACACAGTCTGCATCTCATTTTATACACCTTATACACACACAGCCTGCAGCTCATTCTATACACCTTATACACACAGCCTGCTGTTCATTCTATACACCTTATACACACAGCCTTCAGTTCTATACACCTTCTATACACACAGCCTGCAGCTCATTCTATACACCTTATACACACAGCCTGCAGCTCATTCTATACACCTTATACACACAGCCTGCAGCTCATTCTATACACATTATACACACAGCCTGCAGTTCATTCTATACACCTTACACAGCCTGCAGGTCATTCTATACACCTTATACACACAGCCTGCAGCTCATTCTATACACCTTATACACACACAGCCTGCAGCTCATTCTATACACCTTATACACACAGCCTGCAGCTCATTGTATACACCTTATACACACACAGCCTGCAGCTCATTCTATACACCTTATACACACACAGCCTGCAGCTCATTCTATACACCTTATACACACACAGCCTGCAGCTCATTCTATACACCTTATACACACAGCCTGCAGCTCATTCTATACACGTTATACACACACAGTCTGCATCTCATTCTATACACCTTATACACACAGCCTGTAGTTCATTCTATACACCTTATACACACAGCCTGTAGTTCTATACACCTTCTATACACACAGCCTGCAGCTCATTCTATACGCCTTATACACACAGCCTGCAGCTCATTCTATACACCTTATACACACAGCCTGCAGCTCATTCTATACACCTTATACACACACAGCCTGCAGCTCATTCTTTACACCTTATATACACACACAGCCTGCAGCTCATTCTATACACCTTATACACGCAGCCTGCAGCTCATTCTATACACCTTATACACACACAGCCTGCAACTCATTCTATACACCTTATACACACAGCCTGCAGGTCATTCTAAACACCTTATACACACAGCCTGCAGGTCATTCTATACACCTTATACACACACAGCCTGCAGCTCATTCTATACATCTTATACACACACAGCCTGCAGGTCATTCTATACACCTTATACACACACAGCCTGCAGCTCATTCTATACACCTTATACACACAGCCTGCAGCTCATTCTATACACCTTATACACACACAGCCTGCAGCTCATTCTATACACCTTATACACACAGCCTGCAGCTCATTCGATACACCTTATACACACACAGCCTGCAGCTCATTCGATACACCTTATACACACACAGCCTGCAGCTCATGCGATACACCTTATACACACACAGCCTGCAGCTCATTCTATACACCTTATACACACAGCCTGCAGCTCATTCTATACACCTTATACACACAGCCTGCAGCTCATTCTATACACCTTATACACACACAGCATGCAGCTCATTCTATACACCTTATACACACACACAGCCTGCAGCTCATTCTATACACCTTATACACACATAGCTGGCATCTCATTCTATACACCTTATACACACAGCCTGCAGCTCATTCTATACACCTTATACACACACAGCCTGCAGCTTATTCTATACACCGTATACACACACACAGCCTGCAGCTCATTCTATACACCTTATACACACACAGTCTGCATCTCATTCTATACACCTTATACACACACAGCCTGCAGCTCATTCGATACACCTTATACACACAGCCTGCAGCTCATTCGATACACCTTATACACACACTGTCTGCATCTCATTCTATACACCTTATACACACACAGCCTGCAGCTGATTCTATACACCTTATACACACAGCCTGCAGTTCATTCTATACACCTTATACACACAGCCTGTAGTTCTATACACCTTCTATACACACAGCCTGCAGCTCACTCTATACACCTTATACACACAGACTGCAGCTCATTCTATACACCTTATACACACAGCCTGCAGGTCATTCTATACACCTTATACACACAGCCTGCAGCTCATTCTATACACCTTATACACACACAGCAAGCAGCTCATTCTATACACCTTATATACACACACAGCCTGCAGCTCATTCTATACACCTTATACACGCAGCCTGCAGCTCATTCTATACACCTTATACACACACAGCCTGCAACTCATTCTATACACCATATACACACACAGCCACAGGTCATTATAAACACCTTATACACACAGCCTGCAGGTCATTCTATACACGTTATACACACACAGCCTGCAGGTCATTCTATACACCTTATACACACACAGCCTGCAGCTCATTCTATACACCTTATACACAGCCTGCAGCTCATTCTATACACCTTACACACACAGCCTGCAGCTCATTCTATACACCTTACACATACAGCCTGCAGCTCATTCTATACACGTTATACACACACAGCCTGCAGCTCATTCTATACACCTTATACACACATAGCCTGCAGGTCATTCTATACACCTTATACACACACAGCCTGCAGGTCATTATATACACCTTATACACACACAGCCTGCAGCTCATTATATACACCTTAAACACACACAGCCTGCAGCTCATTATATACACCTTATACACACACAGCCTGCAGCTCATTCTATACACTCATTCTATACACCTTATACACACAGCCTGCAGCTCATTCTATACACCTTATACACACACACACAGCCTGCAGCTCATTCTATACACCTTATACACACACAGTCTGCAGCTCATTCTATACACCTTATACACACACAGCCTGCAGGTCATTCTATACAGCTTATACACACACACACAGCTTGCAGCTCATTCTATACACCTTATACACACACAGCCTGCAGCTCATTCTATACACCTTATACACACACAGCCTGCAGCTCATTCTATACACCTTATACACACAGCCTGCAGCTCATTCTATACACCTTATACACACACAGCCTGCAGCTCATTCTATACACCTTATACACACACAGCCTGCAGCTCATTCTATACACCTTATACACACAGCCTGCAGCTCATTCTATACACCTTATACACACACAGTCTGCATCTCATTCTATACACCTTATACACACAGCCTGTAGTTCATTCTATACACATTATACACACAGCCTGTAGTTCTATACACCTTCTATACACACAGCCTGCAGCTCATTCTATACGCCTTATACACACAGCCTGCAGCTCATTCTATACACCTTATACACACAGCCTGCAGCTCATTCTATACACCTTATACACACACAGCCTGCAGCTCATTCTTTACACCTTATATACACACACAGCCTGCAGCTCATTCTATACACCTTATACACGCAGCCTGCAGCTCATTCTATACACCTTATACACACACAGCCTGCAACTCATTCTATACACCTTATACACACAGCCTGCAGGTCATTCTAAACACCTTATACACACAGCCTGCAGGTCATTCTATACACCTTATACACACACAGCCTGCAGCTCATTCTATACATCTTATACACACACAGCCTGCAGGTCATTCTATACACCTTATACACACACAGCCTGCAGCTCATTCTATACACCTTATACACACAGCCTGCAGCTCATTCTATACACCTTATACACACACAGCCTGCAGCTCATTCTATACACCTTATACACACAGCCTGCAGCTCATTCGATACACCTTATACACACACAGCCTGCAGCTCATTCGATACACCTTATACACACACAGCCTGCAGCTCATACGATACACCTTATACACACACAGCCTGCAGCTCATTCTATACACCTTATACACACAGCCTGCAGCTCATTCTATACACCTTATACACACAGCCTGCAGCTCATTCTATACACCTTATACACACACAGCCTGCAGCTCATTCTATACACCTTATACACACACAGCCTGCAGCTCATTCTATACACCTTATACACACATAGCTGGCATCTCATTCTATACACCTTATACACACAGCCTGCAGCTCATTCTATACACCTTATACACACACAGCCTGCAGCTTATTCTATACACCGTATACACACACACAGCCTGCAGCTCATTCTATACACCTTATACACACACAGTCTGCATCTCATTCTATACACCTTATACACACACAGCCTGCAGCTCATTCTATACACCTTATACACACAGCCTGCAGCTCATTCTATACACCTTATACACACACTGTCTGCATCTCATTCTATACACCTTATACACACACAGCCTGCAGCTGATTCTATACACCTTATACACACAGCCTGCAGTTCATTCTATACACCTTATACACACAGCCTGTAGTTCTATACACCTTCTATACACACAGCCTGCAGCTCACTCTATACACCTTATACACACAGACTGCAGCTCATTCTATACACCTTATACACACAGCCTGCAGGTCATTCTATACACCTTATACACACAGCCTGCAGCTCATTCTATACACCTTATACACACACAGCAAGCAGCTCATTCTATACACCTTATATACACACACAGCCTGCAGCTCATTCTATACACCTTATACACGCAGCCTGCAGCTCATTCTATACACCTTATACACACACAGCCTGCAACTCATTCTATACACCATATACACACACAGCCACAGGTCATTATAAACACCTTATACACACAGCCTGCAGGTCATTCTATACACGTTATACACACACAGCCTGCAGGTCATTCTATACACCTTATACACACACAGCCTGCAGCTCATTCTATACACCTTATACACAGCCTGCAGCTCATTCTATACACCTTACACACACAGCCTGCAGCTCATTCTATACACCTTACACATACAGCCTGCAGCTCATTCTATACACGTTATACACACACAGCCTGCAGCTCATTCTATACACCTTATACACACATAGCCTGCAGGTCATTCTATACACCTTATACACACACAGCCTGCAGGTCATTATATACACCTTATACACACACAGCCTGCAGCTCATTATATACACCTTAAACACACACAGCCTGCAGCTCATTATATACACCTTATACACACACAGCCTGCAGCTCATTCTATACACTCATTCTATACACCTTATACACACAGCCTGCAGCTCATTCTATACACCTTATACACACACACACAGCCTGCAGCTCATTCTATACACCTTATACACACACAGTCTGCAGCTCATTCTATACACCTTATACACACACAGCCTGCAGGTCATTCTATACAGCTTATACACACACACACAGCTTGCAGCTCATTCTATACACCTTATACACACACAGCCTGCAGCTCATTCTATACACCTTATACACACACAGCCTGCAGCTCATTCTATACACCTTATACACACACACAGCCTGCAGCTCATTCTATACACCTTATACACACACAGCCTGCTGCTCATTCTATACACCTTATACACACACAGCCTGCAGGTCATTCTATACACCTGATACACACAGCCTGCAGCTCATTCTATACACCTGATACACACAGCCTGCAGCTCATTCTATACACCTTATACACACAGCCTGCAGGTCATTCTATACACCTTATACACACACAGCCTGCAGCTCATTCTATACACCTTACACACACAGCCTGCAGCTCATTCTATACACCTTATACACACACAGCCTGCAGCTCATTCTATACACCTTACACACACAGCCTGCAGCTCATTTTATACACCTTATACACACAGCCTGCAGCTCATTTTATACACCTTATACCCACACAGCCTGCAGATCATTCTATACACCTTATACACACAGCCTGCAGCTCATTCTATACACCTTATACACACCTAGCTGGCATCTCAATCTATACACCTTATAAACACAGCCTGCAGCTCATTTTATACACCTTATACACACACAGCCTGCAGCTCATTCTATACACCTTATACACACACAGCCTGCAGCTCATTCTATACACCTTATACACACAGCCTGCAGCTCATTCTATACACCTTATACACACTCAGCAAGCAGCTCATTCTATACACCTTATATACACACACAGCCTGCAGCTCATTCTATACACCTTATACACGCAGCCTGCAGCTCATTCTATACACCTTATACACACACAGCCTGCAGCTCATTATATACACCTTAAACACACACAGCCTGCAGCTCATTATATACACCTTATACACACACAGCCTGCAGCTCATTCTATACACTCATTCTATACAACTTATACACACAGCCTGCAGCTCATTATATACACCTTATACACACACACACAGTCTGCAGCTCATTCTATACACCTTATACACACACAGTCTGCAGCTCATTCTATACACCTTATACACACACAGCCTGGAGGTCATTATATACAGCTTATACACACACACAGCCTGCAGCTCATTCTATACACTTTATACACACACAGCCTGCAGCTCATTCTATACACCTTACACATACAGCCTGCAGCTCATTCTATACACGTTATACACACACAGCCTGCAGCTCATTCTATACACCTTATACACACACAGCCTGCAGATCATTCTACACACCTTATACACACACAGCCTGCAGGTCATTCTATACACCTTATACACACACAGCCTGCAGCTCATTCTATACACCTTATACACACAGCCTGCAGTTCATTCTATACACCTTATACACACAGCCTTCAGTTCTATACACCTTCTATACACACAGCCTGCAGCTCATTCTATACACCTTACACAGCCTGCAGCTCATTCTATACACCTTATACACACAGCCTGCAGCTCATTCTATACACCTTATACACACACAGCCTGCAGCTCATTCTATACACCTTATACACACACAGCCTGCAGCTCATTCTATACACCTTATACACACACAGCCTGCAGATCATTCTATACACCTTATACACACACAGCCTGCAGCTCATTCTATACACCTTATACACACACAGCCTGCAGCTCATTCTATACACCTTATACACACATAGCTGGCATCTCATTCTATACACCTTATACACACAGCCTGCAGCTCATTCTATACACCTTATACACACACAGTCTGCAGCTCATTCTATACACCTTATACACACACAGCCTGCAGCTCATTCTATACACCTTATACACACAGCCTGCAGCTCATTCTATACACCTTATACACACACAGTCTGCATCTCATTCTATACACCTTATACACACACAGCCTGCAGTTCATTCTATACACCTTATACACACAGCCTGTAGTTCATTCTATACACCTTAACAGCCTGTAGTTCTATACACCTTCTATACACACAGCCTGCAGCTCATTCTATACACCTTATACACACTGCCTGCAGCTCATTCTATACACCTTATACACACAGCCTGCAGGTCATTCTATACACCTTATACACACAGCCTGCAGCTCATTCTATACACCTTATACACACACAGCCTGCAGCTCATTCTTTACACCTTATATACACACACAGCCTGCAGCTCATTCTATACACCTTATACACGCAGCCTGCAGCTCATTCTATACACCTTATACACACACAACCTGCAACTCATTCTATACACCTTATACACACAGCCTGCAGGTCATTCTAAACACCTTATACACACAGCCTGCAGGTCATTCTATACACCTTATACACACACAGCCTGCAGCTCATTCTATACACCTTATACACACACAGCCTGCAGGTCATTCTATACACCTTATACACACACAGCCTGCAGATCATTCTACACACCTTATACACACACAGCCTGCAGGTCATTCTATACACCTTATACACACACAGCCTGCAGCTCATTCTATACACCTTAAACACACACAGCCTGCAGCTCATTCTATACACCTTATACACACACAGCCTGCAGCTCAATCTATACACTCATTCTATACACCTTATACACACAGCCTGCAGCTCATTCTATACACCTTATACACACACAGCCTGCAGCTCATTCTATACACCTTATACACACACAGTCTGCAGCTCATTCTATACACCTTATACACACACAGCCTGCAGGTCATTCTATACAGCTTATACACACACACACAGCCTGCAGCTCATTCTATACACCTTATAAACACACAGCCTGCAGCTCATTCTATACACCTTATACACACACAGCCTGCAGCTCATTCTATACACCTTATACACACACACAGCCTGCAGCTCATTCTATACACCTTATACACACACAGCCTGCAGGTCATTCTATACACCTTATACACACACAGCCTGCAGCTCATTCTATACACCTTACACACACAGCCTGCAGCTCATTCTATACACCTTATACACACACTGTCTGCAGCTCATACTATACACCTTATACACACACAGCCTGCAGCTCATTCTATACACCTTATACACACAGCCTTCAGCTCATTCTATACACCTTATATACACACAGCCTGCAGCTCATTCTATACACCTTATACACACAGCCTGCAGCTCATTCTATACACCTTATACACACAGCCTGCAGATCATTCGATAGACCTTATACACACAGCCTGCAGCTCATTCTATACACCTTATACATACCTAGCTGGCATCTCATTCTATACACCTTATACACACACAGCCTGCAGCTCATTCTATACACCTTATACACACACAGCCTGCAGCTCATTCTATACACCTTATACACACAGCCTGCAGCTCATTCTATACACCTTATACACACACAGCCTGCAGCTCATTCTATACACCTTATATACACACAGCCTGCAGCTCATTCTATACACATTATACACACACAGCCTGCAGCTCATTCTATACACCTTATACACACACAGTCTGCAGCTCATACTATACACCTTATACACACACAGCCTGCAGCTCAATCTATACACCTTATACACACAGCCTGCAGCTCATTCTATACACCTTATACACACAGTCTGCATCTCATTCTATACACCTTATACACACACAGCCTGCAGCTGATTCTATACACCTTATACACACAGCCTGCAGTTCATTCTATACACCTTATACACACAACCTGTAGTTCTATACACCTTCTATACACACAGCCTGCAGCTCACTCTATACACCTTATACACACAGCCTGCAGCTCATTCTATACACCTTATACACACAGCCTGCAGGTCATTCTATACACCTTATACACACAGCCTGCAGCTCATTCTATACACCTTATACACACACAGCAAGCAGCTCATTCTATACACCTTATACACGCAGCCTGCAGCTCATTCTATACAGCTTATACACACACAGCCTGCAACTCATTCTATACACCATATACACACACAGCCACAGGTCATTATAAACACCTTATACACACAGCCTGCAGGTCATTCTATACACCTTATACACACACAGCCTGCAGGTCATTCTATACACCTTATACACACACAGCCTGCAGCTCATTCTATACACCTTATACACAGCCTGCAGCTCATTCTATACACCTTATACACACAGCCTGCAGCTCATTCTATACACCTTACACATACAGCCTGCAGCTCATTCTATACACATTATACACACACAGCCTGCAGCTCATTCTATACACCTTATACACACATAGCCTGCAGGTCATTCTACACACCTTATACACACACAGCCTGGAGATCATTCTACACACCTTAAACACACACAGCCTGCAGCTCATTATATACACCTTATACACACACAGCCTGCAGCTCATTCTATACACTCATTCTATACACCTTATACACACAGCCTACAGCTCATTCTATACACCTTATACACACACACAGCCTGCAGCTCATTCTATACACCTTATACACACACAGTCTGCAGCTCATTCTATACACCTTATACACACACAGCCTGCAGGTCATTATATACAGCTTATACACACACACACAGCCTGCAGCTCATTCTATACACCTTATACACACACAGCCTGCAGCTCATTCTATACACCTTATACACACACAGCCTGCAGCTCATTCTATAAACCTTATACACACACACAGCCTGCAGCTCATTCTATACACCTTATACACACACAGCCTGCAGGTCATTCTATACACCTTATACACACACAGCCTGCAGCTCATTCTATACACCTTATACACACAGCCTGCAGCTCATTCTATACACCTTATACACACAGCATGCAGCTCATTCTATACACCTTAAACACACAGCCTGCAGGTCATTCTATACACCTTATACACACACAGCCTGCAGCTCATTCTATACACCTTATACACACACAGCCTGCAGCTCATTCTATACACCTTATACACACACAGCCTGCAGCTCATTCTATACACCTTACACACACAGCCTGCAGCTCATTCTATACACCTTATACACACACTGTCTGCAGCTCATACTATACACATTATACACACACAGCCTGCAGCTCATTCTATACACCTTATACACACAGCCTTCAGCTCATTCTATACACCTTATATACACAGAGCCTGCAGCTCATTCTATACACCTTATACACACAGCCTGCAGCTCATTCTATACACCTTATACCCACACAGCCTGCAGCTCATTCTATACACCTTATACACACAGCCTGCAGCTCATTCTATACACCTTATACACACCTAGCTGGCATCTCATTCTATACACCTTATACACACAGCCTGCATCTCATTCTATACACCTTATACACACACAGCCTGCAGCTCATTCTATACACCTTATACACACACAGCCTGCAGCTCATTCTATACACCTTATACACACAGCCTGCAGCTCATTCTATACACCTTATACACACACAGCAAGCAGCTCATTCTATACACCTTATATACACACACAGCCTGCAGCTCATTCTATACACCTTATACACGCAGCGTGCAGCTCATTCTATACACCTTATACACACAGCCTGCAACTCATTCTATACACCATATACACACACAGCCACAGGTCATTATAAACACCTTATACACACAGCCTGCAGGTCATTCTATACACCTTATACACACACAGCCTGCAGGTCATTCTATACACCTTATACACACACAGCCTGCAGCTCATTCTATACACCTTATACACAGCCTGCAGCTCATTCTATACACCTTATACACACAGCCTGCAGCTCATTCTATACACCTTACACATACAGCCTGCAGCTCATTCTATACACGTTATACACACATAGCCTGCAGCTCATTCTATACACCTTATACACACACAGCCTGCAGATCATTCTACACACCTTATACACACACAGCCTGCAGGTCATTATATACACCTTATACACACACAGCCTGCAGCTCATTATATACACCTTAAACACACACAGCCTGCAGCTCATTCTATACACTCATTCTATACACCTTATACACACAGCCTGCAGCTCATTCTATACACCTTATACACACACAGCCTGCAGCTCATTCTATACACCTTATACACACACAGTCTGCAGCTCATTCTATACACCTTATACACACACAGCCTGCAGGTCATTCTATACAGCTTATACACACACACAGCCTGCAGCTCATTCTATACACCTTATACACACACAGCCTGCAGCTCATTCTATACACCTTATACACACACAGCCTGCAGATAATTCTATACACCTTATACACACACACAGACTGCAGCTCATTCTATACACCTTATACACACAAAGCCTGCAGCTCATTCTATACACCTTATACACACACAGCCTGCAGGTCATTCTATACACCTTATACACACAGCCTGCAACTCATTCTATACACCTTATACACACAGCCTGCAGCTCATTCTATACACCTTATACACACACAGCCTGCAGGTCATTCTATACACCTTATACACACACAGCCTGCAGCTCATTCTATACACCTTATACACACACAGCCTGCAGCTCATTCTATACACCTTATACATACACAACCTGCAGCTCATTCTATACACCTTATACACACACAGCCTGCAGCTCATTCTATACACATAATACACACAGCCTGCAGCTCATTCTATACACCTTATACACACACAGCCTGCAGCTCATTCTATACACCTTATACACACACAGCCTGCAGCTCATTCTATACACCTTATACACACAGCCTGCATCTCATTCTATACACCTTATACACACAGTCTGCAGGTCATTCTATACACCTTATACACACAGCCTGCAGGTCATTCTATACACCTTATACACACAGTCTGCATCTAATTCTATACACCTTATACACACACAGCCTGCAGCTCATTCTATACACCTTATATACACACAGCCTGCAGGTGATTCTATACACCTTATACACACAGCCTGCAGCTCATTCTATACACCTTATACACACAGCCTGCAGCTCATTCTATACACCTTATACACACAGCCTGCAGGTCATTCTATACACCTTATACACACAGCCTGCAGCTCATTCTATACACATTATACACACACACAGCCTGCAGCTCATTCTATACACATTATACACACACACAGCCTGCAGCTCATTCTATACACCTTATACACACACACAGCCTGCAGCTCATTCTATACACATTATACACACAGCCTGCAGGTCATTCTATACACCTTATACACACACAGACTGCAGCTCATTCTATACACCTTATAAACACAGCCTGCAGCTCATTCTATACACCTTATACACACAGCCTGCAGCTCATTCTATACACCTTATACACACACAGCCTGCAGCTCATTCTATACACCTTATACACACACAGCCTGCAGCTCATTCTATACACCTTATACACGCATAGCCGGCAGCTCATTCTATACACCTTATACACACAGCGTGCAGCTCATTCTATACACCTTATACACACACAGCCTGCAGCTCATTCTATACACCTTATACACACACAGCCTGCAGCTCATTCTATACACCTTATACACACACAGCCTGCAGCTCATTCTATACACCTTATACACACAGCCTGCAGTTCATTCTATACACCTTATACACACAGCCTGCAGCTCATTCTATACACCTTATACACACACAGTCTGCATCTCATTTTATACACCTTATACACACACAGCCTGCAGCTCATTCTATACACCTTATACACACAGCCTGCTGTTCATTCTATACACCTTATACACACAGCCTTCAGTTCTATACACTTTCTATACACACAGCCTGCAGCTCATTCTATACACCTTATACACACAGCCTGCAGCTCATTCTATACACCTTATACACACAGCCTGCAGCTCATTCTATACACCTTACACAGCCTGCAGGTCATTCTATACACCTTATACACACAACCTGCAGCTCATTCTATACACCTTATACACACACAGCCTGCAGCTCATTCTATACACCTTATACACACACAGCCTGCAGCTCATTCTATACACCTTATACACACACAGCCTGCAGCTCATTCTATACACCTTATACACACACAGCCTGCAGCTCATTCTATACACCTTATACACACACAGCCTGCAGCTCATTCTATACACCTTATACACACAGCCTGCAGCTCATTCTATACACCTTATACACACACAGCCTGCAGCTCATTCTATACACCTTATACACACATAGCCTGCAGGTCATTCTATACACCTTATACACACACAGCCTGCAGGTCATTATATACACCTTATACACACACAGCCTGCAGCTCATTATATACACCTTAAACACACACAGCCTGCAGCTCATTATATACACCTTATACACACACAGCCTGCAGCTCATTCTATACACTCATTCTATACACCTTATACACACAGCCTGCAGCTCATTCTATACACCTTATACACACACACAGCCTGCAGCTCATTCTATACACCTTATACACACACAGTCTGCAGCTCATTCTATACACCTTATACACACACAGCCTGCAGGTCATTCTATACAGCTTATACACACACACACAGCTTGCAGCTCATTCTATACACCTTATACACACACAGCCTGCAGCTCATTCTATACACCTTATACACACACAGCCTGCAGCTCATTCTATACACCTTATACACACACACAGCCTGCAGCTCATTCTATACACCTTATACACACACAGCCTGCTGCTCATTCTATACACCTTATACACACACAGCCTGCAGGTCATTCTATACACCTGATACACACAGCCTGCAGCTCATTCTATACACCTGATACACACAGCCTGCAGCTCATTCTATACACCTTATACACACAGCCTGCAGGTCATTCTATACACCTTATACACACACAGCCTGCAGCTCATTCTATACACCTTACACACACAGCCTGCAGCTCATTCTATACACCTTATACACACACAGCCTGCAGCTCATTCTATACACCTTACACACACAGCCTGCAGCTCATTTTATACACCTTATACACACAGCCTGCAGCTCATTTTATACACCTTATACCCACACAGCCTGCAGATCATTCTATACACCTTATACACACAGCCTGCAGCTCATTCTATACACCTTATACACACATAGCTGGCATCTCAATCTATACACCTTATAAACACAGCCTGCAGCTCATTCTATACACCTTATACACACACAGCCTGCAGCTCATTCTATACACCTTATACACACACAGCCTGCAGCTCATTCTATACACCTTATACACACAGCCTGCAGCTCATTCTATACACCTTATACACACTCAGCAAGCAGCTCATTCTATACACCTTATATACACACACAGCCTGCAGCTCATTCTATACACCTTATACACGCAGCCTGCAGCTCATTCTATACACCTTATACACACACAGCCTGCAGCTCATTATATACACCTTAAACACACACAGCCTGCAGCTCATTATATACACCTTATACACACACAGCCTGCAGCTCATTCTATACACTCATTCTATACAACTTATACACACAGCCTGCAGCTCATTATATACACCTTATACACACACACACAGTCTGCAGCTCATTCTATACACCTTATACACACACAGTCTGCAGCTCATTCTATACACCTTATACACACACAGCCTGGAGGTCATTATATACAGCTTATACACACACACAGCCTGCAGCTCATTCTATACACTTTATACACACACAGCCTGCAGCTCATTCTATACACCTTACACATACAGCCTGCAGCTCATTCTATACACGTTATACACACACAGCCTGCAGCTCATTCTATACACCTTATACACACACAGCCTGCAGATCATTCTACACACCTTATACACACACAGCCTGCAGGTCATTATATACACCTTATACACACACAGCCTGCAGCTCATTCTATACACCTTATACACACAGCCTGCAGTTCATTCTATACACCTTATACACACAGCCTTCAGTTCTATACACCTTCTATACACACAGCCTGCAGCTCATTCTATACACCTTACACAGCCTGCAGCTCATTCTATACACCTTATACACACAGCCTGCAGCTCATTCTATACACCTTATACACACACAGCCTGCAGCTCATTCTATACACCTTATACACACAGCCTGCAGCTCATTCTATACACCTTATACACACACAGCCTGCAGCTCATTCTATACACCTTATACACACACAGCCTGCAGCTCATTCTATACACCTTATACACACACAGCCTGCAGCTCATTCTATACACCTTATACACACATAGCTGGCATCTCATTCTATACACCTTATACACACAGCCTGCAGCTCATTCTATACACCTTATACACACACAGTCTGCAGCTCATTCTATACACCTTATACACACACAGCCTGCAGCTCATTCTATACACCTTATACACACAGCCTGCAGCTCATTCTATACACCTTATACACACACAGTCTGCATCTCATTCTATACACCTTATACACACACAGCCTGCAGTTCATTCTATACACCTTATACACACAGCCTGTAGTTCATTCTATACACCTTAACAGCCTGTAGTTCTATACACCTTCTATACACACAGCCTGCAGCTCATTCTATACACCTTATACACACTGCCTGCAGCTCATTCTATACACCTTATACACACAGCCTGCAGGTCATTCTATACACCTTATACACACAGCCTGCAGCTCATTCTATACACCTTATACACACACAGCCTGCAGCTCATTCTTTACACCTTATATACACACACAGCCTGCAGCTCATTCTATACACCTTATACACGCAGCCTGCAGCTCATTCTATACACCTTATACACACACAGCCTGCAACTCATTCTATACACCTTATACACACAGCCTGCAGGTCATTCTAAACACCTTATACACACAGCCTGCAGGTCATTCTAAACACCTTATACACACAGCCTGCAGGTCATTCTATACACCTTATACACACACAGCCTGCAGCTCATTCTATACACCTTATACACACACAGCCTGCAGGTCATTCTATACACCTTATACACACACAGCCTGCAGATCATTCTACACACCTTATACACACACAGCCTGCAGGTCATTCTATACACCTTATACACACACAGCCTGCAGCTCATTCTATACACCTTAAACACACACAGCCTGCAGCTCATTCTATACACCTTATACACACACAGCCTGCAGCTCAATCTATACACTCATTCTATACACCTTATACACACAGCCTGCAGCTCATTCTATACACCTTATACACACACAGCCTGCAGCTCATTCTATACACCTTATACACACACAGTCTGCAGCTCATTCTATACACCTTATACACACACAGCCTGCAGGTCATTCTATACAGCTTATACACACACACACAGCCTGCAGCTCATTCTATACACCTTATAAACACACAGCCTGCAGCTCATTCTATACACCTTATACACACACAGCCTGCAGCTCATTCTATACACCTTATACACACACACAGCCTGCAGCTCATTCTATACACCTTATACACACACAGCCTGCAGGTCATTCTATACACCTTATACACACACAGCCTGCAGCTCATTCTATACACCTTACACACACAGCCTGCAGCTCATTCTATACACCTTATACACACACTGTCTGCAGCTCATACTATACACCTTATACACACACAGCCTGCAGCTCTTTCTATACACCTTATACACACAGCCTTCAGCTCATTCTATACACCTTATATACACACAGCCTGCAGCTCATTCTATACACCTTATACACACAGCCTGCAGCTCATTCTATACACCTTATACACACAGCCTGCAGATCATTCGATAGACCTTATACACACAGCCTGCAGCTCATTCTATACACCTTATACATACCTAGCTGGCATCTCATTCTATACACCTTATAAACACACATCCTGCAGCTCATTCTATACACCTTATACACACACAGCCTGCAGCTCATTCTATACACCTTATACACACAGCCTGCAGCTCATTCTATACACCTTATACACACACAGCCTGCAGCTCATTCTATACACCTTATATACACACAGCCTGCAGCTCATTCTATACACCTTATACACACACAGCCTGCAGCTCATTCTATACACCTTATACACACACAGTCTGCAGCTCATACTATACACCTTATACACACACAGCCTGCAGCTCAATCTATACACCTTATACACACAGCCTGCAGCTCATTCTATACACCTTATACACACAGTCTGCATCTCATTCTATACACCTTATACACACACAGCCTGCAGCTGATTCTATACACCTTATACACACAGCCTGCAGTTCATTCTATACACCTTATACACACAACCTGTAGTTCTATACACCTTCTATACACACAGCCTGCAGCTCACTCTATACACCTTATACACACAGCCTGCAGCTCATTCTATACACCTTATACACACAGCCTGCAGGTCATTCTATACACCTTATACACACAGCCTGCAGCTCATTCTATACACCTTATACACACACAGCAAGCAGCTCATTCTATACACCTTATACACGCAGCCTGCAGCTCATTCTATACAGCTTATACACACACAGCCTGCAACTCATTCTATACACCATATACACACACAGCCACAGGTCATTATAAACACCTTATACACACAGCCTGCAGGTCATTCTATACACCTTATACACACACAGCCTGCAGGTCATTCTATACACCTTATACACACACAGCCTGCAGCTCATTCTATACACCTTATACACAGCCTGCAGCTCATTCTATACACCTTATACACACAGCCTGCAGCTCATTCTATACACCTTACACATACAGCCTGCAGCTCATTCTATACACATTATACACACACAGCCTGCAGCTCATTCTATACACCTTATACACACATAGCCTGCAGGTCATTCTACACACCTTATACACACACAGCCTGCAGATCATTCTACACACCTTAAACACACACAGCCTGCAGCTCATTATATACACCTTATACACACACAGCCTGCAGCTCATTCTATACACTCATTCTATACACCTTATACACACAGCCTACAGCTCATTCTATACACCTTATACACACACACAGCCTGCAGCTCATTCTATACACCTTATACACACACAGTCTGCAGCTCATTCTATACACCTTATACACACACAGCCTGCAGGTCATTATATACAGCTTATACACACACACACAGCCTGCAGCTCATTCTATACACCTTATACACACACAGCCTGCAGCTCATTCTATACACCTTATACACACACAGCCTGCAGCTCATTCTATAAACTTATACACACACACAGCCTGCAGCTCATTCTATACACCTTATACACACACAGCCTGCAGGTCATTCTATACACCTTATACACACACAGCCTGCAGCTCATTCTATACACCTTATACACACAGCCTGCAGCTCATTCTATACACCTTATACACACAGCATGCAGCTCATTCTATACACCTTAAACACACAGCCTGCAGGTCATTCTATACACCTTATACACACACAGCCTGCAGCTCATTCTATACACCTTATACACACACAGCCTGCAGCTCATTCTATACACCTTATACACACACAGCCTGCAGCTCATTCTATACACCTTACACACACAGCCTGCAGCTCATTCTATACACCTTATACACACACTGTCTGCAGCTCATACTATACACATTATACACACACAGCCTGCAGCTCATTCTATACACCTTATACACACAGCCTTCAGCTCATTCTATACACCTTATATACACAGAGCCTGCAGCTCATTCTATACACCTTATACACACAGCCTGCAGCTCATTCTATACACCTTATACCCACACAGCCTGCAGCTCATTCTATACACCTTATACACACAGCCTGCAGCTCATTCTATACACCTTATACACACCTAGCTGGCATCTCATTCTATACACCTTATACACACAGCCTGCATCTCATTCTATACACCTTATACACACACAGCCTGCAGCTCATTCTATACACCTTATACACACACAGCCTGCAGCTCATTCTATACACCTTATACACACAGCCTGCAGCTCATTCTATACACCTTATACACACACAGCAAGCAGCTCATTCTATACACCTTATATACACACACAGCCTGCAGCTCATTCTATACACCTTATACACGCAGCGTGCAGCTCATTCTATACACCTTATACACACAGCCTGCAACTCATTCTATACACCATATACACACACAGCCACAGGTCATTATAAACACCTTATACACACAGCCTGCAGGTCATTCTATACACCTTATACACACACAGCCTGCAGGTCATTCTATACACCTTATACACACACAGCCTGCAGCTCATTCTATACACCTTATACACAGCCTGCAGCTCATTCTATACACCTTATACACACAGCCTGCAGCTCATTCTATACACCTTACACATACAGCCTGCAGCTCATTCTATACACGTTATACACACATAGCCTGCAGCTCATTCTATACACCTTATACACACACAGCCTGCAGATCATTCTACACACCTTATACACACACAGCCTGCAGGTCATTATATACACCTTATACACACACAGCCTGCAGCTCATTATATACACCTTAAACACACACAGCCTGCAGCTCATTCTATACACTCATTCTATACACCTTATACACACAGCCTGCAGCTCATTCTATACACCTTATACACACACAGCCTGCAGCTCATTCTATACACCTTATACACACACAGTCTGCAGCTCATTCTATACACCTTATACACACACAGCCTGCAGGTCATTCTATACAGCTTATACACACACACAGCCTGCAGCTCATTCTATACACCTTATACACACACAGCCTGCAGCTCATTCTATACACCTTATACACACACAGCCTGCAGCTAATTCTATACACCTTATACACACACACAGACTGCAGCTCATTCTATACACCTTATACACACAAAGCCTGCAGCTCATTCTATACACCTTATACACACACAGCCTGCAGGTCATTCTATACACCTTATACACACAGCCTGCAACTCATTCTATACACCTTATACACACAGCCTGCAGCTCATTCTATACACCTTATACACACACAGCCTGCAGGTCATTCGATACACCTTATACACACACAGCCTGCAGCTCATTCTATACACCTTATACACACACAGCCTGCAGCTCATTCTATACACCTTATACATACACAACCTGCAGCTCATTCTATACACCTTATACACACACAGCCTGCAGCTCATTCTATACACATAATACACACAGCCTGCAGCTCATTCTATACACCTTATACACACACAGCCTGCAGCTCATTCTATACACCTTATACACACACAGCCTGCAGCTCATTCTATACACCTTATACACACACAGCCTGCAGCTCATTCTATACACCTTATACACACAGCCTGCATCTCATTCTATACACCTTATACACACAGTCTGCAGGTCATTCTATACACCTTATACACACAGCCTGCAGGTCATTCTATACACCTTATACACACAGTCTGCATCTAATTCTATACACCTTATACACACACAGCCTGCAGCTCATTCTATACACCTTATATACACACAGCCTGCAGGTGATTATATACACCTTATACACACAGCCTGCAGCTCATTCTATACACCTTATACACACAGCCTGCAGCTCATTCTATACACCTTATACACACAGCCTGCAGGTCATTCTATACACCTTATACACACAGCCTGCAGCTCATTCTATACACATTATACACACACACAGCCTGCAGCTCATTCTATACACATTATACACACACACAGCCTGCAGCTCATTCTATACACCTTATACACACACACAGCCTGCAGCTCATTCTATACACATTATACACACAGCCTGCAGGTCATTCTATACACCTTATACACACACAGACTGCAGCTCATTCTATACACCTTATAAACACAGCCTGCAGCTCATTCTATACACCTTATACACACAGCCTGCAGCTCATTCTATACACCTTATACACAAACAGCCTGCAGCTCATTCTATACACCTTATACACACACAGCCTGCAGCTCATTCTATACACCTTATACACGCATAGCCGGCAGCTCATTCTATACACCTTATACACACAGCCTGCAGCTCATTCTATACACCTTATACACACACAGCCTGCAGCTCATTCTATACACCTTATACACACACAGCCTGCAGCTCATTCTATACACCTTATACACACACAGCCTGCAGCTCATTCTATACACCTTATACACACAGCCTGCAGTTCATTCTATACACCTTATACACACAGCCTGCAGCTCATTCTATACACCTTATACACACACAGTCTGCATCTCATTTTATACACCTTATACACACACAGCCTGCAGCTCATTCTATACACCTTATACACACAGCCTGCTGTTCATTCTATACACCTTATACACACAGCCTTCAGTTCTATACACTTTCTATACACACAGCCTGCAGCTCATTCTATACACCTTATACACACAGCCTGCAGCTCATTCTATACACCTTATACACACAGCCTGCAGCTCATTCTATACACCTTACACAGCCTGCAGGTCATTCTATACACCTTATACACACAACCTGCAGCTCATTCTATACACCTTATACATACACAGCCTGCAGCTCATTCTATACACCTTATACACACACAGCCTGCAGCTCATTCTATACACCTTATACACACACAGCCTGCAGCTCATTCTATACACCTTATACACACAGCCTGCAGCTCATTCTATACACCTTATACACACACAGTCTGCATCTCATTCTATACACCTTATACACACACAGCCTGCAGCTCAATCTATACACCTTATACACACAGCCTGCAGCTCATTCTATACACCTTATACACACAGTCTGCATCTCATTCTATACACCTTATACACACACAGCCTGCAGCTGATTCTATACACCTTATACACACAGCCTGCAGTTCATTCTATACACCTTATACACACAACCTGTAGTTCTATACACCTTCTATACACACAGCCTGCAGCTCACTCTATACACCTTATAAACACAGCCTGCAGCTCATTCTATACACCTTATACACACAGCCTGCAGGTCATTCTATACACCTTATACACACAGCCTGCAGCTCATTCTATACACCTTATACACACACAGCAAGCAGCTCATTCTATACACCTTATACACGCAGCCTGCAGCTCATTCTATACAGCTTATACACACACAGCCTGCAACTCATTCTATACACCATATACACACACAGCCACAGGTCATTATAAACACCTTATACACACAGCCTGCAGGTCATTCTATACACCTTATACACACACAGCCTGCAGGTTATTCTATACACCTTATACATACACAGCCTGCAGCTCATTCTATACACCTTATACACAGCCTGCAGCTCATTCTATACACCTTATACACACAGCCTGCAGCTCATTCTATACACCTTACACATACAGCCTGCAGCTCATTCTATACACATTATACACACACAGCCTGCAGCTCATTCTATACACCTTATACACACATAGCCTGCAGGTCATTCTACACACCTTATACACACACAGCCTGCAGATCATTCTACACACCTTAAACACATACAGCCTGCAGCTCATTATATACACCTTATACACACACAGCCTGCAGCTCATTCTATACACTCATTCTATACACCTTATACACACAGCCTACAGCTCATTCTATACACCTTATACACACACACAGCCTGCAGCTCATTCTATACACCTTATACACACACAGTCTGCAGCTCATTCTATACACCTTATACACACACAGCCTGCAGGTCATTATATACAGCTTATACACACACACACAGCCTGCAGCTCATTCTATACACCTTATACACACACAGCCTGCAGCTCATTCTATACACCTTATACACACACAGCCTGCAGCTCATTCTATAAACCTTATACACACACAGCCTGCAGCTCATTCTATACACCTTATACACACACAGCCTGCAGGTCATTCTATACACCTTATACACACACAGCCTGCAGCTCATTCTATACACCTTATACACACAGCCTGCAGCTCATTCTATACACCTTATACACACAGCATGCAGCTCATTCTATACACCTTAAACACACAGCCTGCAGGTCATTCTATACACCTTATACACACACAGCCTGCAGCTCATTCTATACACCTTATACACACACAGCCTGCAGCTCATTCTATACACCTTATACACACACAGCCTGCAGCTCAATCTATACACCTTACACACACAGCCTGCAGCTCATTCTATACACCTTATACACACACTGTCTGCAGCTCATACTATACACATTATACACACACAGCCTGCAGCTCATTCTATACACCTTATACACACAGCCTTCAGCTCATTCTATACACCTTATATACACACAGCCTGCAGCTCATTCTATACACCTTATACACACAGCCTGCAGCTCATTCTATACACCTTATACCCACACAGCCTGCAGCTCATTCTATACACCTTATACACACAGCCTGCAGCTCATTCTATACACCTTATACACACCTAGCTGGCATCTCATTCTATACACCTTATACACACAGCCTGCATCTCATTCTATACACCTTATACACACACAGCCTGCAGCTCATTCTATACACCTTATACACACACAGCCTGCAGCTCATTCTATACACCTTATACACACAGCCTGCAGCTCATTCTATACACCTTATACACACACAGCAAGCAGCTCATTCTATACACCTTATATACACACACAGCCTGCAGCTCATTCTATAAACCTTATACACGCAGCGTGCAGCTCATTCTATACACCTTATACACACAGCCTGCAACTCATTCTATACACCATATACACACACAGCCACAGGTCATTATAAACACCTTATACACACAGCCTGCAGGTCATTCTATACACCTTATACACACACAGCCTGCAGGTCATTCTATACACCTTATACACACACAGCCTGCAGCTCATTCTATACACCTTATACACAGCCTGCAGCTCATTCTATACACCTTATACACACAGCCTGCAGCTCATTCTATACACTTTACACATACAGCCTGCAGCTCATTCTATACACGTTATACACACATAGCCTGCAGCTCATTCTATACACCTTATACACACACAGCCTGCAGATCATTCTACACACCTTATACACACACAGCCTGCAGGTCATTATATACACCTTATACACACACAGCCTGCAGCTCATTATATACACCTTAAACACACACAGCCTGCAGCTCATTCTATACACTCATTCTATACACCTTATACACACAGCCTGCAGCTCATTCTATACACCTTATACACACACAGCCTGCAGCTCATTCTATACACCTTATACACACACAGTCTGCAGCTCATTCTATACACCTTATACACACACAGCCTGCAGGTCATTCTATACAGCTTATACACACACACAGCCTGCAGCTCATTCTATACACCTTATACACACACAGCCTGCAGCTCATTCTATACACCTTATACACACACAGCCTGCAGCTCATTCTATACACCTTATACACACACACAGACTGCAGCTCATTCTATACACCTTATACACACACAGCCTGCAGCTCATTCTATACACCTTATACACACACAGCCTGCAGGTCATTCTATACACCTTATACACACAGCCTGCAACTCATTCTATACACCTTATACACACAGCCTGCAGCTCATTCTATACACCTTATACACACACAGCCTGCAGGTCATTCTATACACCTTATACACACACAGCCTGCAGCTCATTCTATACACCTTATACACACACAGCCTGCAGCTCATTCTATACACCTTATACATACACAACCTGCAGCTCATTCTATACACCTTATACACACACAGCCTGCAGCTCATTCTATACACATAATACACACAGCCTGCAGCTCATTCTATACACCTTATACACACACAGCCTGCAGCTCATTCTATACACCTTATACACACAGCCTGCATCTCATTCTATACACCTTATACACACAGTCTGCAGGTCATTCTATACACCTTATACACACAGCCTGCAGGTCATTCTATACACCTTATACACACAGTCTGCATCTAATTCTATACACCTTATACACACACAGCCTGCAGCTCATTCTATACACCTTATATACACACAGCCTGCAGGTGATTATATACACCTTATACACACAGCCTGCAGCTCATTCTATACACCTTATACACACAGCCTGCAGGTCATTCTATACACCTTATACACACAGCCTGCAGCTCATTCTATACACATTATACACACACACAGCCTGCAGCTCATTCTATACACATTATACACACACACAGCCTGCAGCTCATTCTATACACCTTATACACACACACAGCCTGCAGCTCATTCTATACACATTATACACACAGCCTGCAGGTCATTCTATACACCTTATACACACACAGACTGCAGCTCATTCTATACACCTTATAAACACAGCCTGCAGCTCATTCTATACACCTTATACACACAGCCTGCAGCTCATTCTATACACCTTATACACACACAGCCTGCAGCTCATTCTATACACCTTATACACACACAGCCTGCAGCTCATTCTATACACCTTATACACGCATAGCCGGCAGCTCATTCTATACACCTTATACACACAGCCTGCAGCTCATTCTATACACCTTATACACACACAGCCTGCAGCTCATTCTATACACCTTATACACACACAGCCTGCAGCTCATTCTATACACCTTATACACACACAGCCTGCAGCTCATTCTATACACCTTATACACACAGCCTGCAGTTCATTCTATACACCTTATACACACAGCCTGCAGCTCATTCTATACACCTTATACACACACAGTCTGCATCTCATTTTATACACCTTATACACACACAGCCTGCAGCTCATTCTATACACCTTATACACACAGCCTGCTGTTCATTCTATACACCTTATACACACAGCCTTCAGTTCTATACACTTTCTATACACACAGCCTGCAGCTCATTCTATACACCTTATACACACAGCCTGCAGCTCATTCTATACACCTTATACACACAGCCTGCAGCTCATTCTATACACATTATACACACAGCCTGCAGCTCATTCTATACACCTTACACAGCCTGCAGGTCATTCTATACACCTTATACACACAACCTGCAGCTCATTCTATACACCTTATACACACACAGCCTGCAGCTCATTCTATACACCTTATACACATAGCCTGCAGCTCATTCTATACACCTTATACACACACAGCCTGCAGCTCATTCTATACACCTTATACACACACAGCCTGCAGCTCATTCTATACACCTTATACACACACAGCCTGCAGCTCATTCTATACACCTTATACACACACAGCCTGCAGCTCATTCTATACACCTTATACACACAGCCTGCAGCTCATTCTATACACCTTATACACACACAGTCTGCATCTCATTCTATACACCTTATACACACAGCCTGTAGTTCATTCTATACACCTTATACACACAGCCTGTAGTTCTATACACCTTCTATACACACAGCCTGCAGCTCATTCTATACGCCTTATACACACAGCCTGCAGCTCATTCTATACACCTTATACACACAGCCTGCAGCTCATTCTATACACCTTATACACACACAGCCTGCAGCTCATTCTTTACACCTTATATACATACACAGCCTGCAGCTCATTCTATACACCTTATACACGCAGCCTGCAGCTCATTCTATACACCTTATACACACACAGCCTGCAACTCATTCTATACACCTTATACACACAGCCTGCAGGTCATTCTAAACACCTTATACACACAGCCTGCAGGTCATTCTATACACCTTATACACACACAGCCTGCAGCTCATTCTATACATCTTATACACACACAGCCTGCAGGTCATTCTATACACCTTATACACACACAGCCTGCAGCTCATTCTATACACCTTATACACACAGCCTGCAGCTCATTCTATACACCTTATACACACACAGCCTGCAGCTCATTCTATACACCTTATACACACAGCCTGCAGCTCATTCGATACACCTTATACACACACAGCCTGCAGCTCATTCGATACACCTTATACACACACAGCCTGCAGCTCATACGATACACCTTATACACACACAGCCTGCAGCTCATTCTATACACCTTATACACACAGCCTGCAGCTCATTCTATACACCTTATACACACACAGCCTGCAGCTCATTCTATACACCTTATACACACACAGCCTGCAGCTCATTCTATACACCTTATACACACATAGCTGGCATCTCATTCTATACACCTTATACACACAGCCTGCAGCTCATTCTATACACCTTATACACACACAGCCTGCAGCTCATTCTATACACCGTATACACACACACAGCCTGCAGCTCATTCTATACACCTTATACACACACAGCCTGCAGCTCATTCTATACACCTTATACACACAGCCTGCAGGTCATTCTAAACACCTTATACACACAGTCTGCAGGTCATTCTATACACCTTATACACACACAGCCTGCAGCTCATTCTATACATCTTATACACACACAGCCTGCAGGTCATTCTATACACCTTATACACACACAGCCTGCAGCTCATTCTATACACCTTATACACACAGCCTGCAGCTCATTCTATACACCTTATACACACACAGCCTGCAGCTCATTCTATACACCTTATACACACAGCCTGCAGCTCATTCGATACACCTTATACACACACAGCCTGCAGCTCATTCGATACACCTTATACACACACAGCCTGCAGCTCATACGATACACCTTATACACACACAGCCTGCAGCTCATTCTATACACCTTATACACACAGCCTGCAGCTCATTCTATACACCTTATACACACAGCCTGCAGCTCATTCTATACACCTTATACACACACAGCCTGCAGCTCATTCTATACACCTTATACACACACAGCCTGCAGCTCATTCTATACACCTTATACACACATAGCTGGCATCTCATTCTATACACCTTATACACACAGCCTGCAGCTCATTCTATACACCTTATACACACACAGCCTGCAGCTCATTCTATACACTGTATACACACACACAGCCTGCAGCTCATTCTATACACCTTATACACACACAGCCTGCAGCTCATTCTATACACCTTATACACACAGCCTGCAGCTCATTCTATACACCTTACACAGCCTGCAGCTCATTCTATACACCTTATACACACAGCCTGCAGCTCATTCTATACACCTTATACACACACAGCCTGCAGCTCATTCTATACACCGTATACACACACACAGCCTGCAGCTCATTCTATACACCTTATACACACACAGCCTGTAGTTCTATACACCTTCTATACACACAGCCTGCAGCTCACTCTATACACCTTATACACACAGACTGCAGCTCATTCTATACACCTTATACACACAGCCTGCAGCTCATTCTATACACCTTATACACACAGCCTGCAGCTCATTCTATACACCTTATACAAACACAGCAAGCAGCTCATTCTATACACCTTATATACACACACAGCCTGCAGCTCATTCTATACACCTTATACACGCAGCCTGCAGCTCATTCTATACACCTTATACACACAGAGCCTGCAACTCATTCTATACACCATATACACACACAGCCACAGGTCATTATAAACACCTTATACACACAGCCTGCAGGTCATTCTATACACGTTATACACACACAGCCTGCAGGTCATTCTATACACCTTATACACACACAGCCTGCAGCTCATTCTATACACCTTATACACAGCCTGCAGCTCATTCTATACACCTTACACACACAGCCTGCAGCTCATTCTATACACCTTACACATACAGCCTGCAGCTCATTCTATACACGTTATACACACACAGCCTGCAGCTCATTCTATACACCTTATACACACATAGCCTGCAGGTCATTCTATACACCTTATACACACACAGCCTGCAGGTCATTATATACACCTTATACACACACAGCCTGCAGCTCATTATATACACCTTAAACACACACAGCCTGCAGCTCATTATATACACCTTATACACACACAGCCTGCAGCTCATTCTATACACTCATTCTATACACCTTATACACACAGCCTGCAGCTCATTCTATACACCTTATACACACACACACAGCCTGCAGCTCATTCTATACACCTTATACACACACAGCCTGCAGCTCATTCTATACACCTTATACACACACACAGACTGCAGCTCATTCTATACACCTTATACACACACAGCCTGCAGCTCATTCTATACACCTTATACACACACAGCCTGCAGGTCATTCTATACACCTTATACACACAGCCTGCAACTCATTCTATACACCTTATACACACAGCCTGCAGCTCATTCTATACACCTTATACACACACAGCCTGCAGGTCATTCTATACACCTTATACACACACAGCCTGCAGCTCATTCTATACACCTTATACACACACAGCCTGCAGCTCATTCTATACACCTTATACATACACAACCTGCAGCTCATTCTATACACCTTATACACACACAGCCTGCAGCTCATTCTATACACATAATACACACAGCCTGCAGCTCATTCTATACACCTTATACACACACAGCCTGCAGCTCATTCTATACACCTTATACACACAGCCTGCATCTCATTCTATACACCTTATACACACAGTCTGCAGGTCATTCTATACACCTTATACACACAGCCTGCAGGTCATTCTATACACCTTATACACACAGTCTGCATCTAATTCTATACACCTTATACACACACAGCCTGCGGCTCATTCTATACACCTTATATACACACAGCCTGCAGGTGATTATATACACCTTATACACACAGCCTGCAGCTCATTCTATACACCTTATACACACAGCCTGCAGGTCATTCTATACACCTTATACACACAGCCTGCAGCTCATTCTATACACATTATACACACACACAGCCTGCAGCTCATTCTATACACATTATACACACACACAGCCTGCAGCTCATTCTATACACCTTATACACACACACAGCCTGCAGCTCATTCTATACACATTATACACACAGCCTGCAGGTCATTCTATACACCTTATACACACACAGACTGCAGCTCATTCTATACACCTTATAAACACAGCCTGCAGCTCATTCTATACACCTTATACACACAGCCTGCAGCTCATTCTATACACCTTATACACACACAGCCTGCAGCTCATTCTATACACCTTATACACACACAGCCTGCAGCTCATTCTATACACCTTATACACGCATAGCCGGCAGCTCATTCTATACACCTTATACACACAGCCTGCAGCTCATTCTATACACCTTATACACACACAGCCTGCAGCTCATTCTATACACCTTATACACACACAGCCTGCAGCTCATTCTATACACCTTATACACACACAGCCTGCAGCTCATTCTATACACCTTATACACACAGCCTGCAGTTCATTCTATACACCTTATACACACAGCCTGCAGCTCATTCTATACACCTTATACACACACAGTCTGCATCTCATTTTATACACCTTATACACACACAGCCTGCAGCTCATTCTATACACCTTATACACACAGCCTGCTGTTCATTCTATACACCTTATACACACAGCCTTCAGTTCTATACACTTTCTATACACACAGCCTGCAGCTCATTCTATACACCTTATACACACAGCCTGCAGCTCATTCTATACACCTTATACACACAGCCTGCAGCTCATTCTATACACATTATACACACAGCCTGCAGCTCATTCTATACACCTTACACAGCCTGCAGGTCATTCTATACACCTTATACACACAACCTGCAGCTCATTCTATACACCTTATACACACACAGCCTGCAGCTCATTCTATACACCTTATACACATAGCCTGCAGCTCATTCTATACACCTTATACACACACAGCCTGCAGCTCATTCTATACACCTTATACACACACAGCCTGCAGCTCATTCTATACACCTTATACACACACAGCCTGCAGCTCATTCTATACACCTTATACACACACAGCCTGCAGCTCATTCTATACACCTTATACACACAGCCTGCAGCTCATTCTATACACCTTATACACACACAGTCTGCATCTCATTCTATACACCTTATACACACAGCCTGTAGTTCATTCTATACACCTTATACACACAGCCTGTAGTTCTATACACCTTCTATACACACAGCCTGCAGCTCATTCTATACGCCTTATACACACAGCCTGCAGCTCATTCTATACACCTTATACACACAGCCTGCAGCTCATTCTATACACCTTATACACACACAGCCTGCAGCTCATTCTTTACACCTTATATACATACACAGCCTGCAGCTCATTCTATACACCTTATACACGCAGCCTGCAGCTCATTCTATACACCTTATACACACACAGCCTGCAACTCATTCTATACACCTTATACACACAGCCTGCAGGTCATTCTAAACACCTTATACACACAGCCTGCAGGTCATTCTATACACCTTATACACACACAGCCTGCAGCTCATTCTATACATCTTATACACACACAGCCTGCAGATCATTCTATACACCTTATACACACACAGCCTGCAGCTCATTCTATACACCTTATACACACAGCCTGCAGCTCATTCTATACACCTTATACACACACAGCCTGCAGCTCATTCTATACACCTTATACACACAGCCTGCAGCTCATTCGATACACCTTATACACACACAGCCTGCAGCTCATTCGATACACCTTATACACACACAGCCTGCAGCTCATACGATACACCTTATACACACACAGCCTGCAGCTCATTCTATACACCTTATACACACAGCCTGCAGCTCATTCTATACACCTTATACACACAGCCTGCAGCTCATTCTATACACCTTATACACACACAGCCTGCAGCTCATTCTATACACCTTATACACACACAGCCTGCAGCTCATTCTATACACCTTATACACACATAGCTGGCATCTCATTCTATACACCTTATACACACAGCCTGCAGCTCATTCTATACACCTTATACACACACAGCCTGCAGCTCATTCTATACACCGTATACACACACACAGCCTGCAGCTCATTCTATACACCTTATACACACACAGCCTGCAGCTCATTCTATACACCTTATACACACAGCCTGCAGGTCATTCTAAACACCTTATACACACAGTCTGCAGGTCATTCTATACACCTTATACACACACAGCCTGCAGCTCATTCTATACACCTTATACACACACAGCCTGCAGGTCATTCTATACACCTTATACACACACAGCCTGCAGCTCATTCTATACACCTTATACACACAGCCTGCAGCTCATTCTATACACCTTATACACACACAGCCTGCAGCTCATTCTATACACCTTATACACACAGCCTGCAGCTCATTCGATACACCTTATACACACACAGCCTGCAGCTCATTCGATACACCTTATACACACACAGCCTGCAGCTCATACGATACACCTTATACACACACAGCCTGCAGCTCATTCTATACACCTTATACACACAGCCTGCAGCTCATTCTATACACCTTATACACACAGCCTGCAGCTCATTCTATACACCTTATACACACACAGCCTGCAGCTCATTCTATACACCTTATACACACACAGCCTGCAGCTCATTCTATACACCTTATACACACATAGCTGGCATCTCATTCTATACACCTTATACACACAGCCTGCAGCTCATTCTATACACCTTATACACACACAGCCTGCAGCTCATTCTATACACTGTATACACACACACAGCCTGCAGCTCATTCTATACACCTTATACACACACAGCCTGCAGCTCATTCTATACACCTTATACACACAGCCTGCAGCTCATTCTATACACCTTACACAGCCTGCAGCTCATTCTATACACCTTATACACACAGCCTGCAGCTCATTCTATACACCTTATACACACACAGCCTGCAGCTCATTCTATACACCGTATACACACACACAGCCTGCAGCTCATTCTATACACCTTATACACACACAGCCTGTAGTTCTATACACCTTCTATACACACAGCCTGCAGCTCACTCTATACACCTTATACACACAGACTGCAGCTCATTCTATACACCTTATACACACAGCCTGCAGCTCATTCTATACACCTTATACACACAGCCTGCAGCTCATTCTATACACCTTATACAAACACAGCAAGCAGCTCATTCTATACACCTTATATACACACACAGCCTGCAGCTCATTCTATACACCTTATACACGCAGCCTGCAGCTCATTCTATACACCTTATACACACAGAGCCTGCAACTCATTCTATACACCATATACACACACAGCCACAGGTCATTATAAACACCTTATACACACAGCCTGCAGGTCATTCTATACACGTTATACACACACAGCCTGCAGGTCATTCTATACACCTTATACACACACAGCCTGCAGCTCATTCTATACACCTTATACACAGCCTGCAGCTCATTCTATACACCTTACACACACAGCCTGCAGCTCATTCTATACACCTTACACATACAGCCTGCAGCTCATTCTATACACGTTATACACACACAGCCTGCAGCTCATTCTATACACCTTATACACACATAGCCTGCAGGTCATTCTATACACCTTATACACACACAGCCTGCAGGTCATTATATACACCTTATACACACACAGCCTGCAGCTCATTATATACACCTTAAACACACACAGCCTGCAGCTCATTATATACACCTTATACACACACAGCCTGCAGCTCATTCTATACACTCATTCTATACACCTTATACACACAGCCTGCAGCTCATTCTATACACCTTATACACACACACACAGCCTGCAGCTCATTCTATACACCTTATACACACACAGTCTGCAGCTCATTCTATACACCTTATACACACACAGCCTGCAGGTCATTCTATACAGCTTATACACACACACACAGCTTGCAGCTCATTCTATACACCTTATACACACACAGCCTGCAGCTCATTCTATACACCTTATACACACACAGCCTGCAGCTCATTCTATACACCTTATACACACACACAGCCTGCAGCTCATTCTATACACCTTATACACACACAGCCTGCTGCTCATTCTATACACCTTATACACACACAGCCTGCAGGTCATTCTATACACCTGATACACACAGCCTGCAGCTCATTCTATACACCTGATACACACAGCCTGCAGCTCATTCTATACACCTGATACACACAGCCTGCAGGTCATTCTATACACCTTATACACACACAGCCTGCAGCTCATTCTATACACCTTACACACACAGCCTGCAGCTCATTCTATACACCTTATACACACACAGCCTGCAGCTCATTCTATACACCTTACACACACAGCCTGCAGCTCATTTTATACACCTTATACACACAGCCTTCAGCTCATTCTATACACCTTATATACACACAGCCTGCAGCTCATTCTATACACCTTATACACACAGCCTGCAGCTCATTTTGTACACCTTATACCCACACAGCCTGCAGCTCATTCTATACACCTTATACACACAGCCTGCAGCTCATTCTATACACCTTATACACACCTAGCTGGCATCTCAATCTATACACCTTATAAACACAGCCTGCAGCTCATTCTATACACCTTATACACACACAGCCTGCAGCTCATTCTATACATCTTATACACACACAGCCTGCAGCTCATTCTATACACCTTATACACACAGCCTGCAGCTCATTCTATACACCTTATACACACTCAGCAAGCAGCTCATTCTATACACCTTATATACACACACAGCCTGCAGCTCATTCTATACACCTTATACACGCAGCCTGCAGCTCATTCTATACACCTTATACACACACAGCCTGCAGCTCATTATATACACCTTAAACACACACAGCCTGCAGCTCATTATATACACCTTATACACACACAGCCTGCAGCTCATTCTATACACTCATTCTATACACCTTATACACACAGCCTGCAGCTTATTATATACACCTTATACACACACACACAGTCTGCAGCTCATTCTATACACCTTATACACACACAGTCTGCAGCTCATTCTATACACCTTATACACACACAGCCTGCAGATCATTATATACAGCTTATACACACACACAGCCTGCAGCTCATTCTATACACTTTATACACACACAGCCTGCAGCTCATTCTATACACCTTACACATACAGCCTGCAGCTCATTCTATACACGTTATACACACACAGCCTGCAGCTCATTCTATACACCTTATACACACATAGCCTGCAGGTCTTTCTATACACCTTATACACACACAGCCTGCAGATCATTCTACACACCTTATACACACACAGCCTGCAGGTCATTATATACACCTTATACACACACAGCCTGCAGCTCATTCTATACACCTTATACACACAGCCTGCAGTTCATTCTATACACCTTATACACACAGCCTTCAGTTCTATACACCTTCTATACACACAGCCTGCAGCTCATTCTATACACCTTACACAGCCTGCAGCTCATTCTATACACCTTATACACACAGCCTGCAGCTCATTCTATACACCTTATACACACACAGCCTGCAGCTCATTCTATACACCTTATACACACAGCCTGCAGCTCATTCTATACACCTTATACACACACAGCCTGCAGATCATTCTATACACCTTATAAAAAACACAGACTGCAGCTCATTCTATACACCTTATACACACACAGCCTGCAGCTCATTCTATACACCTTATACACACATAGCTGGCATCTCATTCTATACACCTTATACACACAGCCTGCAGCTCATTCTATACACCTTATACACACACAGTCTGCAGCTCATTCTATACACCTTATACACACACAGCCTGCAGCTCATTCTATACACCTTATACACACAGCCTGCAGCTCATTCTATACACCTTATACACACACAGTCTGCATCTCATTCTATACACCTTATACACACACAGCCTGCAGTTCATTCTATACACCTTATACACACAGCCTGTAGTTCATTCTATACACCTTAACAGCCTGTAGTTCTATACACCTTCTATACACACAGCCTGCAGCTCATTCTATACACCTTATACACACTGCCTGCAGCTCATTCTATACACCTTATACACACAGCCTGCAGGTCATTCTATACACCTTATACACACAGCCTGCAGCTCATTCTATACACCTTATAAACACACAGCCTGCAGCTCATTCTTTACACCTTATATACACACACAGCCTGCAGCTCATTCTATACACCTTATACACGCAGCCTGCAGCTCATTCTATACACCTTATACACACACAGCCTGCAACTCATTCTATACACCTTATACACACAGCCTGCAGGTCATTCTAAACACCTTATACACACAGCCTGCAGGTCATTCTATACACCTTATACACACACAGCCTGCAGCTCATTCTATACACCTTATACACACACAGCCTGCAGGTCATTCTATACACCTTATACACACACAGCCTGCAGCTCATTCTATACACCTTATACACAGCCTGCAGCTCATTCTATACACCTTATACACACACAGCCTGCAGCTCATTCGATACACCTTATACACACACAGCCTGCAGCTCATTCGATACACCTTATACACACACAGCCTGCAGCTCATACGATACACCTTATACACACACAGCCTGCAGCTCATTCTATACACCTTATACACACAGCCTGCAGCTCATTCTATACACCTTATACACACAGCCTGCAGCTCATTCTATACACCTTATACACACACAGCCTGCAGCTCATTCTATACACCTTATACACGCAGCCTGCAGCTCATTCTATACACCTTATACACACACAGCCTGCAACTCATTCTATACACCTTATACACACAGCCTGCAGGTCATTCTATACACCTTATACACACACAGCCTGCAGGTCATTCTATACACCTTATACACACACAGCCTGCAGCTCATTCTATACACCTTATACACACAGCCTGCAGCTCATTCTATACACCTTATACACACACAGCCTGCAGCTCATTCTATACACCTTATACACACAGCCTGCAGCTCATTCTATACACCTTATACACACACAGCCTGCAGCTCATTCTATACACCTTATACACACAGCCTGCAGCTCATTCGATACACCTTATACACACACAGCCTGCAGCTCATTCGATACACCTTATACAAACACAGCCTGCAGCTCATTCGATACACCTTATACACACACAGCCTGCAGCTCATACGATACACCTTATACAAACACAGCCTGCAGCTCATTCTATACACCTTATACACACAGCCTGCAGCTCATTCTATACACCTTATACACACAGCCTGCAGCTCATTCTATACACCTTATACACACACAGCCTGCAGCTCATTCTATACACCTTATACACACATAGCTGGCATCTCATTCTATACACCTTATACACACAGCCTGCAGCTCATTCTATACACCTTATACACACACAGCCTGCAGCTCATTCTATACACCGTATACACACACACAGCCTGCAGCTCATTCTATACACCTTATACACACACAGTCTGCATCTCATTCTATACACCTTATACACACACAGCCTGCAGCTCATTCTATACACCTTATACACACAGCCTGCAGCTCATTCTATACACCTTATACACACACTGTCTGCATCTCATTCTATACACCTTATACACACACAGCCTGCAGCTGATTCTATACACCTTAAACACACAGCCTGCAGTTCATTCTATACACCTTATACACACAGCCTGTAGTTCTATACACCTTCTATACACACAGCCTGCAGCTCACTCTATACACCTTATACACACAGCCTGCAGCTCATTCTATACACCTTATACACACAGCCTGCAGGTCATTCTATACACCTTATACACACAGCCTGCAGCTCATTCTATACACCTTATACACACACAGCAAGCAGCTCATTCTATACACCTTATATACACACACAGCCTGCAGCTCATTCTATACACCTTATACACGCAGCCTGCAGCTCATTCTATACACCTTATACACACACAGCATGCAGCTCATTATATACACCTTAAACACACACAGCCTGCAGCTCATTATATACACCTTATACACACACAGCTTGCAGCTCATTCTATACACTCATTCTATACACCTTATACACACAGCCTGCAGCTCATTATATACACCTTATACACACACACACAGTCTGCAGCTCATTCTATACACCTTATACACACACAGTCTGCAGCTCATTCTATACACCTTATACACACACAGCCTGCAGGTCATTATATACAGCTTATACACACACACAGCCTGCAGCTCATTCTATACACTTTATACACACACAGCCTGCAGCTCATTCTATACACCTTACACATACAGCCTGCAGCTCATTCTATACACGTTATACACACACAGCCTGCAGCTCATTCTATACACCTTATACACACATAGCCTGCAGGTCATTCTATACACCTTATACACACACAGCCTGCAGATCATTCTACACACCTTATACACACACAGCCTGCAGGTCATTATATACACCTTATACACACACAGCCTGCAGCTCATTCTATACACCTTATACACACAGCCTGCAGTTCATTCTATACACCTTATACACACAGCCTTCAGTTCTATACACCTTCTATACACACAGCCTGCAGCTCATTCTATACACCTTACACAGCCTGCAGCTCATTCTATACACCTTATACACACACAGCCTGCAGCTCATTCTATACACCTTATACACACATAGCTGGCATCTCATTCTATACACCTTATACACACAGCCTGCAGCTCATTCTATACACCTTATACACACACAGCCTGCAGCTCATTCTATACACCGTATACACACACACAGCCTGCAGCTCATTCTATACACCTTATACACACACAGCCTGCAGCTCATTCTATACACCTTATACACACAGCCTGCAGCTCATTCTATACACCTTACACAGCCTGCAGCTCATTCTATACACCTTATACACACAGCCTGCAGCTCATTCTATACACCTTATACACACACAGCCTGCAGCTCATTCTATACACCGTATACACACACACAGCCTGCAGCTCATTCTATACACCTTATACACACACAGCCTGTAGTTCTATACACCTTCTATACACACAGCCTGCAGCTCACTCTATACACCTTATACACACAGACTGCAGCTCATTCTATACACCTTATACACACAGCCTGCAGCTCATTCTATACACCTTATACACACAGCCTGCAGCTCATTCTATACACCTTATACAAACACAGCAAGCAGCTCATTCTATACACCTTATATACACACACAGCCTGCAGCTCATTCTATACACCTTATACACGCAGCCTGCAGCTCATTCTATACACCTTATACACACAGAGCCTGCAAATCATTCTATACACCATATACACACACAGCCACAGGTCATTATAAACACCTTATACACACAGCCTGCAGGTCATTCTATACACCTTATACACACACAGCCTGCAGCTCATTCTATACACCTTATACACAGCCTGCAGCTCATTCTATACACCTTACACACACAGCCTGCAGCTCATTCTATACACCTTACACATACAGCCTGCAGCTCATTCTATACACATTATACACACACAGCCTGCAGCTCATTCTATACACCTTATACACACATAGCCTGCAGGTCATTCTATACACCTTATACACACACAGCCTGCAGGTCATTATATACACCTTATACACACACAGCCTGCAGCTCATTATATACACCTTAAACACACACAGCCTGCAGCTCATTATATACACCTTATACACACACAGCCTGCAGCTCATTCTATACACTCATTCTATACACCTTATACACACAGCCTGCAGCTCATTCTATACACCTTATACACACACACACAGCCTGCAGCTCATTCTATACACCTTATACACACACAGTCTGCAGCTCATTCTATACACCTTATACACACACAGCCTGCAGGTCATTCTATACAGCTTATACACACACACACAGCTTGCAGCTCATTCTATACACCTTATACACACACAGCCTGCAGCTCATTCTATACACCTTATACACACACAGCCTGCAGCTCATTCTATACACCTTATACACACACACAGCCTGCAGCTCATTCTATACACCTTATACACACACAGCCTGCTGCTCATTCTATACACCTTATACACACACAGCCTGCAGGTCATTCTATACACCTGATACACACAGCCTGCAGCTCATTCTATACACCTGATACACACAGCCTGCAGCTCATTCTATACACCTGATACACACAGCCTGCAGTTCATTCTATACACCTTATACACACACAGCCTGCAGCTCATTCTATACACCTTACACACACAGCCTGCAGCTCATTCTATACACCTTATACACACACAGCCTGCAGCTCATTCTATACACCTTACACACACAGCCTGCAGCTCATTCTATACACCTTATACACACAGCCTTCAGCTCATTCTATACACCTTATATACACACAGCCTGCAGCTCATTCTATACACCTTATACACACAGCCTGCAGCTCATTTTGTACACCTTATACCCACACAGCCTGCAGCTCATTCTATACACCTTATACACACAGCCTGCAGCTCATTCTATACACCTTATACACACCTAGCTGGCATCTCAATCTATACACCTTATAAACACAGCCTGCAGCTCATTCTATACACCTTATACACACACAGCCTGCAGCTCATTCTATACACCTTATACACACACAGCCTGCAGCTCATTCTATACACCTTATACACACAGCCTGCAGCTCATTCTATACACCTTATACACACTCAGCAAGCAGCTCATTCTATACACCTTATATACACACACAGCCTGCAGCTCATTCTATACACCTTATACACGCAGCCTGCAGCTCATTCTATACACCTTATACACACACAGCCTGCAGCTCATTATATACACCTTAAACACACACAGCCTGCAGCTCATTATATACACCTTATACACACACAGCCTGCAGCTCATTCTATACACTCATTCTATACACCTTATACACACAGCCTGCAGCTCATTATATACACCTTATACACACACACACAGTCTGCAGCTCATTCTATACACCTTATACACACACAGTCTGCAGCTCATTCTATACACCTTATACACACACAGCCTGCAGATCATTATATACAGCTTATACACACACACAGCCTGCAGCTCATTCTATACACTTTATACACACACAGCCTGCAGCTCATTCTATACACCTTACACATACAGCCTGCAGCTCATTCTATACACGTTATACACACACAGCCTGCAGCTCATTCTATACACCTTATACACACATAGCCTGCAGGTCTTTCTATACACCTTATACACACACAGCCTGCAGATCATTCTACACACCTTATACACACACAGCCTGCAGGTCATTATATACACCTTATACACACACAGCCTGCAGCTCATTCTATACACCTCATACACACAGCCTGCAGTTCATTCTATACACCTTATACACACAGCCTTCAGTTCTATACACCTTCTATACACACAGCCTGCAGCTCATTCTATACACCTTACACAGCCTGCAGCTCATTCTATACACCTTATACACACAGCCTGCAGCTCATTCTATACACCTTATACACACACAGCCTGCAGCTCATTCTATACACCTTATACACACAGCCTGCAGCTCATTCTATACACCTTATACACACACAGCCTGCAGATCATTCTATACACCTTATACACACACAGCCTGCAGCTCATTCTATACACCTTATACACACACAGCCTGCAGCTCATTCTATACACCTTATACACACATAGCTGGCATCTCATTCTATACACCTTATACACACAGCCTGCAGCTCATTCTATACACCTTATACACACACAGTCTGCAGCTCATTCTATACACCTTATACACACACAGCCTGCAGCTCATTCTATACACCTTATACACACAGCCTGCAGCTCATTCTATACACCTTATACACACACAGTCTGCATCTCATTCTATACACCTTATACACACACAGCCTGCAGTTCATTCTATACACCTTATACACACAGCCTGTAGTTCATTCTATACACCTTAACAGCCTGTAGTTCTATACACCTTCTATACACACAGCCTGCAGCTCATTCTATACACCTTATACACACTGCCTGCAGCTCATTCTATACACCTTATACACACAGCCTGCAGGTCATTCTATACACCTTATACACACAGCCTGCAGCTCATTCTATACACCTTATACACACACAGCCTGCAGCTCATTCTTTACACCTTATATACACACACAGCCTGCAGCTCATTCTATACACCTTATACACGCAGCCTGCAGCTCATTCTATACACCTTATACACACACAGCCTGCAACTCATTCTATACACCTTATACACACAGCCTGCAGGTCATTCTAAACACCTTATACACACAGCCTGCAGGTCATTCTATACACCTTATACACACACAGCCTGCAGCTCATTCTATACACCTTATACACACACAGCCTGCAGGTCATTCTATACACCTTATACACACACAGCCTGCAGCTCATTCTATACACCTTATACACACAGCCTGCAGCTCATTCTATACACCTTATACACACACAGCCTGCAGCTCATTCGATACACCTTATACACACACAGCCTGCAGCTCATTCGATACACCTTATACACACACAGCCTGCAACTCATACGATACACCTTATACACACACAGCCTGCAGCTCATTCTATACACCTTATACACACAGCCTGCAGCTCATTCTATACACCTTATACACACAGCCTGCAGCTCATTCTATACACCTTATACACACACAGCCTGCAGCTCATTCTATACACCTTATACACGCAGCCTGCAGCTCATTCTATACACCTTATACACACACAGCCTGCAACTCATTCTATACACCTTATACACACAGCCTGCAGGTCATTCTAAACACCTTATACACACAGCCTGCAGGTCATTCTATACACCTTATACACACACAGCCTGCAGGTCATTCTATACACCTTATACACACACAGCCTGCAGCTCATTCTATACACCTTATACACACAGCCTGCAGCTCATTCTATACACCTTATACACACACAGCCTGCAGCTCATTCTATACACCTTATACACACAGCCTGCAGCTCATTCTATACACCTTATACACACACAGCCTGCAGCTCATTCTATACACCTTATACACACAGCCTGCAGCTCATTCGATACACCTTATACACACACAGCCTGCAGCTCATTCGATACACCTTATACAAACACAGCCTGCAGCTCATTCGATACACCTTATACACACACAGCCTGCAGCTCATACGATACACCTTATACAAACACAGCCTGCAGCTCATTCTATACACCTTATACACACAGCCTGCAGCTCATTCTATACACCTTATACACACAGCCTGCAGCTCATTCTATACACCTTATACACACACAGCCTGCAGCTCATTCTATACACCTTATACACACATAGCTGGCATCTCATTCTATACACCTTATACACACAGCCTGCAGCTCATTCTATACACCTTATACACACACAGCCTGCAGCTCATTCTATACACCGTATACACACACACAGCCTGCAGCTCATTCTATACACCTTATACACACACAGTCTGCATCTCATTCTATACACCTTATACACACACAGCCTGCAGCTCATTCTATACACCTTATACACACAGCCTGCAGCTCATTCTATACACCTTATACACACACTGTCTGCATCTCATTCTATACACCTTATACACACACAGCCTGCAGCTGATTCTATACACCTTATACACACAGCCTGCAGTTCATTCTATACACCTTATACACACAGCCTGTAGTTCTATACACCTTCTATACACACAGCCTGCAGCTCACTCTATACACCTTATACACACAGCCTGCAGCTCATTCTATACACCTTATACACACAGCCTGCAGGTCATTCTATACACCTTATACACACAGCCTGCAGCTCATTCTATACACCTTATACACACACAGCAAGCAGCTCATTCTATACACCTTATATACACACACAGCCTGCAGCTCATTCTATACACCTTATACACGCAGCCTGCAGCTCATTCTATACACCTTATACACACACAGCATGCAGCTCATTATATACACCTTAAACACACACAGCCTGCAGCTCATTATATACACCTTATACACACACAGCTTGCAGCTCATTCTATACACTCATTCTATACACCTTATACACACAGCCTGTAGTTCTATACACCTTCTATACACACAGCCTGCAGCTCACTCTATACACCTTATACACACAGCCTGCAGCTCATTCTATACACCTTATACACACAGCCTGCAGGTCATTCTATACACCTTATACACACAGCCTGCAGCTCATTCTATACACCTTATACACACACAGCAAGCAGCTCATTCTATACACCTTATATACACACACAGCCTGCAGCTCATTCTATACACCTTATACACGCAGCCTGCAGCTCATTCTATACACCTTATACACACACAGCATGCAGCTCATTATATACACCTTAAACACACACAGCCTGCAGCTCATTATATACACCTTATACACACACAGCTTGCAGCTCATTCTATACACTCATTCTATACACCTTATACACACAGCCTGCAGCTCATTATATACACCTTATACACACACACACAGTCTGCAGCTCATTCTATACACCTTATACACACACAGTCTGCAGCTCATTCTATACACCTTATACACACACAGCCTGCAGGTCATTATATACAGCTTATACACACACACAGCCTGCAGCTCATTCTATACACTTTATACACACACAGCCTGCAGCTCATTCTATACACCTTACACATACAGCCTGCAGCTCATTCTATACACGTTATACACACACAGCCTGCAGCTCATTCTATACACCTTATACACACATAGCCTGCAGGTCATTCTATACACCTTATACACACACAGCCTGCAGATCATTCTACACACCTTATACACACACAGCCTGCAGGTCATTATATACACCTTATACACACACAGCCTGCAGCTCATTCTATACACCTTATACACACAGCCTGCAGTTCATTCTATACACCTTATACACACAGCCTTCAGTTCTATACACCTTCTATACACACAGCCTGCAGCTCATTCTATACACCTTACACAGCCTGCAGCTCATTCTATACACCTTATACACACAGCCTGCAGCTCATTCTATACACCTTATACACACACAGCCTGCAGCTCATTCTATACACCTTATACACACAGCCTGCAGCTCATTCTATACACCTTATACACACACAGCCTGCAGATCATTCTATACACCTTATACACACACAGCCTGCAGCTCATTCTATACACCTTATACACACACAGCCTGCAGCTCATTCTATACACCTTATACACACATAGCTGGCATCTCATTCTATACACCTTATACACACAGCCTGCAGCTCATTCTATACACCTTATACACACACAGTCTGCAGCTCATTCTATACACCTTATACACACACAGCCTGCAGCTCATTCTATACACCTTATACACACAGCCTGCAGCTCATTCTATACACCTTATACACACACAGTCTGCATCTCATTCTATACACCTTATACACACACAGCCTGCAGTTCATTCTATACACCTTATACACACAGCCTGTAGTTCATTCTATACACCTTAACAGCCTGTAGTTCTATACACCTTCTATACACACAGCCTGCAGCTCATTCTATACACCTTATACAAACTGCCTGCAGCTCATTCTATACACCTTATACACACAGCCTGCAGGTCATTCTATACACCTTATACACACAGCCTGCAGCTCATTCTATACACCTTATACACACACAGCCTGCAGCTCATTCTTTACACCTTATATACACACACAGCCTGCAGCTCATTCTATACACCTTATACACGCAGCCTGCAGCTCATTCTATACACCTTATACACACACAGCCTGCAACTCATTCTATACACCTTATACACACAGCCTGCAGGTCATTCTAAACACCTTATACACACAGCCTGCAGGTCATTCTATACACCTTATACACACACAGCCTGCAGCTCATTCTATACACCTTATACACACACAGCCTGCAGGTCATTCTATACACCTTATACACACACAGCCTGCAGCTCATTCTATACACCTTATACACACAGCCTGCAGCTCATTCTATACACCTTATACACACACAGCCTGCAGCTCATTCGATACACCTTATACACACACAGCCTGCAGCTCATTCGATACACCTTATACACACACAGCCTGCAGCTCATACGATACACCTTATACACACACAGCCTGCAGCTCATTCTATACACCTTATACACACAGCCTGCAGCTCATTCTATACACCTTATACACACAGCCTGCAGCTCATTCTATACACCTTATACACACACAGCCTGCAGCTCATTCTATACACCTTATACACGCAGCCTGCAGCTCATTCTATACACCTTATACACACACAGCCTGCAACTCATTCTATACACCTTATACACACAGCCTGCAGGTCATTCTAAACACCTTATACACACAGCCTGCAGGTCATTCTATACACCTTATACACACACAGCCTGCAGGTCATTCTATACACCTTATACACACACAGCCTGCAGCTCATTCTATACACCTTATACACACAGCCTGCAGCTCATTCTATACACCTTATACACACACAGCCTGCAGCTCATTCTATACACCTTATACACACAGCCTGCAGCTCATTCTATACACCTTATACACACACAGCCTGCAGCTCATTCTATACACCTTATACACACAGCCTGCAGCTCATTCGATACACCTTATACACACACAGCCTGCAGCTCATTCGATACACCTTATACACACACAGCCTGCAGCTCATTCGATACACCTTATACACACACAGCCTGCAGCTCATACGATACACCTTATACAAACACAGCCTGCAGCTCATTCTATACACCTTATACACACAGCCTGCAGCTCATTCTATACACCTTATACACACAGCCTGCAGCTCATTCTATACACCTTATACACACACAGCCTGCAGCTCATTCTATACACCTTATACACACATAGCTGGCATCTCATTCTATACACCTTATACACACAGCCTGCAGCTCATTCTATACACCTTATACACACACAGCCTGCAGCTCATTCTATACACCGTATACACACACACAGCCTGCAGCTCATTCTATACACCTTATACACACACAGTCTGCATCTCATTCTATACACCTTATACACACACAGCCTGCAGCTCATTCTATACACCTTATACACACAGCCTGCAGCTCATTCTATACACCTTATACACACACTGTCTGCATCTCATTCTATACACCTTATACACACACAGCCTGCAGCTGATTCTATACACCTTATACACACAGCCTGCAGTTCATTCTATACACCTTATACACACAGCCTGTAGTTCTATACACCTTCTATACACACAGCCTGCAGCTCACTCTATACACCTTATACACACAGCCTACAGCTCATTCTATACACCTTATACACACAGCCTGCAGGTCATTCTATACACCTTATACACACAGCCTGCAGCTCATTCTATACACCTTACACACACACAGCAAGCAGCTCATTCTATACACCTTATATACACACACAGCCTGCAGCTCATTCTATACACCTTATACACGCAGCCTGCAGCTCATTCTATACACCTTATACACACACAGCCTGCAACTCATTCTATACACCATATACACACACAGCCACAGGTCATTATAAACACCTTATACACACAGCCTGCAGGTCATTCTATACACGTTATACACACACAGCCTGCAGGTCATTCTATACACCTTATACACACACAGCCTGCAGCTCATTCTATACACCTTATACACAGCCTGCAGCTCATTCTATACACCTTATACACACAGCCTGCAGCTCATTCTATACACCTTACACATACAGCCTGCAGCTCATTCTATACACGTTATACACACACAGCCTGCAGCTCATTCTATACACTTTATACACACATAGCCTGCAGGTCATTCTATACACCTTATACACACACAGCCTGCAGGTCATTATATACACCTTATACACACACAGCCTGCAGCTCATTATATACACCTTAAACACACACAGCCTGCAGCTCATTATATACACCTTATAAACACACAGCCTGCAGCTCATTCTATACACTCATTCTATACACCTTATACACACAGCCTGCAGCTCATTCTATACACCTTATACACACACACACAGCCTGCAGCTCATTCTATACACCTTATACACACACAGTCTGCAGCTCATTCTATACACCTTATACACACACAGCCTGCAGGTCATTCTATACAGCTTATACACACACACACAGCCTGCAGCTCATTCTATACACCTTATACACACACAGCCTGCAGCTCATTCTATACACCTTATACACACACAGCCTGCAGCTCATTCTATACACCTTATACACACACAGCCTGCAGCTCATTCTATACACCTTATACACACACACAGCCTGCACCTCATTCTATACACCTTATACACACACAGCCTGCAGCTCATTCTATACACCTTATACACACACAGCCTGCAGGTCATTCTATACACCTGATACACACAGCCTGCAGCTCATTCTATACACCTTATACACACAGCCTGCAGCTCATTCTATACACCTTATACACACAGCCTGCAGGTCATTCTATACACCTTATACACACAGCCTGCAGCTCATTCTATACACCTTATACACACACAGCCTGCAGCTCATTCTATACACCTTACACACACAGCCTGCAGCTCATTCTATACACCTTATACACACAGCCTTCAGCTCATTCTATACACCTTATATACACACAGCCTGCAGCTCATTCTATACACCTTATACACACATCCTGCAGCTCATTTTATACACCTTATACCCACACAGCCTGCAGATCATTCTATACACCTTATACACACAGCCTGCAGATCATTCTATACACCTTATACACACCTAGCTGGCATCTCAATCTATACACCTTATAAACACAGCCTGCAGCTCATTCTATACACCTTATACACACACAGCCTGCAGCTCATTCTATACACCTTATACACACACAGCCTGCAGCTCATTCTATACACCTAATACACACAGCCTGCAGCTCATTCTATACACCTTATACACACTCAGCAAGCAGCTCATTCTATACACCTTATATACACACAGAGCCTGCAGCTCATTCTATACACCTTATACACGCAGCCTGCAGCTCATTCTATACACCTTATACACACACAGCCTGCAACTCATTCTATACACCATATACACACACAGCCACAGGTCATTATAAACACCTTATACATACAGCCTGCAGGTCATTCTATACACCTTATACACACACAGCCTGCAGGTCATTCTATACACCTTATACACACACAGCCTGCAGCTCATTCTATACACCTTATACACAGCCTGCAGCTCATTCTATACACCTTATACACACAGCCTGCAGCTCATTCTATACACCTTACACATACAGCCTGCAGCTCATTCTATACACGTTATACACACACAGCCTGCAGCTCATTCTATACACCTTATACACACATAGCCTGCGGGTCATTCTATACACCTTATACACACACAGCCTGCAGATCATTCTACACACCTTACACACACACAGCCTGCAGGTCATTATATACACCTTATACACACACAGCCTGCAGCTCATTATATACACCTTATACACACACAGCCTGCAGCTCATTCTATATACCTTATACACACAGCCTGCAGTTCATTCTATACACCTTATACACACAGCTTTCAGTTCTATACACCTTCTATACACACAGCCTGCAGCTCATTCTATACACCTTATACACACAGCTTTCAGTTCTATACACCTTCTATACACACAGCCTGCAGCTCATTCTATACACCTTATACACACAGCCTGCAGCTCATTCTATACACCTTATACACACAGCCTGCAGCTCATTCTATACACCTTACACACACAGCCTGCAGCTCATTCTATACACCTTACACAGCCTGCAGGTCATTCTATACACCTTATACACACAGTCTGCAGCTCATTCTATACACCTTATACACACACAGCCTGCAGCTCATTCTATACACCTTATACACACAGCCTGCAGCTCATTCTATACACCTTATACACACACAGCCTGCAGATCATTCTATACACCTTATACACACACAGCCTGCAGCTCATTCTATACACCTTATACACACACAGCCTGCAGCTCATTCTATACACCTTATACACACATAGCTGGCATCTCATTCTATACACCTTATACACACAGCCTGCAGCTCATTCTATACACCTTATACACACACAGTCTGCAGCTCATTCTATACACCTTATACACACACAGCCTGCAGCTCATTCTATACACCTTATACACACAGCCTGCAGCTCATTCTATACACCTTATACACACACAGTCTGCATCTCATTCTATACACCTTATACACACACAGCCTGCAGTTCATTCTATACACCTTATACACACAGCCTGTAGTTCTATACACCTTCTATACACACAGCCTGCAGCTCATTCTATACACCTTATACACACACAGTCTGCATCTCATTCTATACACCTTATACACACACAGCCTGCAGCTCATTCTATACACCTTATACACACAGCCTGCAGTTCATTCTATACACCTTATACACACAGCCTGTAGTTCTATACACCTTCTATACACACAGCCTGCAGCTCATTCTATACACCTTATACACACAGCCTGCAGCTCATTCTATACACCTTATACACACAGCCTGCAGCTCATTCTATACACCTTATACACACAGCCTGCAGCTCATTCTATACACCTTATATACACACACAGCCTGCAGCTCATTCTATACACCTTATACACGCAGCCTGCAGCTCATTCTATACACCTTATACACACACAGCCTGCAACTCATTCTATACACCTTATACACACAGCCTGCAGGTCATTATAAACACCTTATACACACAGCCTGCAGGTCATTCTATACACCTTATACACACACAGCCTGCAGCTCATTCTATACACCTTATCCACACAGCCTGCAGCTCATTATATACACCTTATACACACACACAGTCTGCAGCTCATTCTATACACCTTATACACACACAGTCTGCAGCTCATTCTATACACCTTATACACACACAGCCTGCAGGTCATTCTATACAGCTTATACACACACACAGCCTGCAGCTCATTCTATACACTTTATACACACACAGCCTGCAGCTCATTCTATACACCTTACACATACAGCCTGCAGCTCATTCTATACACATTATACACACACAGCCTGCAGCTCATTCTATACACCTTATACACACATAGCCTGCAGGTCATTCTATACACCTTATACACACACAGCCTGCAGATCATTCTACACACCTTATACACACACAGCCTGCAGGTCATTCTATACACCTTATACACACACAGCCTGCAGCTCATTCTATACACCTTATACACACACAGCCTGCAGCTCATTCTATACACCTTATACACACACAGCCTGCAGCTCATTCTATACACCTTATACACACAGCCTGCAGTTCATTCTATACACCTTCTATACACACAGCCTTCAGTTCTATACACCTTCTATACACACAGCCTGCAGCTCATTCTATACACCTTATACACACAGCCTGCAGCTCATTCTATACACCTTATACACACAGCCTGCAGCTCATTCTATACACCTTATACACACACAGTCTGCATCTAATTCTATACACCTTATACACACACAGCCTGCAGTTCATTCTATACACCTTATACACACAGCCTGTAGTTCTATACACCTTCTATACACACAGCCTGCAGCTCATTCTATACACCTTTTACACACACAGTCTGCATCTCATTCTATACACCTTATACACACACAGCCTGCAGCTCATTCTATACACCTTATACACACAGCCTGCAGTTCATTCTATACACCTTATACACACAGCCTGTAGTTCTATACACCTTCTATACACACAGCCTGCAGCTCATTCTATACACCTTATACACACAGCCTGCAGCTCATTCTATACACCTTATACACACAGCCTGCAGCTCATTCTATACACCTTATACACACAGCCTGCAGCTCATTCTATACACCTTATATACACACACAGCCTGCAGCTCATTCTATACACCTTATACACGCAGCCTGCAGCTCATTCTATACACCTTATACACACACAGCCTGCAACTCATTCTATACACCTTATACACACAGCCTGCAGGTCATTATAAACACCTTATACACACAGCCTGCAGGTCATTCTATACACCTTATACACACACAGCCTGCAGCTCATTCTATACACCTTATCCACACAGCCTGCAGCTCATTATATACACCTTATACACACACACACAGTCTGCAGCTCATTCTATACACCTTATACACACACAGTCTGCAGCTCATTCTATACACCTTATACACACACAGCCTGCAGGTCATTATATACAGCTTATACACACACACAGCCTGCAGCTCATTCTATACACTTTATACACACACAGCCTGCAGCTCATTCTATACACCTTACACATACAGCCTGCAGCTCATTCTATACACCTTATACACACACAGTCTGCATCTCATTTTATACACCTTATACACACACAGCCTGCAGCTCATTCTATACACCTTATACACACAGCCTGCTGTTCATTCTATACACCTTATACACACAGCCTTCAGTTCTATACACTTTCTATACACACAGCCTGCAGCTCATTCTATACACCTTATACACACAGCCTGCAGCTCATTCTATACACCTTATACACACAGCCTGCAGCTCATTCTATACACATTATACACACAGCCTGCAGCTCATTCTATACACCTTACACAGCCTGCAGGTCATTCTATACACCTTATACACACAACCTGCAGCTCATTCTATACACCTTATACACACACAGCCTGCAGCTCATTCTATACACCTTATACACATAGCCTGCAGCTCATTCTATACACCTTATACACACACAGCCTGCAGCTCATTCTATACACCTTATACACACACAGCCTGCAGCTCATTCTATACACCTTATACACACACAGCCTGCAGCTCATTCTATACACCTTATACACACAGCCTGCAGCTCATTCTATACACCTTATACACACACAGTCTGCATCTCATTCTATACACCTTATACACACACAGCCTGCAGCTCAATCTATACACCTTATACACACAGCCTGCAGCTCATTCTATACACCTTATACACACAGTCTGCATCTCATTCTATACACCTTATACACACACAGCCTGCAGCTGATTCTATACACCTTATACACACAGCCTGCAGTTCATTCTATACACCTTATACACACAACCTGTAGTTCTATACACCTTCTATACACACAGCCTGCAGCTCACTCTATACACCTTATACACACAGCCTGCAGCTCATTCTATACACCTTATACACACAGCCTGCAGGTCATTCTATACACCTTATACACACAGCCTGCAGCTCATTCTATACACCTTATACACACACAGCAAGCAGCTCATTCTATACACCTTATACACGCAGCCTGCAGCTCATTCTATACAGCTTATACACACACAGCCTGCAACTCATTCTATACACCATATACACACACAGCCACAGGTCATTATAAACACCTTATACACACAGCCTGCAGGTCATTCTATACACCTTATACACACACAGCCTGCAGGTCATTCTATACACCTTATACACACACAGCCTGCAGCTCATTCTATACACCTTATACACAGCCTGCAGCTCATTCTATACACCTTATACACACAGCCTGCAGCTCATTCTATACACCTTACACATACAGCCTGCAGCTCATTCTATACACATTATACACACACAGCCTGCAGCTCATTCTATACACCTTATACACACATAGCCTGCAGGTCATTCTACACACCTTATACACACACAGCCTGCAGATCATTCTACACACCTTAAACACACACAGCCTGCAGCTCATTATATACACCTTATACACACACAGCCTGCAGCTCATTCTATACACTCATTCTATACACCTTATACACACAGCCTACAGCTCATTCTATACACCTTATACACACACACAGCCTGCAGCTCATTCTATACACCTTATACACACACAGTCTGCAGCTCATTCTATACACCTTATACACACACAGCCTGCAGGTCATTATATACAGCTTATACACACACACACAGCCTGCAGCTCATTCTATACACCTTATACACACACAGCCTGCAGCTCATTCTATACACCTTATACACACACAGCCTGCAGCTCATTCTATACACCTTATACACACACACAGCCTGCAGCTCATTCTATACACCTTATACACACACAGCCTGCAGGTCATTCTATACACCTTATACACACACAGCCTGCAGCTCAATCTATACACCTTATACACACAGCCTGCAGCTCATTCTATACACCTTATACACACAGCATGCAGCTCATTCTATACACCTTAAACACACAGCCTGCAGGTCATTCTAAACACCTTATACACACACAGCCTGCAGCTCATTCTATACACCTTATACACACACAGCCTGCAGCTCATTATATACACCTTATACACACACAGCCTGCAGCTCATTCTATACACCTTACACACACAGCCTGCAGCTCATTCTATACACCTTATACACACACTGTCTGCAGCTCATACTATACACATTATACACACACAGCCTGCAGCTCATTCTATACACCTTATACACACAGCCTTCAGCTCATTCTATACACCTTATATACACACAGCCTGCAGCTCATTCTATACACCTTATACACACAGCCTGCAGCTCATTCTATACACCTTATACCCACACAGCCTGCAGCTCATTCTATACACCTTATACACACAGCCTGCAGCTCATTCTATACACCTTATACACACCTAGCTGGCATCTCATTCTATACACCTTATACACACAGCCTGCATCTCATTCTATACACCTTATACACACACAGCCTGCAGCTCATTCTATACACCTTATACACACACAGCCTGCAGCTCATTCTATACACCTTATACACACAGCCTGCAGCTCATTCTATACACCTTATACACACACAGCAAGCAGCTCATTCTATACACCTTATATACACACACAGCCTGCAGCTCATTCTATACACCTTATACACGCAGCGTGCAGCTCATTCTATACACCTTATACACACAGCCTGCAACTCATTCTATACACCATATACACACACAGCCACAGGTCATTATAAACACCTTATACACACAGCCTGCAGGTCATTCTATACACCTTATACACACACAGCCTGCAGGTCATTCTATACACCTTATACACACACAGCCTGCAGCTCATTCTATACACCTTATACACAGCCTGCAGCTCATTCTATACACCTTACACACACAGCCTGCAGCTCATTCTATACACCTTACACATACAGCCTGCAGCTCATTCTATACACGTTATACACACATAGCCTGCAGCTCATTCTATACACCTTATACACACACAGCCTGCAGGTCATTATATACACCTTATACACACACAGCCTGCAGCTCATTATATACACCTTAAACACACACAGCCTGCAGCTCATTCTATACACTCATTCTATACACCTTATACACACAGCCTGCAGCTCATTCTATACACCTTATACACACACAGCCTGCAGCTCATTCTATACACCTTATACACACACAGTCTGCAGCTCATTCTATACACCTTATACACACACAGCCTGCAGGTCATTCTATACAGCTTATACAAACACACAGCCTGCAGCTCATTCTATACACCTTATACACACACAGCCTGCAGCTCATTCTATACACCTTATACACACACAGCCTGCAGCTAATTCTATACACCTTATACACACACACAGACTGCAGCTCATTCTATACACCTTATACACACACAGCCTGCAGCTCATTCTATACACCTTATACACACACAGCCTGCAGGTCATTCTATACACCTTATACACACAGCCTGCAACTCATTCTATACACCTTATACACACAGCCTGCAGCTCATTCTATACACCTTATACACACACAGCCTGCAGCTCATTATATACACCTTATACACACACAGCCTGCAGCTCATTCTATACACCTTACACACACAGCCTGCAGCTCATTCTATACACCTTATACACACACTGTCTGCAGCTCATACTATACACATTATACACACACAGCCTGCAGCTCATTCTATACACCTTATACACACAGCCTTCAGCTCATTCTATACACCTTATATACACACAGCCTGCAGCTCATTCTATACACCTTATACACACAGCCTGCAGCTCATTCTATACACCTTATACCCACACAGCCTGCAGCTCATTCTATACACCTTATACACACAGCCTGCAGCTCATTCTATACACCTTATACACACCTAGCTGGCATCTCATTCTATACACCTTATACACACAGCCTGCATCTCATTCTATACACCTTATACACACACAGCCTGCAGCTCATTCTATACACCTTATACACACACAGCCTGCAGCTCATTCTATACACCTTATACACACAGCCTGCAGCTCATTCTATACACCTTATACACACACAGCAAGCAGCTCATTCTATACACCTTATATACACACACAGCCTGCAGCTCATTCTATACACCTTATACACGCAGCGTGCAGCTCATTCTATACACCTTATACACACAGCCTGCAACTCATTCTATACACCATATACACACACAGCCACAGGTCATTATAAACACCTTATACACACAGCCTGCAGGTCATTCTATACACCTTATACACACACAGCCTGCAGGTCATTCTATACACCTTATACACACACAGCCTGCAGCTCATTCTATACACCTTATACACAGCCTGCAGCTCATTCTATACACCTTACACACACAGCCTGCAGCTCATTCTATACACCTTACACATACAGCCTGCAGCTCATTCTATACACGTTATACACACATAGCCTGCAGCTCATTCTATACACCTTATACACACACAGCCTGCAGATCATTCTACACACCTTATACACACACAGCCTGCAGGTCATTATATACACCTTATACACACACAGCCTGCAGCTCATTATATACACCTTAAACACACACAGCCTGCAGCTCATTCTATACACTCATTCTATACACCTTATACACACAGCCTGCAGCTCATTCTATACACCTTATACACACACAGCCTGCAGCTCATTCTTTACACCTTATATACACACACAGCCTGCAGCTCATTCTATACACCTTATACACGCAGCCTGCAGCTCATTCTATACACCTTATACACACACAGCCTGCAACTCATTCTATACACCTTATACACACAGCCTGCAGGTCATTCTAAACACCTTATACACACAGCCTGCAGGTCATTCTATACACCTTATACACACACAGCCTGCAGCTCATTCTATACACCTTATACACACACAGCCTGCAGGTCATTCTATACACCTTATACACACACAGCCTGCAGCTCATTCTATACACCTTAAACACACAGCCTGCAGCTCATTCTATACACCTTATACACACACAGCCTGCAGCTCATTCGATACACCTTATACACACAGCCTGCAGCTCATTCGATACACCTTATACACACACAGCCTGCAGCTCATACGATACACCTTATACACACACAGCCTGCAGCTCATTCTATACACCTTATACACACAGCCTGCAGCTCATTCTATACACCTTATACACACACAGCCTGCAGCTCATTCTATACACCTTATACACGCAGCCTGCAGCTCATTCTATACACCTTATACACACACAGCCTGCAACTCATTCTATACACCTTATACACACAGCCTGCAGGTCATTCTAAACACCTTATACACACAGCCTGCAGGTCATTCTATACACCTTATACACACACAGCCTGCAGGTCATTCTATACACCTTATACACACACAGCCTGCAGCTCATTCTATACACCTTATACACACAGCCTGCAGCTCATTCTATACACCTTATACACACACAGCCTGCAGCTCATTCTATACACCTTATACACACAGCCTGCAGCTCATTCTATACACCTTATACACACACAGCCTGCAGCTCATTCTATACACCTTATACACACAGCCTGCAGCTCATTCGATACACCTTATACACACACAGCCTGCAGCTCATTCGATACACCTTATACACACACAGCCTGCAGCTCATTCGATACACCTTATACACACACAGCCTGCAGCTCATACGATACACCTTATACAAACACAGCCTGCAGCTCATTCTATACACCTTATACACACAGCCTGCAGCTCATTCTATACACCTTATACACACAGCCTGCAGCTCATTCTATACACCTTATACACACACAGCCTGCAGCTCATTCTATACACCTTATACACACATAGCTGGCATCTCATTCTATACACCTTATACACACAGCCTGCAGCTCATTCTATACACCTTATACACACACAGCCTGCAGCTCATTCTATACACCGTATACACACACACAGCCTGCAGCTCATTCTATACACCTTATACACACACAGTCTGCATCTCATTCTATACACCTTATACACACACAGCCTGCAGCTCATTCTATACACCTTATACACACAGCCTGCAGCTCATTCTATACACCTTATACACACACTGTCTGCATCTCATTCTATACACCTTATACACACACAGCCTGCAGCTGATTCTATACACCTTATACACACAGCCTGCAGTTCATTCTATACACCTTATACACACAGCCTGTAGTTCTATACACCTTCTATACACACAGCCTGCAGCTCACTCTATACACCTTATACACACAGCCTGCAGCTCATTCTATACACCTTATACACACAGCCTGCAGGTCATTCTATACACCTTATACACACAGCCTGCAGCTCATTCTATACACCTTATACACACACAGCAAGCAGCTCATTCTATACACCTTATATACACACACAGCCTGCAGCTCATTCTATACACCTTATACACGCAGCCTGCAGCTCATTCTATACACCTTATACACACACAGCCTGCAGCTCATTATATACACCTTAAACACACACAGCCTGCAGCTCATTATATACACCTTATACACACACAGCCTGCAGCTCATTCTATACACTCATTCTATACACCTTATACACACAGCCTGCAGCTCATTATATACACCTTATATACACACACACAGTCTGCAGCTCATTCTATACACCTTATACACACACAGTCTGCAGCTCATTCTATACACCTTATACACACACAGCCTGCAGGTCATTATATACAGCTTATACACACACACAGCCTGCAGCTCATTCTATACACTTTATACACACACAGCCTGCAGCTCATTCTATACACCTTACACATACAGCCTGCAGCTCATTCTATACATGTTATACACACACAGCCTGCAGCTCATTCTTTACACCTTATACACACATAGCCTGCAGGTCATTCTATACACCTTATACACACACAGCCTGCAGCTCATTCTATACACCTTACACACACAGCCTGCAGCTCATTCTATACACCTTACACATACAGCCTGCAGCTCATTCTATACACGTTATACACACATAGCCTGCAGCTCATTCTATACACCTTATACACACACAGCCTGCAGATCATTCTACACACCTTATACACACACAGCCTGCAGGTCATTATATACACCTTATACACACACAGCCTGCAGCTCATTATATACACCTTAAACACACACAGCCTGCAGCTCATTCTATACACTCATTCTATACACCTTATACACACAGCCTGCAGCTCATTCTATACACCTTATACACACACAGCCTGCAGCTCATTCTATACACCTTATACACACACAGTCTGCAGCTCATTCTATACACCTTATACACACACAGCCTGCAGGTCATTCTATACAGCTTATACAAACACACAGCCTGCAGCTCATTCTATACACCTTATACACACACAGCCTGCAGCTCATTCTATACACCTTATACACACACAGCCTGCAGCTAATTCTATACACCTTATACACACACACAGACTGCAGCTCATTCTATACACCTTATACACACACAGCCTGCAGCTCATTCTATACACCTTATACACACACAGCCTGCAGGTCATTCTATACACCTTATACACACAGCCTGCAACTCATTCTATACACCTTATACACACAGCCTGCAGCTCATTCTATACACCTTATACACACACAGCCTGCAGCTCATTCTATACACCTTATACACACACAGCCTGCAGCTCATTCTATACACCTTACACACACAGCCTGCAGCTCATTCTATACACCTTATACACACACTGTCTGCAGCTCATACTATACACATTATACACACACAGCCTGCAGCTCATTCTATACACCTTATACACACAGCCTTCAGCTCATTCTATACACCTTATATACACACAGCCTGCAGCTCATTCTATACACCTTATACACACAGCCTGCAGCTCATTCTATACACCTTATACCCACACAGCCTGCAGCTCATTCTATACACCTTATACACACAGCCTGCAGCTCATTCTATACACCTTATACACACCTAGCTGGCATCTCATTCTATACACCTTATACACACAGCCTGCATCTCATTCTATACACCTTATACACACACAGCCTGCAGCTCATTCTATACACCTTATACACACACAGCCTGCAGCTCATTCTATACACCTTATACACACAGCCTGCAGCTCATTCTATACACCTTATACACACACAGCAAGCAGCTCATTCTATACACCTTATATACACACACAGCCTGCAGCTCATTCTATACACCTTATACACGCAGCGTGCAGCTCATTCTATACACCTTATACACACAGCCTGCAACTCATTCTATACACCATATACACACACAGCCACAGGTCATTATAAACACCTTATACACACAGCCTGCAGGTCATTCTATACACCTTATACACACACAGCCTGCAGGTCATTCTATACACCTTATACACACACAGCCTGCAGCTCATTCTATACACCTTATACACAGCCTGCAGCTCATTCTATACACCTTACACACACAGCCTGCAGCTCATTCTATACACCTTACACATACAGCCTGCAGCTCATTCTATACACGTTATACACACATAGCCTGCAGCTCATTCTATACACCTTATACACACACAGCCTGCAGATCATTCTACACACCTTATACACACACAGCCTGCAGGTCATTATATACACCTTATACACACACAGCCTGCAGCTCATTATATACACCTTAAACACACACAGCCTGCAGCTCATTCTATACACTCATTCTATACACCTTATACACACAGCCTGCAGCTCATTCTATACACCTTATACACACACAGCCTGCAGCTCATTCTTTACACCTTATATACACACACAGCCTGCAGCTCATTCTATACACCTTATACACGCAGCCTGCAGCTCATTCTATACACCTTATACACACACAGCCTGCAACTCATTCTATACACCTTATACACACAGCCTGCAGGTCATTCTAAACACCTTATACACACAGCCTGCAGGTCATTCTATACACCTTATACACACACAGCCTGCAGCTCATTCTATACACCTTATACACACACAGCCTGCAGGTCATTCTATACACCTTATACACACACAGCCTGCAGCTCATTCTATACACCTTAAACACACAGCCTGCAGCTCATTCGATACACCTTATACACACACAGCCTGCAGCTCATTCGATACACCTTATACACACACAGCCTGCAGCTCATTCGATACACCTTATACACACACAGCCTGCAGCTCATACGATACACCTTATACACACACAGCCTGCAGCTCATTCTATACACCTTATACACACAGCCTGCAGCTCATTCTATACACCTTATACACACACAGCCTGCAGCTCATTCTATACACCTTATACACGCAGCCTGCAGCTCATTCTATACACCTTATACACACACAGCCTGCAACTCATTCTATACACCTTATACACACAGCCTGCAGGTCATTCTAAACACCTTATACACACAGCCTGCAGGTCATTCTATACACCTTATACACACACAGCCTGCAGGTCATTCTATACACCTTATACACACACAGCCTGCAGCTCATTCTATACACCTTATACACACAGCCTGCAGCTCATTCTATACACCTTATACACACACAGCCTGCAGCTCATTCTATACACCTTATACACACAGCCTGCAGCTCATTCTATACACCTTATACACACACAGCCTGCAGCTCATTCTATACACCTTATACACACAGCCTGCAGCTCATTCGATACACCTTATACACACACAGCCTGCAGCTCATTCGATACACCTTATACACACACAGCCTGCAGCTCATTCGATACACCTTATACACACACAGCCTGCAGCTCATACGATACACCTTATACAAACACAGCCTGCAGCTCATTCTATACACCTTATACACACAGCCTGCAGCTCATTCTATACACCTTATACACACAGCCTGCAGCTCATTCTATACACCTTATACACACACAGCCTGCAGCTCATTCTATACACCTTATACACACATAGCTGGCATCTCATTCTATACACCTTATACACACAGCCTGCAGCTCATTCTATACACCTTATACACACACAGCCTGCAGCTCATTCTATACACCGTATACACACACACAGCCTGCAGCTCATTCTATACACCTTATACACACACAGTCTGCATCTCATTCTATACACCTTATACACACACAGCCTGCAGCTCATTCTATACACCTTATACACACAGCCTGCAGCTCATTCTATACACCTTATACACACACTGTCTGCATCTCATTCTATACACCTTATACACACACAGCCTGCAGCTGATTCTATACACCTTATACACACAGCCTGCAGTTCATTCTATACACCTTATACACACAGCCTGTAGTTCTATACACCTTCTATACACACAGCCTGCAGCTCACTCTATACACCTTATACACACAGCCTGCAGCTCATTCTATACACCTTATACACACAGCCTGCAGGTCATTCTATACACCTTATACACACAGCCTGCAGCTCATTCTATACACCTTATACACACACAGCAAGCAGCTCATTCTATACACCTTATATACACACACAGCCTGCAGCTCATTCTATACACCTTATACACGCAGCCTGCAGCTCATTCTATACACCTTATACACACACAGCCTGCAGCTCATTATATACACCTTAAACACACACAGCCTGCAGCTCATTATATACACCTTATACACACACAGCCTGCAGCTCATTCTATACACTCATTCTATACACCTTATACACACAGCCTGCAGCTCATTATATACACCTTATATACACACACACAGTCTGCAGCTCATTCTATACACCTTATACACACACAGTCTGCAGCTCATTCTATACACCTTATACACACACAGCCTGCAGGTCATTATATACAGCTTATACACACACACAGCCTGCAGCTCATTCTATACACTTTATACACACACAGCCTGCAGCTCATTCTATACACCTTACACATACAGCCTGCAGCTCATTCTATACATGTTATACACACACAGCCTGCAGCTCATTCTTTACACCTTATACACACATAGCCTGCAGGTCATTCTATACACCTTATACACACACAGCCTGCAGATCATTCTACACACCTTATACACACACAGCCTGCAGGTCATTCTATACACCTTATACACACACAGCCTGCAGCTCATTCTATACACCTTATACACACAGCCTGCAGTTCATTCTATACACCTTATACACACAGCCTTCAGTTCTATACACCTTCTATACACACAGCCTGCAGCTCATTCTATACACCTTACACAGCCTGCAGCTCATTCTATACACCTTATACACACAGCCTGCAGCTCATTCTATACACCTTATACACACACAGCCTGCAGCTCATTCTATACACCTTATACACACACAGCCTGCAGATCATTCTATACACCTTATACACACACAGCCTGCAGCTCATTCTATACACCTTATACACACACAGCCTGCAGCTCATTCTATACACCTTATACACACATAGCTGGCATCTCATTCTATACACCTTATACACACAGCCTGCAGCTCATTCTATACACCTTATACACACACAGTCTGCAGCTCATTCTATACACCTTATACACACACAGCCTGCAGCTCATTCTATACACCTTATACACACAGCCTGCAGCTCATTCTATACACCTTATACACACACAGTCTGCATCTCATTCTATACACCTTATACACACACAGCCTGCAGTTCATTCTATACACCTTATACACACAGCCTGTAGTTCATTCTATACACCTTAACAGCCTGTAGTTCTATACACCTTCTATACACACAGCCTGCAGCTCATTCTATACACCTTATACACACTGCCTGCAGCTCATTCTATACACCTTATACACACAGCCTGCAGGTCATTCTATATACCTTATACACACAGCCTGCAGCTCATTCTATACACCTTATACACACACAGCCTGCAGCTCATTCTTTACACCTTATATACACACACAGCCTGTAGCTCATTCTATACACCTTATACACGCAGCCTGCAGCTCATTCTATACACCTTATACACACACAGCCTGCAACTCATTCTATACACCTTATACACACAGCCTGCAGGTCATTCTAAACACCTTATACACACAGCCTGCAGGTCATTCTATACACCTTATACACACACAGCCTGCAGCTCATTCTATACACCTTATACACAACACAGCCTGCAGGTCATTCTATACACCTTATACACACACAGCCTGCAGCTCATTCTATACACCTTATACACACAGCCTGCAGCTCATTCTATACACCTTATACACACACAGCCTGCAGCTCATTCGATACACCTTATACACACACAGCCTGCAGCTCATTCGATACACCTTATACTCACACAGCCTGCGCTCATTCGATACACCTTATACACACAGCCTGCAGCTCATTCTATACACCTTATACACACAGCCTGCAGCTCATTCTATACACCTTATACACACACAGCCTGCAGCTCATTCTATACACCTTATACACGCAGCCTGCAGCTCATTCTATACACCTTATACACACACAGCCTGCAACTCATTCTATACACCTTATACACACAGCCTGCAGGTCATTCTAAACACCTTATACACACAGCCTGCAGGTCATTCTATACACCTTATACACACACAGCCTGCAGGTCATTCTATACACCTTATACACACACAGCCTGCAGCTCATTCTATACACCTTATACACACAGCCTGCAGCTCATTCTATACACCTTATACACACACAGCCTGCAGCTCATTCTATACACCTTATACACACAGCCTGCAGCTCATTCTATACACCTTATACACACACAGCCTGCAGCTCATTCTATACACCTTATACACACAGCCTGCAGCTCATTCGATACACCTTATACACACACAGCCTGCAGCTCATTCGATACACCTTATACACACACAGCCTGCAGCTCATACGATACACCTTATACAAACACAGCCTGCAGCTCATTCTATACACCTTATACACACAGCCTGCAGCTCATTCTATACACCTTATACACACAGCCTGCAGCTCATTCTATACACCTTATACACACACAGCCTGCAGCTCATTCTATACACCTTATACACACATAGCTGGCATCTCATTCTATACACCTTATACACACAGCCTGCAGCTCATTCTATACACCTTATACACACACAGCCTGCAGCTCATTCTAAACACCGTATACACACACACAGCCTGCAGCTCATTCTATACACCTTATACACACACAGTCTGCATCTCATTCTATACACCTTATACACACACAGCCTGCAGCTCATTCTATACACCTTATACACACAGCCTGCAGCTCATTCTATACACCTTATACACACACTGTCTGCATCTCATTCTATACACCTTATACACACACAGCCTGCAGCTGATTCTATACACCTTATACACACAGCCTGCAGTTCATTCTATACACCTTATACACACAGCCTGTAGTTCTATACACCTTCTATACACACAGCCTGCAGCTCACTCTATACACCTTATACACACAGCCTACAGCTCATTCTATACACCTTATACACACAGCCTGCAGGTCATTCTATACACCTTATACACACAGCCTGCAGCTCATTCTATACACCTTACACACACACAGCAAGCAGCTCATTCTATACACCTTATATACACACACAGCCTGCAGCTCATTCTATACACCTTATACACGCAGCCTGCAGCTCATTCTATACACCTTATACACACACAGCCTGCAACTCATTCTATACACCATATACACACACAGCCACAGGTCATTATAAACACCTTATACACACAGCCTGCAGGTCATTCTATACACGTTATACACACACAGCCTGCAGATCATTCTATACACCTTATACACACACAGCCTGCAGCTCATTCTATACACCTTATACACAGCCTGCAGCTCATTCTATACACCTTATACACACAGCCTGCAGCTCATTCTATACACCTTACACATACAGCCTGCAGCTCATTCTATACACGTTATACACACACAGCCTGCAGCTCATTCTATACACTTTATACACACATAGCCTGCAGGTCATTCTATACACCTTATACACACACAGCCTGCAGGTCATTATATACACCTTATACACACACAGCCTGCAGCTCATTATATACACCTTAAACACACACAGCCTGCAGCTCATTATATACACCTTATACACACACAGCCTGCAGCTCATTCTATACACTCATTCTATACACCTTATACACACAGCCTGCAGCTCATTCTATACACCTTATACACACACACACAGCCTGCAGCTCATTCTATACACCTTATACACACACAGTCTGCAGCTCATTCTATACACCTTATACACACACAGCCTGCAGGTCATTCTATACAGCTTATACACACACACACAGCCTGCAGCTCATTCTATACACCTTATACACACACAGCCTGCAGCTCATTCTATACACCATATACACACACAGCCTGCAGCTCATTCTATACACCTTATACACACACAGCCTGCAGCTCATTCTATACACCTTATACACACACACAGCCTGCAGCTCATTCTATACACCTTATACACACACAGCCTGCAGCTCATTCTATACACCTTATACACACACAGCCTGCAGCTCATTCTATACACCTTATACACACACAGCCTGCAGCTCATTCTATACACCTTATACACACACAGCCTGCAGGTCATTCTATACACCTGATACACACAGCCTGCAGCTCATTCTGTACACCTTATACACACAGCCTGCAGCTCATTCTATACACCTTATACACACAGCCTGCAGGTCATTCTATACACCTTACACACACACAGCAAGCAGCTCATTCTATACACCTTATATACACACACAGCCTGCAGCTCATTCTATACACCTTATACACGCAGCCTGCAGCTCATTCTATACACCTTATACACACACAGCCTGCAACTCATTCTATACACCATATACACACACAGCCACAGGTCATTATAAACACCTTATACACACAGCCTGCAGGTCATTCTATACACGTTATACACACACAGCCTGCAGGTCATTCTATACACCTTATACACACACAGCCTGCAGCTCATTCTATACACCTTATACACAGCCTGCAGCTCATTCTATACACCTTATACACACAGCCTGCAGCTCATTCTATACACCTTACACATACAGCCTGCAGCTCATTCTATACACGTTATACACACAGCCTGCAGCTCATTCTATACACTTTATACACACATAGCCTGCAGGTCATTCTATACACCTTATACACACACAGCCTGCAGGTCATTATATACACCTTATACACACACAGCCTGCAGCTCATTATATACACCTTAAACACACACAGCCTGCAGCTCATTATATACACCTTATACACACACAGCCTGCAGCTCATTCTATACACTCATTCTATACACCTTATACACACAGCCTGCAGCTCATTCTATACACCTTATACACACACACACAGCCTGCAGCTCATTCTATACACCTTATACACACACAGTCTGCAGCTCATTCTATACACCTTATACACACACAGCCTGCAGGTCATTCTATACAGCTTATACACACACACACAGCCTGCAGCTCATTCTATACACCTTATACACACACAGCCTGCAGCTCATTCTATACACCATATACACACACAGCCTGCAGCTCATTCTATACACCTTATACACACACAGCCTGCAGCTCATTCTATACACCTTATACACACACACAGCCTGCAGCTCATTCTATACACCTTATACACACACAGCCTGCAGCTCATTCTATACACCTTATACACACACAGCCTGCAGGTCATTCTATACACCTGATACACACAGCCTGCAGCTCATTCTGTACACCTTATACACACAGCCTGCAGCTCATTCTATACACCTGATACACACAGCCTGCAGGTCATTCTATACACCTTATACACACAGCCTGCAGCTCATTCTATACACCTTATACACACACAGCCTGCAGCTCATTCTATACACCTTACACACACAGCCTGCAGCTCATTCTATACACCTTATACACACAGCCTTCAGCTCATTCTATACACCTTATATACACACAGCCTGCAGCTCATTCTATACACCTTATACACACAGCCTGCAGCTCATTTTATACACCTTATACCCACACAGCCTGCAGATCATTCTATACACCTTATACACACAGCCTGCAGATCATTCTATACACCTTATACACACCTAGCTGGCATCTCAATCTATACACCTTATAAACACAGCCTGCAGCTCATTCTATACACCTTATACACACACAGCCTGCAGCTCATTCTATACACCTTATACACACACAGCCTGCAGCTCATTCTATACACCTAATACACACAGCCTGCAGCTCATTCTATACACCTTATACACACTCAGCAAGCAGCTCATTCTATACACCTTATATACACACAGAGCCTGCAGCTCATTCTATACACCTTATACACGCAGCCTGCAGCTCATTCTATACACCTTATACACACACAGCCTGCAACTCATTCTATACACCATATACACACACAGCCACAGGTCATTCTAAACACCTTATACATACAGCCTGCAGGTCATTCTATACACCTTATACACACACAGCCTGCAGCTCATTCTATACACCTTATACACAGCCTGCAGCTCATTCTATACACCTTATACACACAGCCTGCAGCTCATTCTATACACCTTACACATACAGCCTGCAGCTCATTCTATACACGTTATACACACACAGCCTGCAGCTCATTCTATACACCTTATACACACATAGCCTGCGGGTCATTCTATACACCTTATACACACACAGCCTGCAGATCATTCTACACACCTTATACACACACAGCCTGCAGGTCATTCTATACACCTTATACACACACAGCCTGCAGCTCATTCTATACACCTTATACACACAGCCTGCAGCTCATTCTATACACCTTATACACACAGCCTGCAGCTCATTCTATACACCTTATACACACAGCCTGCAGCTCATTCTATACACCTTACACAGCCTGCAGGTCATTCTATACACCTTATACACACAGTCTGCAGCTCATTCTATACACCTTATACACACACAGCCTGCAGCTCATTCTATACACCTTATACACACAGCCTGCAGCTCATTCTATACACCTTATACACACACAGCCTGCAACTCATTCTATACACCTTATACACACAGCCTGCAGGTCATTCTAAACACCTTATACACACAGCCTGCAGGTCATTCTATACACCTTATACACACACAGCCTGCAGGTCATTCTATACACCTTATACACACACAGCCTGCAGCTCATTCTATACACCTTATACACACAGCCTGCAGCTCATTCTATACACCTTATACACACACAGCCTGCAGCTCATTCTATACACCTTATACACACAGCCTGCAGCTCATTCTATACACCTTATACACACACAGCCTGCAGCTCATTCTATACACCTTATACACACAGCCTGCAGCTCATTCGATACACCTTATACACACACAGCCTGCAGCTCATTCGATACACCTTATACACACACAGCCTGCAGCTCATACGATACACCTTATACAAACACAGCCTGCAGCTCATTCTATACACCTTATACACACAGCCTGCAGCTCATTCTATACACCTTATACACACAGCCTGCAGCTCATTCTATACACCTTATACACACACAGCCTGCAGCTCATTCTATACACCTTATACACACATAGCTGGCATCTCATTCTATACACCTTATACACACAGCCTGCAGCTCATTCTATACACCTTATACACACACAGCCTGCAGCTCATTCTAAACACCGTATACACACACACAGCCTGCAGCTCATTCTATACACCTTATACACACACAGTCTGCATCTCATTCTATACACCTTATACACACACAGCCTGCAGCTCATTCTATACACCTTATACACACAGCCTGCAGCTCATTCTATACACCTTATACACACACTGTCTGCATCTCATTCTATACACCTTATACACACACAGCCTGCAGCTGATTCTATACACCTTATACACACAGCCTGCAGTTCATTCTATACACCTTATACACACAGCCTGTAGTTCTATACACCTTCTATACACACAGCCTGCAGCTCACTCTATACACCTTATACACACAGCCTACAGCTCATTCTATACACCTTATACACACAGCCTGCAGGTCATTCTATACACCTTATACACACAGCCTGCAGCTCATTCTATACACCTTACACACACACAGCAAGCAGCTCATTCTATACACCTTATATACACACACAGCCTGCAGCTCATTCTATACACCTTATACACGCAGCCTGCAGCTCATTCTATACACCTTATACACACACAGCCTGCAACTCATTCTATACACCATATACACACACAGCCACAGGTCATTATAAACACCTTATACACACAGCCTGCAGGTCATTCTATACACGTTATACACACACAGCCTGCAGGTCATTCTATACACCTTATACACACACAGCCTGCAGCTCATTCTATACACCTTATACACAGCCTGCAGCTCATTCTATAAACCTTATACACACAGCCTGCAGCTCATTCTATACACCTTACACATACAGCCTGCAGCTCATTCTATACACGTTATACACACACAGCCTGCAGCTCATTCTATACACTTTATACACACATAGCCTGCAGATCATTCTATACACCTTATACACACACAGCCTGCAGGTCATTATATACACCTTATACACACACAGCCTGCAGCTCATTATATACACCTTAAACACACACAGCCTGCAGCTCATTATATACACCTTATACACACACAGCCTGCAGCTCATTCTATACACTCATTCTATACACCTTATACACACAGCCTGCAGCTCATTCTATACACCTTATACACACACACACAGCCTGCAGCTCATTCTATACACCTTATACACACACAGTCTGCAGCTCATTCTATACACCTTATACACACACAGCCTGCAGGTCATTCTATACAGCTTATACACACACACACAGCCTGCAGCTCATTCTATACACCTTATACACACACAGCCTGCAGCTCATTCTATACACCATATACACACACAGCCTGCAGCTCATTCTATACACCTTATACACACACAGCCTGCAGCTCATTCTATACACCTTATACACACACACAGCCTGCAGCTCATTCTATACACCTTATACACACACAGCCTGCAGCTCATTCTATACACCTTATACACACACAGCCTGCAGGTCATTCTATACACCTGATACACACAGCCTGCAGCTCATTCTGTACACCTTATACACACAGCCTGCAGCTCATTCTATACACCTTATACACACAGCCTGCAGGTCATTCTATACACCTTATACACACAGCCTGCAGCTCATTCTATACACCTTATACACACACAGCCTGCAGCTCATTCTATACACCTTACACACACAGCCTGCAGCTCATTCTATACACCTTATACACACAGCCTTCAGCTCATTCTATACACCTTATATACACACAGCCTGCAGCTCATTCTATACACCTTATACACACAGCCTGCAGCTCATTTTATACACCTTATACCCACACAGCCTGCAGATCATTCTATACACCTTATACACACAGCCTGCAGATCATTCTATACACCTTATACACACCTAGCTGGCATCTCAATCTATACACCTTATAAACACAGCCTGCAGCTCATTCTATACACCTTATACACACACAGCCTGCAGCTCATTCTATACACCTTATACACACACAGCCTGCAGCTCATTCTATACACCTAATACACACAGCCTGCAGCTCATTCTATACACCTTATACACACTCAGCAAGCAGCTCATTCTATACACCTTATATACACACAGAGCCTGCAGCTCATTCTATACACCTTATACACGCAGCCTGCAGCTCATTCTATACACCTTATACACACACAGCCTGCAACTCATTCTATACACCATATACACACACAGCCACAGGTCATTCTAAACACCTTATACATACAGCCTGCAGGTCATTCTATACACCTTATACACACACAGCCTGCAGCTCATTCTATACACCTTATACACAGCCTGCAGCTCATTCTATACACCTTATACACACAGCCTGCAGCTCATTCTATACACCTTACACATACAGCCTGCAGCTCATTCTATACACGTTATACACACACAGCCTGCAGCTCATTCTATACACCTTATACACACATAGCCTGCGGGTCATTCTATACACCTTATACACACACAGCCTGCAGCTCATTCTATACACCTTATACACACAGCCTGCAGCTCATTCTATACACCTTATACACACAGCCTGCAGCTCATTCTATACACCTTATACACAGCCTGCAGCTCATTCTATACACCTTACACAGCCTGCAGGTCATTCTATACACCTTATACACACAGTCTGCAGCTCATTCTATACACCTTATACACACACAGCCTGCAGCTCATTCTATACACCTTATACACACAGCCTGCAGCTCATTCTATACACCTTATACACACACAGCCTGCAGATCATTCTATACACCTTATACACACACAGCCTGCAGCTCATTCTATACACCTTATACACACACAGCCTGCAGCTCATTCTATACACCTTATACACACATAGCTGGCATCTCATTCTATACACCTTATACACACAGCCTGCAGCTCATTCTATACACCTTATACACACACAGTCTGCAGCTCATTCTATACACCTTATACACACACAGCCTGCAGCTCATTCTATACACCTTATACACACAGCCTGCAGCTCATTCTATACACCTTATACACACACAGTCTGCATCTCATTCTATACACCTTATACACACACAGCCTGCAGTTCATTCTATACACCTTATACACACAGCCTGTAGTTCTATACACCTTCTATACACACAGCCTGCAGCTCATTCTATACACCTTATACACACACAGTCTGCATCTCATTCTATACACCTTATACACACACAGTCTGCATCTCATTCTATACACCTTATACACACACAGCCTGCAGTTCATTCTATACACCTTATACACACAGCCTGTAGTTCTATACACCTTCTATACACACAGCCTGCAGCTCATTCTATACACCTTATACACACACAGTCTGCATCTCATTCTATACACCTTATACACACACAGCCTGCAGCTCATTCTATACACCTTATACACACAGCCTGCAGTTCATTCTATACACCTTATACACACAGCCTGTAGTTCTATACACCTTCTATACACACAGCCTGCAGCTCATTCTATACACCTTATACACACAGCCTGCAGCTCATTCTATACACCTTATACACACAGCCTGCAGCTCATTCTATACACCTTATACACACAGCCTGCAGCTCATTCTATACACCTTATATACACACACAGCCTGCAGCTCATTCTATACACCTTATACACGCAGCCTGCAGCTCATTCTATACACCTTATACACACACAGCCTGCAACTCATTCTATACACCTTATACACACAGCCTGCAGGTCATTATAAACACCTTATACACACAGCCTGCAGGTCATTCTATACACCTTATACACACACAGCCTGCAGCTCATTCTATACACCTTATCCACACAGCCTGCAGCTCATTCTATACACCTTATACACACACACAGTCTGCAGCTCATTCTATACACCTTATACACACACAGCCTGCAGCTCATTCTATACACCTTATACACACACAGCCTGCAGGTCATTCTATACAGCTTATACACACACACAGCCTGCAGCTCATTCTATACACTTTATACACACACAGCCTGCAGCTCATTCTATACACCTTACACATACAGCCTGCAGCTCATTCTATACACGTTATACACACACAGCCTGCAGCTCATTCTATACACCTTATACACACACAGCCTGCAGGTCATTCTATACACCTTATACACACACAGCCTGCAGATCATTCTACACACCTTATACACACACAGCCTGCAGGTCATTCTATACACCTTATACACACACAGCCTGCAGCTCATTCTATACACCTTATACACACACAGCCTGCAGCTCATTCTATACACCTTATACACACACAGCCTGCAGCTCATTCTATACACCTTATACACACAGCCTGCAGTTCATTCTATACACCTTCTATACACACAGCCTTCAGTTCTATACACCTTCTATACACACAGCCTGCAGCTCATTCTATACACCTTATACACACAGCCTGCAGCTCATTCTATACACCTTATACACACAGCCTGCAGCTCATTCTATACACCTTATACACACACAGTCTGCATCTCATTCTATACACCTTATACACACACAGCCTGCAGTTCATTCTATACACCTTATACACACAGCCTGTAGTTCTATACACCTTCTATACACACAGCCTGCAGCTCATTCTATACACCTTTTACACACACAGTCTGCATCTCATTCTATACACCTTATACACACACAGCCTGCAGCTCATTCTATACACCTTATACACACAGCCTGCAGTTCATTCTATACACCTTATACACACAGCCTGTAGTTCTATACACCTTCTATACACACAGCCTGCAGCTCATTCTATACACCTTATACACACAGCCTGCAGCTCATTCTATACACCTTATACACACAGCCTGCAGCTCATTCTATACACCTTATACACACAGCCTGCAGCTCATTCTATACACCTTATATACACACACAGCCTGCAGCTCATTCTATACACCTTATACACGCAGCCTGCAGCTCATTCTATACACCTTATACACACACAGCCTGCAACTCATTCTATACACCTTATACACACAGCCTGCAGGTCATTATAAACACCTTATACACACAGCCTGCAGGTCATTCTATACACCTTATACACACACAGCCTGCAGCTCATTCTATACACCTTATCCACACAGCCTGCAGCTCATTCTATACACCTTATACACACACACACAGTCTGCAGCTCATTCTATACACCTTATACACACAGTCTGCAGCTCATTCTATACACCTTATACACACACAGCCTGCAGGTCATTATATACAGCTTATACACACACACAGCCTGCAGCTCATTCTATACACTTTATACACACACAGCCTGCAGCTCATTCTATACACCTTACACATGCAGCCTGCAGCTCATTCTATACACGTTATACACACACAGCCTGCAGCTCATTCTATACACCTTATACACACATAGCCTGCAGGTCATTCTATACACCTTATACACACACAGCCTGCAGATCATTCTACACACCTTATACACACACAGCCTGCAGGTCATTCTATACACCTTATACACACACAGCCTGCAGCTCATTCTATACACCTTATACACACACAGCCTGCAGCTCATTCTATACACCTTATACACACAGCCTGCAGCTCATTCTATACACCTTATACACACAGCCTGCAGTTCATTCTATACACCTTCTATACACACAGCCTTCAGTTCTATACACCTTCTATACACACAGCCTGCAGCTCATTCTATACACCTTATACACACAGCCTGCAGCTCATTCTATACACCTTATACACACAGCCTGCAGCTCATTCTATACACATTATACACACAGCCTGCAGCTCATTCTATACACCTTACACAGCCTGCAGGTCATTCTATACACCTTATACACACAGCCTGCAGCTCATTCTATACACCTTATACACACAGCCTGCAGCTCATTCTATACACCTTATACACACAGCCTGCAGCTCATTCTATACACCTTATACACACACAGCCTGCAGATCATTCTATACACCTTATACACACACAGCCTGCAGCTCATTCTATACACCTTATACACACATAGCTGGCATCTCATTCTATACACCTTATACACACAGCCTGCAGCTCATTCTATACACCTTATACATACACAGTCTGCAGCTCATTCTATACACCTTATACACACACAGCCTGCAGCTCATTCTATACACCTTATACACACAGCCTGCAGCTCATTCTATACACCTTATACACACACAGTCTGCATCTCATTCTATACACCTTATACACACACAGCCTGCAGTTCATTCTATACACCTTATACACACAGCCTGTAGTTCATTCTATACACCTTATACACACAGCCTGTAGTTCTATACACCTTCTATACACACAGCCTGCAGCTCATTCTAAACACCTTATACACACAGCCTGCAGCTAATTCTATACACCTTATACACACAGCCTGCAGGTCATTCTATACACCTTATACACACAGCCTGCAGCTCATTCTATACACCTTATACACACACAGCCTGCAGCTCATTCTTTACACCTTATATACACACACAGCCTGCAGCTCATTCTATACACCTTATACACGCAGCCTGCAGCTCATTCTATACACCTTATACACACACAGCCTGCAGCTCATTCTATACACCTTATACACACAGCCTGCAGGTCATTCTAAACACCTTATACACAGCCTGCAGGTCATTCTATACACCTTATACACACACAGCCTGCAGCTCATTCTATACACCTTATACACACACAGCCTGCAGGTCATTCTATACACCTTATACACACACAGCCTGCAGCTCATTCTATACACCTTATACACACAGCCTGCAGCTCATTCTATACACCTTATACACACACAGCCTGCAGCTCATTCTATACACCTTATACACACAGCCTGCAGCTCATTCGATACACCTTATACACACACAGCCTGCAGCTCATTCTATACACCTTATACACACACAGCCTGCAGCTCATACTATACACCTTATACACACACAGCCTGCAGCTCATTCTATACACCTTATACACACAGCCTGCAGCTCATTCTATACACCTTATACACACAGCCTGCAGCTCATTCTATACACCTTATACACACACAGCCTGCAGCTCATTCTATACACCTTATACACACACAGCCTGCAGCTCATTCTATACACCTTATACACACATAGCTGGCATCTCATTCTATACACCTTATACACACAGCCTGCAGCTCATTCTATACACCTTTTACACACACAGCCTGCAGCTCATTCTATACACCGTATACACACACACAGCCTGCAGCTCATTCTATACACCTTATACACACACAGTCTGCATCTCATTCTATACACCTTATACACACACAGCCTGCAGCTCATTCTATACACCTTATACACACAGCCTGCAGCTCATTCTATACACCTTATACACACACTGTCTGCATCTCATTCTATACACCTTATACACACACAGCCTGCAGCTGATTCTATACACCTTATACACACAGCCTGCAGTTCATTCTATACACCTTATACACACAGCCTGTAGTTCTATACACCTTCTATACACAGCCTGCAGCTCACTCTATACACCTTATACACACAGCCTGCAGCTCATTCTATACACCTTATACACACAGCCTGCAGGTCATTCTATACACCTTATACACACAGCCTGCAGCTCATTCTATACACCTTATACACACACAGCAAGCAGCTCATTCTATACACCTTATATACACACACAGCCTGCAGCTCATTCTATACACCTTATACACGCAGCCTGCAGCTCATTCTATACACCTTATACACACACAGCCTGCAACTCATTCTATACACCATATACACACACAGCCACAGGTCATTATAAACACCTTATACACACAGCCTGCAGGTCATTCTATACACGTTATACACACACAGCCTGCAGGTCATTCTATACACCTTATACACACACAGCCTGCAGCTCATTCTATACACCTTATACACAGCCTGCAGCTCATTCTATACACCTTATACACACAGCCTGCAGCTCATTCTATACACCTTACACATACAGCCTGCAGCTCATTCTATACACGTTATACACACACAGCCTGCAGCTCATTCTATACACCTTATACACACATAGCCTGCAGGTCATTCTATACACCTTATACACACACAGCCTGCAGGTCATTATATACACCTTATACACACACAGCCTGCAGCTCATTATATACACCTTAAACACACACAGCCTGCAGCTCATTATATACACCTTATACACATACAGCCTGCAACTGATTCTATACACTCATTCTATACACCTTATACACACAGCCTGCAGCTCATTCTATACACCTTATACACACACACACAGCCTGCAGCTCATTCTATACACCTTATACACACACAGTCTGCAGCTCATTCTATACACCTTATACACACACAGCCTGCAGGTCATTCTATACAGCTTATACACACACACACAGCCTGCAGCTCATTCTATACACCTTATACACACACAGCCTGCAGCTCATTCTATACACCTTATATACACACACAGCCTGCAGCTCATTCTATACACCTTATACACACAGCCTGCAGGTCATTCTAAACACCTTATACACAGCCTGCAGGTCATTCTATACACCTTATACACACACAGCCTGCAGCTCATTCTATACACCTTATACACACACAGCCTGCAGCTCATTCTATACACCTTATACACACAGCCTGCAGCTCATTCTATACACCTTATACACACACAGCCTGCAGCTCATTCTATACACCTTATACACACAGCCTGCAGCTCATTCGATACACCTTATACACACACAGCCTGCAGCTCATTCTATACACCTTATACACACACAGCCTGCAGCTCATACTATACACCTTATACACACACAGCCTGCAGCTCATTCTATACACCTTATACACACAGCCTGCAGCTCATTCTATACACCTTATACACACAGCCTGCAGCTCATTCTATACACCTTATACACACACAGCCTGCAGCTCATTCTATACACCTTATACACACACAGCCTGCAGCTCATTCTATACACCTTATACACACATAGCTGGCATCTCATTCTATACACCTTATACACACAGCCTGCAGCTCATTCTATACACCTTTTACACACACAGCCTGCAGCTCATTCTATACACCGTATACACACACACAGCCTGCAGCTCATTCTATACACCTTATACACACACAGTCTGCATCTCATTCTATACACCTTATACACACACAGCCTGCAGCTCATTCTATACACCTTATACACACAGCCTGCAGCTCATTCTATACACCTTATACACACACTGTCTGCATCTCATTCTATACACCTTATACACACACAGCCTGCAGCTGATTCTATACACCTTATACACACAGCCTGCAGTTCATTCTATACACCTTATACACACAGCCTGTAGTTCTATACACCTTCTATACACAGCCTGCAGCTCACTCTATACACCTTATACACACAGCCTGCAGCTCATTCTATACACCTTATACACACAGTCTGCAGGTCATTCTATACACCTTATACACACAGCCTGCAGCTCATTCTATACACCTTATACACACACAGCAAGCAGCTCATTCTATACACCTTATATACACACACAGCCTGCAGCTCATTCTATACACCGTATACACGCAGCCTGCAGCTCATTCTATACACCTTATACACACACAGCCTGCAACTCATTCTATACACCATATACACACACAGCCACAGGTCATTATAAACACCTTATACACACAGCCTGCAGGTCATTCTATACACGTTATACACACACAGCCTGCAGGTCATTCTATACACCTTATACACACACAGCCTGCAGCTCATTCTATACACCTTATACACAGCCTGCAGCTCATTCTATACACCTTATACACACAGCCTGCAGCTCATTCTATACACCTTACACATACAGCCTGCAGCTCATTCTATACACGTTATACACACACAGCCTGCAGCTCATTCTATACACCTTATACACACATAGCCTGCAGGTCATTCTATACACCTTATACACACACAGCCTGCAGGTCATTATATACACCTTATACACACACAGCCTGCAGCTCATTATATACACCTTAAACACACACAGCCTGCAGCTCATTATATACACCTTATACACATACAGCCTGCAACTGATTCTATACACTCATTCTATACACCTTATACACACAGCCTGCAGCTCATTCTATACACCTTATACACACACACACAGCCTGCAGCTCATTCTATACACCTTATACACACACAGTCTGCAGCTCATTCTATACACCTTATACACACACAGCCTGCAGGTCATTCTATACAGCTTATACACACACACACAGCCTGCAGCTCATTCTATACACCTTATACACACACAGCCTGCAGCTCATTCTATACACCTTATACACACACAGCCTGCAGCTCATTCTATACACCTTATACACACACAGCCTGCAGCTCATTCTATACACCTTATACACACACACAGCCTGCAGCTCATTCTATACACCTTATACACACACAGCCTGCAGCTCATTCTATACACCATATACACACACAGCCAGCAGGTCATTCTATACACCTGATACACACAGCCTGCAGCTCATTCTATACACCTGATACACACAGCCTGCAGCTCATTCTATACACCTGATACACACAGCCTGCAGCTCATTCTATACACCTGATACACACAGCCTGCAGGTCATTCTATACACCTTATACACACACAGCCTGCAGCTCATTCTATACACCTTATACACACACACAGCCTGCAGCTCATTCTATACACCTTACACACACAGCCTGCAGCTCATTCTATACACCTTATACACACACAGCCTGCAGCTCATTCTATACACCTTACACACACAGCCTGCAGCTCATTCTATACACCTTATACACACAGCCTTCAGCTCATTCTATACACCTTATATACACACAGCCTGCAGCTCATTCTATACACCTTATACACACAGCCTGCACCTCATTTTATACACCTTATACCCACACAGCCTGCAGATCATTCTATACACCTTATACACACAGCATGCAGCTCATTCTATACACCTTATACACACCTAGCTGGCATCTCAATCTATACACCTTATAAACACAGCCTGCAGCTCATTCTATACACCTTATACACACACAGCCTGCAGCTCATTCTATACACCTTATACACACACAGCCTGCAGCTCATTCTATACACCTTATACACACAGCCTGCAGCTCATTCTATACACCTTATACACACTCAGCAAGCAGCTCATTCTATACACCTTATATACACACACAGCCTGCAGCTCATTCTATACACCTTATACACGCAGCCTGCAGCTCATTCTATACACCTTATACACACACAGCCTGCAACTCATTCTATACACCATATACACACACAGCCACAGGTCATTATAAACACCTTATACACACAGCCTGCAGGTCATTCTATACACCTTATACACACACAGCCTGCAGGTCATTCTATACACCTTATACACACACAGCCTGCAGCTCATTCTATACACCTTATACACAGCCTGCAGCTCATTCTATACACCTTATACACACAGCCTGCAGCTCATTCTATACACCTTACACATACAGCCTGCAGCTCATTCTATACACGTTATACACACATAGCCTGCAGGTCATTCTATACACCTTATACACACACAGCCTGCAGATCATTCTACACACCTTATACACACACAGCCTGCAGGTCATTATATACACCTTATACACACACAGCCTGCAGCTCATTATATACACCTTATACACACACAGCCTGCAGCTCATTCTATACACCTTATACACACAGCCTGCAGTTCATTCTATACACCTTATACACACAGCCTTCAGTTCTATACACCTTCTATACACACAGCCTGCAGCTCATTCTATACACCTTATACACACAGCCTGCAGCTCATTCTATACACCTTATACACACAGCCTGCAGCTCATTCTATACACATTATACACACAGCCTGCAGCTCATTCTATACACCTTACACAGCCTGCAGGTCATTCTATACACCTTATACACACAGCCTGCAGCTCATTCTATACACCTTATACACACACAGCCTGCAGCTCATTCTATACACCTTATACACACAGCCTGCAGCTCATTCTATACACCTTATACACACACAGTCTGCAGCTCATTCTATACAACTTATACACACACAGCCTGCAGCTCATTCTATACACCTTATACACACAGCCTGCAGCTCATTCTATACACCTTATACACACACAGTCTGCATCTCATTCTATACACCTTATACACACACAGCCTGCAGTTCATTCTATACACCTTATACACACAGCCTGTAGTTCTATACACCTTCTATACACACAGCCTGCAGCTCATTCTATACACCTTATACACACACAGTCTGCATCTCATTCTATACACCTTATACACACACAGCCTGCAGCTCATTCTATACACCTTATACACACACAGCCTGCAGGTCATTCTATACACCTTATACACACAGCCTGTAGTTCTATACACCTTCTATACACACAGCCTGCAGCTCATTCTATACACCTTATACACACAGCCTGCAGCTCATTCTATACACCTTATACACACAGCCTGCAGGTCATTCTATACACCTTATACACACAGCCTGCAGCTCATTCTATACACCTTATACACACACAGCCTGCAGCTCATTCTATACACCTTATATACACACACAGCCTGCAGCTCATTCTATACACCTTATACACGCAGCCTGCAGCTCATTCTATACACCTTATACACACAGCCTGCAGGTCATTATAAACACCTTATACACACAGCCTGCAGGTCATTCTATACACCTTATACACACACAGCCTGCAGCTCATTCTATACACCTTATACACACACAGCCTGCAGGTCATTCTATACACCTTATACACACACAGCCTGCAGCTCATTCTATACACCTTACACACACAGCCTGCAGCTCATTCTATACACCTTACACATACAGCCTGCAGCTCATTCTATACACGTTATACACACACAGCCTGCAGCTCATTCTATACACCTTATAGACACATAGCCTGCAGGTCATTCTATACACCTTATACACACACAGTCTGCAGCTCATTCTATACACCTTATACACACACAGCCTGCAGGTCATTATATACAGCTTATACACACACACAGCCTGCAGCTCATTCTATACACTTTATACACACACAGCCTGCAGCTCATTCTATACACCTTATACACACACAGCCTGCAGCTCATTCTATACACCTTATACACACACACAGCCTGCAGCTCATTCTATACACCGTATACACACACACAGCCTGCAGCTCATTCTATACACCTTCTACACACACACAGCCTGCAGCTCATTCTATACACCTTATAAACACACAGCCTGCAGCTCATTCTATACACCTTATACACACACAGCCTGCATCTCATTCTATACACCTTATACACACAGTCTGCAGCTCATACTATACACCTTATACACACACAGCCTGCATCTCATTCTATACACCTTATACACACACAGCCTGCAGCTCATTCGATACACCTTATACACACACAGCCTGCAGCTCATTCTATACACCTTATACACACACAGCCTGCAGGTCATTCTATACACCTTAAACACACACAGCCTGCAGCTCATTCTACACACCTTATACACACACAGCCTGCAGGTCATTCTATACACCTTATACACACAGCCTGCAGCTCATTCTATACACCTTATACACACACAGCCTGCAGCTCATTCTATACACCTTATACACACAGCCTGCAGGTCATTCTATACACCTTATACACACAGCCTGCAGCTCATTCTATACACCTTATACACACACAGCCTGCAGCTCATTCTATACACCTTATACACACACAGCCTGCAGCTTTCTATACACCTTATACACACACAGCCTGCAGCTCATTCTATACACCTTATACACACTCAGCCTGCAGATCATTCTATACACCTTATACACACACACACAGCCTGCAGCTCATTCTATACACCTTATACACACACACAGCCTGCAGCTCATTCTATACACCTTATACACACACAGCCTGCAGGTCATTCTATACACCTTATACACACACAGCCTGCAGCTCATTATATACACCTTATATACACACACATCCTGCAGGTCATTCTATACACCTTATACACACACAGCCTGCAGGTCATTATATACACCTTATACACACAGCCTGCAGCTCATTATATACACCTTATACACACACAGCCTGCAGATCATTCTATACACCTTATACACACACAGCCTGCAGCTCATTCTATACACCTTATACACAGCCTGCAGCTCATTCTATACACCTTATACACACAGCCTGCAGCTCATTCTATACACCTCACACATACAGCCTGCAGCTCATTCTATACACGTTATACACACACAGCCTGCAGCTCATTCTATACACCTTATACACACATAGCCTGCAGGTCATTCTATACACCTTATACACACACAGCCTGCAGATCATTCTACACACCTTATACACACACAGCCTGCAGGTCATTATATACACCTTATACACACACAGCCTGCAGCTCATTCTATACACCTTATACACACACAGCCTGCAGCTCATTCTATACACCTTATACACACAGCTTGCAGTTCATTCTATACACCTTATACACACAGCCTTCAGTTCTATACACCTTCTATACACACAGCCTGCAGCTCATTCTATACACCTTATACACACAGCCTGCAGCTCATTCTATACACCTTATACACACAGCCTGCAGCTCATTCTATACACATTATACACACAGCCTGCAGCTCATTCTATACACCTTACACAGCCTGCAGGTCATTCTATACACCTTATACACACAGCCTGCAGCTCATTCTATACACCTTATACACACAGCCAGCAGCTCATTCTATACACCTTATACACACACAGTCTGCATCTCATTCTATACACCTTATACACACACAGCCTGCAGTTCATTCTATACACCTTATACACACAGCCTGTAGTTCTATATACCTTCTATACACACAGCCTGCAGCTCATTCTATACACCTTATACACACACAGTCTGCATCTCATTCTATACACCTTATACACACACAGCCTGCAGCTCATTCTATACACCTTATACACACAGCCTGCAGTTCATTCTATACACCTTATACACACAGCCTGTAGTTCTATACACCTTCTATACACACAGCCTGCAGCTCATTCTATACACCTTATACACACAGCCTGCAGCTCATTCTATACACCTTATACACACAGCCTGCAGGTCATTCTATACACCTTATACACACAGCCTGCAGCTCATTCTATACACCTTATACACACACAGCCTGCAGCTCATTCTATACACCTTATATACACACACAGCCTGCAGCTCATTCTATACACCTTATACATGCAGCCTGCAGCTCATTCTAAACACCTTATACACACACAGCCTGCAGCTCATTCTATACACCTTATACACACAGCCTGCAGTTCATTCTATACACCTTATACACACAGCCTGTAGTTCTATACACCTTCTATACACACAGCCTGCAGCTCATTCTATACACTTTATACACACAGCCTGCAGCTCATTCTATACACTTTATACACACAGCCTGCAGGTCATTCTATACACCTTATACACACAGCCTGCAGCTCATTCTATACACCTTATACACACACAGCCTGCAGCTCATTCTATACACCTTATATACACACACAGCCTGCAGCTCATTCTATACACCTTATACATGCAGCCTGCAGCTCATTCTAAACACCTTATACACACACAGCCTGCAACTCATTCTATACACCTTATACACACAGCCTGCAGGTCATTATAAACACCTTATACACACAGCCTGCAGGTCATTCTATACACCTTATACACACACAGCCTGCAGCTCATTCTATACACCTTATACACACACAGCCTGCAGGTCATTCTATACACCTTATACACACACAGCCTGCAGCTCATTCTATACACCTTACACACACAGCCTGCAGCTCATTCTATACACCTTACACATACAGCCTGCAGCTCATTCTATACACGTTATACACACACAGCCTGCAGCTCATTCTATACACCTTATACACACATAGCCTGCAGCTCATTCTATACACCTTATACACACAGCCTGCAGGTCATTCTATACACCTTATACACACAGCCTGCAGCTCATTCTATACACCTTATACACACACAGCCTGCAGCTCATTCTATACACCTTATATACACACACAGCCTGCAGCTCATTCTATACACCTTATACATGCAGCCTGCAGCTCATTCTAAACACCTTATACACACACAGCCTGCAGCTCATTCTATACACCTTATACACACAGCCTGCAGTTCATTCTATACACCTTATACACACAGCCTGTAGTTCTATACACCTTCTATACACACAGCCTGCAGCTCATTCTATACACCTTATACACACAGCCTGCAGCTCATTCTATACACTTTATACACACAGCCTGCAGGTCATTCTATACACCTTATACACACAGCCTGCAGCTCATTCTATACACCTTATACACACACAGCCTGCAGCTCATTCTATACACCTTATATACACACACAGCCTGCAGCTCATTCTATACACCTTATACATGCAGCCTGCAGCTCATTCTAAACACCTTATACACACACAGCCTGCAACTCATTCTATACACCTTATACACACAGCCTGCAGGTCATTATAAACACCTTATACACACAGCCTGCAGGTCATTCTATACACCTTATACACACACAGCCTGCAGCTCATTCTATACACCTTATACACACACAGCCTGCAGGTCATTCTATACACCTTATACACACACAGCCTGCAGCTCATTCTATACACCTTACACACACAGCCTGCAGCTCATTCTATACACCTTACATATACAGCCTGCAGCTCATTCTATACACGTTATACACACACAGCCTGCAGCTCATTCTATACACCTTATACACACATAGCCTGCAGCTCATTCTATACACCTTATACACACAGCCTGCAGGTCATTCTATACACCTTATACACACAGCCTGCAGCTCATTCTATACACCTTATACACACACAGCCTGCAGCTCATTCTATACACCTTATATACACACACAGCCTGCAGCTCATTCTATACACCTTATACATGCAGCCTGCAGCTCATTCTAAACACCTTATACACACACAGCCTGCAACTCATTCTATACACCTTATACACACACACAGCCTGCAGCTCATTCTATACACCTTATACACACACAGCCTGCAGGTCATTCTATACACCTTATACACACACAGCCTGCAGCTCATTATATACACCTTATATACACACACATCCTGCAGGTCATTCTATACACCTTATACACACACAGCCTGCAGATCATTATATACACCTTATACACACAGCCTGCAGCTCATTATATACACTTTATACACATACAGCCTGCAGCTCATTATATACACCTTATACACACACAGCCTGCAGCTCATTATATACACCTTATACACACACAGCCTGCAGGTCATTATGTACAATATTTTCAATAATTTTGTGGCTCAAGCTAAGCTTGTGTACAGAAATGAAATGAATTTATGTTTCATATACACCTTATACACACAGCCTAAAGGTAATTTTATACAATATTTTGAATAATTTGTGCCTTAGACAAAGTTTGTGTACATTGAACCATCAACAATCAAAGGTTTTATTATCTCAGTCATGTCAAAATGATTCCGTATTTCGGAATATTTGGATATGGGAGACTCAACCTGTAACATGCAGATGGCTGACCCAATACTCAGAAGGATGATGCCCATCATGTGACGTAGGACTAGTGACATCACAGCGCAGCTCACGCAGCAATCCTTAGTGATGTCACTAGTCTGGGACTGCCATCTGCTTGGGCTATTCCAGGACAGTCCGTATTATTTCCACCCAAAAAGCCCTCCCTGATAACAGATACGCAAATTACTGAGAGTAAGTACACAAATGCCTAACGGGATGTCGTCATAATATTGACATTTACAATGTCCACAGTTATAATGTCGATATTGTTGATATGCTGACATTCTGCAGAGACCACCAGTGAGGAATTAGGGTTAGGCTGCGGGAGGGGAATTTTAGAGCACTAGGGGGAGGGTTACAGTTAAGCTACAGGAGGCATGGGTTAGGCACTAGGGAGAAGGTTACAGTTAGGCTATGGGAGGAGAGGGTTAGACACTAGAGGGATGGTTAGGATTTGGCTATGGGAGGGGAAAGTTAGGCACTAGGGGGAGGGTTAGGGTAAGTCTATGGGAGGGGAGAGTAAGGCACTAGGAGGAGGGATAGGGTTAGGCTATGGGAGGGGAGGGTTAGGCACTAGGGGAGGGTAATGCTATGGGAGGGGAAGGCTATGGGAGGGGAGGGTTAGGCACTAGGGGGAGAGTTAGGCTATGGGAGGGGAGGGTTAGGCACTAGGGGGAGGGTTAGGCACTAGGGGGAGGGTTATGGTATGGGTGCGGTTAAGCACTAGTGGGAGGGTTAGGGTATGAGAGGGGAGGGTCAGGCACTAAAGGAAGTGTTAGGGTTAGGCTATGGGAGGCGAGGGTTAGGCTATGGGAGGGAAGGCTTAGAGTTAGGCACTAGGGGGAGGTTAGGGTAAGGCACTACGGGGAGCGTTGGGCTACGGAAGGGGAGGATTAGGGTTATGCACTAGCGGGAGGGTTAGAGTTAGGTCGTGAGAGGTGAGGGTTATGGTTAGGCTACAGGAGGGGAGTTTAGTGTTAGCCACTAGGGGGAAGGTTAAACTATGGGAAGGGAGTGTTAGGCTACGGGAGCGGAGGTTAGAGTTAGGCTATGGGAGGGGAGGTTAGCGTTAGACTATGGGAGGGGAGGGTTAGGCTACGGGTGGGGAGGTAGAGTAAGGCACTACAAGAAGGGTTAGGGTTAGGCTACGGGAGCGGAGGTTAGAGTTAGGCTATGGGAGGGGAAGGTTAGGCTATGGGAGGGGAGGTTAGGATTAGACACTAGGGGGAGGGTTAGGCTATGGGAGGGGAGGGTTACCGCCGTAAGTGATACAGGATTTGTCAGAAGTTATCCTGACGTAACCACCATACCCGGAAGACACGGCTGGAGTCCCCATACCAGGTAAGTCACCACTAGACCACAAAAGAGGTTTTGTCGACATTCTAATCATGTTGCCATTTCATCAGTGTCGACATGATGGATGTTGACGCGGGCAATGTCGATATGACGAGCAAGTTGACTTTCTCATGTTGACAAAATATCCACCCACCTTTCGCGCCTCTCTACAAGAACATCTTTGGGGCCATCTGGCTCTTCCGGTGATTTGCTGGTGATCTTTTCTGGCTGCGCCTCACTCCCTCCTTGTGGTCCCCCAGCTTTCTCGGCTTCACGGTCATTGTACCACTCCTGGTCACTTCTCCTCTGATTCACGCAGGTGCGGAAAGCGAAGTTTGGATGGTGGCGCTCTTCCTCCAGGTCCAGAGACGGCAGATTCTCGTGGTAATGGTCGGACTCGCTCAGCTGCGAGCTTCCTTGGCTGACATTACCCGACGAGCCATACCGGCTACTTCCCGTCGGACTGTGACAAAGAAAATACAGGTCAGTCGCTAAAAGGAGAGATCATACAAACACAACTAGCTAGTATATGGATACAGGGGAAAAAGCAGAATACCGTGAATTGTCCAAAATACTACTAGAGACGTTTAGTTATGTAAAAGGAAAACTTCGGGGATTAGCGGGATATTTGGTTCAAGGCCAAACGGCACATTTCTTGATTGTTTCTATATACTGACAATAGCGTCAGGATGCGCTCGTTGCAGATGGGTCCTTCTGCAGCCGCCTATTAATATTGTTCATTTCTGTTTAAATCACTTGTCTGGCTCCAGGGTAACACTTATCTACATCAACAACAGCAGAACAAAAAGGATCTGACATGGTGTAGCTCCCATAGATTCCAGACACTCGCTCTAAGGCCACTGTAATGTCACAGCTGACAGGGCCCAGGGAGCCGGGCTAAGTATCTACCAAACTGTGGGGACTTCCCAGACATCAGACCCTCGTCACTCTGCAGCTGGAGGCAGGACGAGTGTTGGGGGATGAATGTTATACGTTTTGTACAAGCAGGTCATTTCGTCAAATAAATAGATTTGGACGTTCGGTATGTATTATGTCCGGTCCAGGCTCCATCATTAAGTAGTCCTGGTGACCCGCAACTTATTCCCACTATTGTCCCTTTATTAAAATCAACCTCAATGAGAGGAGGGTAACAAGACCACATAACTACACGTGTAAAGGAGCCCGTACAGGATCTTCTCCAGTCTTCTGCTTATTTCCCCAGATTAATCATCAAATACGGGTACAGTCCAGCGCACAGAATGGTTTGGGTGATGAATGCAGCAAGCAGGTAGCACATAAATATCAGCACGTACTGTAAGCCCAAACTCACTACTTACTGAGCTCTGCAAATGTCCAACAGAAATATATCGTAAAAACCAAATAAATGAATAACACTGACTTGTTTGAGGCACATTTTACTTGTCGGAAGCAGCGCGGCGTTAAAAGAGGGCACCAAGAACGGTCATTCTTTAATATTGCATACATTAAATTTTGAATTCTATACACAGGTCTCCACCCATGCAGACTTTACCAGTTCCAAAAACTAGCATGGAAAAAAAGAAGACAACAGTGCCTCTTTCCTAGTACCCCCCTTTACTGAAGATGTCGGCACATTGCAGGGGCGGGCACAGACATCATAGCGCCAAGAAGCGGACATCACTAATATACACAAAAAGCTCCTAGACAAGGGGCACTCCGGATCCTCTATGACTGCACCAAGGACATTTTTAAAAGGACATTGCAAATGGTCCCGAGCTCAGAAATTGGCAGTGAACCAAATGTGCTGGTCCTATATGTCCATGGCTAAGTACCCCTGGGCTAGGACCAGGACCACCCTTGATTTTCTCCATTTGAGTTCTAGCTGGAGAAAATGATTGGTGATCTGGCAGGATGGGTGTGTAAGGGGCAACAGGATTATGGGGGGTATAGAAGTAAACAAAAATGGATAAGATCTGCCTACACTAGAGGATTCTGCAGGTTACGGGATTGCTATAGTCACGTACAAACTACAAAAACAATCTACGACCAACAAAGACTAAAATGTTCCTTATGTTAACAGCAGGTGATTCTACTACGTTAGAACAAGCACAGGCACATATAGTGCATTATAAATGGCTGCACCATAGGCATCATTTATTATGCTCTGAGAACTGGCCTTGGTTCCACTCTACTGAGCCCTGTTGGCAGTTCCTCAGCACAAGGGACCGGGCAGGCTACGGCACTCGGCACAACATCGCTGGTCTTCGTTTCAGACGAATCTTGATCATCCACTGATTTTACAGAAATCGTATCCAAGCTTCCTGAAGGGATTTCCAAACAAGGTGACGGACTTGAGCTCAACCTAAAAGCATCACATTTATCTTTGCTTTGAGGCTTATCGGTAAAGTTTGGTAGCCTAGTGCTAGATGATTCAGAGCTGCTATAAACAAGTGTAGTTCTTGGGTCCGGACCAGATCCAACTTCTAGATCTGGATCTACGTCTCTCCGCTGCTCACTGTGGTCAGAGCTGACCTCCCTTTCGCATGTACCGAGATTCTCGGCGCCAGTGTTCGGAGGGCAAGGAAAACTGGTCAAGTCACTGACAGGTAGATCCTTGCACCAAGCCAAGGACCGTCCCGTCTCTCCAAATACAGGGGACTGGCTGTTATACTGCTTCTCCAACTTTTCTTCCGAACTGACGTCAAACAGAGACGACAACTTTTTAAAAGTAGAGATGAACCCGGGTTGTGGGGAAGAGGATTCTGGAGCCTGGGACTGCGTAAGTAATGGCCCTGACAGATGTTCCTCGTTTATTGATGGGTAACCATTAGGGGAGTCGCTAGCAATTACATTAAATGATTGAGAAGACCATGGAGAAGTTCTATCTGTACTACTGGCCGTGCGTAAGGAGTCCTCCCGTTGATTATCGAAGCATGAATCCACAGGATAAATGTTCTCCTCTGATCTATAAGGTGGGCCTGCATCACACACCTCCCCATCACCTGTACTGGAAACTGAGCTACCTCTTGCGTTGGGGAAGTCTCTATCAAGGCAATCTTTGGAAGAAGGAATGTTATTCTCAGTTATTGAGCTAGAGTCTTCCCTTGTTTTCTCTATTTTGATTGAATCCTTACCAGGGAGATTACAGACACTTTCACTAACAGAAGTTGGCTTTGTGAAATTATTCACTTGAATACTTGACTTGGGGGAGCTGGCATCTCTATTTGCGGGCTTTGAAGTTTCAGGCATTTTACTGGGCACTTCAGGGGAGGACTTAAAAATACCGAAAAAATCATTAGACAAAGTACTTGTCTGAGAAGATGAGAAGCTGAATAATGAGCTTTTCTTGGGGAATGCGGAAGACGAAGACTGAGATGTAAAGAAAGAGCCTGGCTGGTGTTTCGGCGCCTCGCTCGAATTTGCAGAAAAAACATTAATCTTCGACATGAAGCTGGAGAACATATCAGCTGGAGAGTTAAACACAGACTTTTCTTCCTCTGACTGCTGAGATGTACTTGCTGAACCAGGCTGAGGCGAGGTTTTCAAAAAAGGAACATTTTCTTTCTGCCGCTGACTCGGAGAGAAGTCGCTTTGTACAAACCCACGTTCCTTTGAAGCAGGTACTCCTTTCTGCAGAAATGTGCTGCTGGAACGGTTAGAAGCACGAATATCCTCTTGGGATTCCAACAGGCTTTCCTTCTCCGACCCAAGGCCGCCTGATTTTTCAAAAATATTGGATTCTTGCCCACAGGGGACAGAGCTGGGATCACCTGAAGCTTCACTAACACAAAATACATCATTTTCCCTGTGTAGAGAAGGTAAACGTGCTTCAGAGAATGGCGTGTCTTTTTCGTTAAACGGTGGTGTGATTGTTCTCTCGTGATTAGCTGTGCAATCGCCAGGAATGACGTCACCGTCCATCCGATTAACATTCTCAGGAATACGAATGTACTGCTCTTTCACTGCTGCATCAATATCGTGGCATGGCTCCATCATCACGCCATCTCCTTGTTCATATGGCTCCGACTCTGCACCATCTCCACACTGCTCCGAAACTGGAGAAACATCATACCAACACGTCTCTGGCAAAGAACCATCTGCATATGCACAGGGTTCTTCCGGCACTAAACCATTTTCACACTGTCCTGGCATTAGACCCCTGGTGTATTCATAAGGTTGTGGAATTGGAGCATCATTATACTCATACACCTCTGGCAAAGGACCATATGCACAGGGTTCCGCCGATGACTCATCTTCACATTGTTCTGGCATTAGACCACCACCATATTCATAAGGCTCATAAACTGGAGCATCGTCATATTCGCACGTTTCCCGGAAGCCACCATCTCCATATGCACAGGGTTCCGCTGATGACTCATCTTCACACTGTTCTGGCATTAGACCACCACCGTATTCACAAGGCTCAAACACTGGAGCATCATCATACTCATACGTGTCCCGGAAGGGACCATCTCCATAGGGTCCTACCAATGAATCATCTTCACATTGTTCTGCCATTAGACAACCACCATATTCATAAGGCTCAGAAACTGGAGCATCCTCATACTCGCACGTATCCCGGAAGGCACTATCTCCATATGCACAGGGTTCCGGTACTGAACCTTCTTCCAGTTGTTCCAGAGTTACACTATCTTCATACTGTCCCAATGCTAGTCCATCATTGCATTCACAGAATTCAGTAACTGCATCATCGTCAGACACACATGGCTCCAGAAACTGGCCATCTCCATATGTACATGGTTCCAGTAATAGACCACCTTCATTCACACAGGCTTCATGCCCTAGATCATCTTTAGGTTGTTCACATACTGAACCAGCTTCATTATATTTGTCATGCAAGAGTATCTTTTCAGACTCCCAAGTTTTCTTTGATCTTTGCATGGACAGTAAATTAATTGCAGGATCACCGATGCCACTGGAACTGACTGAAGAAGTTGGCCTTTTCTCAAATAATGAAAATCCAAACAGATTGGAAGAGGCATTACTATTCTGGGCCAAATCTTCACCAGTATTCGGTTTACTTGAAGAGAAAAACGCAGGTAACTTAAAAATCCCTTGTTGTTCGGACTCTTTGGTTTGAGCAGTTTTCGGAGTTTCCACAGGCGAGGACTCAGGTTTTCCCGATCTACTGAAAAATGAAAATATAGTGTTGGCAGTTTGTGACAAGCTGTCGGCTAATTGGTTAGTTTGTTGGACATGTTTACCGGGCAGCTCTGGTTTCCCATCTTGGTGGAATTTCGGCCCAGGCATCTCTGCAGTCTGATCTGTAGATCTGATTATTGGTTTAACAGATTGAGGTGGAGGTATAACTGGCTTAAAAATGTTTTCTTTCGAGGATGAATCAGCACCAGAGTCTTTTGCTACTTTTTCTGGAAGCTCACCTAATGAGCTTACAGATCCACAGCTATACCGCTCATGTGCGGAATTAAGATTTGTATTCTGACTGCTGTCTCGAATAGTCTCCTGTTTCTTAAACAGTTTATTTCTAGATGTGTCGTCAGCGCAGGTTTTCTTGTCATCGTTGCTGAACTCCGATGATTTATCAGAAAACATCTTCTCAATTGGCGATCTAGAAGCTACATCAGGCTGTTTTGCAGTCACCGTTTCCGATTTAAAGAGATCACCAAGAGAACCAAAAATGGATGAAAGTCCAAGTTGCTCTTTAGAATCATGAGATGTGTCGAGGGGTTTATCTGTCTTTTCGTTTTGGAAAAAGCTCATGGAGTTCCTGTGCGATGGCTCTGGCGTCTGAGCTGGGCCCGACGTTACATTATCAATTTGCGCCTTGAAAAACTTCAAGAAGCCAGAAGTTGTATTTTTATCACCGCTGGTTTTGGCAGTCTCGTCCTCATTAATATTAAACAACTGGAGGGCGCTTTTCAGGAGTGTTTTTTCGGGAACACTTTGGTGGGGGGCACTGGTATGATGAGCAGTTGGCTGCTTACTAGACATCGTGAGATTTTCTTCTCTAGGTTGAGGGTTCAGAACCGGAGAGTTGGTATATGTATGCTTAGCGGTCAGATTTTGGGCACCGCTATTACTACTTAAACATGGCTGTTGGAACGTCTCACATTCTGGTTGTGATTTGTTTGTTTTGATTCTCTTTGTATAATTCAGACTGTCATCGCAGTTCGGTTTTATGTATTCATCATCAAGAGGGTTCGTTATTATTACTCTATTTCTGGTCGTGTCGTCAATCACTGTGGGTGAGTCAGATCTAGAAAGTGTAGGAGAAGGTTTAACATCTTCATTCTTACTTATTAAACCACCCAGAGTAGAAATAAAAGTAGACACAGGACTGAAGAGAGTTCTTTTTACTTCAGTTTTTTCTGCAGGCTGCGGTTCAGTTCTCGGCACGGACTCTACGTTAGCGGCAGGATAAACATGAAAGTTGGAAATTGCTGAAGTCCTACTCTCTGAAGTCCAAACCGGAAGACGCTTTGCTAGGCTGGGGTCACCAGAATCTATTCTGAGATGCCTATGGTTACACTTGCTAAGATTCAGAGAATGACTGTCATACACATTTTCTCCATCCGGCCTAAGGTCCACTTTAAGTTTCTGAAGTCTGTAAGTTGAGAAATCTAGAGGCTGATCCCTCTGGGAGTAGACGGATTCTTCGAACATGTGGGAAAAAGTCTCCAAGTTCATCAACTGGTTGCTTCTATTCAAAGCTAAATCCAGGGGGCTATTTACAGTATTGTCATCCATTTGCTCGTCTACAACAAACCACGGGAGCTCTCCATTGCTGAAAGGTACCTTGAATCCACACATCATAACCTCATCTTCTAATAGAGGAAAATCGTTATCTAGGTCTTCATATTCTACGTACAGTCCAGGGTCTGGCGTGCAGATGTACACGTACTCTCCTGTCGGATCGGTTAATAGGGAATATACATACAGCCCATCACTGTACATGTAATACCCACAATCTCCTTCTTCCGACTGCCACCACAGGCCAAATTCTAGTAATGCTAACCACTCCCAGTACTCATCATTGTCAAGAGAGAACATTGCACTTTCACTCAAAATTAAAGAGTCATAATTAATCAGGCTCCACAGAGAATGGTCGACGTGGGGCGAAAAACTCAGGTCTATGGGTAATACATCACTTACACTAAAGGCATCATACTGCATAGAGTCAAAGTCGGTGCCCTGCTTGAGAGACACATCAATGAAATTCAAATCACTAATGTCCATATGTCCGTCCTCCAACTGGGAACAGGATAGCCAGTCCACTTTGGTGTTTACATCTTTCTTGCACAGGTTAATGACTGTGCCGTTCACTTCCGCTAGCACCGAAACGTCACTAGACAGACCATTTTGACTGACATGCCGAGTGGAAGGCTCCCTGGCACACGTGTCTGGATACCAATCTGTAACATCATATTCCCACTCATAACTGCAGTGGCTCCTGGCTTCTTCCAAACCTTCACAACTGATCGATATGCCAATATGATTATCAGTGGGACTCGAGCTGTTTTCAAAGTCGTCCATCCAACATAAACCGGAGTCTTCAGTCTCTGAGTCAAACTGGATAGAAACGTCTCTTGAAAAGCATTGCAAATTACCGTGACGCCCACCACCATTGCTCCCATCCCCATGTCTTTTTTCCTGCATTAAGTCGCAGCTGTTATCAGATTGCACTAAGGTTTCTTTATTTCCTTGAGGCACAGGTAACAGCTGCTTGAGTCTGGTGAGCACCCCAGAGTCATTGTCTTCTGTCAGGCCACTAGAATGACCTTTCATACTTCCCTGAGAAGATCCTTTTTGAGCACGATCCACAGGAAACGTGGCACCTTCTTTACCACTGGATAGATTTTCACTTGATGTGAATCTAAATAATCCTGAAAGGAACCCTGTTGATTTTGTATCTTGAGAACGTTTGCTGTCTTTCACATTGTCGCTTCGGCTGGAAGCAACGCTTTCACTGGACGAAAATGTAAACAGCCTGGAGATGAACCCTTTTGAGGCTTCTTTGTTTTCAGGGTTCTGGCTCAGCTTCATTAAACCCCCTCCAGGATACTTCTGGTTGTGATCGAGGTCATTGACTGAGTTGGTTGCATGGACTTGCATCATGCCGGAAGAACGCTTTTGCTCTTCAGATTCCATTCCATTCATACACGGGGAAAAGTCTGCATTGTCCAGATTTGCCTTCACAACACCACCAGCAGCTACTGAACAGTCCGTCTTACATAGAGCTTGCGGCTTGTTTATTTCAGTCCCATGAAGGCCTATTTCTTTAGCAATGTTTTCCTTACAGAGCAACCTTGAGTCATTACCTGCTTGTTCATTGACTACACCTGTAGAAGACATATCTTCAGCAGAAGAGAATTTATCGAAATAGGAGAGACTGCTTTTTTCATCAGAAGATTTTTTATCTGGAAATCTCACAGAATATAAGAAAGGGATTTTAATTTTGCCCAATTTAAAAGAATCATTGTTTGGAATATCAGTTTCTGACTTAAAGCCTCTCGCGGCTGCCATGTTGTTTGTATTGTTTGCCGGACAGTCAGAGGACTGAAAGAAAGATTGACTAGAAGACTTTTGCAGAGGGCGTAAAACTTTTACGTCAGACTTTGGAACGGTTTCATATATTCTGCTGGACGTTTGTTCGTTCCCGGGACCATTGGATTTCAGTAAAGCAGAGTCAGGCGGTTCAGGTGTCACAAGTGAACCCGACATTTGATTTGGGTAGGTTTTTCTCGAAATAGCTTGTGATTGGTCATTTGTATTCCCTTTGACATTTGTCATACTTGCGGTCACACTTCTGACAGAAGATGGTAATATATCTGAAGGTTGTTGTTCATCTGAGCTGCTAAGTTTGATAACATTGTGTAACAACTCACATTCTGGTTTTGGAGCTTGCAGAGAATGACCGGAGTTACATACATTAGTTTTGTCCATGTGAGGTGGTGTGGGAAGGTTACCGTTTAATGGAGGGGAATTTACAGGTAACGGTGGAGGTTGGCCTTTGCTCTCTTGGTTTTTGTGAAGTCCCCGATCTTGGGTATTCACACCATGTGGCAAACGATCTTTTGGTCCACACTCTGAACCAAACTTTTCCTCATTATTCTGTTTCACGTTTGAGACATTACTACCGATTTTAAACCTACTGTTTAAGATTTTCGATATTCCCCCGGTTGTGGGGTGCTCCTGTTTCTCGGGAGCTGAAGCAACTATTTTCTCCACTGATGTTGTGATATGTTTTGCCCCTGAGCTGACCTTCTGCGTGATTGAGCTAAACAAGGAGTTGACTGTGTTTTTTATGCCAGACAAGTCTGGAGGTGACTCCGACTTAAGACTAGTATCCAAGCTTCTGGTTTCTACATTATTAGTCAGAACATCCGTTTTATCAATATGATTTGGTTTATTCTCTACGCTACCGCTGTTCCAGTTGCCGATTGGCAAGGTGTGAAATCTATTAATCTCTTCTTCCTTTTCAGCCAAGTATTCCGAAACAGATTCAACTAAACACTGTAACTCATCCATTGTATCTACATATTCTTCACTTGGCTCTTCAACTGGAGACAGTTTGAGACTTGAGTAGCCATATTTGCTGGACATTTCCTTAGCAGAGCTGTTGTACTGATCAGGTTTTAAATTACCATCTGAATTTGGTTTAAGACTACTTAAATCCATCCTATTATTGTAAAATAAACTAGGGCCACCCCAAGACTGTGAAAGTACTGCCAGCTCTTCCAAATCATCATCAGAAACCGGGGAGCCCGGTAAGCCATCGGATGCACTGCTGTCGTACTCCTCCAACGTGTCAAGAGAAGAGCTGTGGCCTAGCATGGCTGGCTTGTTGGCAGCTGGTTCCTGGCAGATGTTAATTTGCAGTATATCTTTCTGCTCTGCATTACGGAGGTCATGGGTTCGTCTTCCACTCTTCACCAGTAAGCCGTTCTTATATGGTCGTAGAATGGGATAGAAGGAAAGTATAGGCTCGTTGCTGCAGTCATAGGATCCATTGCCCCATAAAATGTCCTCTGAAGAGTCAACATTTTGTATTTTCACCGTTTCCGTCTGCGGCACAAGCACAGCCGAATGCTCCCTTACATTGAGGCTTGTGCCATTGGCCTCTAGTCTACGGCTCTGGGTGTGACGATTCTTTTTTACTTTTCGCCTGTCAATTGTATTATATTCTTCTGGGTATCTGGGGGTATCGGATTTCCGAATTAAATCTTTGACAGGCTTCAGCTTTTCTGGCCCTGGATAGGGTGTAATCCCTAGGTTCCCCTCCTCTAGTTTGGCCTCCTGCCAGTTCCTCTGACTCGCTTTTAGGAATTCTTCTATGAGCCGTTTGCCTAGCACCTCACACTCCTCTTCCCAATCTGCATCCACAGAGCCAGCCTCACCAGGGATGATCCTAACGCTCTCGTTCCTAACTACCGAGGGTTTCCTACCGAGTATACAGGGAATACGGAGGAAGGAAGGAAGGAAGAAAAAGAAAAAGGAAAGAAAAGAAAAAAGAATGAAAGACACGAAAAAACTTTCAGTGGGTACCAATAGCAAAAACACATCCCTGATTTATGTGTACCCCTATATTAAACCACACAGGCCCTACATGTATCCCCCATTACACCACACAGGCCCTATGTGACCCCCCCATTACACCACACAGGCCCTATGTGACCCCCCCATTACACCACACAGGCCCTATGTGACCCCCCCATTACACCACACAGGCCCTATGTGTACCCCCCTATAACACCACACAATACCAATGTGACCCCCCCCCAATTACACCACACAGGGCCTACATGTACCCACCTATTACACCACACTGGCCCTATGTGTTCCCACCTATAACACCACACAGGCCCTATGTGTACCCACCTATAACACCACACAGGCCCTACATGTACCCACCTATTACACCACACAGGGCCTACATGTACCCACCTATTACACCACACAGTACCAATGTGACCCCCCCAATTACACCACACAGGCCCTATGTGTACCCACCTATTACACCACACTGGCCCTATGTGTACCCACCTATAACACCACACAGTACCAATGTGACCCCCCCAATTACACCACACAGGCCCTATGTGATCCTCCATTTACACCACACAGGCCCAACGTGTACCCCCCTATAACACAACACAGGACCTACGTGTACCCCCTTATTACACCACACAGGCCCTATGTGTACCCCCTTATTACACCACACCGGTCCTATGTGTAACCCCCTATTACACCACACAGGCCCTATGTGTACCCCCTTATTACACCACACCGGTCCTATGTGTAACCCCCTATTACACCACACAGGTCCTATGTGTAACCCCCTATTACACCACCCAGGACAAATGTGTACCCCCGTATTACACCACAAAGGCCCTATGTGTACCCCCCTCTTACACCACATAGACCCTACTTTACATCATGCCGGCTTCATGTGTACCCCATTACTGCATCACCCTGGCTCCATGTGCACCTCCATATTACACCACATAGACCCTATGTGATCCCCTATTACAGCACACCCGCCTTATGTTTACCCCACTATTAACATCACGCCGGCTCCATGTGTACCCCACTACTACTTCACTCTGGCACCATGTGTACCCCAATATTACACCACACCAGCTCTATGGCTACCCCCATATTACACCACACCTACACCTTGTGCTACCCCATGTTACACGACACCCCCATATTACACACCTGCTCTGTAAGTGATTAAAATAAACCACCACACCTGCTACATACGTACCTTCATATTACACCACACCTGCTCTGTGAGTATCCCCATATTACACCACACCTGCTCCATACGTATCCTCATATTACACCACACCTGCTCTGTGAGTATCCCAATATTACACCACACCAGCTCCATGCGTACCCTAATATTACACCACACCTGGTCTGTGAGTATCCCAATATTACACCACACCTGTTCTGTGAGTATCTCCATATTACACCACATCTGCCCCATATGTACCCCCATATTACACCACACCTGCTCTGTGAGTATCCCCATATTACACCACACCTGCTCTGTGAGTATCTCCATATTACACCACACCTGCACCATATGTACCCCTATATTACACCACACCTGCTCCATATGTACCCCTATATTACACCACACCTGCTCCATATGTACCCCTATATTACACCACACCTGCTCTGTGAGTATCCCCATATTACACACCCGCTGTGTGTATCCCCATATTACACCACACCTGCTCTGTGAGTATCCGCATATCAAACCACACCCGCTCTGTGTGTATCCCCATATTACACCACACCTGCTCTGTGAGTATCCCCATATTACACTACACCAGCTCTGTGTGTATCCCCATATTACACCACACCCGCTCTGTGAGTATCCCCGTATTACACCACACCTGCTTTGTGAGAATCCCCATATTACACCACACCCGCTCTGTGAGTATCCCCTTATTACACCACACCTGCTCAATATGTACCCCTATATTACACCACACCTGCTCCATATGTACCCCTATATTACACCACACCTGCTCTGTGAGTATCCCTATATTACACCACACCTGCTCTGTGAGTATCCCTATATTACACCACACCTGCTCTGTGAGTATCCCTATATTACACCACACCAGCTCTGTGAGTATCCCCATATTACACCACACCTGCTCTGTGAGTATCGCCTTATTACACCACACCAGCTCTGTGAGTATCCCCATATTACACCACACCAGCTCTGTGAGTATCCCCATATTACACCACACCAGCTCTGTGAGTATCCCCATATTATACCACACCCGCTCTGTGAGTATCCCCATATTACACCACACCTGCTCCATATGTACCCCTATATTACACCACACCTTCTATGTGTGCATCCCCATATTACACCACACCTTCTCTGTGTGTATCCCCATATTACACCACACCAGCTCTGTGTGTATCCCCATATTACACCACATCCGCTCTGTGAGTATCCCCATATTACACCACACCCGCTCTGTGAGTATCCCCATATTACACCACACCCGCTCTGTGAGTATCCCCATATTACACCACACCTGCTCCATATGTACCCCTATATTACACCACATCTTCTATGTGTGTATCCCCATATTACACCACACCAGCTCTGTGAGTATCCCCATATTATACCACACCCACTCTGTGAGTATCCCTATATTACACCACACCTTCTATGTGTGTATCCCCATATTACACGACACCAGCTCTGTGTGTATCCCCGTATTACACCACACCTGCTCTGTGAGTATCCCCATATTACACCACACCCGCTCTGTGAGTATCCCCTTATTACACCACACCTGCTCCATATGTACCCCTATATTACACCACACCTGCTCCATATATACCCCCATATTACACCACACCTGCTCCATATGTACCCCTATATTACACCACACCTTCTATGTGTGTATCCCCATATTACACCACACCAGCTCTGTGTGTATCCCCATATTACATCACACCCGCTCTGTGAGTATCCCCATATTACACCACACCTGCTCTGTGAGCATCCCCATATTATACCACACCCGCTCTGTGAGTATCCCCATATTACACCACACCTGCTCCATATGTACCCCTATATTACACCACATCTTCTATGTGTGTATCCCCATATTACACCACACCTGCTCCATACGTACCCTCATATTACACCACACCTGCTCTGTGAGTATCCCTATATTACACCACACCTTCTATGTGTGTATCCCCATATTACACCACACCAGCTCTGTGTGTATCCCCGTATTACACCACACCTGCTCTGTGAGTATCCCCATATTACACCAGACCCGCTCTGTGAGTATCCCCTTATTACACCACACCTGCTCCATATGTACCCCTATATTACACCACACCTGCTCCATATGTACCCCCATATTACACCACACCTGCTCCATATGTACCCCTATATTACACCACACCTTCTATGTGTGTATCCCCATATTACACCACACCAGCTCTGTGTGTATCCCCATATTACACCACACCCGCTCTGTGAGTATCCCCGTATTACACCACACCTGCTCTGTGAGTATCCTTGTATTACATCACACCCGCTCTGTGTGTATCCCCATATTACACCACACCCGCTCTGTGAGTATCCCCGTATTACACCACACCTGCTCTGTGAGTATCCCCATATTACACCACACCCGCTCTGTGAGTATCCCTATATTACACCACAAACAGACATTTCCACACTGTACAATTACAAAGATCCCATTGTGAAGTAAAATGCACCAAATCTCTTGCAATCTAATATTCAGCAGATTCTTTGTTCGTTTTATTTATTTAAATCTAAAAATTTAAATATCACAGCTAAAAAAAAATCCCTGGAAACTGCAGAGCACGTGTTCATCTCTCCTGAATACCCAACCAGGACCTAGTAAGCGGGCACACTGGCGACCGGCCACTGGGCTATTTACCTGCTATACATAAGGCATTGGTGGGGCAGAGATGGCGCTGCCTGGGTTAAAGCTTAGTCTCTCTCTCATGTTCAGCACATTGTTTCTTGGGACGATCCCTCCAGCAGATGAGCCAGCTCATCTAACCTACAGAGCCCAAAACCATCTCTGCCCCAGCCAATACAATGACAGAATACAGCGCACCGCAGAACCTCCCCAGGGATTGCACAGAGACGGCCAGCGATGTACAGGATGTATTTGTTGATAATAAGTCATGCAGCGACACAACACCGTACACAGCCACAGTACAAGCGGGGGGACACGGCGTGTCACAGAGGCAGACCCACCTATCGGACAGATCTAGAGAATGCCTGCTTTCTAAGGAACAATGGCGGCTTGTCAGCTGACTAGACTCAGACGCAGACTCTAGATCGTGTCGTCCATTGGCACTGGAATCTATGCTATCAAATCGCCTTTGAAAGGAAAGAGAAGGACAAGTAGGAACAATACAAGAAGGTGGTGGTAATGGTTTCTGAAGGATCGTAATGAACTACGAGGAATAAAAGCCTATAATGCATTTCTGCAAGTTACAAGGATGCCAAATGCACAATTACAAGAGGAGCAGAACACAGGACATGGCAGTAAAGGACACTCCAGAAACATAATCACATTAATGAAGTGAGTAAGAAGCTCACTACAGATCCGCTCGCTGTTATTTCCATTACAGTCTGAAACACTTCTTCATAGAAATCAAAATTACAGCACAGACATTGAGAGAAAAGGTCACGGGTAAAATCCGATGCCGGGCACGATTCAGGGGACCGCCGCAGCGAGAGAGGGAGAGAAAAGGGACATTTATTCTGTGTCATAGCAGGTTACCGCCGGCATTGTGCTGCTGGTTTGTACACAAACTGTAATAGCTATAAAATAAAGGAGCAAATCTTTCATTGTTTCCTGTATATGTCTTATTGTATTCCCAGCACTTCACAGAGAAGCACATTAATTACTGGTTACATGGAGGAGATAACTAGCAGTTACTGGGGTATATTGGACACTCCTTCCATCTATACCATCTTTAGGCAGCATTTATGGAAGCGTGTTTATGTGACATTACGTGACAGCCACCCCTTCACGCTCGTACGTCTATCACGCCTCAAAGCCACAAGGAACCAGGGCCCTGATTCAGAGCCGGACGCTCTGACAGAGCGCTCGCTCTGAATCAGGGCCGTCCCTCCTACCTTTTGGAGTGGGTGACCACGCACAGCTATAGCGAGCGGCCAAAATGATGGTCGCGATGGTCAAGACCATCGCGACTATCGGGCTTGCGACGAGACCCTGCGGTAGGGTCTCGCTGCCGCAAGCCCAGGAGTGCTTTTGGCTCTATCAGAGCCAAAAGCACTCCCACTGACATCACCGGACCCACACGGTAGGTGTTCCCATGGGAACGCCGCCATCTGGGCAGCCACGCCCCCGGCACGCCCTCCAAAGGGGGCGTGCTGTCAATCACCATCGACAGCACGGCCCCTTTGGTGCGAGACCCTTAACGACGGCTTGGCCGTTGTTATGCGGGTCTCGCGCATGCGCACTATGGAGCCACCTCCGTTGTGCGCATGCGCACTTGGGCACCATCGACCCGCCTGCGAGCGCTCAGCACTCGCGAGCGGGTCTGAATCAGGCCCCAGGCTTTTTCATAAAACTTTGGGGGAGATTTATCAAACCTGCTAAATAGAACAAGGGGAAGTGATTGCCGGCAGCAACCAATCAGATACCAGCATTCATTTACCAAGCACATTTTATAAAACAACAGCTAGGGTCTGATTGGTTGCTATAGCCAACACCGCCACATGTCTCCCCCTTTGCATTAAACCATAAAGTGCCTGATTTAAGTCTTCATTACTGCATGAAGGTTTTCTTGTACTTTTAGAATTTAGGATACAAAATCCTTTCAATTAAAGGGAAAAAATAGGACTGAAGTTTATTCTGGATTTAGATCTGGGGTTATGGATTAGAAACATAACGCTATCAAGAAGGTAATGGCTGCGAAAACTAGTTGTCACTTGTTTTACTCTCCCTTATAGATTGTAAGTTTGCGAGCAGGGCCCTCTGAACTCTGGGGTCGATTCAGACCCGGACGCTAAGCTGCGCTCTCTCTCTTGCAGCCAAAAGGGCCGTATGTAAATTCCGCGATCGCACTGTCTGGTGTAAGGACACTCTCTGTCTTAGAGAGTGATGGCAGAGCGAACGCACGCCAGTACAGAGACGTCAACTTTTCCTTCGTAACATACATCATCTCCAGGAAGTGTATGATTAATCAGAACCATCGAGAGTCATCGGAGCTGCACGCAGCGCTTGAGGTAGACCCTACCCCGCCGCAAGCACTGCGATCACTGCAGGCTAAAATACAACCAAGTGACGTGTGCAATGACGCCTCCATGCTAATTATCCACACCCATAAAACTCTGTTTTGACACCCAGACACGCCTGCGTTCGCAGCACCACTCCCCCGTTCACAAGCACCTTCCCGTTACCACCCACAAACGGCGCTGTCACTCAAACTAGCGTCCAGTCTGTGTACTACGAGCGTACGATTCCCCCGACGCAGTGACTGGTTTGCGCATTCGTATTTTGCCGCATACGCAGACGGGCAATAATCACCCATAGCGTGCGTCCGTGGCCTAGCGTCCGGGTCTAAATCGGGCCCTCTGTGCTTTATTTATTACCCTGTCTGGTTTTATGGCTATTTTGTTCCAACTGTAAAGCGGAAAGGTACAGTATATATAAATGTAAATATATTATATCAGAACAGAGCAGGATGAGACCCAGACATAGGTGCCCGTAGTTTCCTTGTCTGTAGACATTGATAAACTGGGGAAGGGGGGGGGGACAGGGAAGGGGTTCTAAGACGATTTGGACAGAGGTTCCATCACAACCATCCATGAAGTGTGGGGCGCCGGATCTTCTCCTCCTCTGGAACATTTGCCGCAGTCCTTTGTGCAGGTCACCCATGTCCACGCTACAGGTAGATTTATCACTTTATATTACAACACTGACCTGTCTAGTAAACATACTTTGCTTCTCTAATAACCAACCAGTCTTCCAACCCGCGTTACCTCTCTGCCCATTCAACTGGCGACCATCCATCCGCGCCTCCACCTTCCCTGGCAGCCCATGATTTTGCCACCTACTTCAAAGGCCAAAATCGACGTCACTCGACGAGATATTTCCTCCTGCCCGATGACGCACACCCCCCACCCGCCTTCTCCAACACGACTGACCACAACCTCCGGCTATTCTTTTACATAGACAGAGGAAGTTAGACCTTACCTCAATGTTCTCCTCTCCCGGAAGTCCAGGTCGTAGCTCTGCATCGAGTCTACACAGGACTCCCGAGAACCGCCCTGCTGCTGCTGTTGCAGCCGCGGCTGCACGGGGAACTGGTGGATGGAGGCGTTGGGCTGCGAGGTGGTATGGTACGGCGGCGGCATGCTGTTGCTGGTTTCGCTGCGGTAATCACTGTCCCGGTCATCCACAGCGCTGTCATGGTCTTCAAAGGCTGGAACAGAAGAGTGGTTAGAGGCTGCACACTTTCTTACCATGACGCGGTTATACGGAGGAGCGTACAAATCCTGTTATGCGGAAGAGACTCAGATCGCTAACTGGGAAGAAATAAGAACTGTGCAGGGGGATCGGGGGTTAAAAAAAAAAAGAAAAAACAGAAAAGGAAACGCGTTTTATATTAAATATGTGAATGAGTGGGTTAAAGGATTTACAACGTACACATCGAGACCGATCCGATCTTTGTCTCCTTCTGTATATTCTTCTATGTGTCATTATTCTAGATTCACTTCATATACAAAGGTCTAATCATGAGTGACTATATATAACGTGCAAATAACGGAGAGGCTCACCCACCACCGCACTACTGACATGAACCACCAAAGCTGGACCTTTCACGGACAATCACATCTCTGCGTTACTGTACGGGCTCAAGCTTCCTTTTTGGAGTCCATTAAACAGCCATATTGGTAGATAACCCACCGCCTGCACACAGTAGGGCAGCCATTTTGCTCGCTGAACCAATATTTCTGAGAATGCAGCCTACGGATTTATTAGAGACGGATGACGCTGCTGAGGCAGAACGGGAGTGAACGTGAAGAGACGCATTTTGTGGGCTGTACAAGTAGCCACAAGGCAGCCTGTCCATTTACTAACAATTCAGGTCTCAGACGTCACAAACTCTTACGGCGCATACACACGGTCAGATTTTTCTTCAGATCTGAACGATAACAATTTAAAAACTCGTTCAATCCGTCATATCTGAAGGAAAATCTGACATATCTGACATGTATGAATGATGAACGTTCCCGATGGTCAGATAACGATATCTGACATCTGATGTGTTTGCAGTCAGATTTGGATGATTCCATTAATTTTAATGCAGTCAAAAATCGTTCATAGGCCCTGATTCAGAGCCAGACGCTCTGACGAGACCCTTGTTGTAGGGTCTCGTGGCCGCAAGCCCCAGAGAGCTTTCGGCTCAAACAAAGCCGAAAGCTCTCCCACTGACGTCACTTGTGAGGTCAGTGGGGCCGGCCCCAGACGGTAGGCGTTCTCATGGGAACGCCTCCATCTGGGCAGCCACGCCCCCGGCACGCCCACCAAAGGGGTCGTTCTGTCACTCAACATCGACAGCACGCCCCCTTTGGTGCGAGACCCGGAGCGACGGATTGCCCGTCGCTATCCGGGTCTCGCGCATGCGCACGACGGAGTCGGCTCCATCGTGCGCATGCGTTCTGGGCCACCATCGACCCGGTTGCGAGCACTCAGCGCTTGCGACCGGGTCTGAATCAGGCTCATAGTTCAAATCGTTCATCTGATGGAGCACACGGTCAGATCTGTCAGATGAACGATTTGAAACATCTGAACGATTTGATGAATGATTTGACCAACGATTTGAACTATGAACGATTTTTGACTGCATTAAAATGAAATGGAATCGTGCAAATCTGACTGCAAACACATCAGATGTCAGATATCGGTATCTGACCATCGGGAACGCGCAGATATGTCAGATTTTCCTTTAGATATGAAGGATTGAACGACTTTTTGAATCGTTATCGTTCAGATCTGAAGAAAAGTCTGACTGTGTGTATGCATCATTACTGGCTAAATAAGCTACATTCTCATAAAAATACTGAATCAGCCCAAAAGTAACGGCTGCATCCACCTAGAAGCATTTATTTTGTCGCCAAATCTGATTAAACTTTAATCACGGATTTGCTGCAGAGCTTTAAGTCCGCCACAATAAACCGGGCAAGCGGGCGTCTCTGTACGAGGTCTTTACATAAAGCTCTGCGGCCATTTGGTGCAGCGAGACCGATTTACAGAACAAGCTGCGCGGTGCGGTTAGTTCATTGCAGATTCTGTAGGTGCCGTGGAGATGTGATGGTCCTGGTGATATAAACAGCTTCTTCACAAGGTCTGATAATGCTGGCAGGGATTTCCTGGCTTACGTTTTCCATATCTGTAACACAAGATATTTCAGTATTTTTTTATTTCCAAGGTATTAGACCAGAGATACAATTTTTGGATTCTTTCTCCGTCTGGCAAATATTTGTAAAACCTTTTGAAGAAGCAACTAATTAAAAGGGACTTGTATAATATTGAGAGATGACTCTAGTTTCCATGTATGAGCACATTCCTGTGTGGCGGAAGGGTGAGCGGCATGCGGGCCGCCCGTTACTGAAAACAAGGAGCTCTAGGGAGCCGTAGGTGACAGAAGGCGTTAATCCAGCAGCGATAGGTTGGCAGAAATAAACGGTACCAGAGGGGGATACAAAGTATACAGATATTCGGGTAGGTAACACAGCACTGATAAAAGATCCAGCACAATAACTACTTAGTGACGGTAGCGACACGTGGCATGCTTGGCTCTGTGACACAGTCAGATATTCATGCATACAATCCCGTTACCACAGGACAAACACAGCCATGGAGGCGAAGACGAATGGTGACGTCTGGCGCTGCAGAACTTCACAGACGGGTTGGGTTAAAAATAAAGACGGGGGGACAACGACAAAAACTTCTAACATGAAAATCACCCCCTACGTATTCTCATCACATTTCTGCCCATTTTACGATTGTAAATTACGGTGAACAAAAAGTACAAAGCTAATACCCTCATGCTGGTATGGGATGTAGTCGGCAGCCCGGCGTGCAGGATTCCAACGGTCTAAATACCAGTCCCGAAATCCCGACAGTTCGGGATCCCGGCATCCCGAAGATAAGTATCAGGGTGTTAGGGGGAAGTTAGGGTGCAGGGTTAGGGTTAGGCACTAGGAGGAGGTTAGGCACTAGGGGGAGAGTTAGGGTTAGGCACTAGGGGGAGGGTTAGAGTTAGGCACTAGGGGGAGGGTTAGAGTTAGGCACTAGGGGGAGGTTAGTATTAGGCACTAGGCGGAGAGATAGGGTTAGGTACTAGGGGGAGGGTTAGGGTTAGGCACTAGGGGGAGGGTTAGAGTTAGGCACTAGGGGGAGGTTTGGCGTTATGCACTAGGGGAAAGGTCAGTGTTAGGCACTAGGGAAAGGGTTAGAGTTAGGCACTAGGGAGAGGGTTAGAGTTAGGCACTAGGGGGAGGTTAGTATTAGGCACTAGGGGGAGGTTAGTATTAGGCAGTAGGCGGAGAGATAGGGTTAGGCACTAGGGGGAGGGTTAGGGTTAGGCACTAGGGGGAGGGTTAGAGTTAGGCACTAGGGGGAGGGTTAGAGTTAGGCACTAGGGGGAGGGTTAGAGTTAGGCACTAGGGGGAGGTTAGGCACTAGGGGGAGAGTTAGTGTTAGGCACTAGGGGGAGGGTTAGAGTTAGGCACTAGGGGGAGGTTTGGCGTTATGCACTAGGGGAAAGGTCAGTGTTAGGCACTAGGGAAAGGGTTAGAGTTAGGCACTAGGGGGAGGGTTACAGTTAGGCACTAGGGGGAGGTTAGTATTAGGCACTAGGGGGAGGTTAGTATTAGGCAGTAGGCGTAGAGATAGGGTTAGGCACTAGGGGGAGGGTTAGGGTTAGGCACTAGGGGGAGGGTTTGAGTTAGGCACTAGGGGGAGGGTTAGAGTTAGGCACTAGGGGGAGGGTTAGGCAATAGGGGGAGAGTTAGGGTTAGGCACTGGGCAGGTTAGGGTAGGGGTAAGGAAAATACTTACGTTCGTTCCTATGGGTGTCGGGATGCCGCTGTTGGTATTCTGACCAGCGACATCCCCATCAGCCGGGATTTCATACCCAACCTGCTGGTATAACACAGTGACTCCAGCCTTCAGCCAGCCGCTCACTGTATAATGAATTAGAAAAACAAATCTGCTTTCGGTTGACGCTATTTGCGGCGGGTTTATAGGAAGGCTGCGGATCTGCGAGCCATGAGGCAGGGTTATGGTGCTGTCTAATGTGAGCATCTGGTGTGAGTCGGGGTGCGGCTTACCTAGTACTAACTACGCACACGAGTGCAATTTATACCAGCATGAAAATTCGGGCGATACATTTCCACCTCAGCTCCGCCAACGTAATAGACAGTCCATACGACATACATGAGATAAGCCGGGCAGCCTTTTATAAGGAAAACAGAAGGGCTCATATATAGGGGGAGGTTCTAAGATGTTGGTAGGTTGGGGATTAAAGTGATTTTCAGTCTCTCCACCAGGTGGGCTCAGTAACCCACACACCGAGGTGCAGACTGGATTTCCCTGGGGCAGGTCTGAGGGACATAGAGCATCTCCCAGGCAATGGGGCTGAAGGTATGCCCATTTGCAGAGCGCACCTTGCATGAATTTGCACCATGCTTGCACACGTGATGAGCGCAATGGCGTGCAAGCGATGCAGAGTCATTCGCATTATGGGCCTGATTCAGAGATGGACGGAATTGCAGAGCCGCGCACACGCACGTGCGCAGAATGCACCAACGGGTTAGCGGACATCTCTGGATCGGCCCGAGATAGGGAAGGCCAGGACATATGAGGACATACACCCAGTAGGATGCATTTGTCTTGCACCTAGTTAGCACTAGTACAGTATGATGAGAGCGGCTGGCCAACAATGCTGCAGATATGTTACGTACGCAGATGCAGCCACAACATGTAATGTGTATAGCTCTGCCTATAGGCCGTTGTTCTGCACATGCTCCTAGTGAGCAGTACAAGTCCCATAAACCTCAAAGTCTGCATCAGCTCTCGCTGCACGTCAGTCACCCCCCATCTCGCCGTAACTCACACACCGTTACCTACGCCCTGAGGAGCTTACACTGCGTTCCTCTACCAAAAACACAACAGAAAGTGAATGTCTACTTCCCAAAGCTAGCGACGGCTTCTCCTAACCTCCAACCTCACTAACTCCTAATGACCAATGGGATCGGGCCACAGGTAAAACATACACAGACGGAACATTTGGCAGAGCCCATTCGGGAAGGTGGGATGACAGGTGGCGTTACACAATCTTTCCGTATTGCGGGTGACGTAACAGGCCTGTATGCATGAATGTCCGCGCAGTGTCACGTCATAAAGCATGCTTGCGGCAGGACCAGCAATAAAGGGTTACATACTCTGGCTTTCTCCCCATCCGAAATAACTCCAGCTGCCTGGGAGCGGCGGAGAGGAACAGGAGGGGAAAAAAAGAGAACTTCAGCATAAAATCAGGCAGGGAGAGAATGGGAGGAGAGCGGAGCGATGTGCGGGTACAGACACCTGCGCACTCGCCATAGGGGAGAGAGAAGTACAGCAACAGCATAAATACATGGAATGCAATAGTAACACACATAACAGCAGCACACTACATCCTGTGCCTCGGACGTGGTAATATCTGAATGAAGACTCGTAGGCTCCCACTGCTGTGATCATTGTGGGCGTGACTCGGGGGCCGCACGCAATACGCACACAACACGGATGCTCACTGCACACGCGTGAAAGTTCCTAAAAAAAAAACCCTATCGCGCAGGCGTTATAGAGCTGTTGCGATCGGGACAGATGGTATCAAAAATGTGACGAAGTAGTAGTGGCATAGAAGGAAGCACCAATCCGTACCACAGCGCGCACGGACGCTACAAGTGGGCGCATCGGTCCTTACACATTCAGCCGTAGGTATGTAGAGCAGGGAGGGAGTTTGTCGGCCACTTGCATGAAGTTGCAGACAGAAAACCGCCAATAGACGCTGCTGTGTGCGCTTTTGCGTGTAACTCAGAATCAGGCCCTATGTGTGTGTCAAATGTGTATAAATGCCGCAATATTCACATTTGCGGCAACTTTTCCTCCAGTCCCCAAACATTCAACACTCCAATCAAAAAACGCTTCAACTTAAATTCTATCCAGACGATTCCTCCGGCAGTGCGGTTGCATGACGTCCATTTTCCCCGCTATAATCATACCGTATCCGCTGCAATTAGATGAAATGCAACGCACTGCGCAATTTCCCAGACTGATCCCCCATACTACTATGATGGAAATGTAAAGATATGTGCGTCTGCAGCGTAAGACTGGCGGCTGGTACTGCAGGCGCGGAATATGCTCGGATCGTTTGGGATGTGCAGAGAACTCGGTAAGTCGCTGCTCCTGTCGCACGCTGCGCTGCGGGAGACCGCGGCTGGACACCTGCTAATGGCTGTTTTAGTGTCACAGAGGATGTTAAATAAATGATTTTTGTGAGAAGACAACGGGGGACAAACACAGAGTAATACAGTGAACCGCACTTTTTGTGAACATTTTGTTACATCATTTCCCAGTTTGGGGGCAGCTAGGATGAAGTTTTGGAACCTTTTTCACCATCATTTGTTGTCAGAAATGATGCTGAATTTTTTGGGTTGAAAACGTACAAATTAAAAAAAAAAAAAAGAAGAAGATGCGTAAATCAGGTTTGCAAAACTGAAATATTGTAGTAAGGAGCTAAACCGTGACAACCAGCGCGATAGACGTGAGAACCGATGTACAATATCGGCGCTCAATGTAAGAAGGTGCCAGGGTTCAGTCACTGCCCGCCGTCCGCAAATCACACCATGCAATTAGGTGATTAACTCTGACAATACGCACGTCTCGGAGCCGACGCCTGAATTGGCGCTGCAGCAGGCGCAGAGATTGAGAGCAGCAGGACTGGAAGTGCTGACCCCAACCCCCCCCCACCAACCCCAATTAAACGCATGTTCAGCGATAAGAAAAGAGCATTGTACAGAGGGGGGGGGGTATCCAGCAGATAAGTTCTGGATACGTATGGAAACAACTTCTTGCATTACCATGGCAACTGGAACACCCAGCGAAGCACAGCTATTAACGCTTTCCTCGCTGTCATCACAAAGAGATAATTACAGTCAGTGGGGAAATAGCCATAAGGCAGCTCTGTAGCCCGTACACAGACCTGCGCTTCTCTACGTCCACTACGCAAATGTCACTTTAGTGGGAAGAGGTGGTTTTATAAGAACACAAAAATATTAAACACAATTAAAAGTCCGTTCCTATGGCAACTAATGGCACAGCAGTTAGCAAGCATACTTCCAGGGCAAGGTCTGAACTAATAAGTGAACGATATAAATATACATCATATAGTATAAATTACTGATGAATTCATTATCTGCCGATAGCATGTGACTAAAATGTTTGTGACAAGTACAATGTTCAATTAAATGCAAAAAAAAAAGTAATAAAATGGGGATTATTATCATCATCATTATTATTATGTGGCCATTACATTAAGTAGAAGAGCAAATAAGGTTTTGGATGGATCTAAAAAGATTTACTGGTTAAACTAAACACATCCATCAAGTGACCATGGTTGGTGGTTTGGGTACCATGTACCTGAATTAGGGTACTGAGGGCCTGATTCAGACTCATTCGCACGCAGCCTTCAGCGGTAAAAGTATGCAAATTCCGCGATTGCTAGCAAGACATTAGTACGCCCACTATGTCTTGCCGTGCGATCGCAGTATGAGATTAGATGCCCACCAGCCTGAGAAGACGCCCACTTTCCCTTAGTAACATACAGTCAGGTCCATAAATATTGGGACATTGACAGAATTTTCAGATTTTGGCCTCTATTCACCACCACAATGGTTTTGAAATGAAACAAACAAGATGTGCTTTAACTGCAGACTTTCAGATTTAGTTTGAGGGTAATTACATCCAAATCGGGTGACCGGTGTAGGAATTACAACAGTTTCAATATGTGCCTCCCACTTTTTAAGGTGCCAAAAGTAATGGGACTATCAACTCAAAAGCTATTTCATGGGCAGGTGTGGGATATTCCCTCGTTATTTCATTATCAATTAAGCAGGTAAAAGCTCTGGAGTTGATTCTAGGTGTGACATTTGCATTTGGAAACAGTTGATGTCGACTCTCAATATGAGATCCAAAGAGCTGTCACTATCAGTGAAGCCATCATTAGGCTGAAAAATCAAAACAAACCCATCAGAGAGATAGCAAAAACATTAGGTGTGGCCAAATCAACTGTTTGGAACATTCTTAAAAAGAAAGAACGCACCGGAGAGCTCAGCAACAAAAAAAGACCCGGAAGACCACGGAAAACAACTGTGGTGGATGACAGAAGAATTATTTCCCTGGTGAAGAAAAACCCCTTCACAACAGTTGGCCAAATCAAGAACACTCTCCAGGAGGTAGATGTATATGTGTCAAAGTCAACAATCAAGAGAAGACTTCACAAGAGTGAATATAGAGTGTTCACCACAAAATGCAAACCATTGGTGAGCCATAAAAACAGGAAGACCAGAATAGAGTTTGCCAAACAACATCTAAAAAAGCCATTACAGTTCTGGAACAACATCCTATGGACAGATGAGACAAAGATCAACTTGTACCAGAGTGATGGGAAGAGAAGAGTACGGAGAAGGAAAGGAACTGCTCATGATCCAAAACATACCACCTCATCAGTGAAGCATGGTGGTGATAGTGTCATGGCGTGGGCATGTATGGCTGCCAATGGAACTGGTTCCCTTGTATTTATTGATGATGTGACTGCTGACAAAAGCAGCAGAATGAATTCTGAAGTGTTTCGGGCAATATTATATACTCATATTCAGTCAAATGCTTTAGAACTCATCGGACGGCGCTTCACAGTGCAGATGGACAATGACCCGAAGCATACTGCAAAAGCAACCAAAGAGTTTTTTAAGGCTAAAAGTGGAATGTTATGCAATGGCCAAGTCAATCCCCTGACCTGAATCCGATTGAGCATGCATTTCACTTGATGAAGACAAAACTGAAGGGAAAATACCCCAAGAACAAGCAGGAACTGAAGACATTTGCAGTAGAGGCCTGGCAGAGCATCACCAGGGATGAAACCCAGCATCTGGTGATGTCTATGCGTTCCAGACTTCAGGCTGTAGTTGCCTGCAAAGGATTTGCAACAAAGTATTAAAAAGTGAAAGTTAGATTTAGGATTGTTTAGTTTGTCTCATTACTTTTGGCCCCTTAAAAAGTGGGAGGCACATATAGAAACCGTTGTAATTCCTACCCCGTTCACCTGATTTGGATGTAATTACCCTCAAATTAAATCTGAAAGTCTGTAGTTAAATCACATCTTGTTTGTTTCATTTCAAAGCCATTGTGGTGGTGAATAGAGGCCAAAATATGAAAATTCTATCAATGTCCCAATATTTATGGACCTGACTGTAAGTCATCTCCAGGAAGTGTATTAAACAATCGGTAACATCGGCTGACATCGGACCCATACGCAGCACTTGTGGCTGACCGCACCCTACCGCAAGCACTGCGAGTGCTGCTGTGTGTAATTCAGCCATGTGACGTGTACGCTGAAGCTGCGTCTTAATTATGCACGACCCTGAAACGGCGTTCAGATGCAGAGACACGCCTGCGTTCGCACCACCACACCCCGGTTACCATCAACCACCCCGTCACCACCCACAAACGGCACGTCCTGTCACTTGCGGAGTGTCTGTGTACTCGCTGCAAACGCTTCCCGATCGCAGCGAATGATCCGCGCAGGTGCACCGAGTCTTGTATGCATGCGCAGATTGCAAACATCAGCAGGCTGCGTGCGAACGCAGACTTGCGTCCGGGTCTGAATCAGGCCCTGAGATCTAAGTAACATTCTGGCAGCGTGAATGTAAATAACCGGTATCAGACGAGTGCTGTCCTCTTATCCACCAATCTTCTATCCTCCTTAGCGGGAGGGTCTCTACTAAAACATTAAATAATACGTGTTACAATTTATACTTTTGAAAACATTATTATTTAGACTGGGATTCTCCTAATTTATCATTTAATATTTGCGGTGCATGCCCCCGAAAACACGCGTTTTCGAGGGATAACGGCAACTATTAAGTATCCCCTGGATGTATTATGGAGGGATCACAGTAATCTCTCCGATGGGGGACGCAATGCTGTCATATATGCGAAGCATTCTGGAACGTGGTTCCTGCAGCTTGCGCCATCTGAACATGTCATACGCCGCTGTAGCCTATGAGCTGCACATCCCCATACTAGCCGGAAGAGGATTGCCGCCGCGCATGTGTGGTCTGAGAAATACAGGCAGGTACTTATCCATCATGCAATACCATCAGGGAGGCGTCTGATTGGCTCCAAATGACAACGACCCCAAACATACAGCCAATGTCATTAAGAACTATCTTCAGCATAAAGAAGAACAAGGAGTCCTGGAAGTGATGATATGGCCCCCCCAGACCCCTGATCTCAGCATCGTGGAGTCTGTCTGGGTTTCATGAAGAGACTGAAGGTTCTGAGCAAGCTACATCCACAGAAGATCTGTGGTTACTTCTCCAAGATGTTTGGAACAACCTCCCTGCTGAGTTCCTTCAAAAACTGTGTGCAAGTGTACCTAGAAGAATTGATGCTGTTTTGAAGGCAAAGAGTGGTCACACCAATGTGTGGCCAATGGGTGCGTCTTAAGACACACAGCGGCAGATTATCGCCACAACCGGATGTGCATATCTGTATGAATACCAGTCGCGCTGCGGCAAAATGCAGCTGCATTGGTGTACACCTATGAATCAGTGTGTGTAAAACCTGTGCATCATGGCAGTAACGGCCACACAAAGGGCCTGATTCAGAGCCGGACGCTATTTGCGCTCGCTCGTTCATTAAAAAGGGGTGGCTATTCAAATGAACCGTTCGCACTTTGCGGTCTGTTCACGCCTCTATGTCTGAACGAGCGAACAAAACTTGTGGTCGTAATTTTGAAAAAGACGCCCCCTGGCCGCTCGCACCATACGTCATGTCCGCTATTTAAGAGATTAATCGAGTACATCGAACAGCGTATGAACTGCTCGCTATTCTTGTGGTTGGTTTTTCCTACCACAATCTTGCGAGCAGTTCTGGCTATAAAATAACCCAGTGACGTGGTCAATGACGCTGCTGTATTAATTATGCACACCCATAAAACGCCCGTTTTGACCTTTAAGCACGCCTGCGTTCTGATTTCCACTCCCCGTTTTCAAGCACCTTCCCCTGTTACCACCCACATACGCCTCATTCTGTCACTCAAAATAGCAGGCATTCGCTATTTAGCGAACAAACGATTTTCGGCCGCACTGACTGGTTCGCGCATGCGTATTAAAATCCGTACGCATGCGCAGTTGTGCGAACATCGGTCGGAATGGACGAGCGGCCGCTTACGAGCGGCTCTGAATCAGGCCCAAAGTGTCTTGTGCACCAGAATGATCATCAGGACCACAGGCTACTGTGCGACGGCGCTGGTCAGGGCTAAGATCCTGCATGACTCCTATCCCTGCTATATTCATGCCATCTATAGAGAAGAGCTAACGCTCTGTCTGTTCACCCACCTGCCCTGTGTTATACCCAGCACCCTGAGACAACGCTGTACCTGGTAACCTGCATTCGTGAGTCTAAATAATCGGTCAGTAGGAACCCGCCATAGTCACCGGGAACTAGGATCTACAGTCGTTACACCAACCACCCAGGGGTAAGCGGCTCCAGGTGCCAGGCAAGGAGAGCCTGGTGGCGGTGACCGCTCTCCTACAACTGATGCGCTGTTGGCACTCGCAGTCGGGGAGTCTGTAGTGGCCGAGTCACGACAGGTTACCGGCAGTAACAGGGAACCTCAGGGCAGGAGGTGTAACCACACACTGTCGGTAGAAGGACGGGGTGTCGGACAAAAAGGAACTCAAAGTAAAATTAAAAAGCATAATGATACATTAAGGTAACTGTAACAATGATGGAGCCATATCGGAGCTTACACAAGTATTTGCATTTTTCTTCACTGTCTATATGAAAGACATAAAAAAAAAAAGGTAAAAAAACTCACAATTATTTTCTATTGTATTTGTGTAAAGTTACGTGCGGAGATAAAAGTATCATCCGGTTTATCACACCTTTTTATATACCATTTACAAAATGTTTTACGAACTTCATCAAACTCTGCAATAATTCGAATTACAACGTCTAGGAACAACTTTTTATTCCTTCCATTATATCTTATTACGAAAAGAAGTACGGTGACGCGGCTTTATCACTCTCCTCGTACTATGCCGGGGCCATTGAGAAGGGCCTGCAAGGCAACCGAGGACAGCGAGCGTTAACCACTTACGTGCCACTACTACTATAGGCGCTGCGTTTCACGCCTTGTACCAATTTATAAAGACGTTATACAGTACATTGCCGGTTTGCAGAACGCTCTGGGATTCTGGAAGTTTGTTCCACAAAGCCGTTTAGCTTCTGTCTCTCTCCAGTTGCATCTGCTCCCTGGTCACATGGAGGCGACGTTCAATTTCAACCATGAAATGATGACATTCTAAAATTAACCCTTTCTGCGTTTGATTGCAGACGGTAGGAAATTAGCCCCGCGCTGGATCATTTTCTCCATGACAACAGGATGCCATGCCTGGTAATAATATGGTGTTATCACCCCAGTGAGCTGCCAGCTGCCTCCTCAGCTAGAAGATCTGTCTCCTAATTACTAAGTGGTGGGTAAGATTGCTCCCTATGTGTGTCACGAAATACATAATTTGTAAATCCAGGCTGAGATGCCGGCAGCGCCCCCCAGGGCTCCGCAGATCTGCACTTCATACAGCTGGTACAGATCGCCAGCGCTGTCATTTCATAGGAGGCGAAGGTGGCTGTACTCTCCGCAATCAGAGATTAACCCAAACCATTACCAGCCGCGTCCGTGATCTCCCTGATGACTGGTTTACTCATCGCGCGCGCGGTAAGGGGGACAAATCTCATTACAGTCCTCTCCGCACTTCATCGTGTGACTTACCTCAGTCTCTACTCAATACGTGGGAGTTACAAAACATAAGCACCATACTCCCCCTCAGAGTCTAAATATAGCCAATATCTCATGGACCTAAGGCAAAAGGAGCACTCGCTGCATTCCCCAAAACCACAGCTCAAACGGATCCGGGGACTGTAATGATCGGACGGTATGTAGTCAAGAAGCCGGCAGGTCGAAATGCCGACCGCCGGCTTCCCGACTGTGAAATCCCGACATGGGACTAATAATAGGCGTCGAAATCCTGACGCTCTCATTATCCACCCACCGAAATCCCGACGCCCGGCATACCGAACGAATGTAAGCCGGGCGTTGCGAGCGGATAGCGACTCGGCGGGAGGGTTAGGGGCTCCCGGGGGGGACTTGGGGTTAGGCACCCCCACGGGAGGGTTAGCCCCCCCCCCGTGAGGGTTAGGTTTAGGCACCCCTGGGGGGGAGGTTAGGGTTAGGCACTGGAGGGGGGGGGGTTAGGCACCTCTCTAAGGGAGGGTTAGGGTTAGGGGTGGGGGTGGGGGGGGAGAGGGGTCGGGATAGCCTACTTACCTGCCCTGTCGGGATCTGCGCTGTTCGGGCTGCTGGCGTTGGGATTTCAACCGCCGGCGGTCATTCATACCGATCCCTGATCCAACACTGGACTACAGAAGATCGCCCTCTAGGGGTCACTAAAAGCTACGTCACTGCTGAAATGTAGATACAGGTTGAGTCTCCCAAATCCAAAATACTTGGGACCAGACATATTTTGGATATGGTATTTTTCCCTATTTTGGAATATAGACATATTCATAATGAGATTTCTAGGGAATGGGAACCAAGTCTAAATACAGAATGCATTTATGTTTCATATACACCTTATACACACAGCCTGAAGGTCATTTTATACAATATTTTTTATCATTTTGTGCCTCAAACAAAGTTTGTGTACATTAAACCATAGGGAAGCAAAAGGTGTCAGTATCAGTCATGCTAAAAAATAAAAAATCCATATTCGGAATATTCCGTATTTTCAGAATATTTGGATATGGGAGACCCAACCTGTATTCTCATCCTGCACTCCAAACTTTTTTGTTTAAACCACAAGTTAAAGTACATATTAAGCATCTATCCGATGGGCATATTTTGTCTTTAAGCTGCACTCTGACAAAATAATTACCTTTTTATAAAACCTCTCTGGTGGGCAAACAAGAATGGCTGCCAGACACTGACAATGTCAGCTTGCTGCAACGGTACAGGGTCATCATGTGACGGCAGAAGAGAAAGAACAGGTCAGATTGCAGGCAGAGCCAAGAGGAGCGTTCCCTCTGCTTAATACATCATGTGACTGTGGTTGCTATGGTAGCGCAGAGTCATAAATCACTAACAGAAGCCAGAAGATACAAAATAAAGGGAAAATGGTACATACCAAAATCTTTCTTATAGCCTGACACAGTGATTTAACACATCTCACCATGAACCGTACTTAGAAGTGCTCCTTGGTTGTATAACATACTCTATGACGTTATATTGCCCTCTTCGAGGAGGGGGAAAAAGAAGTCGGGGCACCCCCCAAGTTATCGCCACAATAAAGTGTACCCCTGGAAGAATTCTTTTTACAGGCCAAATGAGTTTGCCACATTATAAGCATATGGGTGTGCATCACAGTACACAACCTTCTTACTCGTATACATAATACACATGAAAGTAACACACAGAGCAGCTACTTAGGAACGTCTGTAATAAGAGTGCGAGCTGCGAGGTCTCACACAAAGGAACATAACTGGCAGACAGATGGCACTACCCCTATAGGGACCCTGGCACCGTGTGATATTACAGTCGTATGAAGCCCATGATATAAGCCACAGCACAAAGGACACAGGACGTCCGTACAGACAGTGAGAGTGTAACTTACAGCACTGAGAGGCAGCGACGGGCAGCGGAATCTTCTCCCCCTCGCCAGCGTAGGAATACTAGAGGGGAAACAGGAAGTAACACAGCCGTCATCACACACAGCGCAGGTACACACAGGTACTAACCAAGTCCTCCCTAGTACATTCTCTACCCAGACAGACGCTGAAAGCTGACAAACGCAACGCCCAGCAATTACTCTCCTGTAACGGAGGATTACCTGCGGGGACAGCGGCTGGGCCTGAGGGGAAACAGGGCCTTCACTTGTTTCTATTTCTATATTTAAGTACACAAACAAAACCCTTCACTAAGACCGACATCAGCAATTCCCATATGAAGCCCCTCATTCCATATTCCAAGACAGCCCCCTCCGGCCAAACATGGCAGCAGGCATCTCACACCTGTAGTGCAGAGGTGTTTGTACTGAATAAGGCACCTGATTGGCGACAGCCGCACGACACCCCACCCCGCCATTGCGCTGGGAGTGTTATATCCAGGCGTGATTCCTACAACGATCTTCCCCAACAACAGGGGGCAGCGCTATACACAGGGTAATGGGAAGGGGGCATCCATGTTAGAGACACAGGTTTTGTGGCCAATACTTTCCATTATAGACCGATTCTTATGTAACATCAAACACAGTCACTGACCAAATGACTAATGATAGAACATTTAGGGAAGGGTAATTCAATATGAGGCCCTCCTGCTGCTATGAACTACATATCCCAGCATGCCCTGACACAGTTTTGCTATTAGGATATGCTAAAACTGTGGCAGGGCATGCTGGGACGTGTAGTTCCACAGCAGCTGTCAGCTGACAGAGATAGTGGTTAGGAGCTTATAATGGGCTGATACAGGTAACTACTTTAATCGCCAGTAACAGTCTCTCAGAGATTACCAGCCCTGTGTTCTGACAATTATAGGGTCTCTACCAGACCCTCCCTCGGTCTTAGTAACATCCTCTGTGCTCCCCGCATAATGGACAAGACAATCCGGAGTACATTTATCAAGCGTCAATTTTTTTTATTTTTTAATCGACAACTCTATTAAAGCAAATGCGCTGGAAACTGGCTGCACAACCGCCATTTTCAAACTGACGCCGGTCTCTTGTCGCCAAAAATACAGCGGCTGGGCGTCTCACAGTAGCTTTAACATATGGAAACCGCTGGCATATTATTCTATGTTCTAAGAAACCAATGATCATCCTCTTATAGACTGTTCCAGAGGAGAGGAAACATCTTTTTACTATGATATGTATGATCAATCTGTGGTGCAGGCAGGGCACACTCTTGTGTAGATAATCCACAGCGCCTCCTGGTGGTGGCAGCCCGCAAGGTTCATATTACTGCACAGCCAGAGGCTGCTCCACTCATAGGCGAGGGACCAGTGCGCCACTCCGAGTGGGGAGAGGAAATAAAGATCAGGCTTAAGGCGAGGTGCGCTGTGTATGCATGCATGGAATATGTATGTACATAAGCCTTCAATTTACACTTTATATACAGGAATTTGCTGTGAATAAAACCTACGAGTTGCCACGACCAGCAGCGCAATACTGATGTGAGTACGTTTCTCTGCGCGTTGGTGGGCATCAAAAACAGAACCAAAACTCAGACACAACGCAATTTAAAAAGCACCTAACAGCGCAAATAATTTGGTAATCTCACAAACGTGCACGTGCTTTAGCAGTGCACTTACACACAGCAGTCTGTATGGAGCATTAACTGCAATCTTTTAGGTTTAAACGCCCATTACAGATAAAGTTCGGGTTCTGTAGGGAGAGCTGTACGTACTCGCCTATATTACATCATCATGTAATAATGAATGAATTACTCTTGCCGCAGCGAAGGCCGACGCGACGCAGAACGACGGCTAGCTGAAACGCCCAGTGAGATGAGAACTGCTGCACAAGGCTCTTTTGGAGACACCATGAATCTTCACCAGGATCTAGAAAGCGTTTGGTGTTTTATTTTCGCAGCACCGATGACGGCACAACCACAATATATCTTGAGAGCAAGGAGAACAATTTTACAGTGAAATTCGAGCGTTACGACGAGTGGTTGTGAAGTAGGGCCCTGTTCCCTGATATTTCGTATGACGAGCAGGACCCCACGACATCCCCTGACAGCCAGCTGCGCCGTACTGCCAATCTCCGTCTCTGGAAGTCGATCCCATGGGGATACGGAAGATCTGCATGAGTGGCAGCCCCATTACACCGGTGACCTTGGTGGTGACTTTCTACTGAGACAACAGCTAATAATATACAGTACCCACCTCTCCTGCCTCACCCAGGGTATTAATTTGTTCAAGCTTTTTGGTCCAATATCTCGCCTCCTCCTCTGGGATATCTAGAGAAGAAGGACACAAGCATCAGTCATCAGGATATCCTGGGACAAAGCTACAACAAGGACAATTGTAACACTGAACGGCAATTCTCATCCGATAGATGATGGGGATAATGTAATATACAGGGAGATAAACACAGAGGGCCTGAATTCTGAGGTGGGAGGGAAGCAAAACAGAAAGTAACTTTGCTCATGGAAAAAAACAATGCAATGCAATGCAAAGGGGTGGGGGGGGGGGCAAATATATATATTTTTTGCATGCAGGGTAAATACTGGCTGCTTTATTCCAACACTGCAACTCTCTATGCACATTTTTAATCTGCTCCCCCCACCCCAACAGTGCAACATGAATTTACTAAGTTACTGCCACTTTTTTGCAATACTCCCACCTCAGAATAAGGCCAAAGTGTCAGCTCTGAAGGCCAGAGTGCTGCCAAGGGAACACTTCATGCGATATGAATAATGCCCACGCCAATCAGAAGAGCACAGCAAAATAAAAGTCACGGCACACGGCACTCCCGGTATACTCACCATGGTCGGTGCTGGGAACATAATCACGGTTAGTAGAAGGTCACTAGAGGCAGCTGTCTAAGGCCACAGAGACTGGGGGCTGCTCTCGTTCTATGAAGCTAAACAGAGTCTTCTCCACAGCCATAGAGTTATCAGCGAATTAGGTCTTGTGGCTTGAACTAAAGCAGCCATTTGTCTGCGTTAGGTAAACTAGCCAAATACAGTGCATACGGAAAGTATTCACAGCGCTTCACTTTTTCCACATTTTGTCATGTTACAGCCTTATTCCAAAATGGAATAAATTCATTTTTGTCCTCAAACTTCCTCACACAATACCCCATAATGACAACGTGCAAAAAGATTTTTTGAGATTTTTGCTAATTTATGTACATAAGTATTCACAGCCTTTGCTCAATACTTTGTTGATGCACCTTTGGCAGCAATTACAGCCTTAAGTCTTTTTGAATATGATGCCACAAGCTTGGCACACCTATTTTTGGGCAGTTTCGCCCAGTCCTCTTTGCAGCACCTCTCAGGCTCCATCAGGTTGGATGGGAAGCGTTGTGAACACTTTCCGGATGCACTGTACTACAGCTGGAAATACATCGGTAAATCACAATTGCAGCAGAACCCCTCACAAGGTAACAGGTAAATAGCAGTAGTCCCGGTTTCCTGGGAGTTACAGAAATTGGGAAATCAGGTGACCCAGTTTCTTGCACCAGTCCCTCTGTACTGCATGCTTCCGGGGAATATTATCCCAATGTGCTATGAGCTAAGGGCGTGATTCAGCTGCGGACGCATTTTCTATCAGGGTAGCAGCAGCGATAGCATCTAATATGGTAATGTAACAGGAGGCGTTACTGATCGCAGCTGCCATCCCATCGGCTGGCTGTCTACACCATGGGGTCACGCAAGCCGACCGTCGCAGATGCTCAAAAGAGGCCAGGAAATCTCCGTCAGTTGATGAAGATCCAAGGCTCGTCACTTCCCCACAACGGTGATGACGTGCCTCGGTTTGGAAAACGGAGGCAGTCGCCGTCCCCGCCAAGAAATGGCAGCAGACTGTCAATCACTGCGTTTGGGATCGCAGACCCTTTTCTGCATGTGCAGATTCCCGATAACCTGGAAGCTGCGCTCAGTAGTGCACGCTGAATCAGGCGCTACGTCAGTTATACACAGCATGTTCCACCTCAGGGAGTAGCTAAAGACTAGCATATAAAAGCCCTAAATAAGATGCTGATAAACTGCAGAATCACACAAAACGTATCAACCACTGCAAAGAAGACCTTACACACCCGGTCACATACCCCTATAGTACGGAGCAAGCCTCAGGCAGCGGGTCGTCACCTGTGCAGAGAAGAGGGACAGGATGCACCATTGCAGGCTGCACAGATGGAAGCTTCACACGCTGCAGCAAGGTGAGAGGTGTCAGTGAGCTATACGCTGTGTATGGTGCAATGCTGCAGCAAGGTGAGAGGTGTCAGTGAGCTATACACTGTGTATGGTGCAATGCTGCAGCAAGGTGAGAGGTGTCAGTGAGCTATACACTGTGTATGGTGCAATGCTGCAGCAAGGTGAGAGGTGTCAGTGAGCTATACGCTGTATATGGTGCAATGCTGCAGCAAGGTGAGAGGTGTCAGTGAGCTATACGCTGTATATGGTGCAATGCTGCAGCAAGGTGAGAGGTGTCAGTGAGCTATACGCGGTGTATGGTGCAATGCTGCAGCAAGGTGAGAGGTGTCAGTGAGCTATACGCTGTGTATGGTGCAATGCTGCAGCAAGGTGAGAGGTGTCAGTGAGCTATACACTGTGTATGGTGCAATGCTGCAGCAAGGTGAGAGGTGTCAGTGAGCTATACACTGTGTATGGTGCAATGCTGCAGCAAGGTGAGAGGTGTCAGTGAGCTATACGCTGTGTATGGTGCAATGCTGCAGCAAGGTGAGAGGTGTCAGTGAGCTATACACTGTGTATGGTGCAATGCTGCAGCAAGGTGAGAGGTGTCAGTGAGCTATACACTGTGTATGGTGCAATGCTGCAGCAAGGTGAGAGGTGTCAGTGAGCTATACGCTGTGTATGGTGCAATGCTGCAGCAAGGTGAGAGGAGTCAGTGAGCTATATGCGGTGTACGGTGCAATGCTGCAGCAAGGTGAGAGGTGTCAGTGAGCTATACGCGGTGTACGGTGCAATGCTGCAGCAAGGTGAGAGGTGTCAGTGAGCTATACGCGGTGTATGGTGCAATGCTGCAGCAAGGTGAGAGGTGTCAGTGAGCTATACGCTGTGTATGGTGCAATGCTGCAGCAAGGTGAGAGGTGTTAGTGAGCTATACGCGGTGTATGGTGCAATGCTGCAGCAAGGTGAGAGGTGTCAGTGAGCTGTACGCGGTGTATGGTGCAATGCTGCAGCAAGGTGAGAGGTGTCAGTGAGCTGTAGCTGTACGCGGTGTATGGTGCAATGCTGCAGCAAGGTGAGAGGAGTCAGTGAGCTATACGCGGTGTATGGTGCAATGCTGCAGCAAGGTGAGAAGTGTCAGTGAGCTATACGCGGTGCATGGTGCAATGCTGCAGCAAGGTGAGAGGTGTCAGTGAGCTATACGCGGTGTATGGTGCAATGCTGCAGCAAGGTGGGAGGTGTCAGTGAGCTGTACGCTGTGTATGGTGCAATGCTGCAGCAAGGTGAGAGGTGTCAGTGAGCTGTACGCGGTGTATGGTGCAATGCTGCAGCAAGGTGGGAGGTGTCAGTGAGCTATACGCGGTGTATGGTGCAATGCTGCAGCAAGGTGAGAGGTGTCAGTGAGCTGTACGCGGTGTATGGTGCAATGCTGCAGTGCACCGGGAGCATCTTACAGGCGTATTATCACCCCGTGTACGCTCTGTGTCTGCGTACACTGCGCCCGATCCGGAGTCTCACGCAGCTCCGTATGTGGCCAAGTCCTGCAAATATTCTCAAGTTGCCCATGTAGCGGGGTGAGGTCAGCTGGTTCTCTACGTCCCTGAAATGGCCAATTCTGGTAACGGGACTGTGACAGCGCATGTACAGGCAATGCATGACACAGCCAGAACCGCGTCCTATCTGAGTGATGCACGAGCCGTCAGACATATCACCTGCACCCAGCCTGAGGTAGGTGTATGCGGCAATTCTAGCGATATCGGCTATGACTGCGAGCAGAAAGACGGGCATGACCACGTGTGTACACTCACATTAACATAATCCAGCCCACCACATGGCGCCACGCTTGTATTTTATAGTGTATAGCTTATTGCTCTGCAGTGACTGGAAAATAATACAACGTCCCGACATTAAACTCTGCGGCGATAACACAAGTCCCTGTTCTGGAATGTGGCCAGCATCATTTGCACTGTGAGGGGCAGGAGGGAATGACATGTACACATCACTATGGGAAGAGGCTATGAGGTCACAGTGATAGGAGGGAATGACATGTACACATCACTATGGGAAGAGGCTATGAAGTCACAGTGATATAGGAGGGAATGACATGTACACATCACTATGGGAAGCGGCTATGAGGTCACTGTGATATAGGAGGGAATGACATGTACACATCACTATGGGAAGCGGCTATGAGGTCACAGTGATATAGGAGGGTATGACATGTACACATCACTATGGGATGCAGCTATGAGGTCACTGATATAGGAGGGAATGACATGTACACCTCACTATGGGAAGCGGCTATGAGGTCACAGTGATATAGGAGGGAATGACATGTACACATCACTATTGGAAGCGGCTATGAGGTCACAGTGATATAGGAGGGAATGACATGTACACCTCACTATGGGAAGCGGCTATGAGGTCACAGTGATATAGGAGGGAATGACATGTACACATCACTATGGGAAGCGGCTATGAGGTCACAGTGATATAAGAGGGAATGACATGTACACATCACTATGGGAAGCGGCTATGAGGTCACAGTGATATAGGAGGGAATGACATGTACACCTCACTATGGGAAGCGGCTATGAGGTCACAGTGATATAGGAGGGAATGACATGTACACATCACTATGGGAAGCGGCTATGAGGTCACAGTGATATAGGAGGGAATGACATGTACACATCACTATGGGAAGCGGCTATGAGGTCACAGTGATATAGGAGGGAATGACATGTACACATCACTATGGGAAGCGGCTATGAGGTCACAGTGATATAGGAGGGAATGACATGTACACCTCACTATGGGAAGCGGCTATGAGGTCACAGTGATATAGGAGGGAATGACATGTACACATCACTATGGGAAGCGGCTATGAGGTCACAGTGATATAGGAGGGAATGACATGTACACATCACTATGGGAAGCGGCTATGAGGTCACAGTGATATAGGAGGGAATGACATGTACACATCACTATGGGAAGCGGCTATGAGGTCACAGTGATATAGGAGGGAATGACATGTACACATCACTATGGGAAGCGGCTATGAGGTCACAGTGATATAGGAGGGAATAACAAGAACACATCACTATGGGAAGCGGCTCTGAGGTCACAGTGATATAGGAGGGAATGACATGTACACATCACTATGGGATGCAGCTATGAGGTCACAGTGATATAGGAGGGAATGACATGTACACATCACTATGGGAAGAGGCTATGAGGTCACAGTGATATAGGAGGGAATGACATGTACACATCACTATGGAAAGCGGCTATGAGGTCACAGTGATAGGAGGGAATGACATGTACACATCACTATTGGAAGCGGCTATGAGGTCACAGTGATAGGAGGGAATGACACGTACACATCACTATGGGAAGCGGCTATGAGGTCACAGTGATATAGGAGGGAATGACATGTACACATCACTATGGAAAGCGGCTATGAGGTCACAGTGATATAGGAGGGAATGACATGTACACATTACTATGGGAAGCGGCTATGAGGTCACAGTGATATAGGAGGGAATGACATGTACACATCACTATGGGAAGCGGCTATGAGGTCACAGTGATATAGGAGGGAATGACATGTACACATCACTATGGGAAGCAGCTATGAGGTCACAGTGATATAGGAGGTAATGACATGTACACATCACTATGGGAAGTGGCTATGAGGTCACAGTGATATAGGAGGGAATGACATGTACACATCACTATGGGAAGCGGCTATGAGGTCACAGTGATATAGGAGGGAATGACATGTACACATCACTATGGGAAGCGGCTATGAGGTCACAGTGATATAGGAGGGAATGACATGTACACATAACTATGGGAAGTGGCTATGAGGTCACAGTGATAGGAGGGAATGACATGTACACATCACTATGGGAAGCGGCTATGAGGTCACAGTGATATAGGAGGGAATGACATGTACACATCACTATGGGAAGTGGCTATGAGGTCACAGTGATATGGGAGGGAATGACACGTACACATCACTATGGGAAGCGGCTATGAGGTCACAGTGATATAGGAGGGAATGACACGTACACATCACTATGGGAAGCGGCTATGAGGTCACAGTGATATAGGAGGGAATGACATGTACACATCACTATGGGAAGCGGCTATGAGGTCACAGTGATATAGGAGGGAATGACATGTACACATCACTATGGGAAGCGGCTATGAGGTCACAGTGATATAGGAGGGAATGACACGTACACATCACTATGGGAAGCGGCTATGAGGTCACAGTGATATAGGAGGGAATGACATGTACACATCACTATGGGAAGCGGCTATGAGGTCACAGTGATATAGGAGGGAATGACATGTACACATAACTATGGGAAGTGGCTATGAGGTCACAGTGATAGGAGGGAATGACATGTACACATCACTATGGGAAGCGGCTATGAGGTCACAGTGATATAGGAGGGAATGACATGTACACATCACTATGGGAAGTGGCTATGAGGTCACAGTGATATGGGAGGGAATGACACGTACACATCACTATGGGAAGCGGCTATGAGGTCACAGTGATATAGGAGGGAATGACACGTACACATCACTATGGGAAGCGGCTATGAGGTCACAGTGATATAGGAGGGAATGACATGTACACATCACTATGGGAAGCGGCTATGAGGTCACAGTGATATAGGAGGGAATGACATGTACACATCACTATGGGAAGCGGCTATGAGGTCACAGTGATATAGGAGGGAATGACACGTACACATCACTATGGGAAGCGGCTATGAGGTCACAGTGATATAGGAGGGAATGACATGTACACATCACTATGGGAAGCGGCTATGAGGTCACAGTGATATAGGAGGGAATGACATGTACACATCACTATGGGAAGCGGCTATGAGGTCACAGTGATATAGGAGGGAATGACACGTACACATCACTATGGGAAGCGGCTATGAGGTCACAGTGATATAGGAGGGAATGACATGTACACATCACTATGGGAAGCGGCTATGAGGTCACAGTGATATAGGAGGGAATGACATGTACACATAACTATGGGAAGTGGCTATGAGGTCACAGTGATAGGAGGGAATGACATGTACACATCACTATGGGAAGCGGCTATGAGGTCACAGTGATATAGGAGGGAATGACATGTACACATCACTATGGGAAGTGGCTATGAGGTCACAGTGATATGGGAGGGAATGACACGTACACATCACTATGGGAAGCGGCTATGAGGTCACAGTGATATAGGAGGGAATGACACGTACACATCACTATGGGAAGCGGCTATGAGGTCACAGTGATATAGGAGGGAATGACATGTACACATCACTATGGGAAGCGGCTATGAGGTCACAGTGATATAGGAGGGAATGACATGTACACATCACTATGGGAAGCGGCTATGAGGTCACAGTGATATAGGAGGGAATGACACGTACACATCACTATGGGAAGCGGCTATGAGGTCACTGTGATATAGGAGGGAATGACATGTACACATCACTATGGGAAGTGGCTATGAGGTCACAGTGATATGGGAGGGAATGACACGTACACATCACTATGGGAAGCGGCTATGAGGTCACAGTGATATAGGAGGGAATGACACGTACACATCACTATGGGAAGCGGCTATGAGGTCACAGTGATATAGGAGGGTATGACATGTACACATCACTATGGGATGCAGCTATGAGGTCACTGATATAGGAGGGAATGACATGTACACATCACTATGGGAAGCGGCTATGAGGTCACAGTGATATAGGAGGGAATGACACGTACACATCACTATGGGAAGCGGCTATGAGGTCACAGTGATATAGGAGGGAATGACATGTACACATCACTATGGGAAGCGGCTATGAGGTCACAGTGATATAGGAGGGAATGACATGTACACATAACTATGGGAAGTGGCTATGAGGTCACAGTGATAGGAGGGAATGACATGTACACATCACTATGGGAAGCGGCTATGAGGTCACAGTGATATAGGAGGGAATGACATGTACACATCACTATGGGAAGTGGCTATGAGGTCACAGTGATATGGGAGGGAATGACACGTACACATCACTATGGGAAGCGGCTATGAGGTCACAGTGATATAGGAGGGAATGACACGTACACATCACTATGGGAAGCGGCTATGAGGTCACAGTGATATAGGAGGGAATGACATGTACACATCACTATGGGAAGCGGCTATGAGGTCACAGTGATATAGGAGGGAATGACATGTACACATCACTATGGGAAGCGGCTATGAGGTCACAGTGATATAGGAGGGAATGACACGTACACATCACTATGGGAAGCGGCTATGAGGTCACTGTGATATAGGAGGGAATGACATGTACACATCACTATGGGAAGTGGCTATGAGGTCACAGTGATATGGGAGGGAATGACACGTACACATCACTATGGGAAGCGGCTATGAGGTCACAGTGATATAGGAGGGAATGACACGTACACATCACTATGGGAAGCGGCTATGAGGTCACAGTGATATAGGAGGGAATGACATGTACACATCACTATGGGAAGCGGCTATGAGGTCACAGTGATAGGAACATGGGTCTTGGACAAAGCTCAAGGAAAGAAGGGAAGAAGTGTGGGAGGCTCTGCCAGGCATCTCTACCACCGATGAACCAGAGAGCCTCTGAAGTGGTGGGGGGGAGGGGGGGGGTAATGTGTGATGAGGCTATTGGGGAGAGTAATCTCAGGTACTGTAACTGGAATGAAGGGACGAGTAAGCGCACTGAGGCGTGCAGTCACTGCGCAGTGATACAACCAGTCTCCGCTCTACAGCTGCCTTCTATTTACAGCGAAGCGTGACATGCCCATGTAGTCATGAAGGGTGGGCTTCAGCCTGGAGACCCCAACCGTGCACCGATGGCAGCTGCTAACCTGTGGCTGGAGGGACGGCCTGCGCTGGAGGACTGGGCAATGGACTGTGGCGAGGAGTGTGCGGTGAATGATGTCCCTGTTTTCAGGCGTGATCTGTCTACGTGTAATAGACGTGTTTACGGATGAGAACGAACGAGGACGCCTCAGGTCTGTTCTCCAGCACTTTGTGGTGGGTGATAGACTAATTTTAGGTACATTCTGTAAAGCTTCTCAGCCATCAAGGTAATTACACCAGCACAATACTCACTTCCAAACATGAAGCTGTTTCTTCAATCAGAAAACTAACGATCATCTAACGATCTCTAACAATAGTACAAAAATCACTCAACCGGGATTCACGCTGCTAATACCTCATCTGGCAAAGTTTTCCATTCAGAGACACCCGCCGTCACTTTAATCAACGTGAGCTCCCCCCACCCTTCCCCTCCCCGAGAGGATAGACTGCACAATAACGCTGGCACAGAGAATAAACCCCTCATTGCCAGGACGGCCATTGTGTACCCCTGAACAGGTGGATAACCCATGTCCACCAGCAGTAACTGAGCCGAGCCCATCATATTGTAATAGAGGAAAATGGAATATTATAAATCAAATAGATTGCTACAAAGCCCATTACTGGTCACTACAGATCCCATCACTGGTCACTACAGATCCCATCACTGGTCACTACAGAACCCACCAATGATCACAACAGATCCCGTCACTGGTCACTACAGAACACGTCACTAGTCACTACAGAACACGTCACTGGTCACTACAGATCCCGTCACTACAGAACACGTCACTGGTCACTACAGATCCCGTCACTGGTCAGTACAGAACACGTCACTGGTCACTACAGATCCCGTCACTGGTCAGTACAGAACACGTCACTGGTCACTACAGATCCCGTCACTGGTCACTACAGAACACGTCACTGGTCAGTACAGATCCCGTCACTGGTCAGTACAGATCCCGTCACTGGTCACTACAGAACACGTCACTGGTCACTACAGATCCCGTCACTGGTCACTACAGAACACGTCACTGGTCACTACAGAACACGTCACTGGTCACTACAGATCTCGTCACTGGTCACTACAGAACACGTCACTGGTCACTACAGAACACGTCACTGGTCACTACAGATCCCGTCACTGGTCACTACAGATCCCGTCACTGGTCACTACAGAACCCACCAATGATCACTACAGATCCCAGCAATGATCACTACCCACCAATGATCACTACAGATCCCGTCACTGGTCACTACAGATCCCGTCACTGGTCACTACAGATCCAGTCACTGGTCACTACAGATCCAGTCACTGGTCACTACAGATCCAGTCACTGGTCACTACAGAACACGTCACTGGTCACTACAGAACCCGTCACTGGTCACTACAGATCCCGTCACTGGTCACTACAGAACACGTCACTGGTCACTACAGATCCCGTCACTGGTCACTACAGAACACGTCACTGGTCAGTACAGATCCCGTCACTGGTCAGTACAGATCCCGTCACTGGTCACTACAGAACACGTCACTGGTCACTACAGATCCCGTCACTGATCACTACAGAACACGTCACTGGTCACTACAGAACACGTCACTGGTCACTACAGATCTCGTCACTGGTCACTACAGAACACGTCACTGGTCACTACAGAACACGTCACTGGTCACTACAGATCCCATCACTGGTCACTACAGAACCCACCAATGATCACTACAGATCCCAGCAATGATCACTACCCACCAATGATCACTACAGATCCCGTCACTGGTCACTACAGATCCCGTCACTAGTCACTACAGATCCCGTCACTGGTCACTACAGATCCAGTCACTGGTCACTACAGACCCAGCCACTGGTCACTACAGACCCAGCCACTGGTCACTACAGACCCTGTCACTGGTCACTACAGATCCTGTCACTGGTCACTACAGATCCTGTCACTGGTCACTACAGAACATGTCACTTGTCACTTCCAAACCCACCAATGATCACTACAGATCCCAGCAATGATCACTACAGATCCCGTCAGTGGTCACTACAGAACACATCACTGGTCACTACAGATCCCATCACTGGTCACTACAGAACACGTTACTGGTCACTACAGAACACGTCACTGGTCACTACAGAACACGTCACTGGTCACTACAGATCCCGTCACTGGTCACTACAGAACACGTCACTGGTCACTACAGAACACGTCACTGGTCACTACAGAACCCACCAATGATCACTACAGATCCCGTCACTGGTCACTACAGATCCCGTCACTGGTCACTACAGAACACGTCACTGGTCACTACAGAACACGTCACTGGTCACTACAGATCCCAGCAATGATCACTACAGATCCCAGCAATGATCACTACAGATCCCGTCAGTGGTCACTACAGATCCCGTCAGTGGTCACTACAGATCCCGTCACTGGTCACTACAGATCCCGTCACTGGTCACTACAGACCCAGCCACTGATAACTACAGATCCCGTCACTGATAACTACAGAACACGTCACTGATCACTACAGAACACTTCACTGGTCACTACAGATCCCGTCACTGGTCACTACAGATCCCGTCACTGGTCACTACAGAACACGTCACTGGTCACTACAGAACCCACCAATGATCACTATAGATCCCAGCAATGATCACTACAGATCCCGTCAGTGGTCACTACAGATCCCGTCACTGGTCACTACAGATCCCGTCACTGGTCACTACAGATCCCGTCACTGGTCACTACAGATCCCGTCACTGGTCACTACAGACCCAGCCACTGATAACTACAGATCCCGTCACTGATAACTACAGAACACGTCACTGGTCACTACAGAACACTTCACTGGTCACTACAGAACACTTCACTGGTCACTACAGATCCCGTCACTGGACACTACAGAACACTTCACTAGTCACTACAGAAAACTTCACTGGTCACTACAGAACACTTCACTGGTCACTACAGATCCTGTCACTGGTCACTACAGATCCCGTCAGTGGACACTACAGAACACTTCACTGATCACTACAGATCCCGTCAGTGGTCACTACAGATCCCGTCACTGGTCACTACAGAACACTTCACTGGTCACTACAGATCCCGTCAGTGGTCACTACAGAGCCTGTCACTGGTCACTACAGAGCCTGTCACTGGTCACTACAGAGCCTGTCACTGGACACTACAGAGCCTGTCACTGGTCATTATAGAACACGTCAGTGGCCAATACAAATCACTGGTCACTGTACCAGTGCTGGTCACTACTGACCCAGCCACTGGTCAGTACACAACCCCCACTGCTAACTACAGAGCACCCCACTGGTCACTACTATAAAGCCCATGAGACCACCACGGGTCCTCAGGGTGAGGTTCTGTTAATGTATCTGTAGAGTCGCGTGTGGCAGAGGAGGAGGAGACAAATCCGGTGTAACCAAAACTCACCAAAAGGCAACTCGAATCTGGAATCCAGCAAGATCTTATGAAGGGTCGGGTTCCTGGTTCCACAGATCTCATCATCCTTCATCAAGACCTCGGCCTCCAGTGCTGCCCACTCTCCAGGACCCTCCTACCAGAGAAAGGACAATGAGATTCACTAAACTGACGCTATAAGGGATCATCCACCTGCAAAGGACTTTAATTATTTTGCTTGTACATGCCGTCCAGCTACTTTACCATTACTAACATCATGTGCACCATACAAAGAATGTGAGGAGGGATCGGGGGCTGCCAAATGCCATCTCACTTCCAGGAGGTTCTTCTCACAGCTACCCCATCTATAATGCAGCCACAGTACCCCCCCCATCTATAATGCAGCCACAGTACCCCCCATCTATAATGCAGCCACAGTACCTCCCCCATCTATAATGCGGCCACAGTACCCCCCCATCTATAATGCAGCCACAGTCCCCCACCATCTATAATGCAGCCACAGTAACCCCCCCATCTATAATGCAGCCACAGTACTCCCCATATCTATAATGCAGCCACAGTACCCCCCCATCTATAATGCAGCCACAGTACCCCCCCATCTATAATGCAGCCACAGTACCCCCCATCCATAATGCAGCCACAGTACCCCCCCATCTATAATGCAGCCATAGTACCCCCATCTATAATGCAGCTACAGTACCCCCATCTATAATGCAGCCACAGTACCCCCATCTATAATGCAGCCACAGTACCCCCCCATCTATAATGCATCCACAGTACCCCCATCCATAATGCAGCCACAGTACCCCCCCATCTATAATCTAGCCACAGTACCCCATCTATAATGCAGCCACAGTACCCCCATCTATAATGCAGCCACAGTACCCCATCTATAATGCAGCCACAGTACCCCCATCTATAATGCAGCCACAGTACCCCATCTATAATGCAGCCACAGTACCCCATCTATAATGCAGCCACAGTACCCCCATCTATAATGCAGCCACAGTACCCCCATCTATAATGCAGCCACAGTACCCCCATCCATAATGCTGCCACAGGACCCCCTCTATAATGCAGCCACAGGACCCCCTCTACTATGCAGCCACAGGACCCCCTCTACTATGCAGCCACAGGACCCCCTTTGTAAAACAGACAGTACTCCATCTTTTACCCAGCAGCAGTAACCCATCCCATGAATGAACCCAGTCACTGCTATTTATCACACAAGTCTACAGTAAGTGGTGATCTGTGAAGGGAAGATCTCACCTCGTCTGACTGTCGAATCGTCTGCAGGGGAATCCACAGCGTCCCCACCATCGTGTCCCAGATGAGGCCCTTGTTCCACATTTCCACAATTAGCCCGAGGTCGAGCCGGCTGATCTCACTGCAAGAAGATGAATGTTTGGTTAGAAGTGGAGACCAGGTGTAAGAGCCCCGTGTCCCTCCAGCGGTTACAGATTCACCAATGATTCCTGCAGGAGCTACTGATAGATATAGTAATGGGTCAGGCTCGTTACTAAGCATAGACTTAATAAATAGGCATCACCCATTTTCATTTTCAGAACCTGGATAGGTCACTTCAGCCTTCATAGCACCATTACACGGATATGGGCCTGATTCAGCAAGGATCGCCACCGCTAGTACGGACGCAATCGGCCGATTGTTGTGTACTGCGCATGCATCGCAGTGCACGCGTGCAAACCGCCTGCTGTGATCGAGACTGCGACCGCAGTGACTACGCAGACGCTATGCGGAGTGATTGACAGAAAGTGCTCTTTGTGGGTGGTGAAGTAGCGAGTGGTCAGCAAAACGCAGGCGTACCAGTGCATTTGAACACCGTTGCATGAGCGTGCATAAATTATCCACTGCGGTCCCACAGCGTGCAATTCCTGAGTAAGGTCAGAGCTGTGTAAGTGTGTGTGAGGCTGTGATGGTACTCCATGTTACTGATGGTTTCTCAGTCTTGTGTAATCACTGCGTGTGATGAGGTTAGTAATTCCTGAGTAAGGTCAGAGCTGTGTAAGTGTGTGTGAGGCTGTGATGGTACTCCATGTTACTGATGGTATCTCAGTCTTGTGTAATCACTGTGTGTGATGAGGTTAGTAATTCCTGAGTAAGGTCAGAGCCTGTGTAAGTGTGTGTGAGGCTGTGATGGTACTCCATGTTACTGATGGTCTCTCAGTCTTGTGTAATCACTGCGTGTGATGAGGTTAGTAATTCCTGAGTAAGGTCAGAGCCTGTGTAAGTGTGTGTGAGGCTGTGATGGTACTCCATGTTACTGATGGTATCTCAGTCTTGTGTAATCACTGTGTGTGATGAGGTTAGTAATTCCTGAGTAAGGTCAGAGCCTGTGTAAGTGTGTGTGAGGCTGTGATGGTACTCCATGTTACTGATGGTCTCTCAGTCTTGTGTAATCACTGCGTGTGATGAGGTTAGTAATTCCTGAGTAAGGTCAGAGCCTGTGTAAGTGTGTGTGAGGATGTGATGGTACTCCATGTTACTGATGGTATCTCAGTCTTGTGTAATCACTGTGTGTGATGAGGTTAGTAATTCCTGAGTAAGGTCAGAGCCTGTGTAAGTGTGTGTGAGGCTGTGATGGTACTCCATGTTACTGATGGTATCTCAGTCTTGTGTAATACTGTGTGTGATGAGGTTAGTAATTCCTGAGTAAGGTCAGAGCTGTGTAATGGTGCGTACACACTGGGCGATTAAAGTGGACGACTGAACGATAACGATATCGTTATCGTTCAGTCGTCCACTTTATCGTCCATTTTTAACACAAAAAAGATGAACGATGACGACGACGCGCGTTACCGCGGGTCGTTCGTCATCATCGTTCATCGCGCTCACATGCAGGCCAACCTGACGACCTCGTCAGGTTGCTGCATGTCAGGGAATGGGTGAGAGAGCCCGGCGCTGAACGATATCGCTAATGATATCGTTCAGCGGCTGTGCTCAATGTCATGAACGACATTGAGCACAGCCTGCCGGGGACACACTAGACGATATCGCTCAGGGAGCATATCGTCTAGTGTGTATGCACCTTCAGTGTGTGTGAGGCTGTGATGGTACTCCATGTTACTGATGGTCTCTCAATCTTGTGTAATCACTGCGTGTGATGAGGTTAGTAATTCCTGAGTAAGGTCAGAGCCTGTGTAAGTAAGTGTGTGTGAGGATGTGATGGTACTCCATGTTACTGACGGTATCTCAGTCTTGTGTAGTCACTGCGTGTGATGAGGTTAGTAATTCCTGAGTAAGGTCAGAGCCTGTGTAAGTGTGTGTGAGGCTGTGATGGTACTCCATGTTACTGATGGTGTCTCAGTCTTGTGTAATCACTGTGTGTGATGAGGTTAGTAATTCCTGAGTAAGGTCAGAGTCTGTGTAAGTGTGTGTGAGGCTGTGATGGTACTCCATGTTACTGATGGTTTCTCAGTCTTGTGTAATCACTGTGTGTGATGAGGTTAGTAATTCCTGAGTAAGGTCAGAGCTGTGTAAGTGTGTGTGAGGATGTGATGGTACTCCATGTTACTGATGGTTTCTCAGTCTTGTGTAATCACTGTGTGTGATGAGGTTAGTAATTCCTGAGTAAGGTCAGAGCCTGTGTAAGTGTGTGTGAGGCTGCGATGGTACTCCATGTTACTGATGGTTTCTCAGTCTTGTGTAATCACTGCGTGTGATGAGGTTAGTAATTCCTGAGTAAGGTCAGAGCCTGTGTAAGTGTGTGTGAGGATGTGATGGTACTCCATGTTACTGATGGTATCTCAGTCTTGTGTAATCACTGTGTGTGATGAGGTTAGTAATTCCTGAGTAAGGTCAGAGCCTGTGTAAGTGTGTGTGAGGCTGTGATGGTACTCCATGTTACTGATGGTTTCTCAGTCTTGTGTAATCACTGTGTGTGATGAGGTTAGTAATTCCTGAGTAAGGTCAGAGCCTGTGTAAGTAAGTGTGTGTGAGGATGTGATGGTACTCCATGTTACTGACGGTATCTCAGTCTTGTGTAGTCACTGCGTGTGATGAGGTTAGTAATTCCTGAGTAAGGTCAGAGCCTGTGTAAGTGTGTGTGAGGCTGCGATGGTACTCCATGTTACTGATGGTTTCTCAGTCTTGTGTAATCACTGCGTGTGATGAGGTTAGTAATTCCTGAGTAAGGTCAGAGCCTGTGTAAGTGTGTGTGAGGATGTGATGGTACTCCATGTTACTGATGGTATCTCAGTCTTGTGTAATCACTGTGTGTGATGAGGTTAGTAATTCCTGAGTAAGGTCAGAGCCTGTGTAAGTGTGTGTGAGGCTGTGATGGTACTCCATGTTACTGATGGTTTCTCAGTCTTGTGTAGTCACTGTGTGTGATGAGGTTAGTAATTCCTGAGTAAGGTCAGAGCCTGTGTAAGTGTGTGTGAGGATGTGATGGTACTCCATGTTACTGATGGTTTCTCAGTCTTGTGTAATCACTGTGTGTGATGAGGTTAGTAATTCCTGAGTAAGGTCAGAGCCTGTGTAAGTGTGTGTGAGGATGTGATGGTCCTCCATGTTACTGATGGTGTCTCAGTCTTGTGTAATCACTGCGTGTGATGAGGTTAGTAATTCCTGAGTAAGGTCAGAGCCTGTGTAAGTGTGTGTGAGGCTGCAATGGTACTCCATGTTACTGATGGTCTCTCAGTCTTGTGTAATCACTGTGTGTGATGAGGTTAGTAATTCCTGAGTAAGGTCAGAGCCTGTGTAAGTGTGTGTGATGCTGTGATGTTGCTCCATGTTACTGATGGTCTCTCAGTCTTGTGTAATCACTGCGTGTGATGAGGTTAGTAATTCCTGAGTAAGGTCAGAGCCTGTGTAAGTGTGTGTGAGGCTGTGATGGTACTCCATGTTACTGATGGTTTCTCAGTCTTGTGTAATCACTGTGTGTGATGAGGTTAGTAATTCCTGAGTAAGGTCAGAGCCTGTGTAAGTGTGTATGAGGCTGCGATGGTACTCGATGGTAGCGATGTTTTCGCAGTCTTGCTAAAGATTAAGGATGTGTGTAAGGTATTTCCCCTGTAATGTGCTGGTACCTCAAATTACACACACATATATGTAGAAGAAAAAGACACTTAGAAAACCTCTGCCTATACTGGAGACCGTCAGGACAACTGTGTCCATGCTGGGAGATACCAGGACAACTCTGCAAATGTGTGTGTGTGGGGGGGTGGGGGGCATTTAAAATAATAAGAGGCATATGATGGCAAACCAGGGAAACGTTGGGAGATTATGCTGCAGTGATCAGTGCAGATTTCAGTGTTATCCAATAATACTGTCTAATAAAATAAAAAATAACTGAAAAACATTAAAGCACTAAACCTTCAAAAATGGGGTACCCCAACACTCCACTGTGGGTCCATTGCCGGCAGCAGGAGCCCCTCTGATTTACAGGACAGTGTCTTAATGGATTCCAATATAGGTTAAAAATAAATAAATCTGAGACTGCAGTCCATTAAGCTGCTGTGACATCACTGGTCCTACCCTGGTAGGAGGCCATACAATGGGTCACTATGCTGCTACAGTGACAGCTTGCTGCAGCAGAGTGACAGAGAGCATGATGGAGCTGGTTACGTCGGCTTAGTGATACACGGCCTCCGTCATATAACATGTACAGAATGTTACAGAGGTTAAATCTGGAGCATAGTGCACAAGAGGAGTACATAATATGTGTATATAATGAGTATATAATATGTGTATATAATGAGTATATAATATGTGTATATAATGAGTATATAATATGTGTATATAATGAGTATATAATATGTGTATATAATGAGTATATAATATGTGTATATAATATGAGTATATAATATGTGTATATAATATGAGTACATAATATGTGTATATAATGAGTATATAATATGTGTATATAATGAGTATATAATATGTGTATATAATGAGTATATAATATGTGTATATAATATGAGTATATAATATGTGTATATAATATGAGTATACAATATGTGTATATAATATGAGTATACAATATGTGTATGAGTACACAATAGGAGTACAAAATATGAGTATATAATAATATGTGTTACAGAGCAGCAGCAGAGCCCAACTACCGGTATTAATAAACATCCAGCGTAATAACACTACAAATATACAGGCGAAACCTGATACAGAAACGGACGTTAATGTCGTTGCGGCTGCCAATTTGTACGCAGCGGCTGTGCGAAAAAATTCAAATGTCACAGCCGTCTGGATTTGTACGGAGACGCCCACCGATGCCTTCGCAAATCCAAGTGACTGCGTTCAATTAGACGCAGATCAGTTAATTTCCAGACCTGTGTAACTCTATGGTTGCACAGAGTGGACGCTGGAGCCATTTTTAATGTGCACGGGATCGCAGTTACAGGCCGAGACACGCCCCGGAAACGGCCTCAACGCGCCTGCGTTTGAGTGGCCCCTCCACGTCTTTGCCGACAACAAATGGTCCTCGCCATCAGCAGCATAGGTAATGAAACTTGGCGCACTTGCAGAGCGCCTCAGAGACACGCAGAGAGCCCAATAAACGCTGGACATCAGCACCACGTCCACGGCTGCGTAAGGCCCAGAGTCAGCTCTCCTCCGGTACAGGCTGGGCCGCCAGGAGACGCTTAATCCCAGGTTCTTTCTGCAGAGCGCACGGCTCCTGTCCTCGCACTACCATCGAGAATCTCATTATCGCCTTCACAACTTCCAATTTGCATAATAAATGAAAAGGGTCAATTAGCGAGCAGCAGAAACGTAGCGGTAATTACAGAGGAATCAATCAGGGCGTACGGGTGAAAGGCGCAGAGGCGCTGTACCTCATAAATTACAGCAAGCCTAACAAGGTCGCTTATTAAGAAGTGTTAACAAGAAAAGGGGGTAAGGGAGAATGATCTGCAGGCAGCCAAAGGGTTAACTGGAGGTTTATAGAGGAATAGGATTACTTCTGAGTGCTGCTTACTCCTATCATCTTACTGCCCCCTAGTGGTGAAACTCAGTAGTGTGAAGTCGTTTAGGATACCGCTGGGAAACAAGCCATCTAAATATAGAGCACCCACACAGAGACATGTGGGAACCCAGGCACAGCTATACCAGTGTTTCCCAACCTCAGTCTTCAAGGCACCATAAACAGTCCAGGTTTTAGGGATATCCATGCTGGAGCACAGATGGTTAAATCAAAATAACTGGGGTTCTAATTAAGACACTTGTGCTCAAATATAGCTATCCTTAAAACCTGGACTGTGTGCCTTGAGGACCGTGGTTGGGAACCACCGAGCTATACCTTATACCCCATCATGTTTCAGCTCTACTCGGTTCGAAGTAATGTCACGGGTGCATGGCAGGAACTAGTTTAAGCCACTTTATTCTCTTCTCACTGCTTAATCCCAGCATCACCCCATCTTAGTACATAGAAAGTGACAGCAGAAAGAGAACCCATTGTATACTGCTGTGCCGCTGCTCGTTGTGTGAGAGGCGCTTGTATTTTACACGCAAGTGGTAACAGCGGCCCCCATGCGTGTCCCATTACTCCCCCTCCCCCATTTCCTGGATCTATCGCTTACTGGTGATTAGACACGGTCACTGGCTTGGGATAAAGACATACAGGGAGTCACAGGTGTAGAGGAGACATTACCATCCCATGCTGTATGTCCAGGCCTCTTCGCCATTATACTCGTGTGTCGGGATGATACAGAGTGCGGATTACACAACTTTATTATCATCATCCTTTATTTAATGGCGCCACAAGGGGTCAGCAGCGCCGTACGTTATGCCGGCAGCCTCTCCCCCCCCCCCCCCCGCACATAGCACTACATGGGATCGTACATCACATCTCCAGAAGTACGATCCCACAGGAGCGCGAACGGGCCGATATCATGCCCACACAAGGTACGATATAGCAGCGATATCGTACCCATCCATCGGATTGGCTGCTATATCGCACAGTGTATGGGCAGCTTTACAGTACTGAGCATTTCAGGACATAGATATGGTATAAACGGGATATATTCGGCATCCCAGCAGTCAGGATACCGACGCTTACATTACCGGCGCCGGTATAACGACGCCGGTCACAATCTCGGCGCCAGCATCCCAACTGCCGGGATTCCGAAGGTAAGTAGAGGGACGGTTAGGTTTAAGGGTAAGGCACCAAGGGGAGGGATGGGGTTAAGCACTAGGGGGGGGGGGGGGAGGTTGATGTGATACCCCCAATTCTGGGAGTGTCACTAATAAGATGCCTGGCTTATGTGGGATAGATGCGTCTAATATTTACTTGGGTGTGCATGATGCCCCAGGGCTGTAATGTGTATTATTTATGTACTGGACACTGGCATTTGTATGCCTTATAGCATGCCCACAGGACTCCACCCCCGCCCCCCCCCGGTATTATGAACGTTCCCCAGCCGTGGACTGTTAATGGTGGGGTGGCGCAGGGTCTGGACTGCCTCACTGGACTTGAGGGGGAGCCCAGCTCGCCCTCCTACATAGATATATGGTAATTGTGACTGTAATGTAGCACGTGCACCCGGCAGGAACAGAGCCGGTGCATGCCAAGGACCCGGACAGAGCCTTTAAGTGGAGCTGCCCAGCTGACTGGCAGTGAGTCCTGAGGCAGCGTGATACAGAGCAGGTGAGAGGCTGGACTGACCGGAGCATGGCTGTGAGAAGAAACGGCCATCAGGGAGGGAGCGGTGTCACCCGGAGCTTGTCAGGAAGCTGTTGCTGCTTGGGAGAGGAAGCAGCGTAGGCAGGACTGCCCCGAAGCCTTCCCCCTCTGCGGTGACTGACAGCGGGGGCTGGATTGGAGGAAAGGACTCTGTCCCAGGATCTGCAAGCGCTGATCAGCTGGACTACAAGGGTCTGTTAGATGCACAGTGTTTTGCACCACACGGAACTGACAGAAACTGCAGACAGGTATAGACAAGTAAAGGGCTAATTACCTGTGAGCTCATAGTAGTGTCTGCAACACTAATACCCCTTTTACACCGGAGCTAAAACCCGGGTTTTTGAAGGATTAAGCCGGGCAGCTCCCTGGTGTAAAAGGGGAGAGAGTTGGATCGCCAGGTCGAGTGACCCGGCAATCCAACCCAGGTAACTAGCAGGGTTTAACACGGGCGTAGCCAGTGAAACCCTGCTGTGAGAACAGCGCACTCCGAGTCACGATGACCTGGAGTGCGCTGCTAGCCGGCCGATTGGTCTGGCTTCAGTGGCGCTTGGAGATGACGTCATCTCCAAGCGACCACTTTCACTCCGCAAAAGCCGGGTCTATGCAGACCCGACTGCGGTGTGAGCGGCGCTGACTCGGGAATATCCCGAGTCGGCGCCAGCAAAATTCTGGGTCTGATCCGGATAGGAACTTTGTTGCAACTCCGGGTCAGACCCGGAATTTAGGTGGAAAAGGGGTATAAGAGATAAACTACAATACAGCCACTCAATGAGGATAGAGCCTGATGGAGTTAATTTATTCCTCATCTACTTTATAGCAGCAGGATAATCCCTTCTCCTATACCCAGATACTCAGCTTGAATTAACAGTTATTAAGGAACGGTGTTGTTTCGTCCAGGCCAACTAAACTTAATTTATGTTGTATTATACGGGGTTAAACTTTCTCTGCTAACACCCGTGAATAGAACCTCCAGAGTATACTCATTTTAGGCAGAGGTAGCCTCCTTCAGGGACAGCTCCAGGCTTAAAGAAGTTCCAAGCCCGGGCTTGCAGCATTCAAGGGCCAGAGACAGTATTACCATCAGTGGTAGTGTAGCATCCACAGATAACTTCAGATATCCTAGCAACATAGCCTTAAGGCATTGGTTATTGAAAAGTGCACCAACACAAGGGGTTCTGGCCAGACATTCAGGGACTAAATGTTCACTAGGCTGCAAATATTGTTTTATACAAATGGTTAATGGTATTATTATATGTGGTGTGGTTAAAATAGTGTATTGCTAACCCCTCTACCTTGCAGTACAAGAACGAAGTGTTCTTGTTAAATAACATTACCCAGGGATCCAAGTGTCTTTCCAGTAGTCTTATGCATGTATACAGTTTTAATGTGAATTGTCGTTTCAACTTTGTCTTGCACCACTTTGCTCTTTTGTGAAATGGTTGTGTGTGAATACATTCAATTTATTGTTGATATTTGTATTGAATAATTTGGAAGACTAACAGACAAACCAGGAACTGTACTTGGTAAGAAATCCACACCTTACTACACAATTCAATCCTAGTGGTCAGGGTATCACATTTAGGGTGGGAGGAGGTTAGGTTCAGGCACTAGCATTACATATATTCTGACTACAGTACGCTGGTGCAGAGCTGCCCGGCCACAATGCAGCCCCCAGTGTGCCTACAAAACAGAAGCCCGGGTGGTGGTGCTTCTCAGTGTGGGGACAGCCTGGGTGGTGGTTCTTTTCAGTGCGGGGACAGCCTGGGTGTCCGGTGCTCCTCAGTGTGGGGACAGCCTGGGTCATGGCGCTCCTCAGTGTGGGGACAGCCTGGTGGTTCTTTTCAGTTCTTTTCAGTGCGGTGACAGTCTGGGTGTGGGGTGCTACTCAGTGTGGGGACAGCCAGGGTGGTGGAGCTCCTCAGTGTGGGGACAGCCCGGGGGTGGTGGTGTTCCTCAGTGTGGCGACAGCCCGGGGGGTGGTGGTGCTTTCCTGTGCAGGGCCGGTGGTGTCTGGGAAGAGGAGGGACGCTGAGATTGACTTTATTTATTTTGTAAATGCATGTAATGGTTTGCATGAGGTTCTAAATGCATATTAAGTGTCTTTCTGATGCTTTATAAGCATTTTCACGTGTGGTCTGTACACTTGGGGGTTTATTAACACAAAAGCAACGCCTGTGGGCCGAGGTCCTTTCAGTAAATAGTCTTATTTATACAACATACTAATTCCTGGCCTGTAGACATACATTGCACCCGAGTAGCAGGTACAGTATAGCGTACCAGCATTCATAGGTAGAGATTAAGAGTCTCTGCTGGTTAATCTAAGTACGTCTGATAGCAGAGCTGCCTGTAGTTGGGTAGGTGAGCTGGGAGGGGCAGGTGAAGGAGCAAACACCCCATGAAGAGCACATCCCAAAATAAAAACTAGGCAAAAAGTTAATAAAATAAAAACTAAAGGGTTAAACCTTGCGCCTTGGAAATGATCACAACAGGGACCCCTGACATGGGTAAGAAAAAAAAAAAAACACTTCATTGTTCATACTATAATAACTCAATTATATTTAAAAAAAAAAAAGAAATAATAAAAAAAAAATTTTGAATAGCTTTTTTTTATTGAAATGAAAACTCCTCAAACTATCGTTCTCTTTTTACACCAATGAAAAACCAATCTAGTGATCCACAGTAAAATTAAAAAAAAACATACACAAAAAAACAAAAAAGTACCACAAACTGCATACACGCTTATACACGCCAACGGGAAGTCACAATCCGTTCTGGAAGCCTGCGTTCTGTGCATCACTGTTCCCAGAGGGATTCAGGAGATCAGCAGCTAGAGGGAATGCTGGTCCTTGTAGTGCCATACTGGAGGATCATCCCACACGAAGGGCTTAGGGCCTATCCAACAACTTGCAGGCTCTATCACACCCCCAAATCACCGACACGCCCTCCAATAGCTTAGGCCTCAGAGCCCAATAAGGCCTGATGTGAGCCATAGGAGAACCAGTGCTGTCATTTTCTGGATATACTGACCACATGTATTTTGGTGAACTACACAAAGACACTGAAATATACCAGTGGTACTGGTTACCCTTTAATAATGCCCTGGATCTGAAACGATGGATCTCCAGGATTGGAAGTAATCCTGGCCAAACCTGGACATCTCCACCTTCTCCTCCGAGTCCTCACCAGAGAGAGTGGTGGTAAACCATACCCCTACAACAGACCGCCAATAACACTCACCGAATTATTGTCCCCTCAGGATCCACCAAACTAATCTCCAATTTGTGATGAAGGATTTGGACTCTAAAATCGATTTAAACTGGTCTTTGTTGTCTACTACTGGCCATAAGAGTGGTATTTCTATGTGGTATAATAAGCTTATGACTCCGATAGAGGAGTCTAAACTTTCTATACAATTCAATTGGGAGTCGGATCTTAATATATCTCTAACTGAAGAAGATTGGTCTATTCTATTTATGAACATTTTCAAAATGTCCAAATGTTTGAACCATTCTGAAATGCTTTATAAACTAATTCACGGCTTACATTACACCCCGGTCAAGTTGCATAGAATCTGGCCAGACTCCTCTAAATTATGTTGGAGGAATTGCGGGTTAGACGGTACTCTGATACATATCTTTTGGTCTTGTCCTAATATATTTTCCTTATGGTCAGAGGTATTTCAATTAATAGCTCAGGTCACTATGGAGCCTCTTCCCCACTCTCCAGAAATCGCACTCCTACATTATTTTCCTCCTACAATACAATCACATAATAAGTATGTTGTTGGACACATTTTGATAGCTACAAGGGCAGCTCTAGCACAATATTGGAAGAGACCTGACCCCCCATCTCTCTCGATAATAATATCCAAAATTCAGAGAAGTTTTGAAATGGAAACCTCTGGATTTAAATATTCTTCATCATCCTCGTCCCCACTGCTAAAATGGCGACCCTGGTCGGCCTTTATTGAATCATCTTCTCACACGACATCCATAATTGGCTAGCTTTAACACTGCCCCAAATCAATATGGAAAAGGTTAATATGATAGACCACATATGTTTTCCCACAATTAATGGTTGTATGTATTGTACTGTTCTGTTTTGTCTATTATAATTTATAGTAATGTTTTGTATTACTTGGTTTTTCTATGTAATACTTGCTATATTTTTATTTTCTTTTTTTATATTATATAATTTGTCTAGTTTATATGTTTTTCTGTATTATATTTTTTTTTTCTCTTTTTTTATTTTATTTTATTTGTATAAAATTTCAAAACATAATGTTTATATTATGATGATTGTAAATTACTGTTTACTATTGTCTTATCTGATGTATATTAGATTTTTTTGTTCTACTAATAAAACATATCTGAGTTAAATTGGTCTTTGTGTGACAAATTATACATGGATACCGAGCACAGGCTTTTACTCGAAATATAAGAACCAAAATAAGTTTATTATTAGGTGCTGGTTGCCTAATTGATTCTTCAATGTGCCGACAAAAAAGGTTTTGAAGACGGGGCTTCCGATGCCGACTGCAATTTAGATAGACTGCTGTCACTTTATATCATTGTGCTTGTACTTGTAGGTTCTACAGGTAATGGCGACAGTGTAGGCATTGCCACCAGCACAAACCCCCTTTAGTTAGTAGCACTACAGCGATCCCATGCGTATGTATTTCATCTATGACATGTTCTTCAGGATCAGTCTCAGCAACTTCCTTATTTTTACAGACGTTTGCAGACTAACAGGGGTATTCAATATGAAACTTCACTGGCGAAGTTCACGTTTCATATTGGAGTTATTACCTGCGTTAAAGTATCGGGCGCGCTCCCGCTTATCCCCGTATTCAATATAAAATTAACGAAAACGGGAAACTCCGAAGTTGGATTTGCGTAAAGTTACGAATTTTTCTTTAAAAAAATTGTAAGACCCCCTAAAGTTGTAAAAACATGGGGGATCACTATGGGTACCCCCGTTTTAGCCTTTAAAGGAAAGTCGGGGATTTAAATAGCCGCAGCAGGTGTTTTTTTACCGACATTGAAGAAGTGATGCAGAAGAGCACTTAGGTTATTTTTTTCAGTTTTTTAAGTGGTCCCATCAAATTTGGGGTACATGAAAATGGGTACTAGCATATTTTTAAGTCCCTAAAGTAAATTTTTAAAAATTCTGCATTTGTGCACCTGCCGCTATAATTCTATTCTAGAAAACACCTGCCGCTAATAGCCTATTCTATAATACACCTGCCGCTAATAGCCTATTCTATAATACACCTGCCGCATACATGGAGAATAGCCCTGAACCTATTTCCCTATTGTTATACAATTTTTTCCCATTTTTTTTTTTTTTTCACCCCAAGTTTTAAAATCATTTTTTGGGGTGTCCCTATTTTTTTTTGACACAGTTCTTTTTTAAATGTCATTCCCAGGGGTGCAGACTATTTTTTTTTTTAAGCCTGCACCCCTAAACCCCAATTCTGCACTTTTTTTCGACACCTATTCAATGGTGAAAAGTTATCCCCGTTTTTTATCAAAGACTTTTCAAAACTGTGATAAGTCTTTGAAATTGAATACGGTGTAAAAGTTAAACCTGCTATAATGACGTCATACCTCCGATATTGACGCAAAAACGATGTTTTCGCTCCCATATTGAATACCCCTGTAAATCTTTGCCCCTTAATCTTCCCCTTTGCTCCATGCCCCTTTCCCGATATGTATTGCCTCCAAAATACCGGCGTTCATCCATGGCATTACAAACAGTTAGCCCCATTCTGGGACAGGGTAGGTGGGCAATTTGTGTCTAAGCTATTGGTGCATACAGGATCGGGTTTTATCAGTAATAATAGGATTCTCCCTTTGTAGAGGAACAAAAGATCAAAATTCCTGTTTCCAACTCTCTCTACTCCCTTACTAAAAAGGGGCGTTTCATCTCCCCAATATTTGTCTTACTCATAGCGACCTCGGCTTAGAGACATCGGTGCTAATCCATAGAGTCCTGTGGTCGGGCTCGGGAGGTGCCACCATAAACTGGCTTATGTGATAATTGTGTATCCACTAGCGGTAATAAGAATAAAACCTACATACTGATCAATGAGGATGCAGCCACATAAACCCGGGCGCTTAGGACTTGCGAAGCCTCCCACGTTATAGTACAAGACATCAGTGCAAGCCAAGGTCACAGGTAATCCGCGATTGGCTGCTCACCGTATTTATGTTTATCTGTGTATCAATAGGGTGTCACCAGGCCCATCTCTTATAATGAGAAAAACTGTAACACTAGAACCAGCCTAATGACCTTCCAGATGGACACCCATTGCTCATCGTTACCATATGTGTATTATCGCTGACAAATTTTCTAATGCTGTTTCCCAAGCTTCACCCATACAGTCCAAGTTTTCAGGATATCCATTGACTAAGGTACTAGGTCACCTGTGCTCAATATGAATATCCTTAAAACCTAGACTATAATGGCACGTTTGGGAACCTCCGTTCTACAATATCAAATCACTACAAACTTTGTGTTTTAAAACCCATGTACAGAGCAGTTAGAGTACATTCAATGATTTATTACTGATAGTATTCTAACCCTTGGCACTAGCGCCAGAAGAGGAGGTTTTGGGTAACACCCGCGGGTCACAGTCCTTCTCCTACTTCGCATGCAGACCAGATGTTCCCGTACCCTCACAGTGGAGGCCTTTTCAGCACACTAGCCCCGCTCTAAACCCGAATACCTAAGCATGGGCCTGCATACACAGCGAAGCCTGGACCTCAGGTGAGTGACCCCTGCCACAGCGAGTCCTTCTTACAGATGGTGAATAACAGTACAAAATGCTGCAGCTCATCTTCAACTCCAGACTGTACAAATAGTTATCAATCTAAACTAAGTAATAATGATGCAAAACACAGAAAGGACAGTTACGCATCTTAATACCAATCTACTGCTTTTCCATACATTGTACTCGTAGCCTGTAACAGCGACCGTCTGGCTCCCAAAGAGGAAAACTTTGGCAACTCCTGCACCGAAGAACTAGCACCCAAACTGCAGTTTGTATGAGCATGGCACCTGGAATAACATCAGGGTACAAGGGATGGGCTGGGCAGACATTGGGGTATTCAGGTTAGGAATGTCCCAGTATAAATGGACAGCGCACTCACGATATAAACCGCTCACCAGACCCTTATTGTAAGATAGGACTTTGTTTCCTACTGCTTACGGTTATAAACGCCATTATGTGGAGTTCATTACTAAAGTGTTCCTTAATAAAGCTAATGACTACATTAGTCTTAGTTCTAGATCTCTCAGGGTGTTAGTTATTTATATTCCTGCACAATCTAAAATAGAACAGTGTCTAAAATGAATAATTAATGTAAGATGAAGAGGGTAAAGGAACAACAGATGAGAACGTATCAGACAAACTGCACCATGTGTTACATCCTTTTCTAGGAGAGCTATAATCAGGAAAATCAAACACATATAAACAGTGTCCTGCAATTGAATTATCCATTCTATGAGGTCCTTCTAGTAACATTCTACAGAAACTACAACAGGTGCTACACCCAGGTGACCACTAGATGGCAGACTTTAGTTATTAATCCTTACAACTCCTGCACAGTGAAGAAGTGATGCAGAAGAGCACTAAGGCTTTTTTTTTTCATTTTTTTAACTGGTCTCATCAAATTTGGGGTACATGAAAATGGGTACCAGCATATTTTTAAGTCCCTAAAGTAATTTTTTTTTAAAAATTCTGCAAAAATGCGCCTGCCGCTAATAGCCTATTCTAGAAAACACCGGCCACATATTTACAGAACATCCCCGAACCTATTTCCCTATTTTTTTTTTTCTTCCAACAAATTTTATTGAATTTTCAAAAAGAAAAACACAATAATACAGTAACAATATAAAATAAATCACAATACTAATAATTGAAATAAAATAAATTAAATAAAACAAGGGGAAAAAAGTATATTACAAAAAAAAAAAAAAAATCACCGGAGGGGATATAGGGAGAGTACCATATTACACAGAAATAGACATTACATTATATCGTAGTCAGCAAGAGGTCTGCTCCCTCACCATCAGTTACATATTCATGCCACTTAAACCAAATCATGATTGGTGAAGAAGCAGACGTGGAGTAAGCAACATCTGCTGTTTCCATTAGAAAAGCAAATTGTACCTTATGGATAATCTAATGCTGGCCATACGCGCTACAATTATCGGGACGATCCGCCCGATATCGGCGGATCGCCGCGATAATTGTAGCATGTGGGGGGGCACCAGAGGGTTAAATATTGCTCGGTCGGGCATGCTGGATTGTCCAGGATGCCCGTCCGATGCGATATTTAGCGGGTAAACTGTCGGCCGCATCGGGCAGTGTATGCCCAGCGCAGCCGACACAGACATTTCCTGTGTTCCTTCCTACGGAAGGAACAGGGAAATGTCTCCTCCCCGGGGGCGGAGCGCGGATGTCGGGCTATACACTGTGAGATTTCTCTCACAGTGTATGCCGGCGACTTCTGCGGCTGGCAGCTGGCCAGATAAAATGTCTGTCGGTCTGACAGACATTTTATCTGGTAGTGTATGCCCAGCATTATGGATAGTAGGAAGAGTAGATGATTTCCATAATTGTGCTATTGCTGTCTTAGCTGCTATGAAAATATGACCCAATATATAACAGTCACTTTTGGACATGCGTAAAGGGTAAATAAGTAGTAGTGCAAAACAAGGGGATAGCTGTGTACTCTCTTTCAAAACCTTGGAAATCAAGTCAAATAAATTTTGCCATAAAGCCTGGATATGAGAACAATTCCAGAAAATATGGAATATATCTCCAACATTCACACTGCATCTCCAGCAATATTTTGATTGTGCAGGCCATATTACGTGTAGTTTGGCTGGTGTGAAGTATAACCTATGGGAGTATTTTATATTGTAATTCCAAATGGTTATAACATTAAATTTTAGAGTTTGGGGGCAGTAGTGTAAATAGAATCCCATTGCTGGGGAGTATAGGTCTCCTGAAGATCCCACTCCCACTGAGCTTGGGACTTGGTTTTGATTGGAGGACTAGCCTCACGATATATGGAATACCAGAAACCAATAGAACCCCTAGAGTTGCCTCTTGTCAATTTAGCCAAACTATCTGACGATGGCAACTCCAAGGGACCACACACTTTAATGGTACTAACCACCCGATGTTGAATTTGGAGATCGGTAAATAATTCTCCAGATGGCAACTGAAATTGGGATTGTATTTGAGAAGACGGGATGGGTGAGGTGGAACTCGCGATGTCTGCAATAGATTCTATCCCTCTGGAACGCCAAAGCGCTATTGGTAAATCAGGGATTAAACGGGCTATAGCGGCTAAAGATTTAGCTGGTAGTTTAATACATTTAGACTGAAGTACCATATCATCCCACCTTTTAAGAGAGTCAATAATAGCTCTGGGGGTATTACCCAGTAAAGGGCGCATTTGTTTGGGTGCCCATATTAAGTCCACCAAGGAGTAGTCATCTAATAATGCCCTTTCTAAGTCGACCCATGGTTTAGTGTTGGGGGGAAGAAACCAATCACTAATTTGTGCTACTAAGCACGCTGACTGGTACAAAACTAGGTCTGGAATTTGCAGCCCCCCCCCTTATTCTTGGGTTTAGTCAAACGCTGGTAAGCTAGCCGTGGTGTTTTACCCTTCCAGATGTAAGACACTATTAATTTACGGGCCTTAATTAGGTAGTGTTTCAGGACCGAAAAAGGAATGGTGAGGAATAAGTACTTTAACTTTGTCAAAATAATCATTTTGAATTCCGCAAGGCGACCCAGCCAGGAAACCTCAAAACCCAACCAATTATGCACCAGTTCCGCTATATGTTTTAGACTTGGATCAAAATTTATCTTAGCGAAGTCAGCTAGTGGATTTGGTATGTTAATGCCTACATAGAGGAGATAATCCGGTTTCCAATTGTATCTGTATTGGGCTTGTAAGCGAGACAAAATCAGATCAGGTCAATTAAAAGGCAGAGCCTCGGTCTTGGTGGTGTTAAGCCGATATAGAAAAGCTGCACTATATTGGTCTAGTAATCCATGGAGGGTGGGCAATGAAGAAGCCGGGCTGGTTACAAACAAAAGAATATCGTCTGCAAACAGACTTCATTTGTGGGAAGTCGAGCCAACTTTCACCCCAGGAAATGATGGAGAATTTCTCATTGCTGATGCTAATGGTTCGAAAGCTAGTATGTACATCAGTGGAGACAGGGGGCAACCCTGTCTTGTACCATTCCGAATGTTAAACGGGGGATGATAAAAAACCATTGCTATAGACCCTAGCTGTGGGGTTGCTGTAAAGCGCCTTAATAGACTGCAATATAGCGCCCTGAAAACCAAAATGCGTTAATGATTCATAGAGAAACCGCCAATGCAGGCGATCAAACGTCTTCTCAGCGACTAGGGAAAGAAGAATGAACGCCTTGCGCAGCCTCAACATCAGCTCTGCCAAATCAAAGACTCTGCGTGTGTTGTCCGATGCTTGTCTGCCGCCAACGATGCCCACCTGGTCCGGATGTATCATATGACGAATTAAAAGGGGTCAAACGTGTGGCTAACATTTTGGCATAAATTTTAATATCGGAGTTGAGTAGGGCTATTGGGTGGAAATTCGGGCAGGAATGAGGAGGTTTTCTTGGTTTAGGTAGCGTAATAATTTGAGCTTCCAGCATCGCTGGTGGAAAGCTGCCCTGACCCGAAGCAAAATGAAATAAAGTAGTAAATATGGGGGAGATAGAATTCGCACAGTGTTTATAGAATGGATTAGTAAACCCGTCCAGACCAGGGGACTTCCCCGTGGGCAATGCCTTAATAACTGTCAGAGTTTCCTGTTCAGTCCAAGGAGCGTATAAAGCGGCTAGAGCCTCCTCTTCTAACTGAGGGAAAGAAATGTCTTGTACAGAAGAAGAAAGAGGCACCAGACGGCTGTGTTGTAGTACTGTCGGTATGAAGATTGTAGAGTCCAGCGTAGTATTCAGGAAAGGCGTTAGCGATCTCAGCGGGATTAAGTAATTTCTTATTATTGGGTGTGATTAGATAATCAATCCTCTTTCTGGTCTGACGTTTACGCAATTTACGTGCTAGGAACTTTCCTGCCTTATTCCCTGACTTAGAGAACTTCTGCTGAAGTTTAGCTAGAGCGTATTTCATTCGAGCCAAGAACAGCTTCTGAAGTTGGTTACGAATAGAAACCAGTTCTATTTTAAAGGAGACGAGAAGGACGGGCTCTGTTTAAGGATTCAACCTGTGCTTAGCGCAATTCTAGTTCAGATTGACTGAGCAAATCTGGTCTCTTAAGTCGAGAACTTGTTTGAATGGCCACTACAAGAAGAACAGCTTTGAGGGCGCACCAGTATGTTGGGATGGAAGTGTCTTGTGGGTCATTAGTTGCCAAATACGATTCCAAGGCGTCTGCTTCTGGGGAAGATAGTAAATGCTTGGGTAGTCGCCATGGTCTAGGTGGAATTCTAGTGTTGTGACCATCCCACTTCCAGGTTACCGAAGCATGGTCGGACCAGAATATAGGAATGATTTTAGATTGGCGAGTGTGTTGGAGCGAATGTTTATCTAGTAAAATCAGATCAACACGAGAGTATGTATTGTGTACATGTGAGAAAACGTATAGTCTTTCACAGAAGGAGAACAAACCCGCCACAAGTCGAATTCTGCCATGAGCTTCCGCAGTAAAGCAGATGTATCAGTGTTACCGCCACTTGCTCCAGAAGCGTGAGATGATGACTTATCTAACCGAATATCAGGGACTAAATTAAAATCACCCATTATAATCGTGTGACCACATCTGATCTGGTGGACAGCTTCAAACAGTCGTCTAAGAAATGGAATTTGGAGTGTATTAGGGGTGTAAAGAGAGACTAATGTAACCTCTTTACCATCCAAGTGGCCTACTAATATCAAATAGCGGCCATTCTTGTCTTCCACCTTATTAGTTAGAGCGAAGGACACTGAATTATGAAATAAAAGGAATGGCGTGGCGATATTAAGTGGGCTGTTAGATGCGAGATATGTTGTATACTATGCTCTCAAAAACTGCGGGGCTACAGACGAAAAATGGGTCTCTTGTAATTCTACAACTTTAGCTCTGTGTCTATGGAAGGTGGACAATGCTAGCCTAGGTTTATTAGTGGAGTTCAATCCGTGAACATTTAAAGGAAAAAAAATTGAACCATGATCTATGTTACATAAAAGAGGACATCAAATTCGACGTGAATACCCAGAGTATCTAGCGAAAACATAGTAATGTGAACAATGGCACTCAAAATAAAAGTAAAACAAAAAAGAAGAAACACAAAAGAAAACAAAACTGTAAATAAAAAAAAAAAAAGATTTCCCTATTTTTAAACCGTTTCCACTTTTTTTTTTCCACCCCAAATTTTTAATTCATTTTTTGGGGTGTCCCTATTTTAAAGTGACATCTAAGTCTCTTTTTTTTGCTCACTTTTCAGCCGCATATCCACTTGCAGATTAAACAGAGTGATTCAACGATTACGACATGGTAATCATCCAATCGCTCATTAATAGTGCATAAATCGGCCAGTATAATGTCGGAAACGACCAGCGATGTACAGTCCCGCTGGTCGTTTCCGACATCAGTTATCAGCTGCGCATGCCGGTCAATCAGCCGATAACGACAGATTGGCCATGTTCAGGGATGAGGGAGGGTGCCTGCACTGAGCGACTGATCGTTCATTGTAGGCACAACAGGGGATGAGGAACCGCTGTAGGATTACAATGTTGTAATCGTACTGTCGTAACCCCATCGGCAAGTGGATACGCACCTTTAAGGGGGGTATCCACTTAATGAAGTTATCGTGCAATCGCTTGGATAAATCGCTATCGTGCAATCGCTTGCAAATCCCGCATGCATCGGGCATGTTTTGGTCGGAAGCGAGCAGCGATGCACGTGCCCACTGGTCGCTTCTGACATCGCCCGTACATGCTGGTCAACCTGACGATTTCGTCAGGTTCTGCATGCGCGGGGATGAGGGTTGTGCCGGGAGTGAACGTTCAGTCTAGGCACATCACTAACTATACAAACGAGAGCACGACAGCAATGTCGTAATCGTGCTGTCGTTTGCATATCCATAAGTGGATACGCACCTTTAGTCAGTGGACCATGTTTTCGTTATAACTTTGCAAACAGTGTAATGATACTGTAATGGATTTACTGAAGAACTTCTCTAAAACTCCCCTGAGAACTTGAAGTCAGTATACCTTGAAGTAGAGTATGTGTTTAGTAATCTCGGCTCCGTAGGCTGAGTGCGAATGTGTTATACAAATTCATTTCGACAAAGATTTTAAATTTCATTTTAGTCACTTTGTGTTTCAATTTTAAAATGGAATGACTAGATTGTCAGAATTTTAGTTATTAAAAGGTTAATACTTTCATTATCATTACAATTTAGTTTACAGAGTGACCTAGCCCAAAGTAACACTCCGAGTGACAGACATTATCAGAACAATCTAACTACAAAAAAAATAAAAAACTATAAAATGTTCTCATTTATTTTAGTAACAGCTGCTGAAAGTGAGCAAATAAAATGACAGCTGAAATGTATTTAAATTACATTGAGGAGTATGCGGGATGGAGTATTGCAGAAATATGGCAGCATGCCGTGAGCAACATCAGATTTGGATTTAGAAACAACCAATAAATTTTGGCAGCCAAGAAAAGTCATGACCACAGAGCTGACACTCTACTACAATACAATATGTGAAGTTATTTCTGCAGGGCCTGAGATGCACTTTAAGTGGACACAAAGACTCGGCTTTTCTCACCCAATGTCTGTGACTGCTATGCATCGTGCGACAGCTCGAAGGGTCAGATAACTCGCCCACATTTACCTGTCCTGTCTGCAATGGAAGCTGCAAACTCCCTGATATTAATCATATACTGTCTCCTGCGCTGGTGATCACAGCTCCTGATATAGAGCACATATACTTGGTCTGCTACATTATACTGAGCGCGAGGACAAGTACACAGGTAATCTAATCATTATACGGTCAGTCGCCTGCTCTGAAGGGCTTGTATTGGGGAACATTTTTTCATGATCTTGCTGAATTATTACAGAACATGTTACAGGTTGAGTCTCCCATTTCCAAAATGCTTGGGACCAGGGGTATTTTGGATAACGGAATATTCCGTATTTTGGAATAATTGCATATCATAATGAAATATCTTGGGAATGGGACCCCAATATACACACAGAATGCATATATGTGTTATATGCACCTTATACACAAAGCCTGCAGGTCATTTTATACAATATTTTCAATAATTTTGTGGCTCAAGCAAAGTTTGTGTACATACATGAAATAAATTTACGTTTCATTTACACCCTATACACACAGCCTGAAGGTAATTTTATACCATATTTTTAATAATTTGTGCCTTAGACAAAGTTTGTGTACATTGAACCATCAAAAATCAAAGGTTTTATTATCTCAGTCATGCCAAAATTATTCCGTAATGCGGAATATTTCATATTTCGGAATATTTGGATATGGGAGACTCAACCTGTATTTTTTTTTCAGGACAGTTTAAAAGAATTTGTTCTTAAACATTTAATAAGTAACAGAAAAGTATTAACGTATATACAGTGGTCAGGACAAGTTGGGGGTGTAGTGTCCTATGTCTGTATACAGTGTAATAGATGTGTATTATGGTCATGTACAGTGGTCAGGACATGTTGGGGGTGTAGTGCCCTATGTCTGTATACAGTGTAATAGATGTGTATTATGGTCATGTACAGTGGTCAGGACACGTTGGAGGTGTAGTGTCCTATGTCTGTATACAGTGTAATAGATGTGTATTATGATCATGTACAGCGGTCAGGTCATGTTGGGGGTGTAGTGTCCTATGTCTGTATACAGTGTAATAGATGTGTACAGTGGTCAGGACATGTTGGGGGTGTAGTGTCCTATGTCTGTATACAGTGTAATAGATGTGTACAGCGGTCAGGACATGTTGGGGGTGTAGTGTCCTATGTCTGTATACAGTGTAATAGATGTGTATTATGATCATGTACAGTGGTCAGGTCATGTTGGGGGTGTAGTGTCCTATGTCTGTATACAGTGTAATAGATGTGTATTATGATCATGTACAGCGGTCAGGTTATGTTGGGGATGTAGTGTCCTATGTCTGTATACAGTGTAATAGATGTGTACAGTGGTCAAGACATGTTGGGGTGTAGTGTCCTATGTCTGTATACAGTGTAATAGATGTGTATTATGATCATGTACAGTGGTCAGGACATGTTGGGGGTGTAGTGTCCTATGTCTGTATACAGTGTAATAGATGTGTATTATGATCATGTACAGCGGTCAGGACATGTTGGGGGTGTAGTGTCCTATGTCTGTATACAGTGTAATAGATGTGTATTATGATCATGTACAGCGGTCAGGACATATTGGGGGTGTAATGTCCTATGTCTGTATACAGTGTAATAGATGTGTATTATGATCATGTACAGTGGTCAGGACATGTTGGGGGTGTAGTGTCCTATGTCTGTATACAGTGTAATAGATGTGTATTATGATCATGTACAGCGGTCAGGACATGTTGGGGGTGTAGTGTCCTATGTCTGTATACAGTGTAATAGATGTGTACAGTGGTCAGGACATGTTGGGGGTGTAGTGTCCTATGTCTGTATACAGTGTAATAGATGTGTACAGCGGTCAGGACATGTTGGGGGTGTAGTGTCCTATGTCTGTATACAGTGTAATAGATGTGTATTATGATCATGTACAGCGGTCAGGACATGTTGGGGGTGTAGTGTCCTATGTCTGTATATAGTGTAATAGATGTGTATTATGGTCATGTACAGTGGTCAGGTCATGTTTGGGGTGTATAGCCCTATCTCTGTATAGAGTGTAATAGATGTGTATTATGGTCATGTACAGCGGTCAGGAAATGTTGGGGGTGTAGTATCCTATGTCTGTATATAGTGTAATAGATGTGTATTATGGTCATGTACAGTGGACAGGTCATGTTAGGGGTGTAGTGTCCTATGTCTGTATACAGTGTAATAGATGTGTATTATGATCATGTACAGTGGTCAGGACATGTTGGGGGTATAGTGCCCTATGACTGTATACAGTGGAATAGATGTATTATGGACATGTACAGCAGTCAGGACATGTTGGGGTGTAGTGTCCTATGTCTGTATACAGTGTAATAGATGTGTATTATGATCATGTACAGTGGTCAGGTCATGTTGGGGGTGTAGTGTCCTATGTCTGTATACAGTGTAATAGATGTGTATTATGATCATGTACAGCGGTCAGGTTATGTTGGGGGTGTAGTGTCCTATGTCTGTATACAGTGTAATAGATGTGTATTATGGTCATGTACAGCGGTCAGGACATGTTGGGGGTGTAGTGTCCTATGTCTGTATACAGTGTAATAGATGTGTATTATGATCATGTACAGTGGTCAGGACATGTTGGGGGTGTAGTGTCCTATGTCTGTATACAGTGTAATAGATGTGTATTATGGTCATGTACAGCGGTCAGGTCATGTTGGGGGTGTAGTGTCCTATGTCTGTATACGGTGTAATAGATGTGTATTATGATGATGTACAGCGGTCAGGACATATTGGGGGTGTAATGTCCTATGTCTGTATACAGTGTAATAGATGTGTATTATGATCATGTACAGTGGTCAGGACACGTTGGGGGTGTAGTGTCCTATGTCTGTATACAGTGTAATAGATGTGTATTATGGTCATGTACAGTGGTCAGGACATGTTGGGGGTGTAGTGTCCTATGTCTGTATACAGTGTAATAGATGTGTATTATGGTCATGTACAGTGGTCAGGCCATGTTGGGGGTGTAGTGTCCTATGTCTGTATACAGTGTAATAGATGTGTACAGTGGTCAGGACATGTTGGGGGTGTAGTGTCCTATGTCTGTATATAGTGTAATAGATGTGTATTATGAGGATGTACAGTGGTCAGGTCATGTTGGGGGTGTAGTGTCCTATGTCTGTATACAGTGTAATAGATGTGTATTATGATCATGTACAGCGGTCAGGACATGTTGGGGGTGTAGTGTCCTATATCTGTATATAGTGTAATAGATGTGTATTATGGTCATGTACAGCGGTCAGGACATGTTGGGGGTGTAGTGTCCTATGTCTGTATACAGTGTAATAGATGTGTATTATGATCATGTACAGTGGTCAGGACATGTTGGGGGTGTAGTGTCCTATGTCTGTATACAGTGTAATAGATGTGTATTATAGTCATGTACAGCGGTCAGGACATGTTGGGGGTGTAGTGTCCTATGTCTGTATACAGTGTAATAGATGTGTATTATGGTGATGTACAGCGGTCAGGACATATTGGGGGTGTAATGTCCTATGTCTGTATACAGTGTAATAGATGTGTATTATGATCATGTACAGTGGTCAGGACACGTTGGGGGTGTAGTGTCCTATGTCTGTATACAGTGTAATAGATGTGTATTATGGTCATGTACAGTGGTCAGGACATGTTGGGGGTGTAGTGTCCTATGTCTGTATACAGTGTAATAGATGTGTATTATGGTCATGTACAGCGGTCAGGTCATGTTGGGGGTGTAGTGTCCTATGTCTGTATACGGTGTAATAGATGTGTATTATGATGATGTACAGCGGTCAGGACATATTGGGGGTGTAATGTCCTATGTCTGTATACAGTGTAATAGATGTGTATTATGATCATGTACAGTGGTCAGGACACGTTGGGGGTGTAGTGTCCTATGTCTGTATACAGTGTAATAGATGTGTATTATGGTCATGTACAGTGGTCAGGACATGTTGGGGGTGTAGTGTCCTATGTCTGTATACAGTGTAATAGATGTGTATTATGGTCATGTACAGTGGTCAGGACATGTTGGGGGTGTAGTGTCCTATGTCTGTATACAGTGTAATAGATGTGTATTATGGTCATGTACAGTGGTCAGGCCATGTTGGGGGTGTAGTGTCCTATGTCTGTATACAGTGTAATAGATGTGTACAGTGGTCAGGACATGTTGGGGGTGTAGTGTCCTATGTCTGTATATAGTGTAATAGATGTGTATTATGAGGATGTACAGTGGTCAGGTCATGTTGGGGGTGTAGTGTCCTATGTCTGTATACAGTGTAATAGATGTGTATTATGGTCATGTTGGGGGTGTAGTGTCCTATGTCTGTATACAGTGTAATAGATGTGTATTATTATCATGTACAGTGGTCAGGACACGTTGGGGGTGTAGTGTCCTATGTCTGTATACAGTGTAATAGATGTGTATTATGGTCATGTACAGTGGTCAGGACATGTTGGGGGTGTAGTGTCCTATGTCTGTATACAGTGTAATAGATGTGTATTATGGTCATGTACAGCAGTCAGGACATGTTGGGGGTGTAGTGTCCTATGTCTGTATACAGTGTAATAGATGTGTATTATGGTCATGTACAGCGGTCAGGACATATTGGGGGTGTAGTGTCCTATGTCTGTATATGGTGTAATAGATGTGTATTATGGTCATGTACAGTGGTCAGGTCATGTTGGGGGTGTAGTGTCCTATGTCTGTATACAGTGTAATAGATGTGTATTATGGTCATGTACAGCAGTCAGGACATGTTGGGGGTGTAGTGTCCTATGTCTGTATACAGTGTAATAGATGTGTATTATGGTCATGTACAGCAGTCAGGACATATTGGGGGTGTAATGTCCTATGTCTGTATACAGTGTAATAGATGTGTATTATGATCATGTACAGTGGTCAGGACACGTTGGGGGTGTAGTGTCCTATGTCTGTATACAGTGTAATAGATGTGTATTATGGTCATGTACAGTGGTCAGGACACGTTGGGGGTGTAGTGTCCTATGTCTGTATACAGTGTAATAGATGTGTATTATGGTCATGTACAGTGGTCAGGCCATGTTGGGGGTGTAGTGTCCTATGTCTGTATACAGTGTAATAGATGTGTATTATGAGGATGTACAGTGGTCAGGTCATGTTGGGGGTGTAGTGTCCTATGTCTGTATACAGTGTAATAGATGTGTATTATGGTCATGTTGGGGGTGTAGTGTCCTATGTCTGTATACAGTGTAATAGATGTATTATTATCATGTACAGTGGTCAGGACACGTTGGGGGTGTAGTGTCCTATGTCTGTATACAGTGTAATAGATGTGTATTATGGTCATGTACAGTGGTCAGGACATGTTGGGGGTGTAGTGTCCTATGTCTGTATACAGTGTAATAGATGTGTATTATGGTCATGTACAGCAGTCAGGACATGTTGGGGGTGTAGTGTCCTATGTCTGTATACAGTGTAATAGATGTGTATTATGGTCATGTACAGCGGTCAGGACATATTGGGGGTGTAGTGTCCTATGTCTGTATATGGTGTAATAGATGTGTATTATGGTCATGTACAGTGGTCAGGTCATGTTGGGGGTGTAGTGTCCTATGTCTGTATACAGTGTAATAGATGTGTATTATGATCATGTACAGTGGTCAGGACATGTTGGGGGTGTAGTGTCCTATGTCTGTATACAGTGTAATAGATGTGTATTATGGTCATGTACAGCGGTCAGGTTACTGGAGCGCCAACATCTGAGCTCAGGAAATGATGCAATACCACCAGCCAGTAACACACTGAGCAGCGACACACATATAAGGTATATAAACAAAATAAACAAAGTACAATATAATGGCAACTTGTTCCACATAGTGACTGAACACAGATTATATTACACAGGTAAAGAGTTTATTAATAAACCACTTTTAGGTAGAAGAAACGGTAGTAACAGGCGGGATGAGCCTTTATTAACGATGTCCGATCGCCACTTTTCACACCACCTGGATAAAGTACAATATGTACTAAGCGTTCTGCAAATGTGCATTTCTCCGTCTTACCACCGTTTCCCAACACAACGCACCATATTGATCATCGCACATCCCTCCATCAGGAGTATTCATTTATTCGCCATAGACGTGGCTGCTGGTATACTGAATAGTAGCACAGCCCACTCTTACTATATGGACACAGAAGCCATACATCAGATGAGCCAGCATCCGTGGCCGGTCTCCCAGTGACGCTGGACTCGTGGTCTGCTCAGAAGTTTCTGCCTCACTATAGCTCCTATGTTAGGCTACCTGATACGTGTGAAAACCCAGATGTTCCCGATTAGGCTGCAATATGGAGACGCTTTTATCCCCGGAACATACTATGGAGCCAGCGCCGTGACGGCCACGATGTATCGTTACTGAGCGATGCAGACACTGGCTCAGTAAGACATCGGTAACAGTGTAATACAGAGAGCAAACTCTTTGTTGTATCTAAACAAAGTATTCACATAAACCTGGCGATATCCGCCTTACATGACCATACGCAGTACAGCGCTTATAGTGAGGTGTTATTATCAGAAGTCACATGTGCTGTGCACCAGCGTCCATCAATACCAGAAGGCCAGGCGCGTTTCGGTTCAAGGCCTCGCTCTGGCTTACAGGACACTTACACCCCGCCATTTTTCACGCCGTCACACTGCAATGCCGATTTAATCATGGAGCTAGTAGCTTTATCAATTCTATAAAGATTAAAAAAAATAAATAAATAAACTAATTTCAAATAAAATCTTTGTTCATGGACTAACCTGACTTGGAACAGGCCAATCTTTAGACATTATTTTGTCTTATACAAATACACAAAAGTGTGCCTGGGAATAGTTTGTCACCACATGTATAATACAGATACAATGCTCAAATCAGTATATAAAGTTACAAAAATGATATTTAAAACAAAAGGTCAGCTTGTTTAGGGATTCACTGAACGAACTAGACCCTTCACAATTGAAAACTGGCCTTTTTTCATTAAATCACTACATAAAAAACACGAATGGCAGCTTGCGGTCTTCTTGGTAAAGACTCAATGGTCAGCTTGGACTATCCTCAAACAAGATAGACTCCTAATTTGTTATTTCACTGGTTACAAAGTAAATCTACATTACCTGTACTACACTTTGCTAAAAATTGGTGGACTTCTAGTTGCTGATCATTCAATCCCTTTCCTGGAGGGTGAGAGGGGCTCGCTCTCCGTATATGTGGTAATGATGCAGAGTTCGGGCCCCCATTCTTCATCCACAGCAATGAGGACCTTGAGCAGAAGAAAAAAAACAAACACTAAACTACTTGTACCCTACAAGTTCAGACAACCAGGAGGGACGCCAGGCAGCGAGGGAGGAGGGACGCCAGGCAGCGAGGGAGGAGGGACGCCAGGCAGCGAGGGAGGAGGGACGCCAGGCAGCGGGGAAACGGCGTTGGGAAGTGAAGTTGTCAGTTTTATGACGAAAAGACAAACGCAAAAAGTATGAGGGGGAGGATATTTATTTCCTACATCTGCCCCCACCTTGGCAGCAACAGAAATTGGGGACCACTCACTTGAAAGTGGAGTAGCCTCTTTCAAACTAGCTGCCCACCATAAAAGCGAACATCTGGTGATCAGTGGTTAAGGTATCCTCCTACTGACATCATTAACTTCGGGGTACCTAAATTTGAAAGACGCAGTTCCCTCTTTCAAATAATGCAGCCCCCTATTTGCTATTGTTTGGAGATGACAAAACATTATTACCCAGTGCTATGAAAAAACATACGTTTTACGTGTGTGTGTTGGGCACTACACCTCTCATCCGTGATTGGACCTGTACATCTAAGGGGACCCATAATAATTGATAGAATGTACTTTACATTAAAGTGATTGTGCGTGCTTGGCTATCAGAAACCGTACACAGGGCCTGACTCCGACATGTTCGCCAAGATGCGTTCGCTCGTTCTGGCCAATAATCGCACGTTTGCGTATGCGTCTATATGCGCATGTCACTCATTGTGGTCTGTAATCGTGCGCTCGTAGCATACAGACTGGACGCTACTTTGAGTGACAGATAATGCCATTTATGGGTGGTAACAGGGGAAGGCGCTTGTGAACGGGGGGGTGGATGTGCGAACGCAGGCGTGTCTGGGCGTCTTAACGGCGTTTTCTGTGTGCATAATTAGCAAAGTAGCGTCATTGTACACGTTGCTTGGTTGTATTTCACTCTGCACTCAGTGCTTCCGGTGGGGTACGATCTACCTCAATTCAAGCGCTGCGTGCAGCTCCGATGGCTCTCGATGTCAGTGTCACCGATTAATCACACACTTCTTGGAGACGACGTGTGCTATGAGAAAGGTGGGTGTCTTTAAAACTCCGGCGTACGCTCACTGCCGTCGCTCTCTAATACATAGAGGACGTCCTTATGTCATTCACTGCGATGGCGGAATTTGCATACTCTGCCCCTTTTAGCTGCGAGAGAGCGCAGCTTAGCATCCGGGTCTGAATGAGGCCCACAGTCTAAGCAAATAAAGAGGTGGTTACATTTAAAAATTCTTTTGTGAAAACTGCAACATTGAATTTGGCTTTTAAACACATCACACATCTGCTTTTAGCTCAGGTACTAGAAACGAAATAAATCACCAGACTTTTTTTGCCCATGTGTGGTTACATTTTATATATGGTAAGCAGAGCTAGACAACGAACGGTATTCCACAGATAATGCAATGCCTGCAGAAGACCACCAAGATGTAACGTCCGGGTACTTCCCAAAACTCCGTAATATGAATGTAGAATGTGGCGAGTGCAAACGTAGAAAAATTTGCTTAGCACAGGGGTGAGGAAACAAAAACAAATATACACACAAAAAAAATAATCTATGCTTTAATACAACTGCTTGTTGCAAAGTATATGAACCACAGTCCGTTTTCGTGTCACAAAAACTTCTCCAATATGTCTTCTTACTCCAAATCCATGAAAAAGTAACGGGCAGCGGTCAGGTCACTGGAGCGCCAACATCCGAGCTCAGGCTGGAGAATGATGCAATACAACCAGCCAGCAACACATTGCTTTTTTTGAATATGGATGTAACGCTGCTCAGACAACCTATCACATTTCCGGTCAGTGTCTGAATTGGAACTGTTCCCCCCCGAACCATACTAAAGAAACCTATATGAGCATATTACCATCACCTCTCGTGTGAGTGAGGGTACGACAGCCAGGGGGCAGGGGGCATTATCTTTGCCTTGGTGACAGACATCTTAAAGATACCTTTATATGTTTTCAAACCTCTACTCTATTGTGAGCTGGGGAGGCTAGCCCACCGATTTCTCTACATAAACACTAGGTGTATTGCGGATTTAAAGGGACATATTACACAGTTGGTATGCACTTTTAGATCTTTCATGTATTTGGAGTAAGAAGACCTCTTGGAAAGCTCTTACGTGGAGTATAGGTGTATACTCTTACTGGTGTCACATAGGCTGTTAAATCTGCACATACTGTACAAGTGGTCTCCATTGTTTTGATTATAAGAGGGGAGGAAACCCTCAGCAGCGATGGGGTTAATAATAGAGGTTCCTGTCATTCCAGGCTGTATACCCAGACCAGGAGAAGATGAGCGTTATTCTGCGTGAGCAGACACCATCCCAGACCACGCGAGGAAGATTTAATGAACGGAACGATCACTTGTTCCGTCGTTCAATAAACCGCGTGCGTTCACAGACCCTGCATGTGATATTGTGTGACTGGCCGTGCAGCATGGGCGATCAGACGATATCACATGCGAACCGCAGGAGGTTGCAATCGCAGGTTACACTTTAGACGATGTGCCCGATGTAGCTTTCCGATCTGTCTCAAAACGATATATTGGACAATATATCGTCAAATGTGTACCCAACCTAGCACTGGCACAGGGAACTTGGGTAAGATGGGCATAACAGATCTATCTTGAAACTTCTGCCACAAGTAAAAAAGCCTTAATAATGCACCAGTAGGACCAGTCGCAGATGGTTTGTGGGACCAGTTCCAATTCAGACAGTGACCGGAAATGTGAAAGTAAGGTCATCCGCTTTTTCGAATATGCTCTCCGTCTGACGGACTCATTCTACGCATCCCGTACCTCTAACAGAAATGGTCAGCCATTAAAGGTACAAACACAAATTACTGATCCACAATCCCTACAGAAGACATTCCAAGAACTGCAGCTCCTCAATCACATGACAGGCACGAATGGGACTTTTACCCCCAAAACAGGGCATCTATCACACTTACAAACCACAGCGCCTACTGCTGGGAGAACCAGAGGGTGCAGAGCTCATAAAGACAGTCAGTATATTTTCCTTTCGCCTAGGCTGGCCCTGGTCACAGGTTAGCACTTTCAAAATCCCAATCACCGTCAGTGACCGCCTGTCACTGACTCCGCCCACTGCGCAGTGGGCGTTTAACGATGCTGCCACCACCAAACTCTACCATCGGCGTTTGGAACCGCTTTTTACGTTACCCTCAGGCTCCTGCGTCGGCACCTGGAACCGCTTCTGCTGCGTATGCGTTTGATTAACTGTGGACACAACTCCTGTTTGGTGTCGGCTGTTCCCACCTGATCCCTCGCAATGGACCAGGTCTGCACGGTAGCTTGGCAGAGGGCTTGAACTTGGAGACCCGGAGCTCTTACCCAGAACAGCAGGAGAACGGAATAGCGTTTTGCGCAATTCTGTTGGTCGCAGGATACAGATGTAGTAGAATTTAAAGGCAAAAGGTGTTTATTTGCTCTCAGTCTTAAAAAAGACCCTCCCTTCGGATTGAAGGGGAATATCAGCATACATAAGATGTTACAGCAATTCTTCTCCACACAGGATTTACAAAGATGTACTATTTTACCAGGCACGAAGCCTCCTTTTATGCCACTCTAATACACATTTCCGCAGGGGGTAAGTCCGCCCTGTGGTTTTCAACCAATCATCATAAGTGCATGACCTGTGCATGTGCTAGCCACATGCACGTTTAACATGGTCCCCTATGGCAAGGGGGAGTGGTGACTCCCCTGTGCCTGGGCCCAACCTCGGAGCTGGGCAACGCCCACGGCTCCGCTCCGTCTGGATACAGCCTGGGAAGATAAGGATCTCCCTCCGAAAATGGACTTCCAGGAATCTGCTAAGGGACCAAGCTTGCTACTCTTGCCCGAATCTGAGCTCCAGAGGTGGGCAAGCAGGGTCCCTGGCAGAGACTCCTGGCCACGGAGGGAAGTCCGTTTGGAGCTCGCTGGAAATTCTTAGCTGGCTGCACCCCCCTCATCCCACTTCCAGGCATGAGGCTGCATAGGAGGATACTTTATTTCCCTGGACGGGTTGGAAGATCCAGCAGCCCACTGAGGACTCTGGATCCCCCTAGCCGTCCAGGGAAGTCACAGGTATGTGCATTTTTTACATGTTTTAAATTATACATTTATTTTTGTTTATTATTTTACTGTGCCCAGCGCTCAGCGCTGGACTGCCTTATGCGTGCAGTCCTGGACTGCTGGGTTCAGTGCTGTGGAGCTGGGGGCGCGGGGAGCAATGCTCCCAGTCCCCAGCGGTCACTGCACACTTCCCCCGGTGCCACGCACCGGGGGTTAACCAGCCACTGCCACACAGGGAGCCGGCTAGCCCGGTCCCCCCTTCATATGACGCTTAGCGCTGCTGTCCAGGACAGCGACTTCCTGCTGGCCTGGAGCACTGGGGCGCCGGGAGCGCTGCTCCCGGTCCCCAGCAGCCAGCACCTAGCTCTGCCATTTCCGGAGGCTGTAGAGCAACACACAGCCCCCTGACGCAGAGCATCTCGCCGGGTAGCTGGGGCGGCGGGAGCTGCTCTCCCAGCCCCCCAGGCCTGCCCTCCGCTGCCTGGCCGCAGTAAGCAGCCGGTACAGAGGGACCAGCGGCGTCCCTGTGGAGCTGGGACGCCGGGAGTCACACTCCCGGGTCCCAGCGTGGACCACAGAGTGGCTCCATGCACTCCGGTCTCCCCTGGTGTGGCACACCGGGGGTTACCTATCCCTGCCGCCAAAGCGGCAGAGAAATACAGTTTTAAAACATTTTAATTACAACACTCTGCGCTTAGCGCCGCTATTACATTTCAAACATGGCGCCTAGCGCCCATAATACATTCAAAAAATGGTGCCGCAGCAGAGGGGGTTAACCCCTTCAGTGCCACGGCAGCCATTAACCACGTGTGGCCATCCTCCGGCCACAGGACCCTTACCCCCCCACATGTGTAATGCCCTAGGCAGGTGACATTTTATACAGCATGACATCATCACTTACAACATGAAGTCTTGTTCCCAGCAGGGCTGGTCCCCTCTCACAGTCACAGTCGTGCTCTTCACATTTTGCACCTTTAAGGTCACGTAGGTATTGAATTTATCTGGCAAAAAGAAAAAAACAAAAATAGTCGTCACTATGTGTAATATGGATCATTTCCACCCACCTCCCAACATACACCCTGATCTCAGACAGTGACCCCCTTAGTGCGCACAGGTAAGGTCCGGAGATGGCCCAGTTAGGTACAATGTATTGCCCGTACAAATGGGGCTTTAAAAAGAGGGAACACGGCAACTGTATTGTGAATAATTTATATAATAGGGAAAGACCGGACAAGTTTCTGTACAAATAAACAATTAAATTAAGTAAATATCAAATAGAAATCATCTTATAAGATATTGCATAAGCTTTTTGTTTCCTAAGAGTGAGATTCCCCAGTGGCAGCGTCTGTGCGTTTACGCAGACAATCCGGAATAATACTGTTCAGCACATAAGTAATTAGGAAGACTACCAACGTCCCATAATATTACACCGCGGTAACGCAGTTTTAGTCAGATAAGCGCTAAAAACTGTACCTAATGGATGGGAGAGTGGGGTCTCCGCGCTCTGCTGGTATTTTGGAGTATAAAATACCAAACTGCTTGAAGTTCAGCAATATAAAATATAATTATAATTATCTGATGCGTTTTACAATCGAAGCGAATTATCTCAGCAGGACGCACAACACTGCTCGCATTAATACCGGGTGTTTAAATCCCTTTTAAACCACAACATAGTTGCTAAAAACAACAACTTCTCAAAATATATATCTTTATGTTGTATATGAAATAGGATATATACTTTCCAGTTTCTTCAACGACAACCATATAATAATCAACAAAATCATCATCGTGTCACAGATTCATCCGTTCATCATAAAACACAATGTGACCAAACCTATAGTTTTCTTATTATGGAAATATTTCGATTTCGGTTATTAGGTAGGACTATTTTTGGTACTATTATTTTTATGGGCGTTTGTGGTTTGTTTTTTGGGGGGGTTAGGGTTTTATTTTTTGTGTTTTATTGTTTTTCTCTTATTATGATTAAAAAAAAAAAAAAAAAAAATCTTATAAACTTAATTTAAAAAAGAATGTAACAGGCAGGCGACGAGACCACTACAATCACAAGAGATAAGACTGTACCACCGATATCTGTATCCGATTGTAGCAGTGGGTGGTCCCAGCTCATCTATAAGGATAAAGGGTCTACCACACATCATATAAAAACTAAAAACAAACTTCATCTAACATCACAATATCCCATATAGGAATGTAAATCACTATGACACCATGCAAAAAGTCTCTTTTCCTGGAAGAGCAAATAAATAAAGGATTACCCGGCCTAGAGCGTACCCTTCGGTAGGTCACAGAACTATTATTTTTTATATACATACACACTTCTAATGTCCAATATTCTTGGAAGGAGGCACTCACCACTCCAGTTTGGTATTATATCATTTATTAAAATGGTTCATAGAAGCTGTGATCCGCCATATATTGTAATTTGCCAACGTTTCGGTTCTAACTGTGAACCTTTCTCAAGACTGGGGTTGACGTCTAATTAGTATTGAAAGACATCAACCCCAGTCTTGAGAAAGGTTCACAGTTAGAACCGAAACGTTGACAAATTACAATATATGGCGGATCACAGCTTCTATGAACCATTTTAATAAATGATATAATACCAAACTGGAGTGGTGAGTGCCTCCTTCCAAGAATATTGGACATTAGAAGGAGATCTACTGGATCTTGAAGTGATCTTGTGGAGCACCCCTTGTTGCATAATCTAGATGTATGAATATTATTATCATATATTATTATGAATATATTATCATATATGAATATTATTGGAACCTGATTTTCCTTCCTGGCACTCATCAATATTCTTTTGTTGAAAAATAGATGTTTAAATAGTGACGACATTTTTGGACAGTGGCTTCTCTTTTCCTTTTGGACTTAGGAGTATTGATTCCATTTGACTTTAAGTGGGAAGATGGCACAAGGAGGAATTGCACTGTTAGATGATGGACTACTCTCCCAAGCACAGTGTGGAGCAATCTCCTTTACAGATGAGGAGCTTGAAAAAGGTTCTGTTCGATAAATTAGACTTCCATTCACTACCAGCCGAAACATCAGCTGACTTGTTTTATAGGCTGCTAAAGCTCCGTAGGACAGAGAGGTTGATTTATTACTACACGGTCAATTTCGTTCCGAGTATCATCGTAGGAAGCAGATACCAAGAGGGTTCCGTATTCATAATATTCTGACCTTGGGAAGAAACAACCCGGTATTCTGTAGTATGTGGTGCGGGATCCTCAACAAGTGTTCTCTGGACTCAAGGATAGTCGTTATTGAGGAGGTTGGCAAAGAGTTGCAGAAAGTAAAAGTGGAAGTAGAACAACTGAATTTTACCTATTTACCCACATTGAGGGAAAACAAAAGTTCAAATTGGCTGGAACGATTACAGAACCAAGTCGATACTTACAAGAAGGATCTTACTGCCTTCAAGGAGGAAAAAACTGACCACGGTGACAATGGATTACCAAAAAAATCACACTGTCTACAGATGGTTGGTTGGAAACAAAAACACAGGAAAGACCAGGCCGCCCGAATAGAGGGTATAAACATAGGCGCGTACCCCGCTTCCCAACGGACTCAGGATCTTCTCTGTTGCCCTCAGATACGGAGGTGAATGAAGGCGTACAACCCAATAAAAAAAATGTTTAGATCGAGGTACAGATCAGGAACCAACCTACCCAGACCCCGGAAAATTAAGAATCATTGGCCGCATCCGTAGAGGGTAGGGATTAAGAAATCAAGGCCGCAGGAGGCGGACCCAAGTACTGTCTTTAACCTACGTGATGTACTTCTAAGTGAACCAGAGATTAAACTTTTGGCTAAGGGGTTAACGCTTGTACCTACATACAGATATAGTAGTTTTGAGAAATCTATCGATTTATACAAAATTGGCAGAACTATGAGGTTAAAGAGTTCTTCTCTTGTGATGTGGGTACACCTAAAGCAAAACATTTTTTATAAAAGACCTTCAGACTTTGAGCCACCTTCAACCAATGCAAGCTTGAGAACTTACCTAAGGTTGGTGAACAATGACATCAATTCTAACAACACATCTAAAATCTATGATTATTTACCTTCTTTACCCTTCTTATGAAAAGATGGCACTATGGAGACTGAGACACAACCCACATATTGTTATCAGGCCAGCCGATAAGGGCAGGGCCATAGTTGTCCAAAATTAGGTAGACTATGAAGTGATGAAACTATAAGAGGATACACATGTATGCGAGACTGGAAACCAAAACCGGTCAATGAAATAAAAAGAGAAATAGATTTTGTCTTAAAAAAACGCCCTAACTCGAGGTTGGATGAAGATTAATACAATGACTTTAATGACATCATAATGTACACTTTTTCACCACTTTAGTATATATATATATATATATATACACACACACACACACACACTACGTAGCACTTCTTAGACTTGTGACTATAACCTCTTACTTATGTAGGACTTCACACACAGGAGTTTTATATTTCTTTAACCATGACTTGTAATTTCACATTAGTGTGATGCCATGGGGAGGTTCTACTGGGTTGGGCTGGGGGGGGGATGGGGTCACCTGCCCTGTACTTATTCCATAGGAGTGTTAGGGACCTGCCTGATAAGAGGTCACCTGGATGCGGTGGGCAGGCCCATAATTATGGTCATTATTATGCCAAGAACCTCTTTGATGCAATTTAGTGTGCATAAATTTGCCACATACGCAGCAATTTCTGGAGTAAGGTCAGACCAGTTGTAATTGTGCGTGAGGGTCCGATGTTACTCTATGTTCCTGATGTATACACAGGACTGCGAGGTATTACGGATGTGAGATAGTGGTAGTGGGTGTCTCTATGCTGGCTGAGTGATGGCTTTGCGATTGCAGTCATTAGCATATTTTCAGTAGCAGATCTGCGCGCATAATCCCAGCCGTGATCGCCAGAGTGATCCGTAATGAATCGGGCCCAATGATTGCAGTGTCAGGACGCCCTATCCTGTTGAAAGAGGCCGCTGCCAGCAGGGGGCACTGTTACCATGAAGGGTTGTGCTTGTTTGCAGCAATGGTTAGGTAGCTGGTACGTGTCACAGTAACATCCACATGAATGGCAGGAGCCAGGGTTTCCCAGCAGAACATTACCCAGAGCATCACACTGCCTCTGCCGGCTTTCCTTCTCCCCCCATCCTGGTGCCATCTCTTCCCCAGGTAAACGACGCACACGCACCCGGCCGCCATGCGATGCAGAAGAAAACGCGATTCATCAGACCAGGCCGCCTTTTTTCTCCATGGTCCAGTCCTGATACTCACGTGCCCAATGTCAGCGCTTTCTGCGGTCCTCTGATCAGTCTGCGGATACCCAGCCCCATATACAGCAAGGTGCGATGCTGTGTGTGTTCTGGCACCTCTCTCATAGCCAGCATTCACTTTATCAGCAAATCGTGCCACAGTAGCTCTTCTGTGGGGTCTGACCCTGTCGTCTCGCCATCACAATTTATCCCTCGCTCAGATCCTTACACGTGCCCATGTTTCCTGCTTCCGACACATCAACTTCAAGAAAAGAGTGTTCACTTGCTGCCCAATATATATCCCACCCCTTGGGGTAGATGTAACCACCAAAGCGGCATCAGCGCATGCTATGTGTGCTGAAACAGCTCCCCCCCCCATGTATGATTGGGAGAGCTAGGTGCCCCTGTTATTATCGTCGCTGCTATCTACAAGTTAGCAGCGCCGATAGCCTGGGCAATGTATGAACGGTCAGTTCATCTGACCATTGCGCCCGCTGCAGCTATTGCTATTGACAGTTGTAGCCTGGCGATGCCCTATACCCACAGTAGGGCTAGCGCTGTCCCTGCTGTGGTGGCTGCTGTCTCCACGCTGGATCTTGCGATACTTGCGAGATCCCGCGCATGCTCAGTGGAGCCAGCCGGGAGTAAGACAGCGGATCAGCACTAGGCTGATGCTCTAGCTGGGTTCACTGGAGGGGGGAGCGCTCCGGCCCATGAGATGTTCTTACACCTCACCGTTAGTGCTTCCTGCTTCGCCTCAGTAAAGAGGCGAAGCATGAAGAGTCATAGCGGCACGATACGTGCCGCTATAATACATCTCCCCCTGTCTGGTGCCTTTGTAACAAGATAATCTGTGTTACTCACTTCACCTGTCAGTGGTTTTAATGTTATAGTTGATCGGTGTACACCGTTCAAAACAGTTTAAACTGCGGTTTGCTGGGCGTACAGTCCTATCTTAAAAAAATAAAAAATCAGTCGGCCATTATACACGTATTATTTATACGGTCACTCGCTCCAATGCACACTCCATAAAATCAAAAGTGTTTATACTTTAATCAAAATGTTCCAGGGAGACAATTCAACTACACAGCGATGCCGCCATTTTGTCTCACACACATGGAGGGGTGCAGTAAAATTGGCAATGTAACAGCTACCGCATAAGTCCGCGTCGGATATGTGCGCAGTCAAACATCAATGCTCGGTGGTAAAATCGCCTAAAAATTAACTGATTCCCCCCCTCCCTGAGTCAATTTTCAGTGGTCTTGTAATTTAATTATCACATTGCGGCTCACACTTACATTTCACGATAAATGTAACATAACAAGTGGCACAAATTAGTTTTATTATTATCGCAGTTACATTCAAACTTCACTGCTGGTAAAGTGTGCGCAGGTTATACCGGATAACCCCCATACATACACCGCTACCTACTGGTAGAAGCGATAGCCAGCGCAAAATGTGCTTATGGTCAAGGTTCTTATTCGCTTTCTGAATAACCGTTACACTCAGCACCAATAAGGTTTGAAGGATATTTGCTTTTTAATAAATCACTGATCTTATTATTATACAGCAGCACTGCCTCGCGTATATCTAACTGGGGGGATACTGGTAGCTGGACAGCGGCTCCTCCGCACACCAGTGTCTTCTGTAATCACCAAAGCCAGAACTTAATCTACACTCTGAAAGTTATTTAAAAATCTCACACACATTTGCAAATCTACCTCTACCCCTGTAAGTTAGATGGTAACGATGAGATGTATTCAGTATCCTGGCAGTCAGAACGCCGACGGTCACAATGCAGAGAGCGGCGTCCCGAATGTCAGAATACCGACAGACCGCGGAGGTAAGTATTAGGGTTAGAGGCAGGGTTAGGCTGCGGGAGGTTAGGGTTAGGTGGAGGGTTAGGGTTTGGCTGTGGGAGGGGAGGGTTAAGGTTGGGTTACAGGAGGAGAGGGTTAGGGTTAGGCTGCAGAAGGGGAGGGTTAGGGGGAGGGTTAAGCTGTGGGAGGGGAGGGTTAAGCTGTGGGAGGGGAGGGTTAGGGGGAGGGTTAAGCTGTGGGAGGGGAGGGTTAGGGGGAGGGTTAAGCGGAGGGTTAAGCTGTGGGAGGGGAGGGTTAGGAGGTGGGTTAAGCTGTGGGAGGGGAGGGGAGGGTTAGGGGGTGGGTTAGGCTGCAGGAGGGGAGGGTTAAGCTGTGGGAGGGGAGGGTTAGGGGGTGGGTTAAGCTGCGGGAGGGGAGGGTTAGGGGGTGGGTTAGGGTTAGGCTGCAGGAGGGGAGGGTTACGGTTAGGCTGCAGGGGGGTTGAGGGTAGGGTTGGGGTTATAATGATTACGAAATCCCAATTGGGATCCTGTAACCAACCCGTATCTATAGCTATACAACCTATTCATTATTAGAGGAAGGTATTAGTGCCATGAATCTATATCCAACAGCAGGAGGGAGCACATACAGAGCTGGATACACTGCTGATAACCAGCAGGGGAGAAGTGACCACACCCTGTATACATCACTGACCCCCACAGGAGGTAACACTAAAAATACTGAAAATAGAAGCCAAGAATAATGAGACGCTGAGCAGCAGCTACTGACATGTGGGGGGGGGGGGGGCGATGGGACGGATTACTGGGCACCAGCCAGCCATTTGTCCTTACTACTGGAGGACGGACACCGGGCATAGAAATATATTGTATGAGAGGCACAGGCACAATGCCACTTACCTCATCACCAGAGAGGGCTGCACCCTAGTGTCTATGAGGCCCCCAGAGGGCACCACCTAACTGGCACTGCCATTCCTGCTAACACTTCTACAGGTGTAACACATCCCTCCATGCCCACACACGAGCTCTGCCCGAGCCCGGCCATCTCCTCGCATTCAGCATTAATATTCCCGCTGACAATCACAAACCCCAATTCCCGCCAGAGACGTGGGTTTGGTAAATCCAGACGATCGTCTTCTCAGTCAGTGACCGCGCAATGAGGAGATGTACATGCATGAAGATCACATTTTGCAGCCAAATAAAAGTAATTTAGTGCTTTCATACAGGTCACCGAAATCTAAATCTAACCCCTTCCACTGCGAAGGGAACCTCCAACCCATTTCTCACAGGATTTCTGTAACAATTGTACAAATGGAGTTTGTGTATGACGAGTCACATCAGCAGCAGCGAGGACGGCCTCCAGCCGAACCGCCGTGTGGTCGGAATAGATGGACCGGTGGTGAATATGAGAAGATGTTGGGATGGGTACGGCACATGGGGACAGCGGTAAACTGAACCTGCCAGATGTAAAGCATCCTAACCGTCGCCCTGAGAACTTGAACGAGCAATTAGTAAGGGCTCATGTTGCGTCGGAGATCACAATGGATAATTTATGCACGTCCACGTAACGGAGTTTAAACGGTCAGACACACCTGTGGTTTTTTTTTACCTCGCCCCCCCCCCCCCCCCCCCAAACGCTGACTACCTGTCACTCACTTCGCAAATGGGTTCTCTGTTCGTACAGAATCACAAGACAATCCCAGCGCGTGCACAGTGTGACGGACACGTACGCTACAGCAATAAAAATAATCGCTTGTACTGTGTAAAAATCGCCAGTGTACATTTCTAAATCAGGCCCCTAAGTGCAGAGCGCAAAATATCTTTTCATTACAGTTATTAGGAAGAAAGACGCGATAATTCCCACATATGGGTCATTACTGGATGTACATACAGTACCTTTACATCTTACTATTACTGAGCGGGTTATTGTTCTGGATTATTTGTCCTAATACTTCGATTAATCACATATTAGGACTTTGTGAGGACTAGATGAAAGAATTATGTCCCTATACAGTGCATACGGAAAGTATTCACAACGCTTCACTTTTTCCACATTTTGTTATGTTACAGCCTTATTCCAAAATGGAATAAATTCATTTTTGTCCACAAAATTCTACACACAATACCCCATAAGGACAACGTGTAAAGATTTTTTTTTAGATTTTTGCAAATTTAATTGAAAAAAAATAACTAAGAAATCACATGTACATAAGTATTCACAGCCTTTGCTCAATACTTTGTTGATGCACGTTTGGCAGCAATTACAGCCTCAAGTCTTTTTGAATATGATGCCACGAGCTTGGCACACCTATCTTTGGCCAGTTTCGCCCATTCCACTTTGCAGCACCTCTCAAGCTCCATCAGGTTGGATGGGAAGCGTCGGTGCACAGCCATTTTCACATCTCTCCAGAGATGTTCAATCGGATTCAAGTCTGGGCTCTGGCTGGGCCACTCAAGGACATTCACAGAGTTGTCCTGAAGCCACTGCTTTCATATCTTGGCTGTGTGCTTAGGGTCGTTCTCCTGCTGAAAGATGAACCGTCGCCCCAATCTGAGGTCAAGAGTGCTCTGGATCAGGTTTTCATCCAGGATGTCTCTATACATTGTTCATCTTTCCCTCTATCTTGACTAGTCTCCCAGTTCCTGCTGCTGAAAAACATCCCACAGCATGATGCTGCTACCACCATGATTCAATGTAGGGATGGTATTGGCCTGGTGATGAGCGGTGCCTGGTTTCCTCTAAATAGAACGCCTGGCATTCACGCCAAAGAGTTCAATCCTTGTCTCTCATGGTCTGAGTGTCCTTCAGGTGCATTTTGGCAAATTCCAGGCGGGCTGCCATGTGCTTTTTACTAAGGAGTGGCTTCCGTCTGGCCACTCTACCATACAGGCCTGATTGGTGGATTGCTGCAGAGATGGTTGTCCTTCTGGAAGGTTCTCCTCTCTCCACAGAGGAAGGCTGTAGCTCTGACAGAGTGACCATCGGGTTCTTGGTCACCTCCCTGACAAGGGCCTTTCTCCCCCAATCGCTCAGTTTAGAAGGCCGGCCAACTCGAACTTCTTCCGTTTACGGATGATGGAGGCCACTGTGCTCAATGGGACCTTCAAAAGCAGCAGATATTTTTCTGTACCCTTCCCCAGATTTGTGCCTCGAGACAATCCTGTCTCGGGGGTCTACAGACAGTTCCTTGGACTTCTTGCTTGGTTTGTGCTCTGACATGCACTGTCAAGTGTGGGACCTTATATAGACAGGTGCATGCCTTTCAAAATCATGTCCAAACAACTGAATTTACCACAGGTGGACTCCAATTAAGCTGTAGGAACATCTCAAGGATGATCAGTGGAAACAGGATGCACCTGAGCTCAATTTTGAGCTTCATGGCAAAGGCTGTGAATACTTCTGTACATGTGATTTTAGTGTGTTTTCTTTTTTTTTTTTTTTTTATTAAATTTGCAAAAAAAAACTTTAAACGTTGTCATTATGGGGTATTGTGTGTAAAATTTTGAGGACAAAAATTAATTTATTCTATTTTGGAATAAAGCTGTAACATAAGAAAATGTGGAAAAAGTGAAGCGTTGTGAATACTTTCCGGATGCGCGGTATATAAAAGCGAGATATATTTTCTGTTTCATAAGACCATACAAGTGTAACACCAACTGCTTAAGGCAACATAATACAGTAGATTACCGCACACATTGTATCAGGGTCAAGGCTCAAGCATTATTCCCAGACGATAACCCTGAAACCTCCTGCAATCCATTTCTCTGCCACTAGATGGCACTTTAGGAGAACCATGCAACACAGACCAGATGAACGGAGCTTTGCGAGTCGGATTACTATAGTCCCATCACAATTTAATGAATAAAAACATTTCAAGAATGCATTTTAAAACCATTAAAACAACCCACATGCAACAGGGAGACACCGCAGCACCGTCATCCTGTAATTACGCTGCACCCTGCTCAGCCTGACAGCCCAGGTCTAATCCTTCTACCCTCTACTGGGGATCAGGAGAGCACTCAGCCTGTGGTCAGATCCTACTGTCAGTCTGAGACTAGAGTGTTGCCATCTAAGCCGAGCTGTAACACAGATTCATGGCAGCGATGGGGTTAAACCAGCACAGGGTAGCGGATGGGGATTAATGTATTAGCAGAAAGCTGCAGATCCCTGGGAACAATTGTACAGAATTATTCCTCTTATCCTGCGTATAGGCCCTGTGTCTATCTTTTAGCTCAGAGAAGTCATCTTTCATCTGAGGACCACCAACCACCCTGACATTCACTATCTAGGACAGCTGAAACTTCTCCCCATACATTCAGCCCACAGCGACATGCGTCAGGAGATATCAGCCGCGCTCCACGTTAACCAGTCGTGTGCGGTTACAGGACAGGAGGGAGTTTGAATGGGGACATCTGGTTGGGATAACAATCTGCAATCCCCCCCCTTACCATCTGCCATACAGATGCGCTCAGTTACATTGTGGCTGTTCACGCCACAAATGTATGCAGGCATCGCGCCATGCGTTTGCTCGCGACTGCATACACCACGCTACGGTGCGCACTGTGATCACACTATGCATTCCTACTAGAGACCGTGATCTCAGAGGCCTGATTCACACCCGCACGCTAGAGGCGTATGCATATTCGGCAAGGCAGGCGATCGCACGGCAAGGCATTAGCACGCCCACTATGTCTTAGCGTGCGATCACATTGTGTATGCAGGCGCCCACTAATACACGTCATGTCCAGGAAGTGTATGCAACCATCGGTGCGATCGAGCACCATCGGATGAGATGCCATGGAACACGCCTATAAACTACAGTGTGTACAGAGAGGGGGACACTTACCTGGGGGGCCCTGAAGTTTGGCCTTTTTAACTGTAAGAGAAAAAACAAAAACAAAGTTAATACATAAAACACAAAACGTCTTCTAAAATATTGATAAGCGTTTAAATAAACGGACACAGCAGAAAAATACAGAGACTCCTCTATAATCATGTGGACCTGCATTCATAGCTCATGTGTGCACACAGGGGGCTCCTATATACATGACTCGTAAATGTGAAAAGGGCCCCTTCTACCTAGTAAGGCGCCCTAATCTCAGGTCAGGGCACCATGGGTGGAGGGTTCAGGTGGGCATACGAAGCAGGAACACCAGTGTCGTCAATGGCAAGAACGGAGCTTCCCCCCACTCATTACTTTGTTCCCACATCTGCAGAAATCCCGATAATCACTGCATGCATGGCGAGTCTGGGGAACCGCGGCCTGACATTAATCACTGTATGCATGGCGAGTCTGGGGAACCGCGGCCTGACAGTTTGGAGGAGTTCTCAGATTATTTTCTCTGGGATACAAAATAAAAGGACTATTCTTACTCGGAATTGGTATGAAATACCGTCGGCCGCATGGCTGGTGGCTCGATTCCAGTCAGCTGCAGCCCGACAGAAGCAGAGTGCGATGCAGCGGAAGCCCGACAGCGCTGGAAATCCCGATCGTGGATAGGTAAGTATCCACTAACCTAACCCCCCTAACCCTAACCCTCCTTAGGGGTGCCTAACCCTAACTTCCCCCCCAAGTGCCTAACCCTAACCACCCCCTTCCCCGCTGCCTAAACCTAAGTCCCCCGGGGGGGTGCCTAACCCTAAACCTCCCTCCCCCTAGCCTAACCCTAACCCTCCCGAGGAGGTGCCTAACCCTAAGTCCCCCCCGGGAACCCTAAACCTAACCCTCCCCCCCCGCGGCTGTCCGCTCGTGGCGCCCAGCATCACTACGCTCGCGATGCCGGGCGCCGGTCTCCCGGCGTCGGGGAAATGCGGGCGTCTACATCTAGACGCCCGGCATTTCACCCTTGCCGGGATAAGACAGTCGGGAAGCCGGCTTCCGGTATTTAGGCAGTCGGCTTCCCGATTGCCTCCCTCGTACTCAGGGCCTGATTCAGTAAGGATCGTTATTGCAGCTCGTAATCGCACACAGGTCTGCTGCAAAAATATGCTAATGGATGCTATCGCAATACCGTCACACTGAGGGCATAGAGACCCCCACTGCCTCCCACTACTGCTATCTCACATCCGTAATACCTTCCAAACTTCCATAATCATCAGTAACATGGAGTACCATCAGCCCCTCGCGAAGAATTACCGCAGCCCTGACCTTACTTAAAAATTGCTAACCTTGTTACACACAGTAAGTAATCACGCAGCGTACGCAAATCGCAGTGGCTAATTTATGCACGCCCCTGCAACAGCGTTCAAACAGATACAAGCCTGCGTTTCTCTGACCACTCCCCCAAACGCTCACTCTGCGATGACTCTGTGGTCTGTGTGATCGGTAATATGATCGCAGTGGTGCCTTCGCACACTGCGATGCATTCGCAGAACGCAACAATCGGCCGTCTGTGTACGCTTTAGCAATAGCGAAACCTTAAAATGCGTATCCACTTGACGACTGTGAAACGAGCGTACGATTACGACATTGTAATTGCGCAGTTGTTTCACATTCTGATATGCCTACACTGATCTGCATACACTGAATGAGCGTTCAATCATCCCCGATTGTTCGGGCGATAATGGATGTCAAAAACGACCAGCAGGCACGCGCATCGCTGGTCGTTTTTGACATTAAACTGGCCGATTTGCGGCCAATTAACAATCGATTGAACGTTAACGATGTCGTTATCGCTCAATCGCCTTGTTTAATCGCGAAGTGGATACGCACCATTAGTGTTGGACCTGAAGAAACAAAAACTTCTAGACCAGAAGACTTGGAGCCCTGTGTATTAGAATCCTCTCACTGCACATCACCCCGACAGTACAGTAAGGCATCGCTTCTGCCTAAACTTTTCACCCGAAATCTCGTTAGCTACGGGTAAAAGCCAACTCTAATCCGCTCCCTGGCTGCCCAGTGTTAAACCCAAGGCCCTGCCGACTACCCTGCAATCGTGATGCTAAATAAGCTGTAAGGAGGAAACAACCGTGGTCACCAGCGAAGAGGAGCTGCAGCAGCTACACCCAGGACTAAGAAGCCCCAAGTGCCCATGACTACAAAACTACACTAAGTGGCCCATTTATCAGTGAACACAAACTTAATGCGATCTGGGCGCCATATTAGCATTACAGTAGGCGATCATATCGGCCAAGAGCACCCGCAGGGAGGGACAGGGGCTCCGAAAGGAACCCGTCCCCACAATGTGCATGGAGTGAAGTGATTGCGTCACTGGGTTCTTTACTCCTGTGCCAGGACTCCGGCAGATGTGCGGTCTACTTCACATTCCGGAGTTTGGTAAATCCAACAGCAGCCACAAGCCCCCATAGGTTTCTACGGGTTGGGTATAGGATCCCGGCTGTCAGGAAGCCAGCTGTCAGAATACAGACAACGGAATCCCGACAGTCACAATCCATACAGTGGAAGGTAAGTTCCCTACACGAACCCTTACCCCTAACCCTGCCCGTTGCCTAAACCTAACCCGTCCCCCTTAGTGCCTAAACCTAACTTCCCCCCCAGTGCCTACCCCTAGCCCTTCCCTCTTAGTGCCCAATCATAACCCTCCCTCTAGTGCCTAACCCTAAACCTAACCCTCCCCTGATACTTACCTTTGGGATGCTGGCGGTTGGGATTCTGGACCCGGGATCCCAACACTCTGCCGATATTTAGACCATCGGAATCCCGTCTGCCGGGATACTGACTAGATCCCGGTTTCTACGGAGGGATACTAATTATTTTCAGTTATCCCCCCCAAATACGGGTGTTTTTTGAGAAATATTCCGCAAATAGTTAATAACTGGGCCCCTAAGAAACAAAAACTGCAACATTTACACATCCGGACCTTGAAGCAGGCTCTCTGTAGTGGCGGAACATAGGCGAGTATCTCTGATCTAGCACGTCCGACAATCATGAGACTCACACGGTAACCATGTATCAATGGGCACAAACTTTCCAGATCAGATTATAGTACTTCCAGTTCCAGCTGTCACACAATAAACCACGTCAGAGAGTCAGTAAATATTGTACAGCTCCAAGGCGAAGATCAACGTGTGACGCGATCTCTAAGGTCGGTCAACAATTCCACGTAGAGTATTACAAGGAAATGATCTTATTAAGGGCAGCGAGCCAGCAATACTGTCTGCTCAGGTCAGGCCGTTGTGATACAGGCTGCTCAGAGATGTCTGACTGAGATCAGGATATGTGACATTTATCACACGGACCCAGAGAAACAGGAGAGATGGGAATATACCTGCTGGACGCCAGTAACGGATAAGTAACAGGGAGAATAGAAGACCACTTGGGACAATACCAAAATTAACTTTTAAGACTAAGAGTCGTATTCAATTAGGAGTGAAAAGCCGAGATCCGCAAAAAAGTATCGCCGATTTTGCAAACTAGTGAAATAAGGTTCTGGGGGTGCACTAAGAAGAGATCAAGTGTTTTTGGGATTGCAAATGCTTTTATGATGGTGGAAATTCCCAATTATTAAAACTGCACTTTAGAGACATTAAAATATGCTCGCACCCACTTTCAGGTACCCAAAATTTGGCAGGACTACTTATTTTCTCCAAAATAAACTGCTTTATGCCATTCCTCCCCACTTGTGCAAAGACGCTAATTAGAGGCAATTGTGCAAACTTATGCACCCCAAAAAGTTGTATTACAGCTAATCGGGCACTACTACGTTGATCCCCAATGTTTCTGCATCTTTCTGGAGGGGGGGTGGGGGTGTTGGGTTCAGGCTCATTTCCCCGATTCTGACACCACTTTTCACCTGTCCCGACTTCGCGTGTCTCAGTTTTCGCGGTTCTTGTAATTGAATAGGGCGAAACGCGGGTACGCACACAATAAGTTTCCGCGGCTAAAATATGCGATGTAGGCGAAAAGTCCGGCATGCAAAACTTTATCGTGCACGCGAAACTAATTGAATACAGGCCTAAGGGGGGAATACAATTGTTTTGTGCACGCCTATAAGTAATGGGCATCCAAAGGAGCAATTCAGTTGTTGCTCTAGGGATGGCCATCGACCATCTGTAGTTACCAACCATCAGTCTGTGGCTTCCTGCTGCCTCCATTCCCCTCCTCACATCATGTCACTGCCTGGTCACATGCAGCTCTGTCCTCACTAACACATCACTCATCTCCTGATATACTCTGTGCTGCTGGGGGACCCTGCTCCTCCCACTATATAACTCTAAGTCTGAGGCTTCCTGCTGCCTCCATTCCCCTCCTCACATCGCAGAACGAGTCACGCGTACGTACGGGCCAGATATATCTGTACTGTAACAGCAGGGCACTACCAACCTGCGACATCTGACCTCTCCTGTACTCCCGCACAGCGCACTCAGTTTACTTTTGGTAATTTCCGAGCGAATCAGGACAAAATCCCATTATGTCAATTTGTCAGAGCGTTTACTGACGGCAGCTGTCAGAGGCCGCCTTGACCTACGGGAGGGACATGGCTGACAGTGTACGTGGAACAGGGCGCCCCCCATCCTTGCATATAATCAGCGTGTCACGCAGAGATCTAACACAAGGAAACTGCAGAGGGAATCTCACTAATGATACTGGAGCAGGCCGGAAACCGGGAAAATACACAATAGAGCGTTGTGTGCAGCTCCTCGTGTCACAGGTAAGAGCGTGTTTTCACAGTGTACACAATCGTACATCACAGCAAACAAACACTTCTTCCCAGAAGTAACGCCAAATTCTCAGAATGCCAGAGGTTTAAAGTGAAACTGTCGGACCCTCGATGACCCACAAGAGTAAACAGAACACACACACACACTCTAAGGGATAGGTTTAATCTTGTGATACCGGTCACTGGTCCTCCTCTGTTACACAGTCTGACAGTCCCTGTGCCCCAAATCTAACCCTAGGACAGCAAAGGCGGTTACCATTGGCACTGATAAAGGGTACTCAGAGAATTGCCCATGGCCAGCTTTTTGCCATAGTCTAACTGGATGCACCTCTTCCAACGCGATTGCTGCAATAACTATTATTAAGCGGCATTGGTGGGGTGATCCACCCGAGGGATCGGTGCAAACTCAAACGCAAGTATTTTTATTATTAGGAAGGACCCCCACTCCTCCCCCAAAAACAGGACCACACATAATCCGCAACCACAAGACGGACCCTTAAGGGTACCAACTGAGTACAACCATCCCCAGATTATTGTGCGACAGTTCCGTTTCCCCATGAACAGGAATAGCTGTGAAGCTACATGCAAATGTCCCTGTGTGTACTCCTCGCAGAGCTGCAACACAATCCACTGTGTCCTTATTTACAGCGTCACCTGGGCAACCAGCTGGGAAAAGCCAGCACCTGCCCCGAGGTTCGTGTGTACACACAACAGGAGCCACTTCCTTGGCACACAGACAATCCCACTACTGCCAGGAAGCACCTTCATCCACGACAGATCTCCCAGCACGCACCGGCCATCAGCCTGGCACGGGGACGTCGCTGGTCTCGCTGGGCATTTGCACAGGAAGCAAGAAAGCATGATCCAAACTAAATCAACATCACAGCCGTGGGTGATTTATGGTCAATCAGACAGGACCTCGGCTTTGGCAGAGCGTAACCAGATGTTTTATAAACATACCGTATAAACTAATGTATAGTTAGTATATTTTATCGTTTTTAGACATTGCATTCATTACCCAAAAAGTACTAACCGTAAGTTTGCCATTTCTGGTTTACAATTAAAATAAATGATCAAACTACAAAATATTCAGCATCCATTATATTTATAAGTTATGCAGAAATGTAAATTGCATTTTGGTACAAGTGTGTGCAATAAGATACACTCTGCCTGCCGGTCACATTTACAGCCCACTGCAACGTCAACATGCGCCAGGATTATTGCCAGCATGCCGCATTCCCAAATGCCAGCGCACCCCCAGCATGCCGCATTCCCAAATGCCAGCGCACCCCCAGCATGCCGCATTCCCAATTGCCAGCGCACCCCCAGCATGCCGCATTCCCAATTGCCAGCGCACCCCCAGCATGCCGCATTCCCAATTGCCAGCGCACCCCCAGCATGCCGCATTCCCATTTGCCAGCGCACCCCCAGCATGCCGCATTCCCATTTGCCAGCGCACCCCCAGCATGCCGCATTCCCATTTGCCAGCGCACCCCCAGCATGCCGCATTCCCATTTGCCAGCGCACCCCCAGCATGCCGCATTCCCAAATGCCAGCGCACCCCCAGCATGCCGCATTCCCAAATGCCAGCGCACCCCCAGCATGCCGCATTCCCAAATGCCAGCGCACCCCCAGCATGCCGCATTCCCAATTGCCAGCGCAGCCCCAGCATGCTGCATTCCCAAGTGCTAGCGCACCCCCAGCATGCCGCATTCCCAAATGCCAGCGCACCCCCAGCATGCCGCATTCCCAAATGCCAGCGCACCCCCAGCATGCCACTTTCCCAAATGCCAGCGCACCCCTAGCACGCCGCATTCCCAAATGCCAACGCACCCCTAGCATGCAGCATTCCCAAATGCCAACGCACCCCTAGCATGCAGCATTCCTAATTGCAAGCGCAACCCTAGCATGCCGCATACCCAATGATTTAATAGAGTAATTTCTGTTGGGGCTTATTCACACTAGATCAGTTTCACAAATATTAGACTCAGGACAAGCAGACATCATCCCATAATGCACCTTAAGACGTTAGGGGCCTATATATTTGCCGACTTTCTGCACGATGCGACCAAAACCAGGAGGTTTTAGTCGGAACGTGCAGAAAGTCTGCAAGTGGATAGTCGGCAAGGACCAGTGATGCGCGTGCACGCTGGGTCCTTACCGACCCCGACTATCGAACATGCCCATCAACCTGACGACGGTCGTCAGGTTCAGCATGTTAATAGATAAGGAGGTTGTGGTGCCCGTACCCAAGCGACATGAAAGTATTAACGCTGGACGTTCAGACTTTCATGTCGGTAAATGGATAGGCTCCTTTACAGACAACCAGGACTCACTAATCCGGTCAGGACACCTCTCCCGTCATACTATGGCGCAGGGCGACTATCACCAGTATGTAGCTGTACACTATACACTACAACATGAATAGGGGGAGACCCTGGACAACAGGAACAAGCAACTGCTTAAGTCACCCCGGACTTTGCAACTGGCGGATCTGCAACAATTCCTAAAAAGGATGAAGAACCGAAGTGGGGGGACTTAGGGGGACCTTCCCTTCTGTTCCTAATATCAGCATTACCCCCTACATTCCCCACTCTCAGTCATGCCACTTCAATCTCCAAAGCTTCTCCAGGGTGTGCCCCTTCCTCACCCGATGCCACCAAAACTATCATCCATACAACCACCTTCTCACTAGCCACCTCTTCACATCTCACCACTTCAGTCCATCCTTACTCTGCTCCTCTGACTGCCACCGTATCTCCATCCACATTCCCTCGACTGCCACCTTATCTCCATCCACATTCCCTCCTGACTGCCACTTTATCTCCATCCACACTCCCTCCTGCACTCTCCTGTCCTCCTGACTGCCACCTTCTCTATCCACACTCCCTCCTGCACTCTCCTGTCCTCCTGACTGCCACCTTCTCTCTATCCACACTCCCTCCTGCACTCTCCTATCCTCCTGACTGCCACCTTCTCTCTATCCACACTCCCTCTTGCCCTCCTGACTGCCACCTTATCTCTATCCACACTCCCTCCTGCACTCTCCTGCCCTCCTGACTGCCACCTTCTCTCTATCCACACTCCCTCCTGCACTCTGCTGTCCTCCTCTGACCACCATCTCACATCATCCATGTCTACACTCCCTCCTGCCCTCCTCTGACTGGTGCCTCACCTCATCCATGTCCACTCTCCCTCCTCTGACCGCCATCTCACCTCATCCATGTCCACTCTCTCTCTCTCTCCTGCACTCTCAACTCATGACTGGCACTTCACCTCACCCATGCCCACTCTCCCTCCTGGCCTCCTCTGACCGCCATCTCACCTCATCCACTCTCCCTCCTGGCCTCCTCTGACTGGTGCCTCACCTCATCCATGCCCACTCTCCCTCCTGGCCTCCTCTGACTGCCATCTCACCTCATCCATGTACACTCTCCCTCCTGCCCTCCATGTAAGGTGTTGGTTACACTTTGTGGCGCCTAATAAATAATCAGAGAATGAGACCTCAGTGGTTTCCTTCATTATAACATACAGCTTAATTAACCATGTAATGGCTGCTCTAGAACCACACACAGACTCCTATACAGCACTGTATAACACCATGCAACAATAATCTAATGAACACACAAGGACAGTACATGGGAAGCCTAAAGGCACCTTCTCATCGCAACAAGGCAGCCTCCTACTAGCAAGGCAGCCTCCTACTAGACAACTTACTACACAGATCTCCAGCCTCCTCTATAAGAGAGTGACAAATGCCCCCCACATACAGGAAATAACACAGGGGCAGTCCTTGTAGAGAGTCCCTATCATTGGTGCATCTAGGAGAGTAGAACAGAGCTAGAACATTAGGACATAGGATCTTTAGGATAAATGGGTGATTTCTCCTGCACTCAGGGCCTGATTCAGAGCCGGACGCTATTTGCGCTCGCTCGTTCAGAAAAAAAGGGGTGGGTATTCAAATGAACCGTTCGCTCTTTGCGGTCTGTTCACGCCTCTAGGTCTGAACGAGCGAACAAAACTTGCGGTTGTTTTTTGGAAAACTACACCCCCTGGCCGCTCACATCCTACGTCATGTCCGCTATTTACTAGATTAATCGAGTACATTGTCCAGCGTATGAACTGCTCGCTATTCTTGTGGTTGGTTTTTTCTACCACAATCTATAAAATAACCAAGTGACGTGGTCAATGACGCTGCGGTATTAAATATGCACACCCATAAAACGCCCGTTTTGACCTTTAAGCACGCCTGCGTTCTGATCTCACTCCCCGTTTTCAAGCACCTTCCCCTGTTACCACCCACATACGCCTCCTCCTGTCACTCAAAATAGCAGGCATTCGCTATTTAGCAAACAAACGATTTTCGGCCGCACTGACTGGTTCGCGCATGCGTATTACGATCCGTACGCATGCGCAGTTGTGCAAACATCGCTCGGAACGAACGAGCGGCCGCTTACGAGCGGCTCTGAATCAGGCCCTCAGTAACTTCTCTTCATTTCACAAAGTCCAGATAACCAGATATAACTCAAACACTGCGTATTAGAGCTGCACATTGGGGGATTTTCAACAGAAGCCAGAGGACGATGTTCCTGCAGAGAATTAATTCATTATCGCCCTGTTAGGAGATAAGTGCCAGCAGTAGCAGCACATCAAGGCTGTGGATTAAAGGGGGGGGGGGGTGTACGTGGAAATCTATCCTAATGGCCGGGCTGACATCTGAAACATTCGGATAATCTGCTGCTATTTCCGGCTCCTATTTGCATATCACCGGGAAAGTCCTCATGGCAATGAGGAAGCAGCGGGGCAATCCCAGTATAAGCCGGTCACTAAGCTGCACTGGTGGGGAAGGGAGCTGCAGCTCGGTGCTGTGCTCAGAGGGTGACCCAGTATCAGTCACAGTATACACACCAGTCACATGCCACAAAATGCACAAAGCATGGGACCAAAGAGAGATACTTCCCGATGCACAGGTAATAAATGGTCTATACAGCCCCCCCACCCGCATTCACTGCACCATGGTAATCTCACAGGCAACGGATATTATTCACTTTGGCAGATATCCCAGATACGCAGCTGCTCCTCGCAGACCGGACAAACCAATATCCAGTCTTTCTATAGTATTCCTAATTACATCTATTTGTGCACATCGCCTCCTTCCTGAAACCAAAAAATAACGTAACGCGTCCAGGGGGCAGATTCGTATCCCGGGAGGTGCGAGACAACTGGGACAGATTTTCTTCACAACACTGGCGATGCTGTCATATGTATACATACCCCTGCACTCACTCTCCATAAACGGCGAATTTGCCGCTTCTGCACGCCACGCAATAACGCAGGTTCGGTATATTTTGCCGACATGCAACATGTCGACATTGACAGTCAACCTCGATGAAATTTAGACATGACTTGAATGTCGACAAAACCTTGCTGGTGGTCTAGGGGTGACACCTGGTATGGAGAGTCCGCGGACCCTCACCTGCTGCAGCCAAACCTCAACTCATCCATAGTACGGAATGGGTATGAAATACCGCCGGCCGCATGGTCGACTATTCGATTCCCGTCAGCGGCAGCCCGACAAGAGCAGAGTTAGAAGCAGCGGAAGCCCGACAGTGCTGGAAATCCCGATCCCCCCTAACCCTCCTTAGGGGTGCCTAACCCTAACTTCCCCCCCAAGTGCCTAACCCTAACCACCCCCTTCCCAGCTGCCTAAACCCAAGTCCCCCTGGGGGGTGCCTAACCCTAAGTCCCCCCCGGGGGTGCCCAACCCTCCCTCCCCCTAGCCTAACCCTAACCCTCCCGGGGGGAGTGCCTAACCCCAAGTCCCCCCCCGGGAGCCCTAAACCTAACCCTCCCCCCCCCCCCGCGGCTGTCCGCTCGCGGCGCCCGGCATCACTACGATCGGGATGCCGGGCGTCGCTCTGCCGGCGTCGGGGAAATGCAGGCGTCTACATCTAGACGCCCGGCATTTCACCCTTGCCGGGATATGACAGTCGGAAAGCCGGCTGCCGGTATTTAGGCAGTCGGGTTCCCGATTGCTTCCCCATAGTACCTATTCCTAACAGTCAGCAAATGGAGAATGTCTGCATTTCACATGTCGACACGTTCCACGTGGACAATTCAACAACGCTGACATCATAATCGTCGACACTGCGGTGTAACCATGTTCCAGCAACTGTAAGTTACACTGGAAAGCAGGCGCTGGTTTATATACATATATTTTGCCCTCTCCATACAGAGCAGTAAAACTTTGTAAGGAAAAGAGAATAAGAAACATTTTTTTTACTATTTCAAACAGATTTGAAACAAAACGGATGGTATCCCAGTCAGTGCGAGCAATGCGTTCAACAGTTCCTGGGATGAATGTCTGGAAATATTTTGCGCTATACGCCCACGAATAGCAGATTTTTGTTCATACCCTCTGAAGGTGCAAGTAGAAGTCTGCGCTAACTTGAGCCTTGGGGCTGGTCGGGGCATTACCACCTGCACTGGCAGCATGGCTTTCGGCACTTAAGCTGGAAAAAGCAGTTTGGCGCGACTAAGCCCTGGGAAATAGTCGTGTCAAAGTGCATCTCCCGACTTAAGGGTTTACAAAGCTCGGCCAATTGAATATCTCCAGGCACTCATCGCGGAGGCTTAAACTCGCGCTAAACTGAATTCCCCCCCAATGTGATTTACCGGAGAAGTTGCAGTAGAGTTTTTGCTATTTGGATTAGAGAACTCTCCCGCTGGTTTGTGAATTGTGAGTCTTCTAAATAAAAGAAAGAGCGTCTCAGGAGGCTTTCTAAATGTACACCGGGGACGGCTGATATAATCAGCGGCCACAACCAGAACATTACGTAACAGTTTCCATGCCATGAAAATAGCAGATGACCTCACGTACAGGAGTCCATGTTATTCACCTGCTGCGAGTCCCACGAGGAGAAGTAGGAAAATAAATGAACCATTGGGAGACAGCTCGCAGACATTATTACATGCATGGATCCTGCTATGTACATCCTGCAGTGTACAGCCAGTCAGGTTGTCGATGCTCCTCCTTCATGAAGTTGTCAAGGGAGGGACACAGACAACACTTAGCTAAAAATAAAGCTGAGGGGTGCAGCAATTAATCCGTACTGGTAAAGGGTGGAGAAATTACTTTAAAACTTCATAATTCATCTGAAAACTCTAATATTTGGGTAAAAAGTTCCTTTTAAACCCCAGATCTCTCATGGGTCAACGGCACATTGTGTAACAATTTCCCAGGCCTTTAGTACATCTCTGCTCTAGTATACAGTTTTCCTTGGTGCAGATATTCTGAATAAAGCCTCGCAATGTTCATACGCATCCATATGTACTTAGGGTAACCAGTAAGGTGGGTAGGACAATCATTCAGCAATGTATTCATGGGTGTCTTGGACACTGTGGGTCAGTGGTATATTAGGACCTCTCCCAAACTGCCTGAATAGTAAGAATGTCTTGTAGACGCATCACACCCTGCCCAACATAAATGGCTACAGAGCTAGCGTCAGTAATGGTCAGGGCAGGGCTAACAATGGGGTGGATGGAGATACAGCCACAGGCCTTCATATATAAATAGGCCCATCATTATGACAGCCATAAATCATACCGGAAGTCTAGAAATTGTATTTCTATTTTTATCACTAAATGATGTACTTTTTACACTTATACATACTTAGGGCTCTATTAAAAAATTGCAAAGAGCAGCACAAATACTTTCATCTCCAGATAGAAAGCATTGTGTGTGTGCTGGGACAGGCCCAGCGGATACGTCTGTCCTGGCGAGGAGATAAAGGAGCCCAGTGCCCATCACCTTTGCCAAAGATGGCAAGTGCCCTGTGCGCATGCACCTCCCGGCCAAAAGGGCGCAACACAGTATGGGAGAGAGCGGTCTGCTTATCTCCCCTGAGTGCGCACATCACTGCATCCTGGGATGCGTCAGAGAAGCTTCGCTTCATTCATTTTATTAAACAGAGTTAGCGCGCAGCCACCATTGATACCTCTGGTGGCCGCAGCGCAGTTATTAAGAGAAAAGAACAGGTGGAGAGAACAGCGATTTCACCTCACACTGCATTATTCTAAAGGGCTTCATTATACAAAGTGACAGTAAGTGCTGGAAAAGAGCTTTTATTTGGTCTACTACATAGACCACTTAGTGCAAAGGCATATAAGCCAACATGGCACTGGTAACCTCCACATTGCACCATATACACGCCAACATGGCACTGGTCACACCCACATTGCACCATATACACGCCAACATGGCACTGGTAACCTCCACATTGCACCATATACACGCCAACATGGCACTGGTCACACCCACATGTGGCACCGTATACACACGGCACCGTATACACAGACAGCACTGGTCTCACCCACATGTGGCACCGTATACACCCAGGAAGCACTGGTCACACCCACATGTGGCACCGTATACACACACAGCACTGGTCTCACCCACATGTGGCACCATATACACCCAGGAAGCACTGGTCACATCCACACGTGGCACCGTATACACAGACAGCACTGGTCTCACCCACGTGGCACCGTATACACCCAGGAAGCACTGGTCACACCCACATGTGGCACCGTATACACACACAGCACTGGTCTCACCCACATGTGGCACCATATACACCCAGGAAGCACTGGTCACATCCACATGTGGCACCGTATACAACCAGGAAGCACTGGTCTCACCCACATGTGGCACCGTATACACCCAGGAAGTACTGGTCACACCCACACGTGGCACCGTATACACACACAGCACTGGTCTCACCCACATGTGGCACCGTATACACCCAGGAAGCACTGGCCTCACCCACATGTGGCACCGTATACACCCAGGAAGCACTGGTCACATCCACACGTGGCAACGTATACACCCAGGAAGCACTGGTCACACCCACATGTGGCACCGTATACACACACAGCACTGGTCTCACCCACATGTGGCACCGTATACACCCAGGAAGCACTGGTCACATCCACACGTGGCACCGTATACACAGACAGCACTGGTCACACCCACATGTGGCACCATATACACCCAGGAAGCACTGGTCACACCCACATGTGGCACCGTATACAAAGACAGCACTGGTCTCACCCACATGTGGCACCATATACAAAGACAGCACTGGTCACACCCACATGTGGCACCATATACACAGACAGCACTGGTCTCACCCACATGTGGCACCATATACACAGACAGCACTGGTCACACCCACATGTGGCACCATATACACCCAGGAAGCACTGGTCACACCCACATGTGGCACCATATACACACACAGAACTGGTCTCACCCACATGTGGCATCGTATACACACACAGCACTGGTCACACCCGCATGTGGCACCGTATACACACACAGCACTGGTCACACCCACTCAGCTTCTCACACTAGACCCTTGAACTTTTTCAGCCCCATGCGGCCCTTAGTGCTGCCCTGATACTGGTTACTCGCACTTTTCTGAGGAAATTGTGTGGCGGCTTACAAATAAACAAAATACATTTCATAGTGAGCTCAGCCAATGGGAGCACAAGCCACATGCGGCCAAACGTGGCACTCCATGTGAGGGCGGAGACCGGAGGAATAACCCAAATATTGTATCACACCTCCTAAAACGAGGAAGAGAGACACGTTAGACGGCCCTTCTCCTGTCATACCTGGGGTATGGCTATAAGCCTGGTCCATAACAAAGTCACAGAACATAAGAGAAGGATTCCGCTGGGTATTTCTGTGCTTGTGAATTATTCATGGATCCAGCACATTCTGCGTTTCAGTGATTCGGGCTCTGATCGGAGTGTATTCATGTGAATGAGGCATAGACCCTGGTGTGTTATGGGAATTATGTATGGATCCAGCAGGATCTGGGGGTCTTTGGGCCACGTGCACCCTCATAGTGCGGATCCGGCATAACCACTGTATATTTAGCATGGGACCTGACATTTGCCCCCCTCCTCACTGCCAGACCCTGCATTAGTGGCCTGCACCTGAGGAATAGCTTCCGTACTGCATTTACCACCAACTACCCCTGAGGCCATCAGACATTCTTCCCAGGCAGAATGCATCAGACCCAAAAACATCATTCCAGCCATCACCTAAATAAGGCGAATCAAGGCATCATACACAGATATCAAACAGGCCGGAAGCCTGGCAAGTCAGCTGCTATAAATAGGATTTTACCATTGTTGTATAGGGATTACAGATAGGCGCTCACACAAAGCTGTACTATATGCTGCCGGTACCTCATGCCTCCTGAACGGTTTGGCAAACACTCAGGCCTCAGGATACACTGAAATAAAACCCCTTATAGATGTGACTTCGGGATACCCTGTAGTAGATACCTTGGAGCTATACGCCTTACAAGATGGCAGGATTATACTGGGTTCAACATCGCTCTGAATAGAAGCCAAGATCAACATTACCTCTCACCCAGCAGGTCCAGAGGAAATGCACGCCTCACACCTCGTCCATCCAATAACAGTATTTCTCCCACCTTTATATATTACAGCATTCACCAATAATTATACTTGGACAGTCATGACTAGCCTCTATATGGAGGGGTAATGTGGATGTGGTAGGGGTAGTGGAGGGCTCTATTAGGGAAGAGTGTTGGGGTGGCGGGGATGTGGTAGGGGGTAGTGGAGAAGGCCCTACTGGGTGAAGAGTGTGTGTGTGGGGGGGGGGGTGTGGTAGTTGGAGAAAGCCCTACTGGGGGAGGTGTGGGGTACAGTGGTGCAGGACATCAAAGCAGTTACGTTGTTTCCACACCATTGCTCTACTCACAGATGGCAGCTTCGCTATGTGGGGATAGTATGCCAATGGCTGGCAGGACGTCACCAATATTCTGCTCACCCCAGCCCCCAATACCCCCCCATCTCTCTCCATTATAGTCCACTCAGGAACGTAGAACATTTTATCTTCACAAGGGCTGGAAATATGGACAGTGGGTCTCACAGCTGGGTAACATTACATAGCAAGAGTATCAGTCATGATCTCCAGCTATTGGACATACCCAGGCACGCTGCATTTATCTCAATGGGATCCATACAATCCTTATAATGTAGGAGGACCCCTCCACCTGGCTGGGGATGTAGTTTGGAAGCAGACTGTCTAAATGCCGGGATCCAGACTTTCTAATCCCGGCGTGGTACTAATGACAGGCATCGAAAACCCCTTGCTGGCATAATAGAAGAGACGTTATACCACAGGAGGAGATGTAGCCCCAAGCTCGTTCTGGGTAGATGAGGGAGACATTGCTGGACGACGGGTGGTGGAACGTGCAACGCAGCCATGGGGGATCGCTACCAGCACCCGAGGGGTCTATACAGACTTCTATTGGATATTACACGGACCTTCTATCTATTGTCCTGATGGAAAACACCACTCCTCAGAACCATAAATTCAAGTCTCTTCCCATGTCCCACCTAATGTCGTCTTTCCGGCCCGTTATGCAAAAGCCCCAGGATTACCCAAATTTGGGGATTAAGGGCCCGACAAGATTGAACCTATTATCATTCCAACATCAGTGAAAGAACAACCTGATACGTAATATGATGGTGCTACGTGGCCCTTCCTCTACAGACCCCTGATGAGGCTAACCTCTAACTCTGCTGTGTATAGCTTCTCATTCTCTTCTTATTACTGCTCCAGACAGGAAAAATACAAGTGGGTCATATATAAGTGACCCCCCCCCCCCCCTCCGTAGGTTTCAAATGTCAAATTCGTGGTCCAAGGCTATTGAACCCTTGCGACACTACAGCTACTTATTCAAAAAGGTAAAATATGGTGCCTGTGCTGTGCCCACTTTGCCAGCCTATTACATGCCCAAAACCTTGCGGGGGCCAGACAAAATACAAGTGGGTCATGTGTAAGCCGCCCCCTCTGTTGGTTGCAAGTGTAAAATTCGCACCCTATCACATGTGCCCAAGGCAATGACCATCTCATGCACTTCCTCAAGAACGTAGACTTAAAAAGCCCCAAGCAAGAGTCTCTTGAATCATCTTGAAAGAACAAAAAAACATTCTCCAAATTCCAAGGGTCGAGTCGCCAGAGAAGAGTTTATTATATTCCTCATCAGCAACGCGTCTGCATCACCCCCTCGCAGCGCCATGCACAGTCCACACGCCTCCATCTCGGCCATCTGGGGCACGAGGAAGCCTTACCTAGAGAGCGTGCAGCGAAAATCAGGATTTGTTACTGTACGTTAACATCCCTGCAGCGATGCAGCCTGGAGGTACTGTGCACAGTACAATGGTTATTCTGTGAGTAGTCTGCGGGACCGTATTATCTTAGCATCATATTGATTTCCAGGCTTAATAGCCATTTCCAGATATTATGCTGTGTGACCGTATTGATCTGCACTTACCGACAGCGGTGAACTTTGTGGCTTTCCGAGATAATGAGACCAGAAGGAAAGGAAACTTTTCCTTAGAACGAAAAGATTAACTAATTATAGCGAGAATACTACAGAATATCACAGCGCCACACACACGCTCCCGGCTTGCAGAGAAGAGGAAAACGCTGCGTCTTCCTGAACAGAACGTTCTCCTCCGGAAGGTTTCAGCAAATTTATTGTGGAAAAACAACAATGTCTGCACCCTTGGCCTTTGCAGGGTGAACTATGCAGACAAACCGTGATAAAGGAAGGGGGATTATAGATAGAGATATCTATCTAAGGGCCTCATTTATCAATGAATGATTAAACTTGTTGCGTATGAGAATGGTGCTCCAACCAATCAGCTCCTCTCATCTGTCTGAAAAATTACAGTTGGGAGCTGCCTGGCTGGAGCACAATTAATCCTGCGCAAAAGTCTCATCACTCGTTGATCAATGAGGCCCTAAACCTCTTATACATTCTAAGAAACATCCAGCGCGCAAGTCCATGGCGAAAACAACAAGTAAATGAATGAACTACGGCTGCGCTTCAGATGAAATGCAAACAGAGTGCGTCCTAACTTAGTAACTTCACCACATGAGATAACGAACGCAATTCCTATATTATTCACTAATAGCTGGGATAGCCAGCGTTGCCCGTATTGAAGACTGGACCCCGACGTGCACCTGCAGTCTTCATTGTTTTATACTGTCCTCAACTATAACCTGAATAACTATGTACATTAGGAGTAAGTGACAGTGCAGGCAGCGTAGTCTCATACAGTGTATAATGGGGAATATCAGGAGCAGAGTGATTACATTGTCCTCACCTATAACCTGGATAACTATGTACATTAGGAGTAAGTGACAGTGCAGGCAGCGTAGTCTCATACAGTGTATAATGGGGAATATCAGGAGCAGAGTGATTACATTGTCCTCACCTATAACCTGGATAACTATGTACATTAGGAGTAAGTGACAGTACAGGCAGCGTAGTCTCATACAGTGTATAATGGGGAATATCAGGAGCAGAATGATTACATTGTCCTCACCTATAACCTGGATAACTATGTACATTAGGAGTAAGTGACAGTGCAGGCAGCGTAGTCTCATACAGTGTATAATGGGGAATATCAGGAGCAGAGTGATTACATTGTCCTCACCTATAACCTGGATAACTATGTACATTAGGAGTAAGTGACAGTGCAGGCAGCGTAGTCTCATACAGTGTATAATGGGGAATATCAGGAGCAGAGTGATTACATTGTCCTCACCTATAACCTGGATAACTATGTACATTAGGAGTAAGTGACAGTGCAGGCAGCGTAGTCTCATACAGTGTATAATGGGGAATATCAGGAGCAGAGTGACTTACAGAACAGAAACCAGTACAGCTTCCAAATCACTTGAGATTCAGAAATCACTGCAGAACAGAGGGGGTGATTCAGCTGCAGACGGTTAGCAGCTGCGACAGCGATGATATGGTAATGCAACAGGAGTCGTCACGCCCCCCGCATGCATTACTGATCCCCCCCCCCCCCCTGTGTAATAGCGCTTTAGTCGCTGTCGGCTCCAGTTTTAGCAGCAGCCTGGCGGTGTAGAGCTCGTAGCGGGTAATGGATCTTTTGTTAGTGGCCACGTGTTACTTTGTAGCAGTCAGCTGGACATAGCTCAAATCCCCGTGGTTCCTGTAGGAGAGCAGCAACGCGTTTCAGCCATCACCATAGTCTTTTAAAAGCTAGCTTAGTGAGGTACAGTGGTGAGAGGCATCATTGCACCCCAAACCCCACCCTATCCCAGTCTTTTCCACCGAGGCTTTCCTTGTGCATACAGCTGTCTCCTTATACAGATGCGCTAAAAAGCCTCTCAGCGCACCAGGCCCGGGAGACTCTGCTAATGCCAGGTGCCTCTTTTGAAGATGCGACTAGGACGCACTGGCAGACTTGTATATCAGTGTGCACCAGTCTCTGACTTTGTATAGGGAGTGCTACAATGTAGCGGCAGCAAAGTTTCATTCCGTTCTGTTGTGCTTCATATACAGACTCAGGAGCACACAGATATACAGGTGTCACATATCACATTACTCAGCGCAGTCTCCCATATACAGACTCAGGAGCACACAGATATACAGGTGTCACATATCACATTACTCAGCGCAGTCTCCTATATACAGACTCAGGAGCACACAGATATACAGGTGTCACACATCACATTACTCAGCGCAGTCTCCTATATACAGACTCAGGAGCACACATATATACAGGTGTCACCTATCACATTACTCAGCGCAGTCTCCTATATACAGACTCAGGAGCACACAGATATACAGGAGTCACATATCACATTACTCAGCGCAGTCTCCCATATACAGACACAGGAGCACACAGATATACAGGTGTCACATATCACATTACTCAGCGCAGTCTCCCATATACAGACACAGGAGCACACAGATATACAGGTGTCACATATCACATTACTCAGCGCAGTCTCCTATATACAGACTCAGGAGCACACAGATATACAGGTGTCACATATCACATTACTCAGCGCAGTCTCCCATATACAGACTCAGGAGCACACAGATATACAGGTGTCACCTATCACATTACTCAGCGCAGTCTCAGCGTAGGGCGTCCTTTAGGGGAGTGTACATACATACGGTAACCATGTTGCAAAGAATTTCGCAGCCCTTATTAATGGACATCTCTAACCCATCCACATGAAATAGGTAAGAAATACGTGACATTAGCACAGATCGTGTCACGGGATCCGAGGAGACGCATTGGGATAAAAGGGTTTTCTTCCCCGCAGCAGCGATTTTAGCTAATAAAACACGTTGTGACAGAGGAGTCTTACAGGGGTATTCAATATGGAGCGAAAACTCAGTTTTTGCGATGTTTTCGCACCAATTAGGTCATTTTCGGAGGTTTTGGTTTTACACCGTATTCAATTTCAAAGACTTTTCGCAGGTTCGAAAAGTCTTTGAAAAAAAAACAGGGATAACTTTTCACCACTGAATAGGTGGTGAAAAAAAAGAGTGCAGAATTGGGGTTTAGGGGTGCAGGCTTAAAAAAAAAAAAAAGCCTGCACCCCTGGGAATGACATTTTAAAAATAACTAAAAAAAAACAGTTTTAAAAAAAATAGGGACACCCCAAAAAATGAATTTAAAAATTGGGGTGAAAAAAAAAATTGGGAAAAAAAAGTGTTTAAAAATAGGGAAATAGGTTCAGGGCTATTCTGCAAGTATGCGGCACGTGTTTTCTAGAATAGATTATTAGCTGCAGGTGCATAGTTGCAGAATTTTTAAAAACTTACTTTAGGGACATAAAAATATGCTTGTACCCATTTTCATGTACCCCAAATTTGATGGGACCACTTAAAAATAAAACCTAAGTGCTCTTCTGCAACACTTCTTCAATGTCGGGAAAAAACACCTGCTGCGGCTATTTAAATCCCCGACTTTCATTTGCAGGCTAAAACAGGGGTACCCATAGTGATCCCCCATGTTTTTACAATTTAGGGGGGTCCTACGATTTATTCCAGGAAAAAAAATTTTTTTATACAGATCCCACTTCGCACCTTCCCGTTTTTATATTGAATACGGGGGTTAAGCGGGCGCGCGTCCGATACTTTATCCCAGGAAAATCTCCGATGTGGAGCGAAAAGTCCAGCATTGAATACCCCTCTTAGTGTGAGTGATAGTTCGGTATATGTCCCAAAGTGCCTATTCAGGAGAAATATTAATGGATATACCCAAAGCATCTTTAATATATGTATGAATAATAGACAAAAATGTTCTAATGACTAGTTTATTTTAATAGTACATATAGGCCCGTATTCAATTTGAGACGAAAAGCCATTTTCGCTTGCTTTTGGCGGAAACTTTTCACCGATGACATCATTTTCGCCTGTTTTGATTTTACTCCGTATTGAATTTGAAAAACTTTTCACCTAGGTGGAACGTCAATGCAATGTAATAGGCAGAAAAGTTTTGCCTATGAATAGCAGGCGGAAAAAAGTGCAGAATTGGGGTTTTGGGGTGCAACATTGCAGGAACCCCGTGCAGCATTCAGACAGACAGTCCCCCAAAGGTAAACTGTGTCAAATAAAAAAATAAAATAAAAAAAACACCACTTATTTTTTAAATTTTAACACTCCAAAAAATCACTTTGAATTTGGGGGCAAAAAAAAAAAAATGTTGGGGGACAAAGTTAAAAAAAACTAGCGAACTTTACTCTGGAGGGGGTCCCCAAGTATGCCCCAGGGGCTTGCGGCAGGTGAATTTTTCACGATTTTTTTAAGTTAACTTTAGCAACTTTAAAATATGCTGCAAAAGAAAACTACTGAATACTATTCTGCACCACGTATAGAAAAACGCTATTTAGCAGCTATTGAGCCCATTTAAAAACACCAAATACCTTCAGCAAGGCAAGTTGGGGGGTACCGTAGGGAACCCCCATGTCAGAGCATCTTTTGGGGGGTGTCAGGCTGATTTCCCCAAATCTGACAGTACTTTCCGCTTGTTTAAGTTTCGCCGGTTCCCGTTTTCGCCTACTTTCAAATTGAATATGGCGATACGCGGGCACGAGCGTGATACTTTTCCGCCTGCAAAACAGACAAAGTAGGCGAAAAGTCCGAGGAGGCAAAAAAGTATCGCGGGTCTGCTCAAATTGAATACGGGCCGTAAGTGAACTTACTCTTTGAATCACACACACAGAGGTTATATCAGTGCTCCGGAATGTAGTTTCTAGTCGCTGACTAAGGGCTATTTATCAGTATGGGCCACAACTGGCCTTTTGTATTGCTGCAACTCACAGCGACTGCCACTATTTATCAACACTTACCTTCCCATTGACCAGCGGCGCCATTTTTACCGGAAGCGTAACGCTACCAGCAAAGGTGTTAACATGAGATGTGCATTCACGGCAGATGTCTGCCCATCCACGCATTTGTTTAGCCAAGCAGGCATCCAGCGAAGCCTTTAGGCTGGGCCCCATTGCCAGATACAGGGACAAATGCCAGTGCCTAGTGAACTGCGAAAACCCTCCTCTATCCAACTATCTTTACATTGGGAAATCTGTTACATTTCTAGTCTTCCTTCTAGCACCCTGCACCTGTCACAACCCGTGCAGTTCCTGTATTCTGCCTGGGAGGTTGCTCTCTGCTCTGGTGCTTCTAGCCCACTCTGCTGAAGCAACAAACTGCTGAGATTAAGCAGTTTGTGTGCTAGAGGCAAAGAAGCAGACAGCGACACCTCAGGCAGAAGAGAGGAACTGCACGGTGCAGGGTGCTAGAATGAACACTAATCATCATTTACAAATAAAAGGTCAGCTCTATACATTCTAAAGAGGGAACATGTTCAAATAACACCATCAACTATTACTATAACATGCCCCCGACCTACCCGCTTGTCCTGTGAGATAGGTACCAATGCAGATGTGCCCTCATACATCTAGCCTCCTTGCGCGTTAGACAGCCCTATTAACCGCGCCATATCCTGGCGTGACTCGGTAGCGCTGAGCGTCTTTCGCGCAACATTTTACCTTTAAATGAGTCTTATTCACAGTGTGATGTGAATAAATAGCACAAGCAGCTCGTGCTGAGTGGAATGATATGTAGCATGCCTATGTTCTGAGTGTGACTGCGGGTGTATCTGCACGAGAAACGCTACGTTACAGTATTACAGCCGCTGACACTGTAACGTAGCATGTCACATGCAAATACACCCGCAGTGTATCTGCACGCAATAATATAAGACTATTATATGGTAATAGCAATTCAGAGATATTATAATAGATACAATATCTCTGAATTTCTATTACCATAGAGTCTTCATATATTGTTGCAGGCATAATTCTGTGTGCTGAGGAACAAAAGGGGGTTAAACCCCCCCCTTTTTTTCTACTTGGTATGACCCCTCCCTTTCATGCACCTGAAAAGTACTGCCAGATTGATTGAGCAGCTGCCATTGTTTGCTCACATCTGCATTCTCTCATAGCGACACAGGGATAGATCTCTTCATCAGGGTGGTACTGTGATAAAGGCCCCTAGGACAATAACACTTGGAGGTCCCACCCACACATCTTTCTGCCATTACCGGATATTTTTTCAAGTACCCCGGGTTGAAAACCAAAGATTTAAGGCATACAAATATGCAGTCTCCACCAGACAGGTGTATGCACCGGAATCGGTATGATTTACCGCTGGACCTAAGCTCGGCAAATGAAATACCAACGCTGGAAGGCCGGCACCTGAATATCCAGACAGAGGAAAGTAAGACCCCTAACCCTTCCTTAGGGGTGCCTAACCCTAACCTCCCCCCCCCCACCGTGGTTATCTTAAACCTACATTCGGTATGCCAGGTGTCGGGATTTCAGCGTGGTGCTAATGATAGGCGTCTACCGATGCCTATCAGTCTCGTGCCGCAATTTCACTGTCGGGAAGCTGGCGGTCGGCATTTCGACCGCCAGCTTCCTGACTACATCCCGTATGCACCAACCACCCCACCTACCCTCAGTTACATTATGCTGCATAAGAGGTTGCGACACAAGAGACCGCTATTTCCACATAGGTCTTCTGCCAGCACTTGTAAATCTCTCACGACCTCTATTTATAAAGGACGTAGAGAGAACTCATTACAAGGTAATGCTCAGAATGTTTACATGACTAAAGAGACAAGATTAATAGCTTTTCAGATACATTGAAGGACGTGGCTGGGATCTGAATGAAAGGAGGTTTTTACAGTAAGTGCGGTACGGACACAGAATACGTATTAATCCATTTGTTCTAGAACACGCAGATGTATCACCTTGTACATGAATAGGGCGACGTTAATCCATACATGAATCGGATTTATGCTTTTGTCCCTGTATAGGAATGTCTCTCCCCTGCTGAGAAGTGTCTTCAAAGGGGATAAAAACAATTTATAAATGAATATAACTCAGATGTGTCACAATAGGGCTGCGGAAAGGTTATAAGGAAGAGACAAATGCGTCGTGTTACCCGATGCTTTGTGCAGCTCTCTATTATCCTGCGGGAATGGAATTCATCTTTCAGACACTATAGTGAATGTTACATCAGACTGAAAACATCTCAACAGGGGATTATTAATCTCAGTAGCTACAGGTAATAAATCTCCGCCGCAGGCGCTGCACCGGAGAACGCAAAGCGTGCATTACTAAGGAATACGGGATACTGCCTGTCTAAAACACAACGAGGTGTCGTACATTTAACTTATAAACTTACTACGGGGGCGATTCAATTCAACGCGAATTAGATAGCGTCAGAAGTGAGCTCCTGGAGCTTTTCAATTCAGTGCGCTGTGTGGGCGGGCTAAGGATTTTTTTCTCGCACCCTCCTGGGGATGCGAGGAGAAATCCGACCAAAGTGCCGGGCACGCAGCTTTTATCATCTTAGCGCTGCAATAACAGCCACGCGCCCGGTACTTTGGTCAGAGAATGCCGGGTTAACGCGCCTTAACACCCATGTTAAGGCGCGATAACCGGCATTCTCCGACCACACAGTGCACTGAATTGAATCGCTCTGGGAGTTTGCTCCCGGCGCTATTCAATTCGCGTTGAATTGATTCACCCCCAATATAAGCAAACGGTCTCATGCACCTCATTGCTCCGATATACAACAAGTTCTCTGCAGAGACCAGATAAACAACCAACTGGTTACTGATGTGTCCTCCTACGCCCAACCCGAATACGCCACGAGACGCGAGTGAACCGCGGTGGTTAGCGTCTGAAAATGAGTCTTAGTCACAATCAGGTAACACAAACAGCTTCACAGGACTGCAGCGAATAATTTCATATGCAACACTTCATTTTTGGGTGAAAGATGCTTGGCGCGAGCCAAGTCGCATCGAGCATGGCGCTCCGAGAAAACGTAGGGGATGGTCACAGCATCAGGTCAGTCCTGGGCGGAGGAAGATCAGAGGAGAAAGGACTTCAGGATGTGCAAAGACTTTATCGCCTCTCACATTCAGTAAGTAGAATCACTACATCCAGCTATATAGGGAATCTGGCAAGAGTGTATAGATTGGTAGGAATCGATATTGCTAATGCCAGTCGCAGCCCTTCCCTGGCGTACGTCTGAATGTGGACTGGTATTGTCACCAAAGTGACAAAAGTGGTACCAATGCTGATCCCGCACCCAGCAGGGAACATTAATGAGGCACCACGTGAAACGAGACCACATAGAAGAGACAGTTCCAACAACTGCAACAGTTGTCTCATCAAAAATGAGAATGTTTGTGGATTTGGAACAACCCTCTGTAAATGTCCTACATTTGGGTCCAGCACAAATTAAAACATTCGCCAAGATCTTCCCCAGCACTGAGGGATTTTTTTCACAGCTATGGAGCAAATACGACAAGAAGATTTAGATAACAAGACTGTGTCCAGGAGAGAGATCCAGCGAGTGAGGCTCATCAGTTCGGCATTAATCATTATGGCGCTGAGATGTTTCATCTCTCCAGTTTGTGCAACAATACTACATACAGATGTGTCCTTATACAGCTTCACCGTCGCGCTAAACAGCGCCTCTCGCCAAGTCTAGTCCCATGAGTCTCGGCTAGTGCTGGGCGTCTATTTGCGCCTTTTACTGCCGAAAATGAATCTAAGTCGCAACGCGATGTGACTAGGACGCACCAGTAGACCGTGCTGATTAATTTGTGACCCTTGTATACCGGAGACTCTGAATCAGCATGGGAAGGTGCTACAGTGCAGCAGCTTTCTCCCACACCAAGCTCTTTACAGCCTCAATCAAATTTAGATATACAGATGACACCAATCACATTACTCAGCGCAGTCTCCTGGTGCATCCTAGTCACATCGCATTGTGACAGACGCATTTTTAGCAAAAAAAAAAACCTAGATGAGTAAGGACACATCTGTACATACATAACTGTGTGGAGTTTGTATATTCTCTCTGTGCTTGCATGGGTTTCCTCCCACACTCCAAAAATATACTGGCAGGTTAATTGGCTCCCAACAAAAAATTAACCCTAGTGTGTATGTGTGTGCACGTGATAGAGCGGTGATTCTCAAACTCTGTCCTCAGGACCACACACAGGTCACGTTTTCCAGGTCAGCCAGCAGGTGCACAGGTGTAGTCAATATTACTCACTGACATTTCCCAGGTCACCCAGCAGGTGCACAGGTGTAGTCATTACTTACTGACACATTTTAAAAGATCCACAGGTGGATCTAATTATTTCACGGATTCTGTGAGGAAACCTGGAAAACAAACTGTTTGGGGTCCTGAGGACAGAGCTTGAGAACCTGTGTGATAGGGAATATAGAGTGTAAGCTCCACAGGGGTAGGGACTGATGTGAATGGACAAATATTCTCTGTAAAGCGCTGCGGAATGTGTGCGCTATATAAATACATAGACCAGATGCAAGCAGAGACACTGGCCACAGTACATGGCCTAGAGGGAAACCGCACAGGCATGGTGTGGACGTTCTAGGACAGACGCTGGCAGATACCGGATCTCTACCATAAGAGTATTACACATCTCCCAACACAAGAGAAAAAAAATACATTGTACCCATCTAGAAACATTGCCGTATTCATTTACTGCAACTAAAATAAGACACAGCCACGCAGGACATGCAAATGAGCACTACATCACCGCCTCCCGCCGAAAACCTCGTTAACAACGTCTTACAAGATGAAAGACAAGTATATTTACAGCACGTCGGACGCCCATTAATCTGCATGTCATTACCGGAGCAAGCGCTGCACAGGGTCTCTGGCTTTCCACGTCCGATCTTAGGTGATCTGACTAACCCTGAGAGTACAGGATGCACTCTCTCCGTAGGGATTACTGCTCCCTACTGTACAAGATGCTCTCCTACTGATATTTTCATAGCTTTGTAAAACAGTTTAAGCAAAACTGAAAGAGGACGGACAGCGCTGTGCGGTGTTCGGAGGGAGAAGAGCAGAGCGATTCTTCTAAGAGTGACCCCACTGTAATCGCAGGAAACAAGATAATAAACGTATGTTGTGAGAAATGGGCATATTCTGGCAATTACATAGGAGGAGGCAGACTCCACACACAGGCCATTACAGAGCAGCGATCCTCACAGAGGTGATCAGACAAGCAAGAGGCCCTTCCCTGGAATGGGTATGAAATACCAGCGGCTGTTCCGACTCAGGTAGCCCGACAGATAAAGATCCAGACAGAGGGTGGTAAGTACCCTATCCCTCCCCTCTCCCCCTCCCTTGGTGGTGCCTAACCCTATCCTCCCATGGTGGGGCTTCACTTTAACCCCCCCCCCATCCCACACCCTAAACCTAACAGTCCTGGGTGGTGCCTAACCTCCCCCCAGTGGTCCCTAGCCCCCCCTCCCCCTCGCCTATCCCTAATTTCCCCCCAGGAGTGCCTAAAGCTAACTCCCCCCCCCCCCCCCCCTTGTGTACTCACTGCCTGCGACGGGGTCAGCAATTTCTGAGTAAGGTCAGATTTGTTGTAATTGTGCACGAGGGGCCGATGTTCCCGATGTATATGCAGGATTGCAAGGTATTACAGATGTGCAAAAGCGACAGTCTCTATACTAGCTATGCAATTGCAGTCATTAGCAGATTATTGCAGCTTCGATCACAATAGCAATCCGTAGTGAATCGGGCCCAGTGCCTAGCCCTGCAATATACTGCTGGGGACCCTGCTCCTCTCACTATATAACTCTCAGTCTGTGGCTTCCTGCTGCCTCCATTCCCCTCCTCACATCATGTCACTGCCCCTGTCACATGCAGCCCTGTCATCACTGACACAGAACTGATTATGCAGATATACTCTCCAAGTGCACACACGTGTTAGATACATGTCAATTTTGCGTGTGCACATAAATATATTGCACAAATGCACCTGTGGGCGACTCACAGTCTCAGCAGCAAAAGGTGCTAAACTGCAACCTTCAAACCCTTTTACAAGAGCAGGCGGGAGCAGGCCAATGGCAGACTCTGCGGTCCTCCGGGGGCTCTTCCTGCTGCCGGATTCCCTCAGTGGTCTTTCGGATCATAAAAATAAGGCCAAAGGCGGCAGCTCAGTCATTAGACCCGTGTAAGTTTGAGAGCAGAGACTACATATATGTACAGAGGAAAGGTAGATCTCAGGAGTCCGTCACTAAAATTGTAACAATGACCAAAGGAGGAGATTTAATTATTAAAAAAAAAAAAAAAAGTTATAAAATGATAGCAAAGGGTTGTTGCAATAAATTAAATGTATTTCCTCTGCTTTTCCCTCCCATGTACAGAGAACAATCTCAGACTAACTCCCAACATTTCCTCTGTAACAGGGATCATATCCCGCGGTACCCGATAGAAAGTGCTCTCAGCCAGGCTCACACTACACCTACGTCGTCCTTTTAGGATATTTACCTAATTCATGTGACAAAATAAATAAAAGTCATGGAGGAGAGAGGAGGCCCTGGCAGGGAACGTGGGCCCCACGACATGCAAATGTCCATGGCGTTAAACGATTTTCTGCTAGTACGTAAAAAACCCGAATTCCTAAGGAGCAAGTGTTACACAGAGTACGCACAAAATGGCAGCGACAGACGCAGAGTAACTGAGCTTTCCGCAGCGGTGACAAAACGGACGCACGGAGATATTCTATCCTACGGGAGCGTCGCTATACTGTGTGCGTACATAGACCTTTCATGGCTCACGCAGGAATCCATAATCTGACGGAAAATCTGCACGTGCCAAAGGGCTGGAGCAAATTTAGATGGTGCGACAGATCGTGGCGTGTAAAGACGCACCAAATGGTACTACGGAGGATAAATATGTTGACAGCGGGCGTCTCGGTCTTTGAACCATCATATGCAGAAATGTACACCAGGGAGGGACTTTATAGCGGTATCTGATCAAGTCGAGGACGTGCGCTGGCAAAGACACAAAGACGGATGCGTCCAACTAAGAATAAGGCCCTTTATGGTTAAGTGTTATACATATACACTCAGGCTATTAATAAAAGCACTGTGTCATTTAATCTGTAATATAAAGTGCTGTGGGGACACAGATTACATACACAGAGATTAGCGCATTTCTAACGCCACGACCAAGCACGGACCAGGTAGATGTTTTACCTTAATATCGCTTGAATGTTCAAATGTCTCCGCTGATTTACTAGCAAGAAGGGAATAAATATAAAATTACCATCTGCTAAAATGAACCAGGTGTGAGTAGCATCTTCTTACAGAGGTGTGTATGTGTGTGTGTGTATATGTGTGTGTGCGTGTAAACCGGTGCTCGATGGTTATCTGTACTGTTGAGAGGTTGTGAATAATGACAAGTAGACAACACATCTCCTTTAAGAAGTGAAGAGATCCCGTCAATACAAGACGCTATAGCAGTTTGCTTCACAAGTCTTGAGGGAAAACCATTACAGAGTTGCTATTTCTGTCCTCAGAAACAGCACCATGCAAACCGGAGCCCCAAGACCTTCGTCATCCGCCTTGCTGCTCATCGAGTAAGATACAACACCCACAGACAGACAGGTGCTAAACGTTAACAGCTATAGGTAATGCCAGTAAAGGGGAACAAGCCCAGATTATTCTGCAAGTCCTCCAGGAGCAAGCAGAAAATTAGGGGGGGGGGGGGGGTTAGGGATCCCTTACCTTTGTTAGTTACTAACAACCACTCAGACAAAAAGAGAATACTTAGCATTCAGTGCTAGGGGAAGTATATTAGTAGTAAGGGGCTATCATGGAGAAATCCAAGAACTAAATCAGTAAAACTAATAGACGTTACACAAGCACCATTAGTATCAATCAGAGACGTTTAAAAGTGAGGGACAGCAGCTCGTAGGGCCGAATTGCCATAGACTTGCGCACGAGTGGACACTGACAGAGAGGCCGCCCTGAATATCCACGGAACGGAAGCTGAAAGTTTCCCTGCCCAGGAGACAAACTAGGGCAGGGGTTCCCAACCACAGTCCTCAAGGCACACTAAAGCTGGCCACACAATAGACCAACTTACATCCAACCATCCAACTTGTTGATTGGTTGGCATGAAAATCTGATAAGGTATGAAAGCAAATGACACTCAGCAATTGTTTAGATCAAACATTTAACAAACTTGTCTGATGACCATTTTCATCTGTTTTCTGCCATTTAGGAGCAAATTGCTGATCAGTTACTCCCATACGTTACCTTATTTTCATTCCAACCAATCAACTAGTTGGCTGAAAGTTGGTCTAGTATGTGGCTAGCTTTAAGCTGGCCACACATCTAAAGATCTGTCCAGCCAGCCAACTAGTTGATTGGTTGGAATGAAAATCTGGTAAGGAATGGGCGGAAATTATGATCAGCAATTTGCTCCTAAATGCCAGAAAACAGATGAAAATGGTCGTTTAGATCAAACATTTGACAAACTTGTCTGAACAATTTGTTCAAACAGTTTTTGTCCATTTTCCCGCGTTTGGGAGCAAATTGCTGATTGTCATTTGCTTTCTTCCCTCACCAGATTTTCATTCCAAACAATCAACAAGTTGGATGGTTGGATGTAAGTTGGTCTAGTGTGTGGCCAGCTTTACAGTCCAGGTTAGCCATAGCTGGGCACAGGTGACTTAATTAGTACCTCAGTTATTTTGATTTAACCATCTGTGCTTAAGCATGGATATCACTAAAACCAGAACTGTTAAGCTGGCCACACACTAGACCAACTTACATGCAACCAGCCAACTAGTTGATAGGTTGGAATGAAAATCTGGTAAGGTATGAAAGCAAATGACAATCAGCAATTTGCTCCCAAACGTCGGAAAATGGACAAAAACTGTTGTTTGTTAAATGTTTGATCTAAACAATTTGTTCAAACTTGTCTGAACGACCATTTTCATCTGTTTTCTGACATTTAGGAGCAAATTGCTGATCATCATTTACTCACATTCCTTACCGAGTTTTCATTCCAACCAATCAACTAGTTGGCTGGTTGGATGACAGTTGGTCTAGTGTGTGGCCAGCTTTAGTGTGCCTTGAGGACCGTGGTTGGGAAACATGCTAAAAAGCAAATGTGGAGTTATACAGAGCAACCAACCAGTTAGATCCACTTAGCAAAGTCCCTTGTTTGTCACCGGGAACTTAGAAATTACTCAAAAGGATCCTCTTCCTGCTGATGAAAGCTGCCGTCACCTCCAATTTTTGGAGCAGAGAAAAAGGCCTTTGTCCCACCAAGACCACAAGCCTAGAAACATTTCATATTTTGGAATTACTGGGATGAGATGAAAGTCAACTGTAAATCACCGTAGGAGCGTCTTATAAAGGATATTCCTTCCATCTGGAATCTATTGTATTGGGGCAAGAATCCAAAATATTAGAGTCTAGTTCTATTCATTGTTTCTGGTACAAGAAACCTTTTCTCTGCAATCTAGCTTCCTGCAATGCAAGCCTGGATTAGCATTCATTCTCATCGCTGTATTCAAACTACTGGTCAAAGCCACGGAAGATCGCCAGCTTTACACAAGAAGAGTAAATCTAAGCCCAGACTTCCGAGCATCGTGCCTTTTATTGATGCGGGATGCCGGAAATCTAGATGCATGGTTATGGATGTTCATTTGTACCCCATTTGGAAAGAGTAGGAAACTTCTCTCTCCAGATAAAGAGCCGTCTCCTCCAATTTCTCCATCCTCCTCCTGTTCTTCATCCTCCTCCAGACAGGAGAGGAGATCCAGGCTGCTAGTTTCTTCTCCTGCATCCTATATCTCTACTGTACAGGGTGAGGCAAGTTCCAAAACGCTGCTGGAACAGAGTATTGAACAGGAATAGAAACAGAGGGTAGCGGATGGTCTCCTGGTGGTCTGGTCATGGAAGTAATGTGTACGTTTAGGTAGGTGTACACAGACCAGACGTGTACGCGTGTTGGAGGGGGAAGCATGAGGTTTGGTTTTATTTCGCCAACACAGAATTGTTTAAATTTTGTGATTTATCTTATACTGCCACCGCCGGGTTCAGTCTGGTCTCCCAGTAAGAACCAGTTACACTTAAGGTAGTCTCCAGTGGCCACGGACAGCCAGGATCTCATGGGATTGTGGAGCTCATTCAGAGTCGGTCGTGAGCGCTGAGGGCTTACGAGGGCCCAGACCCTACCCTAGGGTCTGGTCGTAAGCCCCGATGGGCTTGACCATCGCGACCATCACCCATGTCGGTCATTAGAGCTGTGGGTGTTAACCCACAGCTTAACGATCGATAAGGAGGCGGCCGTTCAGGATGCAAGCGGCCGCCCTGATTCAGAGCGACCGCTTGCATCTAACGACCGCCTCTGAATGAGGCCCTGTGTTATTACAGCTTTCCTCCATACTACTTAACAATTTACTTCCCCTCAAAGTGAAGGTGTGAAAGACCCAGTGGGGTGCAATAAGCTTTTGACCATCGCTGCATAAGAGCGTTCATAGTAAAGACACCCTTGAGAATACGAACGGTGACAGGCATAGGAGGGGGCATTATACTTCTGGTGATAAGCCAATCAGTCAGAAGTTATAACGGTCTGGTCACCGGCGTCCTTCTCAGACCCAACGACACAAGAATAGGTATCTTTGTATCACTTGCTCCAAGCTCTCTACAGGTCAGGTGCAAATCCCCAGCGAGCCCAAACAGATCACTACTGCAGGAGACGTATAGGGCCTGCTCCACGCTCCCTCTCATCACATTTTATGGGCTGGGAAAGATACATACATAATGCAATAACGTGTGTATAATCCTCCATTGTTCTGCCGCTCTTCTGCCCTAAAGCTTTAACTTTGCAGCTTCTCTCCTACTTCCTATACATCTGATGCACAATACATTACAATGGCACACACTGCAAGTCACCCATCATAGGCTGTAACTCTTGTGTCAGCAAACACCACATATGGCACGTCACATAATACCATGACTAGTGCATATAATATACAATACTGTGCAGCATTTTTTACACACCTGCCTAAAACTTTTGCAAAGTAAGAATTCTTTCACACACCGAAGTGTTAGTAGTTTATTTTTATCAATTAACAAAATGCAAAAAGTGAATGAACAGAAGAGAAATCTAAATCATATCAATATTTGGTGTGACCACCCTCTGCCTTCAAAACAGCATCAATTCTCCTAGGTACACTTGCAGACAGTTTTTTGAATGACCTCGGCAGGGAGGTTCCAAACAACTTGGAGAACTAACCACAGATCTGTGGATGTAGCTTGCTCAGATCCTTCGGTCTCTTCATGTAATCCCAGACAGACTCTATGATTGAGATCAGGGCTCTGTGGGGGCCATATCACTTCCAGGGCTGAAGCAGGGGCGGAACTGCCGGCGACAATGGAGGCGGTCACCGCCGGGCGCCAGTCCTGCAGGGGGCACCTCTCCCCCATTGTCCCAGCCAGCTTCCTCCGTCTCCTGCCCTGTTAGCTAATGCCCTCAGCGCCAGGGTCGGACTGGTCCGCCAACCACAGTGCAGCTGCTTGTCGGCTGTGTGCAGCAGCAGCACCACCAAGGATTCACGGAGGAGGAGACCAGCTCCAGCAGGGTACTCAAGGCTCCCTGCAGCCACAGGCAGGCAGAATCCGCCCCTTTCCCGCTGCCCCATGAATCACGAGATCATTCCCCACCGGTCAACAACTACATTGTGGTATCTGGTATGTAATGTATAGTGTGTATGAGTGAGCGTTTCATTGTTTATTTTATAATTAAGGGTGATGTGTGTGTGGTGGTGGGGTGGTGTATTAATGTGTGTGGGGAGGCGGTATATTAATAATGTGTTAAATGTGGGTCACTGGCGGGCAACACTCTGCAATACATGGCGGGCACCGCAACACTCTTAGGGGTAAATTTACTAAATTGAGAGTTTTTAGAAGTGAATTTTAGACGAGAGTTTGCCCATAGCAACCAATCAGATTCTAGCTACTATATTCTAGAAGGTGCTAGTTAAATGTTAAGTAGAATCTGATTGGTTACTATGGGCAACATCTCTTCTAAAACTCACTTTAGTAAATTTACCCCTTAGCGTTCTCACTAGACTGTTTTAGCGAGGGCACCGCGCCCTGCATTTCTAAAGTGCAGAAAGCACCCTGCCACCTGGTGCGACGCCTCACTGAAAGCCAGCTGCTGTCGGTCCCAACTGCAAGTCGCAGTGTCCCGCGGGTGGGGAAAACTGCGGTGTAGCCTTTACCGCCGGCGAATGGATGAGCATCCATTCACACTGAAAGCAGCGCTTAGGGGCAGCCTGGTATCTCCGTAATTGCCGACCACGACCCCTTTCTCTAGGCCCGACGCCCTACCCTAGTGTGAACACTAACTCTGCTTTATATGGCAGGCACTGCAACACTGTCTAAATTATATGGTGGGCATTGATGGTCTCTGTATTATATGTATACATATATGCCTCTGTAGTGTTCCCTCTAGGCTGTTTCAGCGGGGCGCCATGCCCTGCCCTATGTCTAGAGGGCAGAACGCACCCTGCCCTATGTCTAGAGGCCAGAACGCACCCTGCGGGTTCTGTCCCCACCCGTGGGATGCAGAGTCCCGAGGGTGGGGAAATCCATTCGCAGTGACCGCAGCGCTTGGGGGCTGCCTGGCATGTCCGTAAGAGCCGTGCACACCCCCAAGAGTGATGAAAAGGGGACGCGTCATAAAAGACACGTTCCCTTTTCACTGGTCATGCCCCCTTTTTGCCACATGCAAAAGCTCCCTTTCTCTAGGTCTGGTGCCAGACCTAGAGTGAACACTACTCTGCATTATATGGTGGTTGCTGTGATGTTATCTGCATTATATGGTGGTCACTATAATGCTCTCCGTATTGTCAGGCGGGCACAAAAATGCTTTCAGTGGCCGTCACTAAATTGCCATCAGTATTGTATGGTACGCCTTAATAATGCTCCGCGTATTCTCTAGAGTCACTAAAATGTTCTCCGTATTATCTGGCAGTCACAAAAATTGCAAAAGGAATGAGCGATTTTTACATTTTTGAGATGTCGCTCTGCGCATGAGTCAGATTAGCTGTCCGAAATCGCATGGATCTGAGCCACATTATACAACTCATTTTCATAGGGATGTCAGGGAGCGTGTCATTTGTTGAAAGTTGAAAAGTCAGCATGGGACAAGTGGGGAACGCCAACATCTTGCCTCCGGGCAACTGGGATGAAGTTACGCCACTGCGCTGAAGATAGTTCTTAATGACGTTGGCTGTATGTTTGGGGTCGTTGTCCTGCTGCAGAACAAATTTGGAGCCAATCAAATGCCTCCCTGATGGGATTACATGGATAAGTACCTGTCTGTATTTCACAGCATTAAGGACACCATTAATCCTAACCAAACCCCCAACTTCTTTTGCTGAAATGCAGCCCCAAACTTACAAGGACTCTCCGCCATGCTTCACTGTTACCTGCAGACACTCATTATTGTACCGCTCTAGTGGTCACACCAAATATTGATTTGATTTAGATTTCTCTTCATTTACTTTGCATTTTGTTGATTAATAAAGAAACTATTAAGACTTCTATTTTTGAAAGGGACAGATACGAGATACCGGTACTCGAGATACCGCCGGTCAAAAACCCGACAAGGTTGGGATACAGACATCCTGTCGGCAGGTATCCCAACCCTACCCCTCCCTCCCTGGTGCCTAAACCTAACCTGCCCCCTCCCCAGAAGTTTTGCACAATATAATATAATATATAAAATTGCATACATTTAGCTATTGTAGTCCGAGAAGGGAAAGTGGTTAAAGTAAGTATCGCAGCGGCACAGCGCTCGGAAGGAGCCATGTGACTGGCTTGTGGTGCCTCCGCAAATTACTGCTTCCACACCCTTATGACTACTGTAACGGAATCAGCATTGATGCGAAAACATTTACACTGCTGCCCATTCATTTCCAAAAAAGGTCTTCACACAGGGTGCACAGCTCCACTCAAATTCATTTGCTCCATTTAAGAAAATAAAACAAAAAAAAAATCCTACTTATCAGCTTATAAAGTGTTTAAAAAGCAGCAAAGTCGATTTTTCAGCTTACTCCTTTGTATATAAAAGCATCAATAAATAGTAAAGTCATTTTATTCCCTTTCCACCAGGTCCGATACAAAATCCTCCCAGCTTGTGTGGTGATGTATGAACAGGATCAGGCACAGAACAAAAAATCTCAAACGATAAAACACAGCAGTGTCAGTTACGCTTGCTGTCGCAGACGCATTCATTTCCATGCATTTCACCCATTCCCCAGTACAGGCGCCGATAAGCTCTTATAAAGCCAAGGAACACACATGCACAGGTTCACATTAATAGAGAGGACACCACAGACGAAATAAGCCACCAGCAGAACAGTTTTAGGCAGAGTGTCTGCTGGGTACCGGAGATGGCTCTAGAATCAAGTGATTAATTAGAAATCTTGATAAATGTGTTTCGGTACTTCTCCCCATCCATCCTTTCTAAAAAGCATTAATACGTTCCAACAGAAACATACACTGAGAGCGACAGCGCAGTTATTACATGTGGGAGGTCCTGAACTGTACCATAAAATGAGAGGGATCCAGACACTACGAGCGGTTCTGACAAAGGCTGAATACGGGGCGAACCGGCACCAAAAATCGCCACATTTACATCGTACAGAAAAGAGAACAATGACTGCGCTACGATCTGGTCTAACCCAACCCTTGGCTGGTACAAAGGCTCCTCTGTTACACCATCACCTGGAGATGAGAGCAGACACAACACAGGCACCTGGGGACACAGGACCTAATGCAGACCCGCTCGCGAGCGCTGAGCGCTCGCAAGCGGATCAATGTTGGCCAAGTGCGCATGCACGAGACCCGGATAGCGACGGCCAAGCCGTCGCTACGGGTCTTGCTACAAAGGGGGCGTGCTGTCGATGGTGAGTGGCAGCACGCTCCCTTTGGTGGGCGTGCCGGGGGCGTGGCTGCCCAGACGGAGGAGTTCCCATGGGAACGCCTACCGTGTGGGGCCGGCCCCACTGACATCACAAGTTAAGTCAGTGGGAGTGCTCTCGGCTCTGATAGAGCCGAAAGCACTCCAGGGCTTGCGGCAACGAGACCCTACCACAAGGGTCTCGTCGCAGGCCCGATGGTCACGATGGTCTTGACCATCGCGACCCATCTTTTTGGCTGCTCGCTATAGCTGTGGGTGGTCACCCACAACTATATGAGCAGCCAGGAGGCAGCTCTAAAGACTAAGAGGGACGGCCCTAATTCAGAGCGAGCGCTCCGTCAGAGCGTCCGGCTCTGAATCAGGGCCACAGTCCAGCCAAATTCATACACTATACCTACATTAGGAAACTTATTCACCCACGTCCAATAAAATAAATGTAGTTATAAAGGATATTAGAAGCTCAGGAGCATTTCAGCTACCATATAAAAGAAGAACAGTGTGAGGAGCATTGTATATGTATGGGGTGAGTTACTGGATAGAACACACAAGTCTCCGTAGTGTGAGGAGCATGGTATATGTATGGGGTGAGTTACTGGATAGAACACACAAGTCTCCATAGTGTGAGGAGCATGGTATATGTATGGGGTGAGTTACTGGATAGAACACACAAGTCTCCATAGTGTGAGGAGCATGGTATATGTATGGGGTGAGTTACTGGATAGAACACACAAGTCTCCATAGTGTGAGGAGCATGGTATATGTATGGGGTGAGTTACTGGATAGAACACACAAGTCTCCATAGTGTGAGGAGCATGGTATATGTATGGGGTGAGTTACTGGATAGAACACACAAGTCTCCATAGTGTGAGGAGCATGGTATATGTATGGGGTGAGTTACTGGATAGAACACACAAGTCTCCATAGTGTGAGGAGCATGGTATATGTATGGGGTGAGTTACTGGATAGAACACACAAGTCTCCATAGTGTGAGGAGCATGGTATATGTATGGGGTGAGTTACTGGATAGAACACACAAGTCTCCATAGTGTGAGGAGCATGGTATATGTATGGGGTGAGTTACTGGATAGAACACACAAGTCTCCATAGTGTGAGGAGCATGGTATATGTATGGGGTGAGTTACTGGATAGAACACACACAAGTCTCCATAGTGTGAGGAGCATTGTATATGTATGGGGTGAGTTACTGGATAGAACACACAAGTCTCCATAGTGTGAGGAGCATGGTATATGTATGGGGTGAGTTACTGGATAGAACACACAAGTCTCCATAGTGTGAGGAGCATGGTATATGTATGGGGTGAGTTACTGGATAGAACACACAAGTCTCCATAGTGTGAGGAGCATGGTATATGTATGGGGTGAGTTACTGGATAGAACACACAAGTCTCCATAGTGTGAGGAGCATGGTATATGTATGGGGTGAGTTACTGGATAGAACACACAAGTCTCCATAGTGTGAGGAGCATTGTATATGTATGGGGTGAGTTACTGGATAGAACACACAAGTCTCCATAGTGTGAGGAGCATGGTATATGTATGGGGTGAGTTACTGGATAGAACACACAAGTCTCCGTAGTGTGAGGAGCATGGTATATGTATGGGGTGAGTTACTGGATAGAACACACAAGTCTCCATAGTGTGAGGAGCATGGTATATGTATGGGGTGAGTTACTGGATAGAACACACAAGTCTCCATAGTGTGAGGAGCATGGTATATGTATGGGGTGAGTTACTGGATAGAACACACAAGTCTCCATAGTGTGAGGAGCATGGTATATGTATGGGGTGAGTTACTGGATAGAACACACAAGTCTCCATAGTGTGAGGAGCATGGTATATGTATGGGGTGAGTTACTGGATAGAACACACAAGTCTCCATAGTGTGAGGAGCATGGTATATGTATGGGGTGAGTTACTGGATAGAACACACAAGTCTCCATAGTGTGAGGAGCATGGTATATGTATGGGGTGAGTTACTGGATAGAACACACAAGTCTCCATAGTGTGAGGAGCATGGTATATGTATGGGGTGAGTTACTGGATAGAACACACAAGTCTCCATAGTGTGAGGAGCATGGTATATGTATGGGGTGAGTTACTGGATAGAACACACAAGTCTCCATAGTGTGAGGAGCATGGTATATGTATGGGGTGAGTTACTGGATAGAACACACAAGTCTCCATAGTGTGAGGAGCATGGTATATGTATGGGGTGAGTTACTGGATAGAACACACAAGTCTCCATAGTGTGAGGAGCATGGTATATGTATGGGGTGAGTTACTGGATAGAACACACACAAGTCTCCATAGTGTGAGGAGCATTGTATATGTATGGGGTGAGTTACTGGATAGAACACACAAGTCTCCATAGTGTGAGGAGCATGGTATATGTATGGGGTGAGTTACTGGATAGAACACACAAGTCTCCATAGTGTGAGGAGCATGGTATATGTATGGGGTGAGTTACTGGATAGAACACACAAGTCTCCATAGTGTGAGGAGCATGGTATATGTATGGGGTGAGTTACTGGATAGAACACACAAGTCTCCATAGTGTGAGGAGCATGGTATATGTATGGGGTGAGTTACTGGATAGAACACACAAGTCTCCATAGTGTGAGGAGCATTGTATATGTATGGGGTGAGTTACTGGATAGAACACACAAGTCTCCATAGTGTGAGGAGCATTGTATATGTATGGGGTGAGTTACTGGATAGAACACACAAGTCTCCGTAGTGTGAGGAGCATGGTATATGTATGGGGTGAGTTACTGGATAGAACACACAAGTCTCCATAGTGTGAGGAGCATGGTATATGTATGGGGTGAGTTACTGGATAGAACACACAAGTCTCCATAGTGTGAGGAGCATGGTATATGTATGGGGTGAGTTACTGGATAGAACACACAAGTCTCCATAGTGTGAGGAGCATTGTATATGTATGGGGTGAGTTACTGGATAGAACACACAAGTCTCCGTAGTGTGAGGAGCATGGTATATGTATGGGGTGAGTTACTGGATAGAACACACAAGTCTCCATAGTGTGAGGAGCATGGTATATGTATGGGGTGAGTTACTGGATAGAACACACAAGTCTCCATAGTGTGAGGAGCATGGTATATGTATGGGGTGAGTTACTGGATAGAACACACAAGTCTCCATAGTGTGAGGAGCATGGTATATGTATGGGGTGAGTTACTGGATAGAACACACAAGTCTCCATAGTGTGAGGAGCATGGTATATGTATGGGGTGAGTTACTGGATAGAACACACAAGTCTCCATAGTGTGAGGAGCATGGTATATGTATGGGGTGAGTTACTGGATAGAACACACAAGTCTCCATAGTGTGAGGAGCATGGTATATGTATGGGGTGAGTTACTGGATAGAACACACAAGTCTCCATAGTGTGAGGAGCATGGTATATGTATGGGGTGAGTTACTGGATAGAACACACAAGTCTCCATAGTGTGAGGAGCATGGTATATGTATGGGGTGAGTTACTGGATAGAACACACAAGTCTCCATAGTGTGAGGAGCATGGTATATGTATGGGGTGAGTTACTGGATAGAACACACAAGTCTCCATAGTGTGAGGAGCATGGTATATGTATGGGGTGAGTTACTGGATAGAACACACAAGTCTCCATAGTGTGAGGAGCATGGTATATGTATGGGGTGAGTTACTGGATAGAACACACAAGTCTCCATAGTGTGAGGAGCATGGTATATGTATGGGGTGAGTTACTGGATAGAACACACAAGTCTCCATAGTGTGAGGAGCATTGTATATGTATGGGGTGAGTTACTGGATAGAACACACAAGTCTCCATAGTGTGAGGAGCATGGTATATGTATGGGGTGAGTTACTGGATAGAACACACAAGTCTCCATAGTGTGAGGAGCATGGTATATGTATGGGGTGAGTTACTGGATAGAACACACAAGTCTCCATAGTGTGAGGAGCATGGTATATGTATGGGGTGAGTTACTGGATAGAACACACAAGTCTCCATAGTGTGAGGAGCATTGTATATGTATGGGGTGAGTTACTGGATAGAACACACAAGTCTCCATAGTGTGAGGAGCATTGTATATGTATGGGGTGAGTTACTGGATAGAACACACAAGTCTCCATAGTGTGAGGAGCATGGTATATGTATGGGGTGAGTTACTGGATAGAACACACAAGTCTCCATAGTGTGAGGAGCATGGTATATGTATGGGGTGAGTTACTGGATAGAACACACAAGTCTCCATAGTGTGAGGAGCATGGTATATGTATGGGGTGAGTTACTGGATAGAACACACAAGTCTCCATAGTGTGAGGAGCATGGTATATGTATGGGGTGAGTTACTGGATAGAACACACAAGTCTCCATAGTGTGAGGAGCATGGTATATGTATGGGGTGAGTTACTGGATAGAACACACAAGTCTCGCTAATCAACGCTGATGTGATAACAGATCTCATCATATACAGATTTACAGGAGTTTCTACCTGTATCCGCACACACACAATGGCTCAGCAAGCACCTGTTCCTCAGGTCTGACATAAGGCTCCTGGCTATGCGGCACTCACATATTTTTCCAACATTCGTCACATTGCTGAGGGGAAAGGACGGTTCTGAATCACTACTTTAAATCTTGAAACACAATGGTTAGACCCGAGGAAGCCCGGATGAAGTCGGTCAGCTCTAATAGGGCCCATACACCTACACGATCAGCTTCCCATCCGTTTTACATCCGATTACCCTGCAGTTCCGTCTGCACGTTTTTTTTGATATTTTTTTTCTCTTTGCACAGGATCAGTCGTATGATCTATCCTGTGCCTCATGCGCTCATTAGGGAATAGGGACAAACAGTCATGGAAATGACTATTGCCACACGATAGATCGCATAAAAAAAAAAAATGCCACGTTCTGAACACGATACGATGGAATATATGTGCTACACATATGATCACAAGATACGGATTGAAGGACCCACGGGAGCGCGCATTGGATGAACAAATGCACGATTTCAACGAGACTGAATGTACGACGAGTCGAAAATCGTGTGACCGTCTAGAAATCGCGTAGGTATATAAGGGCCTTAAGTGGGACATGGGTCAGCGCTCTGGTGAGGCTGGCATATCTTTACCACCTTAATACAAAATACCAGTTTCCACAAGCAGCTGGCACTCAGTGTTATATAGGAACCAAAGAGTGAGCACTCACCTCGAACACACAGAAGAGACATGGCCTCTGTCAGTGGGGACCACCCCGGGGGGCATGAGGTGAGTAGGGCGACTCTGTGGAAGGATTAATTAGGAGTATTAGATAGAAATTACTGTTGTCACTTAGTCAAGGCTGTGTGAGGGCAACTAGAGACTTGTTAGGGAATGCCAGGCATAATGGTAGCAGAACACCTGGGATATTGGGACCAACAAGAATACAGGACGCCAGAGGCACAGGAAGGATAGAGGGAGGAATAGGAAGACAGGAAGCCAGGGGCACAGAAAGGATACAGGGAGGAATAGGAAGACAGGACGCCAGGGATACAGGAAGGACAGAGGGAGGAATAGAGATAGGACACCAGGGGCACAGGAAGGAATAGGAAGACAGGACACCAGGGGTACAGGAAGGAAGGATACAGGGAGGAATAGGAAGACAGGACGCCAGGGGCACAGGAAGGATACAGGGAGGAATAGGAAGACAGGACGCCAGGGGCACAGGAAGGATACAGGGAGGAATAGGAAGACAGGAAACCAGGGGCACAGGAAGGAATAGGAAGACAGGACGCCAGGGGCACAGGAAGGATACAGGGAGGAATAGGAAGACAGGAAACCAGGGGCACAGGAAGGAATAGGCAGACAGGACATCAGGAGCACAGGAAGGATACAGGGAGGAATAGGCAGACAGGACGCCCGGGGCACAGGAAGGAATAGGAAGACAGGACACCAGGGGCACAGGAAGAATACAGGGAGGAATAGGAAGACAGGACGCCCAGGGGCACAGGAAGGACAGAGGGAGGAATAGGAAGACAGGACGCCCAGGGCACAGGAAGGACAGAGGGAGGAATAGGAAGACAGGACGCCCAGGGGCACAGGAAGGACAGAGGGAGGAATAGGAAGACAGGACGCCCAGGGGCACAGGAAGGACAGAGGGAGGAATAGGAAGACAGGACGCCCAGGGCACAGGAAGGACAGAGGGAGGAATAGGAAGACAGGACGCCCAGGGCACAGGAAGGACAGAGGGAGGAATAGGAAGACAGGACGCCCGGGGCACAGGAAGGACAGAGGGAGGAATAGGAAGACAGGACGCCCGGGGCACAGGAAGGACAGAGGGAGGAATAGGAAGACAGGACGCCAGAGGCACAGGATGGATACAGGGAGGAATAGGAAGAGAGGACACCCGGGGAACAGGAAGGATACAGGGAGGAATAGGAAGAGAGGACGCCCGGGGCACAGGAAGGATACAGGGAGGAATAGGAAGAGAGGACACCAGGGGCACAGGAAGGATACAGGGAGGAATAGAGATAGGACACCAGGGGCACAGGATGGATACAGGGAGGAATAGAGATAGGACACCAGGGGCACAGGATGGATACAGGGAGGAATAGGAAGACAGGACGCCAGGGGCACAGGAAGGATACAGGGAGGAATAGGAAGAGAGGACACCAGGGGCACAGGATGGATACAGGGAGGAATAGGAAGACAGGACGCCAGGGGCACAGGAAGGATACAGGGAGGAATAGGAAGACAGGACACCAGGGGCACAGGAAGGATACAGGGAGGAATAGGAAGAGAGGACACCAGGGGCACAGGAAGGATACAGGGAGGAATAGGAAGAGAGGACACCAGGGGCACAGGAAGGATACAGGGATGAATAGGAAGACAGGACGCCAGGGGCACAGGAAGGATACGGGGAGGAATAGGAAGAGAGGACACCAGAAGAATTAGGGGAGAGGAGCTATGGGAGAGGGGTTGGCAGAGGTGCATATCAAGGAGCTGCTTATACAGGGGGCAGAAGGCTATGCAGGGGATAGACAAGGGACTGAGGTCAGATGGGAGTAGTGGGTAGCAGAGCTATGGGGGCTCTGTGTTTGGCACAAGTGAGACAGTGAGCTATAGACGGAAGAGGTGAAGCTTGGGGTAAGCATATAAGGTGTAAGGAATGAGGGGTAGACTGGAGTGAAATGGAAGTGGTGGGAAGCAGGGGATACAGTGGAGAGGGACAGATGGAGAGGGAAGTGTAGAGGGGCGGGGGGACTAAGGGGGTGGAGTTACAGGGTGTTAAAGGGGCGAGGCAGATATCAGGGAGGAGGATTAAAAAGAGGCTTTGTGGGTGGTTGTATTAGTAAGGGAGCAGGGGACATTAGGAAGTACAGGTAGAAAGCGGTAGATGGGAATATCGTGATCAGTGAGCTATAGTAAGTCACAGGGATATAAAGGGGGCAGGGGGTGATATGGGGTAGAATTAGAGTAGAGGGGAGAATGGGCATGATGGGAGTAGTAGTTGGGAGCAGGTGATTATGGGGCAGGATGGGAGTAGTAATATTGGGGAGCAGGATGGCAGTTATAGTGGATGAGAAGGGGAGAGGATGGGAGTAGTAGTAGGGAGAAGGGGACAGGATGGGAGTAGTAGGGAGAAGAGGATGGGATGGGAGTAGTAGTATAGTAGTGGAGATCAGGGGGCAGGAATGAGGGTATTGGGAAGCAGAAGCATGTGAAGAAGGATGGAAGTAGTGGTATGCAGGGGAGAAGATGGGAGTAGTAGTAGGGAGGAGACAGGATGGGAGTAGTAGTGGAGAGCAGGGGGTGATTGGCAGGATTTGAGTAGTATTGGTGAGTAGGGGGCAGAATGGGAGTAATAGTGAGGAGCAAAGGGCAAGATGGGAGAAATAATAGTGTAAAGCAGGAGGCTATGGAGTAGTATGTAAGTAGTAGAGGGGAGCAGGAGGCAGGATGGGAGCTGTAGTGGGGAGCAGTGTTATGTGGTTGCCAGGGTTATGTGGGGCAGGACGGGAGGAGTAGTATTGGGGAGCAGGGGTATAGGATGCAGGATGGGAGTAGTAGTATTGGGGAGCAAGGGTATAGGATGCAGGATGGGAGTAGTAGTAAAGGGGGGAGCAGGGGGTAAGATGGGAGTAGTAGTGGGTTATGGGGCAGGATGGGAGAAGTATTGCGGGTCAGGATGGGTGTAGCAGTATTAGGGAGCAGCGGTATATGGTGCAGGATGGGAGTAGCAGTACTGGGGAGCAGGGTTATATGGTGCAGGATGGGAGTAGAAGTACTGGGGAGCAGGGGTATATGGCGCAGGATGGGAGTAGTGATATTGGGGAGCAGCGGTATATGGTGCAGGATGGGAGTAGTGATATTGGGGAGCAGGGTTATATGGTGCAGGATGGGAGTAGTGATATTGGGGAGCAGGGTTATATGGTGCAGGATGGGAGTAGTGATATTGGGGAGCAGAGTTATATGGTGCAGGATGGCAGTAGTGATATTGGGGAGCAGGGTTATATGGTGCAGGATGGGAGTAGTGATATTGGGGAGCAGGGTTATATGGTGCAGGATGGGAGTAGTGATATTGGGGAGCAGGGGTATATGGTGCAGGATGGGAGTAGTGATATTGGGGAGCAGAGTTATATGGTGCAGGATGGCAGTAGTGATATTGGGGAGCAGGGTTATATGGTGCAGGATGGGAGTAGTGATATTGGGGAGCAGAGTTATATGGTGCAGGATGGGAGTAGTGATATTGGGGAGCAGGGTTATATGGTGCAGGATGGGAGTAGTGATATTGGGGAGCAGGGGTATATGGTGCAGGATGGGAGTAGTGATATTGGGGAGCAGGGTTATATGGTGCAGGATAGGAGTAGTGATATTGGGGAGCAGGGGTATATTGTGCAGGATGTGAGTAGTGAATTTGGGGAGCAGAGTTATATGGTGCAGGATGGAAGTAGCTGTACTAGGGAGCCGGTGTATATGGTGCAGGGTAGGAGTAATAGTATTAGGAAGCAAGGGGCTATAGAACAGGATGGGAGTAGTAGTATTGGAAGCAGGGATATATGGTTCAGGATGGGAGTAGTAGTGGAGAAGCAGGGTAGGATGGGAGTTGCAGTGGAAGCAGGGGGCTATGGAGCAGGATTGGAGTAGTAGTATTGGAAGCAGGGGTTCAGGATGGAAGTAGTAGTAGTGGGAAAGCAGGGTGCAAGATTTTAGTTGAAGTGGGAAGCAGGGGGCTATGGAGCAGGATGGGTGCAGTGGTGAGGGGCAGGATGGGAGTAGTAGTATTGGGAAGCAGGGGTATATGGTTCAGGATAAGGTAGCAGGGGACAGAATGCGAGTTGCAGTAGGAAGCAGGTGGCTATTGAGCAGGATGGGAATAGTATTGGGGAGCACGATGGAGGTAGTATTGGGGAGCAGGGGCATGATGGGAGCAGCAGTTTTGGGGAGCAGAGATGTATGGTTCAGGATAGGCAAAGTAGTAAGAAGCAGGTGCTATAGAGCAGGATGGGAGTAGTGGTGGGGGGCAGGACGGAAGTAGCATTGGGAATCAGGATGGGAGTAGTAGTACTGCAGAGCAGGGGCAGGATGGGAGCTGTAGTGTTGGTGAGCAGAGATATATGGTTCAGGATAGGTGACGTAGTAGGAAGCTGGGGGCTATGGAGCAGGATGGGAGTAGTGGTGGGGGGGCAGGATGGTAGTAGTATTGGGAATCAGGATGAGAGTAGTATTACTGCAGAGCAGGAGCATGATGGGAGCAGTAGTGTTGGGGAGCAGAGATGTAAGTAGTAATGGGGCAGCAGGGGACAGTATAGGAGTTGTAGTGGGAAGCAGGGAGCTATGGAGCAGGATGGGAGTAGTATTGGGAATGAGGATGAGTGTAGTAGTACTGCAGAGCAGGAGCATGGTGGGAGCAGTAGTGTTGGGGAGCAGAGATGTAAGTAGTAATGGGGCAGCAGGGGGCAGTATAGGAGTTGTAGTGGGAAGCAGGGGCTATAGAGCAGGATGCGAGTAGTGGTGGGGAGCAGAATGGGAGTAGTAGTGTTGGGGAGCAGAGATGTATGGCTCAGGATAGAAGTAGTATTGGGGCAGTATAGGAGTTGTAGTGGGAAGCAGGGGCTATAGAGCAGGATGAGAGTAGTGGTGGGGAGCAGAATGGGAGTAGTAGTGTTGGGGAGCAGAGATGTATGGCTCAGGATAGAAGTGGTATTGGGGCAGTATAGGAGTTGTAGTGGGAAGCAGGGGCTATAGAGCAGGATGAGAGTAGTGGTGGGGAGCAGAATGGGAGTAGTAGTGTTGGGGAGCAGAGATGTATGGCTCAGGATAGAAGTGGTATTGGGGCAGTATAGGAGTTGTAGTGGGAAGCAGGGGCTATAGAGCAGGATGAGAGTAGTGGTGGGGAGCAGAATGGGAGTAGTAGTGTTGGGGAGCAGAGATGTATGGCTCAGGATAGAAGTGGTATTGGGGCAGTATAGGAGTTGTAGTGGGAAGCAGGGGCTATAGAGCAGGATGAGAGTAGTGGTGGGGAGCAGAATGGGAGTAGTAGTGTTGGGGAGCAGAGATGTATGGCTCAGGATATAAGTGGTAGGGGGGCAGCAGGGGGCAGTATAGGAGTTGTAGTGGGAAGCAGGGGCTATGGAGCAGGATGGGAGTAGTGGTGGGGACAGGGTGGGAGTGAGGGGACTCGCCGGTAAGTAGTCAGAGTAAGTTGAAGAATCACCTCCTCTCCGCAGCTCCCAGCCGCCGTCCCTCCGTCCGTGGACAGCGCAGAGAGCAGCCTCACACAGGACGGACAGCCGGAGTGAGTATGACGGGGAAAGCTCCCGTGTCCCGCTCCTCCTACTGCCATCTACACAGCAGCACACTCCCCTCTCCTCCCTGCGTGGTTCAGCTCACCTCCAGCAGCCCCAGGGGATGGCCCGACCCATCCCACAGAGACATGGGGGGGAACGGTGCAGAGGCTGAGGGAGGGGAGAGCGCACAGGTGACAGAGATGATTGACGTGGAGCTGGGATATCAGCCAATGGGAGGGAGGGAGGCGTGGTTATCTGACTGGTGGGCGGGGCATCGCAGTCTTATGTGAGGCGATATATATTTAGTAGTATCCGGACTCAAGCTCGTGTTGTGTTCCTGCGCGGGGCGGAGCACACCTGTCAGTAGTACAGCGCCTGGGGCTAACACCTGGGGGACTATTTTGTAAAGGATGTACAGGTGACAGGTGAGCGGAAGAATACCTCTGCTACCTTATACATTACTGTGTGTTAGTGACATATGTCACATGGAAATAATTCATCGGTGTATGTAACAATTAACTATACTTCACAGTTATTATTATTATTATTATTATTATTATTATTATTATTATTATCTTCAGTTTTCATAAATAGCCTCCATAATGTCCACATGGTGCAAGCTCTGTGGCTCCCCACTAGGAAGCAGCGCCCTAAACCTCAGTTATTGCGCCCCCCGCCGGTCCCTCAGTTTGGAAGTGTAGCGTTGGCTGTGACATCATAGCAGAACGCCGCACTCTACGTGTAAGACCGGTGTCTTTTCCACATACTGATTTTATTTCACACATTCTGAGCAATTTAACAATAACCGGTAGAATTTACTTGGTAAACGGGAAAAATAAACTTAGGTTTTTCTTTAATATAAACATTTTTAAAAACTCCGTTGTTGGGCACTAGGATGGGCTATCAAGTATTGGGGGGGGGGGTTTCACGGTGAATATATAATTTCATGTATGTGGCATGGCGCAGTGGCATGTAAGTAGCTAATTGCTGCATCTTCTCGCTCAGCGGCCGGCACGCCATGTGCGCACTCCCACTTTAGGCAGGACAGACACTAGTAATGATTTCAGGGCTTCGTCATGATCTGGCCAGACAGTTTGGAGTTATGGTGCACTTGCTCTGCAGGGAATGGCTGCTGCGCACGACATGCAAATGGTGTCCTGTGAATGAGGTTGGGGGCAGGCCAGCACTGTGGAAGCACTGATCAAGCCCTCTGACACGTGGTCACAGCCCCGCGCCCCCAGGTCCCCCCAACAGTAAATAGCCTGTATGCATGTGCGAGCTCCGAGGGGGCATTAGAAAAGTATTTATATACAGTATATTCTCACAGTATAACTTTGGTTTTATTTTTCAGGTTGGCACGCAACAAAAAACCTCTTTCCTGGCGACCCATAGCACTGATGATGAGTACACATCTCAACAATCCGACCGACGGTTCCATTATTTGGAGAGGTAGACTATCCGCCACTGCCCCCCTCTTACCTTGCGCTACTATGCTGATGTTTTCGCAGATGGAGCAATTTTTTGCCTATGCGCAAGCATCTGAGTCGCAGGTACATTACCGAAGTCGCACACTGCAAAAGTCATTAATCACAGTGTGATTGGCAGTCAGGCACTGGGGAGTGTCAGCTAAAATCACAGGCATGTCTAGACCATTTTGGGAACGCGTCACATCTGGCGTCTGCAATCCCTTGCGCAGTTACATGGCTCCAGCGTCTCAGTTACGGAGCCCATTCTGAGTGACCATAGACTTACTCGAGGAGTCGATGTGTGCCTGATCTACGTCCGATCCTGCGTAGGTGTGCGCAGTTGCAGACAGCTGCGATGGCTCAGGTGGGCGTCTCAGTACAAGTCCTGGCCGCTGCTGCATTTGCATATTTTTGTACTTCCACAGCTGCGCGAGCATCAGCGTACAGCTCAGACCCAGAGTCCTCTGCTGTACTCTCATATCCGTCTGACGACGTGCAACAGGGCAATCATGGGTCCCATCGGCACACGTCGGGCAGTCACACAGCATGTAAGTCAGATCTGACCAGCTGCAGACACAGGCAGAGAGCCCCCATGCTGTGCAGGAGAATGCAATGGATAATGTATGCATGCCCATGAAACAGCTTGTAAACGGTCAGACACCCCCCCCCCGTTATCACCCCCAAATGCTGACTACCTGTCACCCCCTTTGCGAATGGTTCCTTTGTACGAACATGATCGCAATGCAATCGCTGTGCCCATGAAACGCCGTCCAAATGCACGGGCACGCCTGCGTTTGCCCGACCACTCCCCCGTCGCCACCCACAAACGGCATTTCCTGTCAATCACTTGTCCCTGGGGCTGCGGACTCCCTGAGTACGCATACTCCATCGCACTGGCTGGATCGCACACTGCGATGCATGCGCAGAGCATAACCATTGACCGTTTGTGTGTGTCTGAATCCGTGCGTTCCTTGCTGAATCAGGCCCTATAACCTTAAAACTGGACATCAAATGGAAAATGTAAGTGCCTCTAAGTCAGAAGAAATGACTTCCGGGAAATGTACCTGGCAGCCGTTTCGGTTATGGTATCGCTGTGAAAGGGTTAATAGGGATGGCGTGGAGTGAGAACCCTGCCCAGGTTTGTACGATGTTCCCAAACTACTTTGCACTTTGCAATCGGATGATTTCCTCAACAAGAGGCTCTTCTGTCCCAGTGGAAATGTTCCTGGGGCCTGATCCAGCACGTATTGCAACGCTGCGTTCGCAGGCATCCGGCTGATGTTTGCAATCTGTGCATGCATCGTATTGCGTGCATGCAAAAAAGCCACTGCGATCGGGATGCGATCGCAGCGAGCACGCAGAAGAATGGCAGAGGCATTGACAGGAAGTGACCGATTGGGGGTGGTTACGGGGGGTGGTCAGAGAAACGCAGGCGTGCCGGTGCATTAGAACGCCATTACAGGGGCGAGCGTAATTAAGCCCCTACGATTGCATAGGCGGCCTGAGTAATTGCAGGAAGTTTAGCAGTTTGTGAGTGAGGGTCCGGTCAACAACAACTGTACGTATGGGTTCGATGTCTCTCGATGTTACCGATGTTTTCGCTGTCTCGCTAACTAATGGTGATGTAAGTAAGGTGTAGGGGGCGGCTTTATGTAGAGCTGGGCGTCTGCACAGCGGCTTATCTATAATGGGTGCAGGGTGTGCGGGGCCCCCGCACCGCACACCCTGCACCCATAGTATTACTTACCTCTCCGGAGTACCACGTCGGAGCGACGTCCCGCGCTGTAAGAACCGACTGGAAAATGGCCGCCGTGGCCTGCATACTCTATAGACTCCTGGCGCACTTACCCAGAGTCTATAGCAGACAGAGACTGCACACGGGCCCCCTCCTCTCTAGAAACGCCCCTGCGTCTGCATCTTCTGCTGCGGCGGCAGTGCGTGCGAACGCAGCGTTGCGATCCGTGCTGCATCAGGCCCCTAGCTCAGACTGATGAGTAAGTTGATAAAGCGCGGCTCGTCCATTGGTAGCGAGATAGTTGTCAGAATTACTGCAACAACATTTTTTTTTACGATTTACACCAAATATAAAAATGGCGTTAAAATGATAAACACTTCAAATCTCTGTCATCGTGCTGGCGCCAAAGGTGATATCAGCCCCCGAAATGGACCAGATTTTACACAAAGTGAAAGGCGTCTTCTGGTTTCAGTTACTTCCGTTGCTCTGTCCAGGTAGAAAATAATTAGGTGAACTTAAAGAAATATTCTGCTGCCCGCAGCACCCTGTACACACATGGACGGAGAATTACCAGACATCGCAGACAGGTAGTAAATGCTCAGTTTTCACCCCTTGCTGCCCCCACTCCCAAACCGTCATCGCGTTACAATCTCAGGTAACACATTCTGGTTTAGGGCTTGTCATCTCTTTCGCAGGTTGGCACAACCCTCCTCCATGCTGGCGCAGCAGCACCGCCATTTCTCGTATTGCTCGGCATCTGATTGACACTAAGGGCCTGATTCAAGGGTTGCTATGCCGATATTTTCGCAATAAGCGATTATCGTCCGTCTGCACATGCGTCCGAGTCGCACTGCGCATATGTCAAAGTACATTGCCGTAATCGCTCGCAGCGAGTATTTATTCACAGTGTGATTGACAGTCATGGAGTGCATGGGGAAGTATTGGGGAGTGGCGCCAAGGAACGCTTGGGCGTAAGAGGCGTGTCTCACCCTGCGGCTGTGATCCCTTACGCAAGGAATATGATTCCAGCGTCCCAATTCCCGCGGCCATTATGCAGGACCAAAGACTCGCTCAGGACAGAAACCATGGAAGGATGCTGCGTCTTTGTACGCAGATGCTGATACATTTTACCCAGATGCTGCGACATTTGCACATTTTCGCGCAGCATCTGTGTACACATTCGCAGCAGCATCGGTGGCGGCGGCATTAGCGTACAGCTCTGAATCCCGCCCTGAGTCAATATGTGCATTTTATGATGCGACAAGCCGCAAATCAGACATGATACGCGGAATACTTCCTGCTGGATTCCTCCTCTCCGTATGTTCACCCAAGTCCAATACGGCGCCAATAAATCTAAGTCAAGTCCTATTAATACCCGCTGTATTAATATCTCCGTTCTCTAGGGTGTCACGTTCCTCCGCAGATTCCTGTCCACATTAATTACTGGAGCAGCAGAAGCTGTCACTTCAATTCTCTGCTTCTCAGGACTTGAGGAATTAACTGATCGCTGCGCTGACGAAGCTGCCAAGAAAAAACGGATGATCAGCCGGCGTTAACCGGGACACCAGGTGCCACGAAAGCAAAGCTTTCCGCGGCCAGGACCATTTGTCATGCCCGCGTTATCATGACAACTGGAGAGAAGCTTGTGTGGTGGCGTTTCCAAATTACATGACTTTTTTACTGTCATTATTCTGCATGAAAATATTTTGGGGAACGTTTATAAAAATCGTGGCGCAGGACAATATTCACCTGTAGCCGCAGCCGGATTTGTCATTGTTCCAGCGCAGATTTGGTAGTTCATATAAAGATCTGATTTACTGCTCTGGGTTATGGGATCTGGATACTGTCCCTGATTCAGAGCCGGACGCTCTGACAGAGCGCTCGCTCTGAATCAGGGACGTCCCTTTGAATTTAAGAGCGGCCTCCTGGCCGATCACATAGCTGTGGGTGACCACCCACAGCTATAGCGAGCGGCCAAAATGATGGTCGCGATGGTCAAGACCATCGCGACCATCGGGCTTGCGACGAGACCCTTGCGGTAGGGTCTCGTTTCCGCAAGCCCTGGAGTGCTTTTGGCTCTATCATGGGAACGCCTCCGTCTGGGCAGCCACGCCCCCGGCACGCCCACCAAAGGGGGCGTGCTGTCAATCACCATCGACAGCACGCCCCCTTTGGCGCGAGACCCTTAACGACGGCTTGGCCGTCGTTATTCGGGTCTCGCGCATGCGCACGACGGAGCCGCCTCCGTTGTGCGCATGCGCACTTGGGCAACATCGACCCGCTTGCGAGCGCTCAGCACTCGCGAACAGGTCTGAATTAGGCCCACTGTGCATCTGATCTCAAAAATGACTCCAGTGATTGGTGGCTTTTATACAACTACTTTGAAATGTGGGCCTGATTCAGCAAGGACTGCAATTGCGATTACGCACGCAGACGGCAGATTATTGCGTACTGCTTATGCATCGCAGTGCGCAAAAGTATCACTGCAATCGCAGAGACCACTCGGATGCATCGCAGTGGTGAGCGTTTGGGGGTGTTGTCAGAGAAACGCAGGCGTGCCAGTATGTTTGAACGCCGTTACAGGGGTGTGCATAAATTAGTCACTGCGATGGCATGCACAGCTTGTGCTATTACTCAAGGTTAGCAAATTGTAAGTAAGGTCAGAGCTTGTGCAAGTGTGTGTGAGGCTCCGATGGTGCTCGGTGTTACCGATGGTTTCGTAGACTTGCAAGGTATTACGGATGTGAGTAAGGGGAAGTGGGCGTCCTTATGTTGGGCTGCGATGGCATAGCGATCGCAATCATTAGCATATTTTCGCAGCGGGTCTGCGTGCGTAATCGCAGTTGCGATCTGTAATGAATCAGGCCTTGTATTTGGTACATAAAGTTATTATTATTTATATGTAGGGTGCCACAGTGCTCAGCAGCACCGGACAGTGAGGAAACAGGTCATATATAAAACAGTGACAAGGTAGAGAAAATGAATTAACACAGGAAAACAAAGGGCATAAGGGCCTTGCCCACAGGAGAACTCACAGTCTAAGGCCCTCATTCAGAGCCGTACGCTCTGAGCAGAGCGCACGCTCTGAATGAGGGCCGGGCTCCATTTTCATGGAGCGTCCTCCTGGACGCTCGTATAGCTGTGGGTCACCACCCACAGGCTATACGAGCGTGCATTTTGATGGCCGCGATGGTCGTGACCATCGCGACCATCGAAATTGCGAGCCGGAGCCTGCGGTTGAGGTTTTCAACCGCAAGCTCCGGAGTGATTTTGGCTATATCAGAGCCAAAATCACTCCCACTGACATCACTAGTGATGTCAGTGGGCCGGCTTCTGACGGGAGGCGTTCCCGTGGGAACGCCCCCGTCAGGGAGGCACGCCCACCAAAGGGGGCGTGCTGTCAATCAACATTGACAGCACGCCCCCTTTGATCGGACACAACGAGCGAAGGAAAGTCCTTCGCTCGTCGTGTCTGGCGCATGCGCACGACGGAGCTCCCTCCGTCGTGCGCATGCTCAGTGCAGACCATCGACCCACTTGCGAGCGGACAGCCGCTCACGAGTGGGTCTGAATCAGGCCCTAAAGCCCTTATTCATGCGAGCGCTCGTTCTGAATGTGGGCGGCCGCTTGTATTTTGAAGTGCGGCCTCCTGGTCGCTAGCTAAGCTGTGGGTTACCACCCACAACTTTAGCGACCGACCAGGTTGATGGTCGCGATGGTCAAGACCATCGGGACTTGCGACGTGATCCTAAGGTTGGGTCTCGGCAACCGATCGAGCAGGAAGCTCCCCACTGACATCACTGCTGATGTCAGGGCCTGATTCAGAGCCGGACGCTCTGACCAGAGCGCTCGCTCTGAATCAGGGCCCTCCTACCTAAAAATGGAGCGGCCTCCTTGCCGCTCGCATAGCTGTGGGTGACCACCCACAGCTTATGCGAGCGGCCAAAAAGATGGTCGTGATGGTCAAGACCATCGCGACCATCAGGCTTGCGACGAGACCCTGCGGTAGGGTCTCGCTGCCGCAAGCCCAGGAGTGCTTTTGGCTCTATCGGAGCCAAAAGCACTCCCACTAACATCAATAGTGATGTCAGTGGGGCCGGCTCCAGACGGTAGGCGTTCCCATGGGAACGGCTCCGTCTGGGCAGCAACACCCCCGGCATGCCCACCAAAGGGGGCGTGCTGTCAGTCACCATCGACAGCACGCCCCCTTTGGTGCGAGGGCCAAGCGTTGGCTGTCGCTATGCGGGTCTCGCGCATGCGCACGACGGAGCTCTCTCCGTCGTGCGCATGTGCATTAGGGCACCATCGACCTGCTTGCGAGCGGGTCTGAATTAGGCCCACAGTGCGGCCGCCCACAAAACGGCAGGCGTTCGCCTCCGTTTGTGAAACCACCCCCCCCCCCTGCCTACAAAACGGGGCAAGCAGTCGATCAACGTTGACAGCCGCCCCTTTTGTAGTGAGCTCCGGAGTGAGAGAATTTCTCTCTCGCTTTGGGGCTTGCGCGCGCGCTGTGCGGCCGCTGCGCGCGTGCTGTGCTGCCGCTGCGCATGCGCTGAGCCTAAACATCGACCCACTTGCGAGCGGGTCTGAATGAGGTCCGAATTCTGTAGCTGTGACTATAACTCACTTCAGGGGAGATGTATCAAACCTTGGAGAGAGATATCAACCAATCAGGACCCTAACTGTAATTTGTCAAACACAGGGGTCTATGGGTCCTATTCAGACCCTCCAGCTAGATGTGTTTGCACGCAGCCGTCAGTTGCCAAAGTATGCAAATCTGGCGATCGCATGGTAAGACATTAGCACGACCACTATGTCTTGGTGTGTGATCGCGGTGTCTATGTAGACGCCCACCAGCCTGTCATAAGATGACCACTTTCCCTTAGTAATACACGTCATCTCCAGGAAGTGTATGAAACAATCGGTAACATCTATTAACATCGGACCCATACGCAGCACTTGTGGCTATCCATACCCTACCGCAAGCACTGCGAGCACTTCAGTGTGTAATTCAGCCATGTCACGTGTATTATGATGCTGTGTCTTAATTATGCATGCCTCTGAAATGGCGTTAAGACGCACAGACACGCCTGCGTTCGCACCACCACACCCGTTTCCATCTACCAACCCGTCACCACCCACAAATGCCTCGTCCTGTCACTCATTCTAGCGAGGAGTCTGTGCACAAGAAGTGATTGCAGTGACTGATTCGCTCACTGCGTCTTATACGAATGCAAATATTGGCAGGCTGCGCACCAACACATCATAGCGAGCGGGTCTGAATTGGGGCCTATGGGCCTAATTCAGAGCCACTCGCAAGCGCACGGTCTGTTCTGCTGTTACCAGTATACAGACAAGAGAACAGACCGTGGACACCCATAGGATAATATATCCAGTATACAGAGTTGTAATTTCTGCAATTTATTATACACTGTGGGGCTGATTCAGACCCACTCGCAAGCGGGTCGATGTTTACCCCCTGCGCATGTGCCGCCTCCGGCCAGCGTCGGGCGCTCCGTCGCTACGGGTCTCGCACCAAAACGGGGCGGCTGTTGATTGTGGTTCACAGCTCGCCCCATTTTGTAGGCGTGGTGAGGGGGTGGCTGGACAAATGGAGGCGTTCCCAAGGGAACGCCTTCCGTTTGTGAGCGGCCCTACTGACATCACTAGTGATGTCAGTAGATGGACTTCCTGCTCTATTAGAGCAGGAAGTCCACTGGGGCTTGCGATGGATGAGACCCTACCACAAGGGTCTCGTTGCAAGCCCGATGGTCACGACCATCACCTGGCCGCTCACAAAAGCTGTGGGTGGTCACCCACAGCTTAGTGAGCGGCCAGGAGGCTGGTACAAAAAAAAAAGCCGCCCTCATTCAGAGCGAGCGCTCTGAAAGAGCGTCCGGCTCTAAATCAGGGCCTCTGTCGCCAGGGAGGGGTGGGATGGGGAGTTGTTGGTGAGAGTATGTGCCAGGACTGCTACACGGGTACAAGCGAGGAGCGAAACAGAGAATTGTGGGTGACGGGAGGCACCGGACGTGTCACACTCACCGGCAGGTGAGCTGTATAGGACCCTGCTCCATCACCAGTGTGCATGTATCAGTGAGTACGGCTGTACCGGTTATCCATCAATAAACCAACACCACTGGTTAAGTAGCTGAGCTGTTCATGGTATGAATCATTCCAGTGGTGTGTGTGTCTGTAAAACTCTGCAGCATCAACACCTACACACACATAATTCCCAACACTAAGAAGATACCGGACTGGTAAGTGTCTTACAAATACGCTCTCTACCTTACAATTGTTGAACGGCGATTGTAGAATTCATGTCTATGGCAAAATGATCATGGCAGCTTCTATTATTATTATTCAAAAGTCAGACCACAAAATGGAGGGTGCTCGGTGCACAGATGCAACTCTACATGAACCTGTCACCCCTGAGGGTTGGAGTTGATTGGAACAGGCGTGGGAGGCTGAATTGGAGCCTAGGAAGGCGTGATTGAATCTGGGTGACTTGCGCCAGGACTTCCTCATGCAATGAGGGAAGATAGGAGGCAGTGGAACTGCTGGAGGTGATGAGGCCAAAGGCGAGGACAGTAGGGAACAACTTTATTAGACTACTACAGTAGGTATTGAATTGGAACTGTAATGGTAGAATTGGATAGGAACTGATGTAGTAGAATCGATGATATGGAATTGATGAAGCAGGATCAGATTGGAACCGATATTGGAGAAATGATGATATGGAATTGATGAAGCAGGATCGGATTGGAACCAATGTTTGGAGACCGTCGGATTTGAACCGATGTTCAGAGAGACTCAGGTTGGAACTGATGTTTGGAGACCGATGTTGATGAATTGAAATACTGGATTGGTTTGAGGGCCTGAATCAGCTTGGATCGCAGTTTCTAATATACACGCAACTGGCCAATTGTTGCATTCTGCCCATGCGTACGCATCACAGTGCGCAAAACGGCCGCTGCGATGGGGAATGTGATCGCAGAGGTTATGCAGACCCATTGCAGAGTGATTGACAGGAAGTGCCAATTATGGGTGGTGACAAGGGGAGTGGCCGTCTGAACGCAGGCATGCCAGTGCATTTCAACGCCGTTGCAGGGGCGTGCATAAATTATCCACTACGATGCCGTACGCAGCCTGAGGCTGTAAGCAATTTCTGAGTAAGGTCAGGGCTTGTGCTCGTGTGCGTATGGGTCCAATGGTACTCGATTGTACCAATAGTTTAGCTATTCTGCTAAGCATTACGGATGTGCGTATGGTAAAGTGGGTGTCCTTACGTGGTGCTGAGATTGCATTGCAATCACAGTGGTTTGGCTTCCTATCGCAGTTACACTCCGTGAGTACGCAGGATTGCGATCCAAGCTGAATCAGGCCCTTAGACCAATGTTGATGAATTGAAGTGCTGGATCAGTTTGAGACTGATGATGATGAATTGAAGTACTGGATCAGTTTGAGACCAATGTTTGGAGATATCGGCTGGGATTGATGATTGGAGATATCGGCTGGGACCGATGCTTGGAGATATCAGCTGGGACTGATTATTAGAGATAACAACTGGGACTGATGGAAGTAGTTATAACCAAGTCTCTGACTGGAGTACTAGATGGAATTGGAGATTGATAACCATAATTGGAACGGGAATGATACGGACTGGAGCTGTTCAGATACAGAGTACCTGGGAGCTCTGCACCTCAGCAGAAGCGACGTTCTACTGGTGATTTGGGCCAGTCAGGAAATGGAATTTATAGGGGTGGATCCCCATGGATTGGATGCTGAGATCAGCTGGTATGGGAGCAGCACTCTGAGTGGTGGAGGAGAGTCAGGTGACTGAATCCAACATGACTGCACCCACACTCAGAGCACAGAGCAGGAACAGTGTGGACAGACCTTATAACCAGGTGGATGCGATGTACAGTGCAGGTGGACCTCTGCGTCATCCGGGAGTGATGTACGGTCACAGCCTGAGCGGACCTCAGTGCTAGCTGGAACAAACACAACAGTGGTAAAACATAGGAGAATATGGGAAAAATGAGTCAGGATCGTGACAGAGCCAATTGAAAGAAACACTGTGAGTTTTGCCTTTAATAATATTGCTGTCAAGATCTGTGTTTTTGAAATCCAGTATCTCTGTACATTAATCTATGTAAAGTGTATATTACGCTCTCCTAATAAAGAGTGAGAACTAGCCTTTAATGTACACTAGTTTCCTGCTGTCAGTGCGATGTTATATGTTGTTTATAATCATGTGTTTTATAAAGTGACAGTTGTGACACAGGGGTGGTCTTTAGTGCAATATATGGTTGGTTAATAATACGTTTGGTAAAGTCCAACATCTCTGTGCAGTATATAGTTTGTCACACTGTAGTGTTGTTCTGTGCAATATATGGCATCAAGTGGGGTTACTAATGTCTTATAAATGGCTGTAAATTGGTGGGAAATAACCAACTATGCAAATTATGTCTGGAAAATGGGGAGGGGGGGTGATCTAGGCAATATACAACTTCTAATGGGCATGTCCGTCATCTCTTTGTCTCGCTTTCACATACGACATCCAATATGTAACTTCCTGATACATTACATCACCTTGTGAACATTCTATAAGACTATAGGGGGTAAATTTACTAAAGTGAGAGTTTATTAGAAGTGATTTTTAGAAGAGATGTTTCCCATAGCAACCAATCAGATTCTACTTAACATTTAACTAGCACCTTCTAGTAGATAATAGCTAGAATCTGATTGGTTGCTATGGGTAACATCTCTTCTAAAACTCACTTCTAAAAACTCTCCCTTTGGTAAATTTACCCCTAGGTATTTGCAAGGAAAATATTGTAATTCTAAGCATACACTGTAGGGCCAGATTTAGATATGGACACAATGGCGATTTTTACGCAGATCTAACATTTGTGCATGAGCTAATTAGGCCACTGATTGCTGACCTTTCCAAATAGAAATCCTTAGCAAAACACAGCTTGGCTCAGGCTAGATATGCAATAAAACCTCTCTCAGGTGTTACCACTAACCTCCAGCACAAATGACTCATGCAGGGAATCACCCATCAGTCAGCCACTATAAGAACCTGCTCAGTGCACTCCTCCAGTGCCTGAGTACCTATTGTATTCTAGATCAGTGGTTCTCAAACTCGGTCCTCAGGACTCCATACAGTTCACGTGTTCCAGATCACCCAGCAGGTGCACAGGTGTATTCATTACTCACTGACACATTTTAAAAGATCCACAGATGGAGCTAATTATTTCACCTGTGATTGTGTGAGGATATATGGAAAACATGCACTGTTTGGGGTCCTGAGGACCGAGTTTGAGAACCTGTGGTCTAGATAGGTGCCCCCATTCCAAAACTAAAAAAAAATAAAAATACTTTCCGGTATAGTTTTCTTCCAGTGTTGTTTAAACTCCAGTGTTCAGTTTTCTTGACAGCAGCACAACGATACCTTCTACAAGCTACACTGAGCCACGACCTGCGTCCTCACTGAGTAAAGTCCATATCCTCTTGTGGGGATTCCTGATGAAGTCCGGTGGGGGTCTTAGACTCCGCACCAGGGTATTTCCACCTGTTTGTATTTGTCATCTCTGTGTGTACTCTGACACACACCCTGTCTGTTTTGAGCTCCAGGGATATTGCAATATACTCTGTGTATACGGGGCTGTGTCTAAAGTGCCAACAAATCCGTGCCTCTCATTGCACGCTATGCGTTGTCTCCTCAGTGCCATCACCTATATGTTTCTTGTTACATGCACTGCCCAATTCTAAATTAGTGCCAACACCTCCGTGTACCCTATTGCATGCTATGCGCTGTACAGTGCCAATGCATCCGTGTACCTTGTCGCACGCTAACAAAATCTCACACTTTGTACCTTTGGCATTTGTGCATGTTGTGTTACACACCTCAGGGTATCTCATAACTACCAGCTCTCAGAGTATTGCAGCTATACCTCTTTCCGTGTGTCCCCTGTAGAAGCAAAAATCCCAAGGCTTCACAGAGACCATACTCGGACAGAGATACTGCCCCTGTCATAGGACTGGTGCAGGTTTTGATGGTGGCATCTGCAGACGCACCAATGGGTATTTCAGTATCTAGGGACGCTGACAGTGGGCGCCTCAGCCCTTGTACATTCGTATGTACACCAGGGAAGGGCATTGCAGCGGCACTGGCATTAAGTCGCAGATGTGCAGCCGGCAATAGCTGGGTGCTTATGGAAACATGCCTATTCTAACGCTGGTGTTTGCTGATATACTGTATGTTCACTATTTGTTTAAACTTGTCTCAAAGCACAAAGTGATTCCGTGAGCAGAAGTCTGGTTTTATAGAACTAGGAAGTATAGCGGCACAGACGCTCTCATTACGTCGTGTCATTAGGATATCTGACCGTTACTGATAATTATGTACTTTGTTATTCTTCTTACTGATTGTCACGCGTCCGACTAATGCTAGTCCGTGTTCTAGGTTCCTGACACTGAGCAGATCGTCTGTGAAAGACACTCAATGTGCCCCAGTGGTTACCATAGTAAAACGGTCCTTTCTGTCTGAGTGGCGCTGACGCAGACTCTATTCAGGCTTTTCAGTGAAGTGTCCTTTAGTCTGACCTCCTGCTCCAGGTTCTTATGTGGAAAGTGGCACCTCCCGCCACGAAACCGTCATTATATTCAGCACAGACTACTGATTGTTAACCCCTCCAACGGCAAAGACCGGGGGGACCATTGGCATAAAAGTGGTGAGACAGGAGGCTTTCCGGTACCACAGGCATAAATGAGTGAGCTGTATGAAATACATACGTGTCTTATGTACGGCACTCCCCTTGTGCGAAGCACCTGGCTGTGATAACTGATGAAGAGACCTATTAATGTACCTGCTTATACAGCTAATTAAATAACATTGGAAAAACAGCACAACTATTAGCGTAAGACTGGCTTTCCTTTTGGGCAGTTAACTTTATAGAACTACTAATACAATGTATGTATATATACATTGTGACAGGGTCAGCATAATTCCACATGAAGTAAATATGGAATATCCAGATCTCCCAGGTTTGGCAGAGCAAAGACATTAGGATTGTGTAAATGTCCTGTTCAGGTGTTGCCTCAATCAGTGCCTGGAAAGGCAGCTGGTTACAGACACCTGTGAGAAGTTGGTTGAAGAACTGTAGAGACACTGGGGGAACTGATCCTGAGAGTGAAATAGTCGTCCAGCTTATAGGCCTGGGGGTGACTAGTGTTAGGGTTCCAGGACCTGCGATTCCGCTGAAGAAATATTGCTGTATTGGAAGACTTTGTATGACATCTTGCCTGTGACACTGACATATCCTGCCTGTGGTGAGCAATAGAAGCTACTGATGGATTTTACCCAGTCTATGTGATTCTTGTCACATTAGATGTGTGTGTGTATATATATATATATATATATATATATAATTTTATTAGATTTATTTATTTATTTTTTATATAGAAGACCAAATACTCGGCACTAGCCCAAACTTAAATTACAGCTTATGTTGCTTCCCTCCTTCTAAATCAAATAGAACAGTGCAAAAATGAGTGGCACTCAGACATTTGGTAAAAAACTACATGGAGACCTGGTAGTCTAATGGGGGGCATCCACTAGATGATAAAGTTGAACGATAATGATAAAATCGTTCGATAATTGTTCGATAATCATTTGAACATCGTTTGCAAATTGTGCAAATTGTTTCTAACGATGTACGATGCGCGTTCCCGCTGGTCGTTTGATCGTCTCCTCCATCGACTGAACATGCAGGTCAATTTCACTTGATTGCTTACAAATCGTTCACGCTGAACGATCAAACGATGAACCACTATCTGCCCACTATAGCTGAAAGCTCTCAATCACAGATTCAAACAACATAGTTTATCGTTAGATCTTTTGCAAATCGTTTGCAAATCTTTTGCACATTGTTCAGAGTGGAAGATCAAATTTCAGAGGAAACTTCAAGGGAAAATCGTTAAGAGGTTGGACAGGGATAAAATCGTCTAGTGGATGCCCCCCATAAGTCAACGTTTCAATTCTCTTAAAGAATTTTCATCCTGATGAAAATCCTTTAAGGGAATTGAAACGTTAACTCAGACCGCCAGATCTCCGTGTCATTTTTTACCAAATGTCTGAGTGCCGCTCACTTTTGCACTAATATATATATATATATTAATCAAATGCACGTGGACGGGGAATTACAGATCTGACGGTCCGATCCGACCATTGATGGATCACTCTTTCCGTTAAATGGGTGTTTCTAGTTTGGCGATCACACGAAACTGATCCATCTCATGTGAGTGCCGTGAACTCTCAGGCCGACTTCCGCGCTCATCTATCGTGTGCGGATACCTGTTTCTAACGGACCTTTTGCACCCAGCATGGGGTGGGTGTAAGTGCTGATGACTACGGATGCAAAACAGTGGGCACTGCGGCCTTCCACATGGAGATACGTGCGTGGATACTTGCAATAGCTGCGGCCTGAAGGAAAAGCAGACACCGATGCGTCAGATTTAGAATCAGGCCCTCTTTTATTAATATGTTTGGAATGACTAGGGAATACGTTTCCTGTTCCATATTACAGATCTAGGCACTGTTGCTTGTACTGTATACAGAGAACTGAAACATCTGACAATAAGGTCAGAGATTCTGTCCCTATCGCCTTCAGCTGTCCAGACTCAGGGCCTGATTCAGAGCCGCTCGCTGCTAGCGAGCGCTCGCTCTGAATCAGGGCGTGTGTTGTTTTTTTGTTTTTGTTTGTTTGTTTTGTCTTCAGGACGCTCGCTAAGCTGTGGGTGACCACCCACAGCTTTTACAAACGTCCTGGAGCCCGTTGCGATTATCATGACCATCGGGCTTGCCAGGAGACCCTGTGGTAGGGTCTCAGCTCTCGCAAGCCCGAGTGGACTCCCTGCTCTAGTAGAGCAGGAAGTCCACTACTGACATCACTAGTGATATCAGTAGGGCCGCCCACAAACGCCAGGCGTTCCTAAGGGAACACCTGCGTTTGTGCAGCTAACCCCCTCCCCGCCTACAAAACGGGGCGAGCTGTCAATCAACATCGACAGCCACCCCATCTTGTAGCGAGACCCGGAGGTGGCGAATGCGCAGTGGGGGACCATCGATCCGCTTGCGAGCGGGTCTGAATCAGGCCCTCAGGTCTGCCTGAAGACATAGGATGTGATTCAGACGTAGGTGCACAATGTTCTCTCTGCACATGCGTCACGGTGATTACTGCCGGGAGACGCAGATTGAAATTGCTTGCAGATCCATGCAATTTCATCAAAAGGCATTTCTGGGTGATAACTAGGGGTAGTGGCTAACAGGTGGGGGGGCATGCGCTGGAGTATCGTGTCAGCGACTGCATCTAAAGACATTGGGCCTGATTCAGACCCGGACGCTATTTGCGGACGGTCGTTCCAAATAAGGGGTCGGCTATTTAAATTGAACCTATACTTTCAGTTGTAAAAAGATGTGTTCAATATGGACAAGAAAAGTACTGTAGTCTGGACCTGATTCAGAGCCAGACGCTATTTGTGGACGCTCGTTCTAAAAAAGGGGCCGTATATTTAAATTGAGCGCTCGCTCTTTGCGGTTTGTTGACGCCTCTATGTCTGAGTGAGTGTCCGAAAAATGCGCTCGCTATTTTGTAAAGACGCCTCTTTGCTGTTCGCATCACACGTCATCTCCGGTATTTATTCGATTAATCGAGTACATCGAAAGGCATCTGAACTGCTCGCAGTGCTTGTGGTAGGTTTTTCTTACCGCTATCACTGCGAGCAGTTCAGGCTAAAAGACAACCAAGTGACGTGGTCGCTGATGCTCCTTTACAAATTATGCACTCCCATTAAACGCCCTTTTTACCGTAAGGCACGCCTGCGTTCGGATCTCCACTCCCCCGTTTTCAAGCATCTTCCCCTGTTACCACCCACAAACGGTACATTCTGCCAATCAAATTAGCAGCCCCTCGCTGTTTTGCAAGCGCACGATTTCCGACCGCAATGACTGGTTTGCGCATGCACATTATGACCCATACGCATGCGCAGTTGTGCAAACATCGCTCATAGCGAACAAGCGGCCGCTTACGAGCGGCTCTGAATCAGGCCCATAGTTCCACTGATACTGGCGGCCCCTGTCTCACCGTGACTCTCACCGCCGGTGATCATTACCATACGGCTGCTAGCCAAGGTCTTTGAAGCGGAAACGGGCTCCTATTGACACCGTCAGACACGTGGGATATAAAAGACAGGGATTAAAGGGATGAAAAGAATATTCATGGAAGTGGTGGGGGCTTTGTGTAGAGAACATCAATGGGGTCTGCAAGCAGCCTCCTCCCATGTAACCTTTTACACCATCTGCTGTCACACACGTGTGTCACAGCTCCCTATAAATATTCCCACATGATTTCCCTTACTGTAGGGGTCATATTAATAAACAAGGACAGAACGTGAGACCGTAGATTGTCCCCGGCCAGCAATACATGCACCCTCCATGCTGGGATGTACATTGTCCTAATGTCTGACAGCAAACGACATGATACGTTGTATGGGGCATAACGACTCTAGTGGGGACTCCGCCCACTGCGGGGCACCAAGATGCAGTTACTGTACCTGGCTGTATACAACCTGCAGCCAATGAACATTTTATGGATCTAAGCAAATAAGAATGTCTCTTTGTGACTACGGTCTATCTTACAGTATATTCTGTATATACACCGAGGGCCTGGTACGGAGGGGCAGGCAGCGTCCATGTCTGACGCAAGCGGCCAATGTTTTCAGTCCGCGCATGCGTCCAAGCCGCTGGGACGCAGAGAGGCGCAATTTCATGTGGGCACTGCTGGGTTGATTACAGGGGGAGTGGCTAGGCAGACGCGGGCGTGTCAAGGGCAGCGCCGCCCATGTTCAGATGAGAATTCTGTAATAACGCACAAATCGCGCAGTAAGGACGTATTCATAACATGGGTGGTCTGTAAATGTTTCCCGTTTCCTCATATCCATGCCCATCGTCTGACGGCTTACACGCGCCCGTGTGAATATATCAGGGACCCCGACTCTTAAGGGGTCTATCCATTAGCAGATGTTTTTCTGAACGATGAAAGACAAAAGATATTTATTGAAAATTCCGGTGGCTGCGCTGAACGATATCTGTCGTGTACATGACAGATTTTGGCGAACAATGAACGATATCGCACGACATTCAGGGAGTGGATTTTTTTTCTCTGTAGCTGCTGCTAATATCTTTCGTCGTTTACAGCATATAAACTGCCAGATATTTCTAATATCTGGCAGCGATATGTGATAATTGACCAACATGTTGGAGAGATGAAAGATTCAATTTATCGGCCACGGGAGTGCGCATCTGTCATCGTTCAGGGCCTATCCATACCATTGAACCACATATCGTTCTATCGTTCAATTTATCTGCTAATGGATAGGCTTCTTAAGACAGGCTTTCTGCTCACAGCTTGATGGAAATGTAATGACAGCCACCGATTTTGCTGACTGAGCTGCACAAGTGTCTGTATTCTTGTGGATGGAGTTTGCGTTTCGTAGCACTGCGCAATGCTCTGCAGCTGAGCGCACACATCTATGGGCATTCAGTGTCATAACTGGGTGCAGGGTGTTCCGACATAGGCTTAAGGCCGGATTCAGACCCGGACGCTATCCGCAGTGCGCTCGCTATTGCAGATGGTTGCTAATCTGCACATGCATCGCAGTGCGCGCGCGCGCAAACTACACAGTGCATTCGCAGATCCCTCGCTCGCACAGCAAAGCCAGCCCAGCAGAGTGAGTGACAGGAGAGGCCGTGTGTGGGTGGTAACAGGGGCAGTCCAGAAAAAATGGGGAAGTGGAGGTGCGAACGCAGGTGTGCCTGAGTGTTAGAGGCGTGCATAATTAACAGGCAGCGTCATAGTACACGTCACCAGCCCTTTTTTTCCTCTGTTTTCCTCGCAATGCTTGCGGTAGAAAAAAAGCTACCACAAGCACTGCGTTCACATCCGATAGTGGTCGATGTACCAATGTTTTCACAAACTTCCAGGAGGTGACGTGGGGCAGTGGGTGTCTCTGCATTCGTTAAGAGGAGTCTGCATACACAGAGCGAACGCTCATACAGGTAAGATGGGCGTGCTTATGCCTTGGCGAGCGATCGCTCCCCGCCGCGTCGCTTTCAAATATTTGCATACGCATCGAGCGAGCATACGCTCATAGCGACCGGGTCTGAATCAGGCCCTTAGTTTAGTGAGGGCGTGTAGATTGGGTTCACATACTTTTTCCAACCTATACTTTCAGTGGTAAAAAGATGTGTTCAATAAGGACAAGAAAAGTACTGTAGTCTGGGCCTGATTCAGAGCCAGACGCTATTTGTGGACGCTCGTTCTAAAAAATGGGCTGTATATTTAAATTGAGCGCTTTCTCTTTGCGGTGTGTTGACGCCTCTATGTCTGAGCGAGCGTCCGAAAAATGCGCTCGCTATTTTGTAAAGACGCCCCTTTGCCGTTCGCATCACACGTCATCTCCGGTATTTATTAGATTAATCGGGTACATCGAAAGGCATCTGAACTGCTCGCAGTGCTTGTGGTAGGATTTTCTTACCGCTATCACTGCGAGCAGTTCAGGCTAAAAGATAACCAAGTGACGTGGTCGATGACGCTCCTTTACTAATTGTGCACTCCCATTAAACGCCCTTTTGACCGTTTGGCACGCCTGCGTTCGGATCTCCACTCCCCCGTTTTCAAGCACCTTCCCCTGTTACCACCCACAAACGGTACATTCTGTCAATCAAATTAGCAGCCCCTCGCTGTTTTGCGAGCACACGATTTCCGACCGCAATGACTGGTTTGCGCATGCGCATTACAACCCATACGCATGCGCAGTTGTGCGAACATCGCTCAGAGCGAACGAGCGGCCGCTTACGAGCGGCTCTGAATCAGGCCCTCTGTGTGCTATTAAAGTCACAGAATGCGTTAGTCTGCTCTTGTGACATATGAAGATCAGATCACATTTTGCGGCTTATTCTGAGGAGTAAAGCAAAGAGAGAAAGTAACTGTGCACTTTAGTAAAACCATGTTGTTCTGCAGGTGAGGGAGAAGGGAATTGACCATTCATGGTTAGAAACTATAGATGGTAATCACTTGGTGGTCGATGGTTTTACCATCAATGGCGGAGAATCAACTAGTTTCCCACCATTGATGGTAGTCATGGGTCCACCAGCCGATGGTGTTCATTTTACACTGGCTAGCACAGGGCTACTACTGGCAGTCGGCTCTGTGGTGCAGCGCCATTCTTCTAGTCCATCAGTGCTGTGGTGATGGGTGGGTGGGCCCGACACCGCCTCCCTCTTCTAGCTGTGTGTGCTGACTTGGCCGCCTCAGCTCTCAGTCAGCACTGCAGCCCCACCCACTCTCTTGTTCATAGGCGGTCGAGGCAGCTATGTGTTGTTTCCGTAGGCGTGGTCTATGTCTCCCGTACGAGACATGCATGGCAATCTGGTATGACGTTGCACAGTTTTGTACCATTGATGACTCCTCTCTTGTTTTCCATCATGGAAAACAAACACACCGATAGCCATCCATAGGGAGATGTAAGTTGTGTAGAGAGCGTTAGATATGGGAGGGGCGTGTCCTGGCTCAGATCTAAATAGCAGTATAAAGCTGGGTACACACTAAGGGGGTCATTCAGACCCGGTCGTTAGCGCCGATGCGCTTGGACCAGGTCGATGGCCCCCCACAGAGCATGCGCACAACGGTGCCGGCGCCGTCGTGCGCATGCGTGAGACCCGCTACGACCGACAGCGCCGGTCGTAGTGGGTCTCGATCCAAAGGGGGCGAGCTGTTGATGTTGATTGACAGCTCGCCCCATTTGGAAGGCGGGCCGGGGGGGTGGCAGCCCAAACGGAGGCGTTCCCATGGGAACGCCTACCGTTTGGGGGAGGCCCCACTGACATCACTAGTGATGTCAGTGGAGAGCTTCCGGCTCTGACAGAGCCAGAAGCTCTCCGGGGCTTACGACAAGTGAGACCCTACCCTAGGGTCTCGCCGTAAGCCCCGATGGTCGCAATGGTCTCTGACCATCGCGACCATCACCCGAGCGGTCGTTAGAGCTGTGGGTGTTAACCCACAGCCTAATGACCGAAACAGAGGCGGGCGGTCAGGATGCAAGTGGCCGCCCAGTTTCTGAGCGACCGCTTGCATCCTCCGACCGCCTCTGAATGAGGCCCAAAATGATGTGTGCCCAGCGCAATATCATTTGCGGTGGGACTCGGTGGGGGTGCCTGCATCCACACTTGCTGATGCCAACGCGCTGGAGTCTAGTGTGTACCCGACATAAGGACAGGTACACACTGGAGATATATTGGATGATTAGATCTTCCCGATTGGAACAACATATCGTCCATATCGTCTAATGTGTACACGCAATCGCGCGTGCGTCGTCCCGTCGGCTGTGCTGCACTTCAGATGGGACAGCGTCGCTGACAATGGCATGCAGGTAAGTGGAGGACAGAAGCCTATATTGTGCGCTCGTACACTGGATCGTGCAGTGTAAAAAAGATGGTGGCGAAGCACTGAACAAATACACATTAATCAAATATATTGTTCATAAAACATTTTAATGCACAATATTATAAAAAAATAAAACTGTTGGCTAGTGTTAATACAGATATCTGGTATAATTGCTCTTAGGTCACACCGAATAAAATATACTAAATCACTTGTACAATATAATATGCATAAAGATGTACAGAAATAAAATGGAAAACCTATTTGTAATAGTCCTGAGCAGGAATAAAGTCACTAATGTAACCAATGAGATTATACATATAATTGAGTGGAAATCTAGCGAACGATGATACGGGTAAAAATGTCTTGTAGCTCTGCTGGTAATTAAATCAAGGATAAGCATGGCTATATGTAACCTGAAGCACAGTATCCACATAAAGGGCCTGATTTAGAGCCGGACGCTATTTGCGCTCGCTCAGAAAAATGGGCCGGATATTTAAATAGAGCGCTCGCTCTTTGCGGTCTGTTGACGCCTCTATGTCTGAACGAGCGAACGAAACATGTGCTCGCTATTTTTTAAAAACGCCCCCTGGCCGCTCGCATCCTACGTCATCTCCGCTATTTATTAGATTAATCGAGTACAAGGCGTATGAACTGCTTGCAGTGCTTGTGGTTGGATTTTCCTACCGCAATCATGCGAGCAGTTCAGGCTAAAAGACAACCAAGTGACGTGGTCGATGACGCTGCTTTGTTAATTATGCACACCCTTAAAACGCCCGTTTTGACCGTTTGGCACGCCTGCGTTCGGATCTCCACTCCCCGTTTTCAAGCACCTTCCCCTGTTACCACCCACAAATGCCTCATCCTGTCACTCAAATTAGCAGGCACTCGCTATTTTGCGAGCACACAATTTCCGACCGCAATGAATGGTTCACGCATGCGTATTACAACCCATACGCATGCGTAGTTGTGCGAACATCGCTCGGAGCGAACGAGCGGCTCTGAATCAGGCCCAAAGTTCACATACCCAGAAATTCACCTCCTCGGATGGACAGATCTGTTAACACTGGTGATGAAATAAAGTATCCAGCGCAGTGGGATCGCTGTTCCTACCAGCTTGATTCTGAATTCAGCAGTGGGGTCCGTCCGCTGCTAGAGCAAATAGCTGTGCCACACTTGTGGGAGCTGTATTCCAGCTGCCGATGGTGAACGTGGATTAGAGGGGAAATCCAATGGCAAATATGTCGCGGCCAGAGACGCCGGGTAAAGTGGCTGTAGAGAGGTAAAAAGTGCTGGATGTGTACAATCTCCACAGGGTGGCAGATAGTAGCTCCGGGGGGTGCGGGTATGTGGATTGGAACGTCTGATGATAAGTCACTTAACGCGTTTCACCGCTAGCAGCGGCTTTCTCAAAAGGCAGAATGACTGGTCTGCATTCACAGGAAGGTTTAAGTAGCATGTGGTTAAACTCAATCACCTGTCGGCAGTTAATCAACTCACAAATCCAAAATAGTGTGGAGTATACTGCTCATTCTAGTCCATTACTATCATAGACAATTCTGGCAATAAACATATTGTCAACATATAACCTAATATAGCAAGTGCATTTGGATAGAATTAGAATCCCATGTTTAAAATGCTAAATGGCAAGCAGAGAACTGTTACATATTATAGTCAAAAAAAAACTAAATATATACAAAAAATGTAAGCAATAATAAAGTAAAATTGATTTTGACGTGTCATACTACAATACTAGAATATATAACTTTTAGGGCCTGATTCAGAGCCGCTCATAAGCGGCCGCTCGTTCGCTCCGAGCGATGTTTGCCCATCTGCGCATGCGTACGGATCGTTATACGCATGCGCGAACCAGTCAGTGCGGTCGAAATTCATGTGCTCGCAAAATAGCGAATGCCTGATAATTTGAGTGACAGAAAGAGGCGTATATGGGTGGTAACAGGGGAAGGTGCTTGAAAACGGGGAGTGGAGATCCGAACGCAGGCGTGCGTAAAGGTCAAAACGGGCGTTTTATGGGTGTGCATAACTAATACAGCAGCGTCATTGACCACGTCACTGGGTTATTTTATAGCCAGAACTGCTCGCAAGATTGCGGTAGGAAAAACCAACCACAAGAATAGCGAGCAGTTCATACCCTGGTCGATGTACTCGATTAATCTAATAAATAGCGGACATGACGTAGGATGCGAGCGGCCAGGGGCGTATATTTTCAAAAAACGACCGCAAGTTTTGTTCGCTCGTTCAGACCTAGAGGCGTGAACAGACCGCAAACAGCGAACGGTTCATTTGAATAGCCACCCCTATTTTCTGGACGAGCGAGCGCTAATTGCGTCCGGCTCTGAATCAGGCCCTTAGTGTATAGAAAATGGGGCTATGATCAGCAAGTAGATGATACATAATTAAATAAATATGCTCTTAAACATGGAACAAAATAAGAGACATCTGAAATAATAAAATATATGAATAAATAAATAAGGGCACCATTATAAAGACATAGCATCTAGGAAAGAAAAAAAATAAAGGAGAGAAAAAAGATTAATTCCATAACAACCCATACACATACATGTATTTATATGTACACATATGTTAAGGAACCCAACACAGACAAAATTACTAATAGATTATTGTATTGCATTTTATCTATTTGTATATGCACAATAGAAAAACCCTTCCCGTAACTCTATTAAGCTATACATTTACTAGATAGCAACCCTATTTGGGGTACTATGATGTAAGAAAAGTAGATAAACATACTAATACATCGTTACTAAAGCGTTCACTACCTAGATAAACCCAGAATAATGTTGAGATTTATAGTACAGATATGTAGATCACAACAAGCGATAGAGTAATTTAAATGAATTCAAGATCTATTGTTTCATTAAGACCCTGTAGACTTAATGACTGCATTTTTAGAATCCATGAAGCCTCTTGTCTACACAGGTGTCTAAACCTATCACCACCCTTCGGCATATATGGGATTTGGGGCCTGATTCAGAGCCGCTCGTAAGCGGCCGCTCGTTCGCTCCGAGCGATGTTCGCACAACTGCGCATGCGTATGGGTTGTAATACGCATGCGCGAACCATTCATTGCGGTCGGAAATTGTGTGCTCGCAAAATAGCGAATGCCTGCTAATTTGAGTGACGGGATGAGGCATTTGTGGGTGGTAACAGGGGAAGGTGCTTGAAAATGGGGAGTGGAGATCCGAACGCAGGCGTGCCAAAAGGTCAAAACGGGCGTTTTAAGGGTGTGCATAATTAACAAAGCCGCGTCATCGACCACGTCACTTGGTTGTTTCTTAGCCTGAACTGTTCGCATGATTGCGGTAGGAAAATCCAACCACAAGCACTGCGAGCAGTTCAGACGCCTTTCGATGTACTCGATTAATCAAATAAATAGCGGAGATGACATAGGATGCGAGCGGCCAGGGGGCGACTTTACAAAATAGCGAGCGCATGTTTCGTTCACTCGTTCAGACATAGAGGCGTCAACAGACCGCAAAGAGCGAGCGCTCAATTTAAATAGCCGACCCCTTTTTCTGAACAAGCGAGCGCAAATAGCGTCTGGCTCTGAATCAGGCCCTTGGTCTATTCCCACCACCTTGAGTCCACTAGGATCACTAGAATGATGTTCCAAAACATGTCTTGGTACACTATGATTAACATGTTTATTAATGATGTTTCGTCTACGCTCGAGGAATCTCCGCTTAAGTGGCCGAGTGATACGACCAATGTAGTAAAGATTACACGGGCATAGCAACAAATATATCACAAATTGCGAATTACAATTAATGAATGACCGAATTTCAAATTTCGTCAAAGTCACTGAGGCCGACACGTATTTGGTTTTATTAAGTATATGGATCGTGCAGTGTGTAGGGCTGACCGATATATTGTTCCGTTGGGCGTCAGGTCGGCTGGGATACACATGGTTCTGATCTGTACCCAGCCTAAGAATAAAGCTGCCCAGCATTAGTGGGCTACATGCAACAGCAGCAAATATTTACCCTGCATGCAGACATAATACATGTTTTTGCTCCCGTTGTATTGCAGCATGGGTTGTTTCAGGTGCGATGTTACTGCTTTTTTTGGGTTAGCTCCCAACGCAAATCAGACCCTTTATGTGCAATGGGCCTGATTCAGAGTAGGACACTAATGCGATCACAGCAGCGATTTTGCACAGAACGCAGCTGCAAAAATATGCGAATAGTTCCAAAACTTACCTGAGCATAGGGACGGCCCACTGTTGCCTTCATCATGCGTCCTACATCGCGTACCAGCAGGGCCGTAGCTAGGATAGTGCGGCCGGTGCCATGGCACAGGGCACCACAGGTCAGGGGGCGCTGTTTGGGCCTGTCAATTTTCTGTTTATTATCATTCTTGCTTGTAGTACCTCTTATTTCATCCCCAGCATCTCCTGGCCTCCCCTATCTCTTCCGTGGCCCTTCCCCATGAGGCCATGGTCCTTTTTTGGGTGCATTATGTCCCTTTGAAAAATGAGGGAGGCGCAATGCTCTTTCTGGCACAGGGAACCAAAAAGTATAGTTACAGCTCTGCTTACCTAAATATCTGTAACATGGACCCTTGCAGTAAGTCCGACCTGTCACAAACACAGCTGCTCAGGAGATCGCAATGGATCATTTATGCACGCCCATATAACAGACACGCCTGCGTTTTTCTTACCTCCCCCTATTACCTCCTGTAAACGGTGACTTCCTGTCACTCACACTGTGAATGGATCCTGTGTGGGCTAAATCGCAAAACAATCGCAGCACGTGCACAGTTCGGCTGACATGCATGCGCAATGGTTAGGCACTGGGGGGGAGGGTTAGGTTAGGCACTAGGGGGAGGGTTAGGTTTGGGGGAGGGTTAGGTTAGACACTAGGGAGGAGGCTTAGGCACTAGGTGGAGGGTTAGGGTTAGGCACTAGGGGGGGAGGGTTAGGTTTAGGCACTAGGGGGGAGGGTTAGGTTAGGCACTAGGGAGGAGGCTTAGGCACTAGGTGGAGGGTTAGGGTTAGGCACTAGGGGGGAGGGTTAGGTTTAGGCACTAGGGGGGAGGGTTAGGTTAGGCACTAGGGGGAGGGTTAGGTTTGGGGGAGGGTTAGGTTAGACACTAGGGAGTAGGCTTAGGCACTAGGTGGAGGGTTAGGGTTAGGCACTAGGGGGGGAGGGTTAGGTTTAGGCACTAGGGGGGAGGGTTAGGTTAGGCACTAGGGAGGAGGCTTAGGCACTAGGTGGAGGGTTAGGGTTAGGCACTAGGGGGGAGGGTTAGGTTTAGGCACTAGGGGGGAGGGTTAGGGTTAGGCACTAGGGGGAGGGTTAGGGTTAGGCACTAGGGGGAGGGTTAGGCTTAGGCACTAGGGGGGAGGGTTAGGTTTAAGCACGAGGGGGAGGGGGAGGCACTAGGGGGGAGGGGGAGGCACTAGGGGAAGGGTTAGGTTAGGCACTAAGGGGGAGGGTTAGGCACTAAGGAGGATGGTTAGGCACTAGGGAGGAGGGTTAGGTTAGGCACTAGGGGGGAGGGTTAGGTTAGGCACTAGGGGGAGGGTTAGGCACTAGGGAGGAGGGTTAGGTTAGGCACTAGGGGGCGGGTTAGGGTTTAGGGGTATGCAGTTTGGGAAGTCGGCGGACCTAATCCCGACAGACGGCTTTCTGACTGCTTAATCCTGGCAAGGCACTAATGTCATTAGACCTAAGCCGGGAGCCCGACACCCGGCTTACCGATTGAAGCCACGGGGGGGGGTTAGGTTTAGGGCTCCTGGGGGGGACTTAGAGTTAGACAGCCCCCCGGGAGGTTAGGTTTAGGCTAGGGAAAGGGAGGGTTAGGCATCCCCGGGGGGAGGTTAGGGTTAGGCATCCCCCAGGGGGACTTAGGTTTAGGCTGTGGGGAAGGGGAGGTTAGGTTTAGGCACTTAGAGGGAGGTTAGGGATAGGCACTTGAGGGGGAGGTTAGGTTTAGGCACCCATAAGGGAGGGTTAGGGTTAGGGGCTAGAATTAGGTTAGTTACTACGGCCAGTGGTAAATCATACTGATTCCGGTTTAGGCACTAGGGGGAGGATTAGGTTTCAGTAGTGTAAAAGGAAAGGGGTAGGGTTAGTATGCTGACCGACAGGTGTCGGTATCCTAACCCTGTCGGAATTCTGACCATCAGGAACCCGGGTGCCGGCTCCCCGTACCCAACTCGTTCAGAGAGAGAACCGATATTTTATGACCACTAGGTATTGCAGTTTCTAGCAGAAGTTCAGCATGATAATGACATGATCTATGTTGACCAGCATCCATCTTATCACATACATTCTGGCAATCATGATACACAGAAGGCAGCTTATAAACTTCTGCAAATGTAAAACAGCTCACAGACCTCAGACTCAGCCAACTAATGACCAATCACCGCTAATGTCCTGACTCCTCACCATCTGATTGTACTGGATATCGAACACTTTGAGTGCACTCCGTGTAACTTTTAGGTGAAAGTTTATCAAACACGGTGAACATGCTGCTTCCTCCACAAACAGCTCTCCCCGATGATTACAGCTCCTCTCTATGATGGCTATTGGCAAACGCTGCCAGATTACTGAGCCCTTGCTCCCAGTTCTGCGTTCCGGAGGAGTCCCTATGCTCCTGTGTTCTGTATTCCTGACCTGGATCTCTGCATTCTGACATTGGCGTGACTCCAGACTGTCTATCTTGTTTTCTCTTTGATTCCTGTTTCCACTGCTGACACTGACCTGTTTCCTGACCTTGCTGCTGGTTTGCCCTGTGGTGCCACTGCCGGATAAACATTGCTGCTAATCAGAGATACGGTTCCCGGGAATCCTACGCTGCACATACGTTTCCTGAAAAGCCTGACAACTTCGTGTATCCCTAGTGTATAAATACATCTGATTTGTGCTCATGTAGTGGAGGGCTGGAGGCAACTGAGTACCGGGAAGAACAACCAGCTCCTGGGGAAGACGAATATCACACTGGTTTGAGCAATGATATTTATCTCAGGATATTTCAGGGGCATCAGAGGGTGTCTCAGGAGTTGACAAGTTGATAATATCCAGAAGACAGAGGGGCAAATTTATCAGAGATATCTCCTGCGGTCCCACCATTTTTTGATTGCAAACCGTCCCTAGAATGTAGGTTTCTATGGGTGCTGCTAAATTGTGACATTTACCAAGCTCCAGAATGCAAAACATTCCACAGCTTGGGCCTCGGCAGCTAACGCTCTCTGCAGATGCACTAGCTCATAGCAGAATATGGGTTATTGCATCATGTATTTTTCATGTAGTGGTCCTCCAGGTGGGATGCACTCATTATGTACTCATTTACAATGTCAACAGTTATGGTGTCAATATGCTCACAATGTCGACATGTTAAATTTCAACACTCTGCATGAACTGGAAGGTTAGGCTGCGGCAGCATAGGGTTAGGGTTGGGCTCTAGGGGGAGGGTTGGAGATAGGCTGTGGGAGCAGAGGGTTAGGGTTGGGCACTAGGGGGAAGGTTAAAGTTAGGCTGCAGCAGCAGATGATCAGGATTATGTAAAGGGAGAGGGTTTAGAGTTAGGCTGCTGCAGCAGAGGGTTAGGCAATAGCGGGAGAGTTAGAAATAAAATGTGTGCTGGGCTGCAGTGGGAGACTGCTCGTAGCTGCAGAAGTCTCCTATCCCTGTGGTGGGGAGCAATCATGCTTATTTTATCTTTTTTCAAAATCCTAACAGTTATCTCTAATCCTACCCCCAAACCACGTTTCCCGTGATTAGGCCACGCCCCCTTCACCCGGGCCCGGCCAGCCTCTCTATGCCCCATGCTATGGAGATAGTTACAGTTAGGCTGCAGCAGAGGGTTAGGGTTAGGCTTTATATGACTTACCCTTCCCTGATGTATATCCATGCGTATGAATGTTCAGGGACTGAAACTCCCACCGTCTGCGGTCCTGATTCAGGTGTGGACGGTATATTACAGCCGCAAGGACACGTCTGTGCAATTCTGTCCATAAATATTTAAACGCTGCAGGAGGCGTCTATAGAAAGCCGACGCCTTCTGACAGCAATGGCGATCTGAGTGTAGTTTCCGTAGACGCTGCATCGCATCACCAATGCGACAATCTATCGCAACGGCGGCAGCTTCGGCCAGTCTGAATAAGCAGCTTGCGATGCCAGGAAATCTGCGTCCACCGATGCAGACTCCGGTCTCAGCATTCCCGGTACGTGTCCAGGAACGCAGCCCAGGCACGTGGCGCACCAGCCCCTATGTCAATCATGCCTGGGGGTTATGCAAGCTAGATCACATGACGCTAGAACGCAAATGGATAACTACATAAACCATTGGGTGTATGTACCTATCTGAATCAGGTCCGTAGACGCTAAAATATAGAATGGAGCCTTTTTGTAGTCGTTGCACCATCAAAGCGTGCACCAGCCCTGTGGCGAGTTCAGTTTCTCTGTCCGAGTATGGCCTCCTTTCAGCGATACTCCCGTAAAAAACCCATAAGATGATCATGTCCGTGCGTGTACTAAGGGCGTGATTCAGAGAAGGACGGATATGCAGAGTCGCACACAAGTGGCTGTGCAAATCCGTCCATCTCAGATGCAAATGCAGAAGAAGGTGTCAGACCCCTCCTCACTGCATACACTGGTATCCTGATCTACTTCAAGATATTGGCGTCTGCATTTTTCCGGGTGGCAGGAATCCAGCGTCGGTATTTCGGCAACCGGCAATTTAACTACATTCTGAACCAACCATTATAGTAGAAATCGATGTGTAGAGTCAGTGGGGGCGATTCAATTGTTCTGCCGGCTGCTTTTTTTTTTAAGACACCCGACAGAGCAATTCAATTGTTGCTGTGTCAGGGCGCGATAACTGCCGGCGTCGGCATTTCTGCATGCACTTAGGAGTGTGCGAGCAGAAATGTGTCTGAAACACCCTGGTTAGGGCGAGCTAACCGCAGATAGCGTACCTTAACCAGAAATTATGACGGGTTTAGCTGTTTTAGACGGCTAAACCTCGTCTTTTAGGCGGCAAAGAGGGTGATAATTAATGGGCGCCCAGAACAATTGAATAGCAAACTGGGCGCTCGTTAATTATGACGCCCAAAAAACATTTGAATCGCCCCCAGTGATTGTTATTGACTGTGGATGTGGCTGAATCGTGGTCGTTGTCTTCCTGAGATGTTCCACATGCAAGCTGGGTGCAGAATTACATTGCTTAGGTCCCGATTCACAGGTGGACGGAAATTGTGTAGTGGCTGCCATTCCAGAAGAATACGGTAATGCCATTGCTGCTAGGGGTAATACAAAGATGACCACCGTCTGTGTCTCTCATTTGCCGTTTGCGTACAAAGAGGCACCATCGGACGCACCATAGATCCTCTACAAGGTTTTAAGTTGCCAGAGCCTCTGCGACTGCATACACAGATGCAGTTGCAGGTAAACGGTAGCCTGTGAAGATTATTGGGGGCTGTACGCCATCTCAGGATGGCGTACAGTAACACCACCACGTTCCGAAAAAAAAAACTTTTTCGAAACTTGATAAATGGTCCTGACACTTAATTTCTACAAAAGTATGGGAAAGTTTTCATTTTGACCTGCTTTTGTATAAATTAAGTTATTATGAATAAACCCCTGAAAGTGAAGTGTAATTTATCATAGGCTAAGTGATACTAATGAAATATCAGACAGTCCCATGACTGGCAGTTCTCCATCAGCTACAATATTACAGGAAAGAAGCAATGCTAATGCCAGTGTCACTGAAGGGAATAATAGTGTGATGACCTACAATCATCAAGAAAGTGCACAAATCAATGCATAAACTCCATACATCATGTAAAAGGTAAGTAGTCATTGGGTCACTCTAGGTTACCAAGTAATAAAACATAGAACGTTGGCCATGAACCATTGTCTAGAAAAGCATGATGATCTCTTTCGAGAGAAGCAAGTGAGACGTGACAAACAGACGGCAAATACATATGACCATTAATTGTGCAACAAGCAGAATCTCCCTTGGTGAGACCGAGGAAGATGATGATGATGTAAATGTGGATGATTCAGGGACTGAGGCTGCACCTTATGACAAGCACGAAGAGTGAACTGTAAGTTCTCAGTCATCAGTTAATATTTGTAATAATTCCATGGAGAAATTGCAAACCAGCCAGAGCTATGACAGCCAACTATCACCGCTGGAAGCAATAAAGAGATGAGATCTTTAAGTGGTCCATGTGGAATTCCCTATTCCCAGCAGCCCACGAGCAGACTGTAATGACAGCATTGTCAGACCTGGCCTATATACAGATGTGTCCTCATACAGCTAGCCTTAATACTCCATGCAGTACTACTTGCCTGGTGTGAGCCACCAGATCCCATCCTACTCTATCCTAGCAACTGCGTACAAATATGTAATGGCAGTCACAGATCCTTCAATAATCAACCATCGGAGTAATCCTATCGTTGAACAGAATGGCCAAGGGAACTGAGAAAATGGTGCCAAATTTGCTTCATGCAGGATCACAGATGTAGGCAGATACTGTATAGCGTAATATCAGCGAAAGGTGGCTTTTACAAATACAGGGCAGAATGTAATTCTGTGGAATTGCAAATCAAAATCAGAACTATTAGACTGAGTAGCCGGAGATCCCACCATCTGCGAAACAGCCGGCAAAGTGAGATTACATTCAGGCAAAGCCCTCTACAGTAGACAAAAAGTATGGTGGTCACTCATATCAGCTTTATGACTTTGCACAGGTGCTTGTAAAGGGTGGGGTTTATACTTAACCACAGAAAAAAAGATTCCCTCCAGCTCACTGCAGCAATGTCAACAAAAAATACTTAAATCCTACATGATAATAGAGATTCAGAGGTATTAGTTACATACATTTGCAAATATATGAATAAGTGCCAGGCCATCGTCAAGGCTCCTCTATACTGGCATCCCTAACATTAAGGGGTTCACGTCCAAGAAGCAAGGTACCCCCAAAAGAAAATTCCAGCCAAGGACCATCCCCAGGGCATCACACGAAAAGGGGAAAAAAGGTGATAGTGAAGTGTAAAGAATAGATGTGTAAAGATAAATCAATTAGTGTTAATGAAATGAAAAATAATTAAAATGACATAAATAATAAACAATTAGAAAAGTGATAAAAAAAATATCTAAGTGAATTAAGTGGTGATGCCCTGAAAAAGGTCCAGCCAGAGCAACTCCGGGGGCCCCACTCCCAAACGCTCACCCCAAAATAATTATTGCTACCTAATAGTAGCACCCACTCTGGGTCACATAATTACAAATTAGTGTACTGCATAATAACAGCACATATATAAGCTGAGAGCTGACTCACCTGGGAGGTTCCCCAGAAAACTCCACATGGCACTATAAGGACCAGCACATCCTCCCAATGCTGGCTCCCTTCATGCCCCTCAAGACTGCAAACAAAAAGTATGGTGGTCGCTCACATCAGCATAATAACTTTGCACAGGTGCTTGTAAAGGGCGGAGTTTACACTGACCCACAGAAAAAAAGATTCCCTCCAGCTCACTGCAGCAATGTCAACAAAAAATACTTAAATCCTACATGATAATAGAGATTCAGAGGTATTAGTTACATACATTTGCAAATATATGAATAAGCGCCAGGCCATCGTCAAGGCTCCTCTATACTGGCATCCCTAACATTAAGGGGTTCACATCTGAGAAGCAAGGCACCCCAAAAAAAACTCCAGCCAAGGACCATCCCCAGGGCATCACACGAAAAGGGGAAAAAAGGTGATAGTGTAAAGAATTTTTTGTTGACATTGCTGCAGTGAGCTGGAGGGAATCTTTTTTTGTAAAGCCCTCTACAGTGTTTGCTATGGCGCTGATTCAGCGGTGGACGATGTTTGCGCAGTTGAGTGATTTTTGGCTACTGCGCATGCGTGAAAAGTCCACAAATCCCATACTGCACATGCGCGCAAAAATAACTGTAGGATAGGCGCGCCCAGCTCATTATAAAAGGGGACACTGCTTTTGAGGAAACAGCAAGAGCCGAGAAACGCATCAAGCCCGTCCCACCTGCTTTCTCCTGCACAGCTGAGACCCCTGAGACTCATAACCTGTTCACTTCAACACACAGTCTGATTGCCGGCTTATGTGGTGGAGACCCGGACTGAGGGAATATCCAGAACACCGCTCACTGCTGCCTATTGCCGGCTCACGTTACAGAGATAGTTATTTTGAATTATCGGAAGCTCCAGGGGATTAACGGTCCTGTCCACGAGTGCACTCGTCCCGGACCAACCCCAAAAGATTTACTGAACCGGAGCACAATGTACCACCTATACACAAGTGGTAGAGAGACTTCTCTATTAAACATATGTGAATTGATTCAAGCATGCGCTGTCACCATTACCTCCGTGCTGTTTTCACTTACCACCGGTATCATTCAGACTGTGCTTAGAAGTTTGGATTATTTTCCCTTTAAGCAAAATATACACAAGAGGAGACTATTAACGACAGCATAAATTTTGGGAAACTTTACTCATTTCTCATACTGAATACACATTATTGTGATTATCAGAGAGGTCTCAGGGCCTGATTCAGACCCGGTCGCAAGTGCTGTGCGCTCGCAACCGGGTCGATGGTAGGCCAGTATGCATGCGCACAACGGAGCCGGCTCCGTCAGTGATGCGCATGCGCGAGACCTGGATAGCAACGGGCAATCCGTCGCTCCGGGTCTCCTACCAAAGGGGGCGTGCTGTCGATGTTGAGTGACAGCACGCCCCCTTTGGTGGGTGGGCCAGGGGCGTGGCTGCCCAGATGGAGGCGTTCCTATGGGAACGCCTACCGTCTGGGGCTGGCCCCACTGACATCACAAGTGATGTCAGTGGGAGAGCTTTCGGCTCTGTTAGAGCCGAAAGATCTCTGGGGCTTGCGGCCACGAGACCCTACCACAAGGGTCTCGTCGCAAGCGCAATGGTCTTGACCATCGCGACCATCATCATGGCCGCTTGCTATAGCTGTGGGTTGTCACCCACAGCTATGCGAGCGGCCGGGAGGCCGGCCCTGATTCAGAGCGAGCGTTCTGTCAGAGCGTCCGGGTCTGAATCAGGGCCTCTGTGCATAAGGATTGATACCTGTTCAAAATCCTCTTATCACTGGCTAGTGTACACTCACTAATTTATTCAATATCCAGAAGTCCAGGATTAAAAGCCTAAAAGGGAGGAGATTTATTTTTCCTATTTTTTCCATCTATAAACAATGCTTAACAAGAACTGGCAACAATGTCTGTCGTTATGATGTGATTTGGCAACAGTGTTGCACAACTAACAAGAATCAGACCTATGCTGGCCATACACCTGCACGACCAGTGTAACCAGTTGGTTCAATAATTAATTTCTACATAGGTATATAAGTTGTAACACACAACCTGTGCTGGGCCCCATTGAGGTTTGATAAGAGATTGTATTCATGCAGTTGCAGTCTATGCATATAATGGTCAGATTCACCTTTTGAGGTCAAACAAGACATAAATTGAGGGGCCTAACTTGTACCTGTCACTATCTGAGATGTATAATGAGCCATCCATAGCTTATATGATGTTATCAGTAGACAGTGAGCCACATTCCAGTGTGGTGACCATTGTAAGATGTGTAGAGACGCTAAGCATTATGGGTTATTCTAAACAAAGGGGCTTTGAGAGTTTATCTCCAGACATCAGGACACGTCATTACTGTATTTCTTTGTCTGGTAGTATATGGTAATGCTTACAAAGCATGTGCATGAGGTAAGAATGGGCCATGCTATGTTGTACCAATCAGTGCTTGGTACCCAGTATGTAACTAATATGGGCTTAATATCCGGAAAGCCATCACCCAGACTATGGTATATAAATCAGGACCTAGACAAAGGCTCTTTGGCTCGTGCATGGACCAGAGACTGCAGTAGGACGCCTGCAATGTATATTGAACTACCTGGGCGTTATTGAAATGAGGGCTCCCCAGATGAAGATAAAATACATCTTATCTTGAAGATAATGAACTACTGGTGTCATCTGAATACCTAGACAAAAGTTGAGTATACAGTATACTTTGTATGTTAATTGTTTGATAGTTTTTACTCACTCAAATGGTCAAGCGTCTGTAACTATTCATTTAGATCAGAACGAAACCCACCGTTATGCAACAAGCATACGTTCCGATTCACCATCCGGCTCCCCCTAGCTCCCTGGCAGTCCCAGCAGCATATTTGTTGTTTTTCTTAGCACAGGATCTGTCGTATGATCGATCCTGTGCCTCACGCGCTCATTAGGGAAACAGTCATTGGAATGACTTGAATTGCCGAACAAAATAAACGTCACGATCTGCACACGATAGGATGGAACATATGGGCTGCACATCTGATCATAAGATCCGATTATAGGAGCTGCGGGAGCGCGCATCGGATCGTATCTTACTAAAATAATACACGATTTTCACAAGGTCCATCATATAACTCGTCGAAAATCGGGCAATCAGTCCGAAATCGTGCAGGTGTATGGCCAGCAATAGAGGCTTTACAGGGTGAATTTATACCAATGTATTAGTGATTCACATGTAATATTGGTTCTAATTGATTTGTATGTATCCTACTATTAACCCTTTAAGTTCTGTGTTTTTATTGAATTGTCTTATTTTTATAATTGTTTATCCCATATTTTACTTTACTGATTCTTCTTTTTTTATGGTTCTTTATTTATACAATAAATTTGTCTTAATTATTTAAGATTATTATTATTATTCGGGACCTTTCATATAAAACTTCATATCACTTACGTAGGATGTCCTTTAGAGATAGCGCTCCTTAAATGTGCTTGTTCTGTTTTGTTTCAAGAGGGTCAGCTCCTCTATAGGTAGCTGCAATCTTTCAAGGCTCCCTAAGGTATTTTTACATTTTTTTATATTTCCAATCGATTTATCGTCAATGCTCCTTTAATAGTATAGCGCCCCCTATTTTGTGTTTTCTCCATTATAAAAGGAGACTGCGAATCATGGGCGTGTCTAAGAGGTGATCTGACGTGAAGGCAGAAGGAGGGAGTGTCACGAGCGTGCAATGCCTGCGGCTGCGCTCTCTTTCTCAGCACCACAACCACAGAGGCCATTTTATGAGGTATTTGAGATGGATACATTGCGCAAGCCAAAGACCGCTCGAGGGGTCGATGATCATGCGAGCATTGGGGGAGTGTTCTTAACTACCACCAGCGGATTTGCACAGTGCTCAGACAGTGGAAGAGGGCATCCCAGGGTTACTCGGCGGTCAGTCGCGCGCTATTAGCGAAGGTGGATGCAGGAACTGCCATTTGCATAATTTTGCAGTTGCGAATCTGTAAGAAATCGCATGCGCGCATGAATAGCGTCCACAGCTGAATTAGGCCTTACCACGCGCTGTCTGCTGCTCGCATGGAGTTGGCTGAGAACAGACGGGTGGGTGAATTGGAGCCAGGTTCCTGTGAATCGACACAAAATATTATTTGTACGTACAACTTAGGAAAAAAAATAAATGTCACTGTTAATTGTGAATTTTAATCCATAGTTTGGCTAAATCATGTAAAGCATAATTTCTGGGCCTTCACACAACCCTACTGACACAGCAGGAAAACTTTTACATTTGGATTTATTTCGGAATCATTGGGGCTGATCAGCATTGCGGGTCCTGCGTGATCGCACACAGTCCCCTTCCGATTGACAGGCAGAGGCATTTAAGGCGTGGGCGTTCCCAGAAATGGGGTTGTACCTGCCCTCTTTTTCACGGACGCAGTTTCCTGGCCTCGCAAGCTGGCCAGCAAGAGTAAGCTGAGGCTAACTCAGCTGGCCGAAGGCCCGGCGCCGGTCGCGATGGTGATCACAGCCTGCGACCTTGATCACAGTGCTGGGATTGCAAATGCAGCAGGATGTGTCATACAGGGGGTCAGGGGCGCCGAGAGGGGGTGGGGCGGGTACAGATTACCCGGGCCCGGGCTTCCAGAGGGGCCCGGCGGGGGCCCCGGGTCCTGCGCCGCTCCCCCCTCACTTCCTCCCTCCTCCCTCCCTCTGCAGCAGCCCAGCACACTAATCAGCAGCCGCAAGCAATCTCCTATGCCTGAAGGGGGGAGCGATCAAACTGATCGCGACCCCCTCTGGCTGAGGGTCTCACAGCGCCCCCTCCCCGGCGCACAGCGATGCAAAACAATGGTTGTTGGTTTTTTTTTCAATGGGGCGTGGCCACGCCTACCGCAATTAGGCCATGCCCCCTCTTTACAGGGGCCTGGTGTGGCTCTCTACGCCCCTGCAGGGGGTATCATACAACTCATGTTGCATTTGCATATTAGCAAGGACGGAATTGCAAAGCTGCTTGCTTGCCGATTTAGTAGTCCCATCCTAAGCTGGATCAGCCCCAGTGGCGTAAGTTCATTCCAGACGCCCGGAGGCAAGCTATAATTTAGTGCCCCCGTCACAGCCACTGACACTGTAATTTAGCAATTCGCATGTAGACAGGATATAGATAGACGGAGGCAGCAGCTGATGGTCTGACATGGAGCTCTCCACTAGTGTATGGTGGCTTCTCAGGTGCCGGGAAGGGGTGCTATGTATTGGGCGGCCATGACGGTACACTCTGGGTACATAGTTACAGCCCTAAGTGGGGTGAATATGTTGTGGGCAATGGAGTAGGTGCCCTTTCATAGCTGGAGCCTGGAGGCTCCCATAGTTCTGCCCATAGTTCTATTGTCTCCCATAGTTCTGCCCCTGATCAGCCCCATTATTTTTATAGAAACATTGGCGGTTTTCACGGCTTTTCACAACAAAAAGTATTCAAATATTTTTGGCACTGAAACTTGAGTTTGGAAATCGTATGGTCACTTTCTCTGATATGGAAGAGAAAATAATGAATTAGTAGAGAAAAGTGTGCAATTAGCACAACGAGGCACCGGTAATAACATGTCCTCGTGCTTCCTGAAAACAGTTAAGTACTGTATGTATAATGGATGCAGGGTTTGTGGTAGACACGAGCCCCCGGTTAAGTGAAGGACCCATGTTGCACACCCTGCACCCGGGATAGAACCCACTGTGTCCTGAGCACCGGGGAACCCCTCTATACCTGCGGCTGGCGGCCATCTTTCAGGTGATATATTCACAAAGATGGCCGCCAGCTCAAGAGATTTAAAGACTCTGGCACCGTGCTTCTGCGCCATCACCATCTTTATAAACGATCATCCGAAAGGTGGCAGCATGTATAGTGGGAGGGAGGGGGTTTGCTGTACGAAGGGGGGCCTGCTGCACATACGTTTACACGCCTCTACCTGACAGCTATGTGTATATAACAACACAAAAACAAATGGGATCTATTAAGTAAAGAATCTGCAGGACGGATTGTAGCCTAAGGGCCCGATTCAGCAAGGAACGCAGCTGCAAAGACGTACGCAATCGGTCGATTGTTACATTCTGCGCATGCATATTCATCGCAGTGCGCACGCGCAAACTAGCAATTGCGATGGAAACTGCGTTTGCAGAGGCTACGCAGACCCCGAACAGAGTGATTGACAGGAAGTGCAGATTGTGGGTGGTGACGGGGGGGTGGTCGGGCGAATGCAGGAGTGCTAGTGCGTTACGCCATTGCATGGGCGTGCATAAATTATCCACTGCGCTACCAGACGCCTCCTGAGTACTCATAGCGTGCATAGAAGTTAGCAAATCCTGAGTGAGGTTTGGGCTTCCTTACATGTGCGTATGGATCCGATGTAACTCAATGTTACCGATTGTTTCGTATGTTGCCCTAGTATACGGATGTGAGTAAGAGGATGTGGGCGTCCTTATGTCAGGCTGCGTACGCAATGTGAATGCGCACATTTAAATAGCACCGCTGATATTAGCAACGCAGTTGTGTGTGTATAAGAAGAATAGCGATCCATGCTGAATCAGGCACTAAGGGGGGCACTCAGAGTCGGTCGCAAGCACTGAACGCTCGCAACCGACTTGATGTTGCCCTCGTCGAAAATTGGGCAATTAGCCCGAAATTGTGCAGGTGTATGGCCAGCAATAGAGGTTTAACAGGGTGAATTTATACCAATGTATTAGTGATTCACATGTAATATTGGTTCTGATTGATTTGTATGTATCCTACTATTAACCCTTTAAGTTCTGTGTTATTATTGAATTGTCTTATTTTTATAATTGTTTATCCCATATTTTACTCGATGTTGCCCCACTGGGCATGCGCACGATGGAGCCAGCACCGTCGTGCGCATGCGCGAGACCCGGCTAGCGATGGACGCTCCGTTGCATTGGGTCTCGCAGCAGACGGGACGAGCTGTCGATGGTGACTGACAGCTCGCCCCGTTTGGGAGGCGGGCAGGAGGCGTTCCCGTCAGAACGCTTGCGGTTTGGGGGCGGCCCCACTGACATCATTGCTGACATCATTGCTGATGTCAGTGGGAAGCTTCCTGCTCCCTGGGGCTTACGAGCGCCCAGACCCAACCTTAGTGTCTGGTCGTAAGCCCCGATGGTCGCGATGGTCTAGACCATCGCGAACATCACCCATGTCAGTTGCTAGAGCTGTGGGTATTAACCCACAGCTTAGCGATCGACAAGGAGGCGGTCGTTCAGGATGCAAGCAGCCGCCCTGATTCAGTGCGACCGCTTGCAACTACCGACCACCTCTTAATGAGGTCCAAAGACCCTAAAGTTTCCTTCATAAAAAGTGTTCATATATATTTAGACTTAGGCACTTTGCTTGACTATTAAAATCATCTTCATGCAACAGCTCCTTCCACCGTCTCACACAGGCCCAGCGACAGGGGGGGACTAAGGGCCTGATGCAGACCTGCTCGCAAGCGCATAGCGCTCGCAAGTGGGTCAATGGCCGGGCAGTTCGCTCCGGTGCTCGCTACAAACGGGGCGGCTGTCGATGATGATCAACAGCTCGCTCCGTTTTGAAGGCGGGTCGGCGGGGTGGCTTGCCAAATGGAGGCGTTCCCGAAGGAACGCCTGCCGTTTGTGGGCGGTCCTACTGACATCACAAGTGAAGTCAGTAGTGAGCTTCCGGCTCTAATAGAGTCAGAAGCTCACTGGGGTTTGCGGAAGACGAGACCCTGCTACAAGGGTCTCGTCGCAAGCCTGATGGTCGAGACCATCGTGACTATCACCTGGCTGCTCGCTAAAGCTGTGGGTGGTCACCCACAGCAGAGCGAGCGGCCAGAAGGCCGGACCAAAAAAAAAAACGCCCTTCAGACCTGCGAGCTGATTCCGGCAGCGAGCGGGTCTGAATCAGGGCCTAGGTGCACAGCTGTGAGGTTTTTAAGACACTAGCATGTAGTTTTATTGCACCAGCAGTGGCCAGTGCAATGAAGTTTTTTTTGTTTATTGTGGTAAAGCACCGTACCACTAGCAGACAGCAGAGGAGCCGCGGTGAGGTAAGTGTTGGGGCTGCAGGGAAATTGTGGGAGCTGGCCGCTGGACGGACACTACGGGGGGGCTGGCTGGAGGGACACTGACAGGGGGCTGGCTGCTGGAAGGACACTGTCAGGGCGCTGGAGGGACACTGGGCCTGATTCAGAGTCTCTCGTAAGCGGCCGCTCGTTCGTTCCGAGCAATGTTCGCACATCTGCGCATGCGTATGGGTCATAATGCGCATGCGCCAACCAGTCAGTGCGGTCGGAAAACGTGTGTTCGCAAAATTGCGAGTGCCTGCTAATTTGAGTGACAGGATGAGGCTTTGTGGGTGGTAACAGGGGAAGGTGCTTGAAAACGGGGAGTGGAGATCCGAACGCAGGCGTGCCAAACGGTCAAAACGGGCATTTTAAGGGTGTGCATAATTAACAAAGCAGCGTCATCGACCACGTCATTTGGTTGTTTCTTAGCCTGAACTGTTCGCATGATTGCGGTAGGAAAATCCAACCACAAGCACTGTGAGCAGTTCATACGCCTTTCGATGTACTCGATTCATCTAATAAATAGCGGAGATGACGTATGATGCGAGCGGCCAGGGGGCGTCTTTACAAAATAGCGAGCACATGTTTCGTTCGCTCAGACATAGAGGCGTCAACAGACCGCAAAGAGCGAGCGCTCAATTTAAATAGCCGGCCCCTTTTTCTGAACGGGCGAGCGCAAATAGCGTCCGTATCTGAATCAGGCCCTCTGTCAGGTGCCCCAAGTGTTCCCTGAATATTTTTTACCCTCCTCACCCCCCTTTCAGCACCCCTGTTCCCAGATAAATCAACAAGGACTCCTTGCTGACTTCTAATATCCATATAATGTTACAATTTCTATAATGTACAATTGTGCCAGCTTTCTATGTTATAGTTGTCTCCTCTCCCAGCTGTATAGGTGTGTTATATCGCAGTCTCTGGGTGGGCTGTGCTGTGCATTCTTCACCAGGGGGGCAGCTAGAGTTAAATATAAATGTTACTGAGAGGAAGTAACCATATAATAATCTGTCACTTGTCCCCCAGCATTATATGCATATAATCCAGCAGAAGTGCATTATTATTAGTATTATGTTTGTATCATGCCGGGATAATGTGTTTGTCATTTGGGATACTGCACCTCATTCCCCAGCAGCCCTGGGGTTATCATATGTATTATTATGCACTTCCTGACTCCCTGCCAAGCCATCTGGATGCCCACACAAGGCAGATTCTAATTGTGTCTAAGCTGCTTTATCACAGAGCTGCATATAGCCCCAGTCACATGTTTGGGCTCGTTTCCCTCGATTCACAAAAAGTGCCTATTTTTAGTCAGGAGAACATCTCGGTGACATCTCCAGAACGCCTGGTGGTAGAAATATAGATTGCGCCCATCTTACTGCGCTGGAAACACTAATATGTCACCCCCTCACCGACACACAGGGCCGGATACAGAGCTGGACGCAGAACGCACGCAATGCCGATGGTCACGTAGTTGAGAAATGTTTCGCAACTGCGCATGCGTTACACAGAATCTGCGCACAATGGCGCTGCTGCCATCGAGAAGGACGCTATCAGAATTGTTATGATAAAACCCTGGGCAGTGACTGGAAGGTGGCTAGTAATACACGCATAAAATGGGCGCATCTATAATGGGTGCAGGGCAGAGTTGCCTACCTTTTCAGATCTCTTCCCGGGAGAAGCCCGGGTAAGAGAAGCAGGAGGAGGGTGATGGGGCGGGGCCTGACGATTCGCGTCATTAAGCCCCGCCCCTCGCGGCAATTTGCATAGGGGCGGGGCCAAATGACATGATTCATGTACAATCATGTTTTAAGCCCCGCCCCCTACACGGAGACCCGCGATCGCCGCGGGTATTCTCATTCTGCCCACTTCACTAGGAAGTGGGCAGAATGCGGGAGAAATGCCTACCCTTCCGGGAATGCGGGGGGTTTCCCGAAAAATCGGGAGCCTCCCGCGAAAACCGGGAGGGTAGGCATGTATGGTGCAGGGTGTGCGGTGCACACAGGTCCCCAACTCCAGAGTGGCCCGCACCGCAACCCTGCACCCATGTTACCTAAAACTTACCTCTCCGTGGTCCCGCGTCGGGTCTCAGCGCTGGTCAAAGCGCCAGAAAATGGCAGCCCAATATTGCACGTGCGCTGTGAGGAAATCACCGGGTAAATGGCGGCCGCCCCATTTCCCCGGTGATCTGCGCATGTGCAGCAGACTAGTGCCCAGAGTCTACTGATTCTGCTGTGGCCGGCCATCCGCGTCAGTCTGCTGCCGGGGTGAGAGGAGGGGGCCCGCGACAGGGGATGCACACGAGCTCCCTCCTCTCTAAAGATGCCCCTAGTCTGGTCAGTGGGCGTTATGGGAGTGTCGCAAGCGTGTCAATGAAACCGGCTGCGTCCCTGGACGCACAGCCGCAGGCGGAGAAGCTGCACCTGCCGAAGGGCTGGTGCAGGTCTTGATAGTGTGACGGATGGCGGCGTAGAAGGATGCACCAATCAGAATTGCAATGGGCACGGGCGCTAAAAGTGGGCGTCTCAGTCCTTTGCACATTCTGCAACACAGATGCACACAAGGGAAGGAGTTTGCAGCGTCATTTGCATAATGTCGCAGACAGTAGACCGCCAATAGACGCCGCAGAGTACGCTTCTGCGTGTGACTCAGAATCAGATCCACAGTGGCAGCAGCCATATGTACAACCAGTTTAGCAGGAATTAGAGGCACCAGTGAGGCATGAGGCACACAGATTCACAGATGATTCACTGATTCAGAGATGGGCGCTGTTGTCGCAGCGGTTATTATTTCTAGCAGGAGGGTTGCAGGAGCAGCGGTGTTATGCGAATGCTAGTTCCAGGCTTCTCCTTGTGTACTAGCGGCACCAGAGAGTGCAAGCCCTAAGACGCCCACTTTCACTGCCCGTGGATGGGGAAGCTACGCCGGTGCCTCCAAAGGTATGCAGTCAGGATGCCGACGGTCTAAATGACGACCATCAGCATCCTGACAGTCTAATCCCGGCAAGGGTATAATGACAGGCGTCGAGATTCCGACGCCTGTCATTTTACCTACACCGGAAGCCCGATCGAAGGTAAGCCGTGAGCGGACAGCCGCGCAGGGGGCGGGGGGGGGGTTAGGGACTCCCAGGGGGGCATAGGGTTAGGCACCCCCCCGGGAGGGTTAGGCTAGAGGAAGGTGGGTTAGGGCTAGGTACCCCTGGGGTGGGGAGGTTAGGGTTAGGCACCCCCCCCGGGAGACTTAGGTTTAGGCAGCGGAGAAGGGGGGGTTAGGTTTAGGCACTTAGAGGGAGGTTAGGATTATGTACCCCTAAAGGAGGGTTAGGGGGGATTAGGTTAGTTAGTACTTACCTTTAGCACAGTCGGGATCTTCACTGGTGCCGGGCTTGCGGTATTTCATACCGATCCCGCATACACTCCAGCGCATTTGTGCATACACTCAGGGTAACGCATGCGCCATGCAGGTTTTCAGAAAATTTTTCAAAAGTGTGGTAGCAAATAATCGCTCAACTCCTCCAACATCGGCAACTGCGTCCACCTCTGAGTCAGGCCCACAATGAGCTAGACCAGTGGCTCCCAAACTGTGTGCCATGGCACCCTGGGGTGCCTCAGAACACTTGCAGGGCAGCGGTGCCTCTGGTTGGTGGTCCAGCACCAAATCAAATTATTTAATGTAATGTAAATATGTGGCCAAAAAGAAGCACAAACCTGTCCCCACCACATAACTGACCCTAAGGATGACAGGTCAGCACATCCCTGTCCTCACCACATAACTGACCCTAAGGATGACAGGTCAGCACATCCCTGTCCCCACCACATAACTGACCCTAAGGATGACAGGCCAGCACATCCCTGTCCCCACCACATAACTGACCCTAAGGATGAGAGATCAGCACATCCCTGTCCTCCACTACCACATAACTGACCCTAAGGATGACAGGTCAGCTCATCCCTGTCCCCACCACATAACTGACCCTAAGGATGACAGGTCAGTACATCACTGTCCTTACCACATAACTGACCCTAAGGATGACAGCACATCCCTGTCCCCACCACATAACTGACACTAAGGATGACAGGTCAGCACATCCCTGTCCTCACCACATAACTGACCCTAAGGATGACAGGTCAGCTCATCCCTGTCCCCACCACATAACTGACCCTAAGGATGACAGGTCAGTACATCACTGTCCTTACCACATAACTGACCCTAAGGATGACAGCACATCCCTGTCCCCACCACATAACTGACACTAAGGATGACAGGTCAGCACATCCCTGTCCCCACCACATAACTGACCCTAAGGATGACAGGTCAGCACATCCCTGTCCCCACCACATAACTGACCCTAAGGATGACAGGTCAGCACATCCCTGTCCCCACCACATAACTGACACAAAGGATGACAGGTCAGCACATCCCTGTCCTCACCACATAACAGACCCTAAGGATGACAGATCAGCACATCCCTGTCCTCACCACATAACTGACCCTAAGGATGACAGGTCAGCACATCCCTGTCCCCACCACATAACTGAGCCTAAGGATGACAGCTCAGCACATCCCTGTCCCCACCACATAACTGACCCTAAGGATGACAGCTCAGCACATCCCTTTCCCCACCACATAACTGACCCTAAGGATGACAGGTCAGCACATCCCTACCCCCACCACATAACTGACCCTAAGGATGACAGATCAGCACATCCCTGTCCTCACCACATAACTGACCCTAAGGATGACAGGTCAGCACATCCCTGTTCTCACCACATAACTGACCCTAAGGATGACAGGTCAGTACATCACTGTCCTTACCACATAACTGACCCTAAGGATGACAGCACATCCCTGTCCCCACCACATAACTGACCCTAAGGATGACAGGTCAGCACATCCCTGTCCTCACCACATAACTGACCCTAAGGATGACAGGTCAGCACATCCCTGTCCTCACCACATAACTGACCCTAAGGATGACAGGTCAGCACATCCCTATCCTCACCACATAACTGACACAAAGGATGACAGGTCAGCACATCCCTGTCCTCACCACATAACAGACCCTAAGGATGACAGCTCAGCACATCCCTGTCCTCACCACATAACTGACCCTCAGGATGACAGCTCAGCACATCCCTTTCCCCACCACATAACTGACCCTAAGGATGACAGGTCAGCACATCCCTGTCCCCACCACATAACTGACCCTAAGGATGACAGGTCAGCACATCCCTGTCCCCCACCACATAACTGACCCTAAGGATGACAGGTCAGCACATTCCTGTCCCCCACCACATAACTGACCCTAAGGATGACAGGTCAGCATATCCCTGTCCTCACCACATAACTGACCCTAAGGGTGACAGGTCAGCACATCCCTGTCCTCACCACATAACTGACCCTAAGGATGACAGGTCAGCACATCCCTGTCCTCACCACATAACTGACCCTAAGGATGACAGATCAGCACATCCCTGTCCCCACCACATAACTGACACTAAGGGTGACAGGTCAGCACATCCCTATCCTCACCACATAACTGACCCTAAGGATGACAGCACATCCCTGTCCCCACCACATAACTGACCCTAAGGATGAGAGGTCAGCACATCCCTGTCCTCACCACATAACTGACCCTAAGGATGACAGGTCAGCACATCCCTGTTCTCACCACATAACTGACCCTAAGGATGACAGGTCAGTACATCACTGTCCTTACCACATAACTGACCCTAAGGATGACAGCACATCCCTGTCCCCACCACATAACTGACACTAAGGATGACAGGTCAGCACATCCCTGTCCTCACCACATAACTGACCCTAAGGATGACAGGTCAGCACATCCCTGTCCTCACCACATAACTGACCCTAAGGATGACAGGTCAGCACATCCCTATCCTCACCACATAACTGACCCTAAGGATGACAGGTCAGCACATCCCTGTCCCCACCACATAACTGACCCTAAGGATGACAGGTCAGCACATCCCTGTCCCCACCACATAACTGACCCTAAGGATGACAGGTCAGCACATCCCTGTCCCCACCACATAACTGACACAAAGGATGACAGGTCAGCACATCCCTGTCCCCACCACATAACTGACCCTAAGGGTGACAGGTCAGCACATCCCTGTCCTCACCACATAACAGACCCTAAGGATGACAGCTCAGCACATCCCTGTCCTCACCACATAACTGACCCTCAGGATGACAGCTCAGCACATCCCTTTCCCCACCACATAACTGACCCTAAGGATGACAGGTCAGCACATCCCTGTCCCCACCACATAACTGACCCTAAGGATGACAGGTCAGCACATCCCTGTCCCCCACCACATAACTGACCCTAAGGATGACAGGTCAGCACATTCCTGTCCCCCACCACATAACTGACCCTAAGGATGACAGGTCAGCATATCCCTGTCCTCACCACATAACTGACCCTAAGGGTGACAGGTCAGCACATCCCTGTCCTCACCACATAACTGACCCTAAGGATGACAGGTCAGCACATCCCTGTCCTCACCACATAACTGACCCTAAGGATGACAGATCAGCACATCCCTGTCCCCACCACATAACTGACACTAAGGGTGACAGGTCAGCACATCCCTGTCCTCACCACATAACTGACCCTAAGGATGACAGCACATCCCTGTCCCCACCACATAACTGACCCTAAGGATGAGAGGTCAGCACATCCCTGTCCTCACCACATAACTGACCCTAAGGATGACAGGTCAGCACATCCCTGTTCTCACCACATAACTGACCCTAAGGATGACAGGTCAGTACATCACTGTCCTTACCACATAACTGACCCTAAGGATGACAGCACATCCCTGTCCCCACCACATAACTGACACTAAGGATGACAGGTCAGCACATCCCTGTCCTCACCACATAACTGACCCTAAGGATGACAGGTCAGCACATCCCTGTCCTCACCACATAACTGACCCTAAGGATGACAGGTCAGCACATCCCTATCCTCACCACATAACTGACCCTAAGGATGACAGGTCAGCACATCCCTGTCCCCACCACATAACTGACCCTAAGGATGACAGGTCAGCACATCCCTGTCCCCACCACATAACTGACCCTAAGGATGACAGGTCAGCACATCCCTGTCCCCACCACATAACTGACACAAAGGATGACAGGTCAGCACATCCCTGTCCCCACCACATAACTGACCCTAAGGGTGACAGGTCAGCACATCCCTGTCCTCACCACATAACAGACCCTAAGGATGACAGATCAGCACATCCCTGTCCTCACCACATAACTGACCCTAAGGATGACAGGTCAGCACATCCCTGTCCCCACCACATAACTGAGCCTAAGGATGACAGCTCAGCACATCCCTGTCCCCACCACATAACTGACCCTAAGGATGACAGCTCAGCACATCCCTTTCCCCACCACATAACTGACCCTAAGGATGACAGGTCAGCACATCCCTGTCCCCACCACATAACTGACCCTAAGGATGACAGGTCAGCACATCCCTGTCCCCCACCACATAACTGACCCTAAGGATGACAGGTCAGCACATCCCTGTCCCTCACATAACTGACCCTAAGGATGACAGGTCAGCACATCCCTACCCCCACCACATAACTGACCCTAAGGATGATAGATCAGCACATCCCTGTCCTCACCACATAACTGACCCTATGGATGACAGATCAGCACATCCCTGTCCTCACCACATAACTGACCCTAAGGATGAGAGGTCAGCACATCCCTGTCCCCACCACATAACTGACCCTAAGGATGACAGGTCAGCACATCCCTGTTCTCACCACATAACTGACCCTAAGGATGACAGGTCAGTACATCACTGTCCTTACCACATAACTGACCCTAAGGATGACAGCACATCCCTGTCCCCACCACATAACTGACCCTAAGGATGACAGGTCAGCACATCCCTGTCCTCACCACATAACTGACCCTAAGGATGACAGGTCAGCACATCCCTGTCCTCACCACATAACTGACCCTAAGGATGACAGATCAGCACATCCCTGTCCCCACCACATAACTGACCCTAAGGATGACAGCACATCCCTGTCCCCACCACATAACTGACCCTAAGGATGAGAGGTCAGCACATCCCTGTCCTCCACTACCACATAACTGACCCTAAGGATGACAGGTCAGCTCATCCCTGTCCCCACCACATAACTGACCCTAAGGATGACAGGTCAGTACATCCCTGTCCCCACCACATAACTGTCCCTAAGGATGACAGATCAGCACATCCCTGTCCCCACCACATAACTGACCCTAAGGATGACAGGTCAGCACATCCCTGTCCCCACCACATAACTGACCCTAAGGATGACAGGTCAGCACATCCCTGTCCCCACCACATAACTGACACTAAGGATGACAGGTCAGCACATCCCCTGTCCCCACCACATAACTGACACTAAGGATGACAGGTCAGCACATCCCTGTCCCCACCACATAACTGACCCTAAGGATGACAGGTCAGCACATCCCTGTCCCCACCACATAACTGACCCTAAGGATGACAGGTCAGCACATCCCTGTCCCCACCACATAACTGACCCTAAGGGTGACAGGTCAGCACATCTCTGTCCCCACCACATAACTGACCCTAAGGGTGACAGGTCAGCACATCCCTGTCCCCCACATAACTGACCCTAAGGATGACAGGTCAGCATATCCCTGTCCCCACCACATAACTGACCCTAAGGATGACAGGTCAGCACATCCCTGTCCCCACCACATAACTGACCCTAAGGATGACAGGTCAGCACATCCCTGTCCCCACCACATAACTGACCCTAAGGATGACAGGTCAGCACATCCCTGTCCTCACCACATAACTGACCCGAAGGATGACAGGTCAGCACATCCCTGTCCTCACCACATAACTGACCCTAAGGATGACAGGTCAGCACATCCCTGTCCCCACCACATAACTGACCCTAAGGATTACAGGTCAGCACATCCCTGTCCCCACCACATAACTGACCCTAAAGATGACAGATCAGCACATCCCTGTCCTCACCACATAACTGACCCTAAGGATGACAGGTCAGCACATCCCTGTCCTCACCACATAACTGACACTAAGGATGACAGGTCAGCGCATCCCTGTCCCCGCCACATAACTGACCCTAAGGATGACAGCACATCCCTGTCCTCACCACATAACTGACCCTAAGGATGACAGGTCAGCACATCCCTGTCCTCACCACATAACTGACCCTAAGGATGACTGGTCAGCACATCCCTGTCCTCACCACATAACTGACCCTAAGGATGACAGGTCAGCACATCCCTTTCCCCACCACATAACTGACCCGAAGGATGACAGGTCAGCACATCCCTGTCCCCATCACATAACTGACCCGAAGGATGACAGGTCAGCACATCCCTGTCCCCACCACATAACTGACCCGAAGGATGACAGGTCAGCACATCCCTGTCCCCACCACATAACTGACCCGAAGGATGACAGGTCAGCACATCCCTGTCCCCACCACATAACTGACCCTAAGGATGACAGCTCAGCACATCCCTGTCCCCACCACATAACTGACCCTAAGGATGACAGGTCAGCACATCCCTGTCCCCACCACATAACTGACCCTAAGGATGACAGGTCAGCACATCCCTGTCCCCACCACATAACTGACCCTAAGGATGACAGGTCAGCACATCCCTGTCCCCACCACATAACTGACCCTAAGGATGACAGGTCAGCACATCCCTGTCCCCACCACATAACTGACCCTAAGGATGACAGGTCAGCACATCCCTGTCCCCACCACATAACTGACCCTAAGGATGACAGGTCAGCACATCCCTGTCCCCACCACATAACTGACCCTAAGGATGACAGGTCAGCACATCCCTGTCCTCACCACATAACTGACCCTAAGGATGACAGGTCAGCACATCCCTGTCCTCACCACATAACTGACCCTAAGGGTGACAGGTCAGCACATCCCTGTCCCCACCACATAACTGACCCTAAGGATGACAGGTCAGCGCATCCCTGTCCCCACCACATAACTGAGCCTAAGGATGACAGGTCAGCACATCCCTGTCCTCACCACATAACTGAGCCTAAGGATGACCGGTCAGCACTATTTACAGTACTTCAATTTAATAAAAAAATTTTTCCGAATTTCTCAATAACAAACTTTTGGCTTAGGGGTGCCGTGAAAACAATACTGATATTCTATGGCGCCGTGATTCAAAAAAGTTTGGTAACTATACTGAGATAGACTAAACTGTGCTGTGTTACAGGGATCAAGGGGCCGATTTAGAGCTACATTTCACCTGGGTGCAGATTGCGTAAACACTGCCTCTTTCTTATTACGTGCTGCGCACACACTGACCAGCACCAGTTTTACATTAGATCTTAGACTTGGGGCCCGATTCAGACCCGCTCGCTAGATGCATTCACATGCAGCCATCAGCTGCCAAAGTATGCAAATCCCGCGATTGCACGACAAGGCATTAGCACACCTACTATGTCTTGGTGTGCGATCGCGGTGTGTATTTAGACCATACTTGCCGACATTCGGCTTCCTCCTTGCGGGAGGGAGCTGAATGCCTGCATAGAGGGGGAGGCGTGGCCGGCTATGACGGCGATTTGGGGCGGCTCCGCATGAACGCGTCATCGTGGCCCCGCACCCTCTTCACAATGCCAAAAATAAAGGCATTGTAAAGCGGGGGGCGGAGCCACGATGACGTGATTCAGCGCGAATCACGTCATCGGGCATCCCCGCTGCGGGGGTTTCTAGTAGTTGTGCGGGGGGCAGGCCTGCCTTTCCGGCGGGTCAGGAGCGGCACTCAATATTCGAGAGGCTCCCGACTAAATCTGGAGGGTAGGCAAGCCTGATTTAGACGCCCACCAGCCTGTCTTAAGAAGCCCACTTTCCCTTAGTAATAAACTTCATCTCCAGGAGTGTATTCAACAATCTGTAACATCGAATAACATCGGACCCATACGCAGCACTTGTGGCTGACCATACCCTACCGCAAGCACTGCGAGTGCTTCAGTGTGTAATGTGTAATTCATCCATGTAACGTGTATTATGACGCTGCATCTTACCTACCGACATTCTCGCTGCTCCTTCCGGGAGGGAGCAGCCATATCGGCAGGACAGGGTGGGCGTGGCCGAGACAAGGGGGAGTGGCCATGCGGGTGATGTCGCTTGTGGGCGTGGCGGGGGCAGAGTCACGCGATCGCGTCAGTTTGGCCCCGCCCCCGCTACACAATGCCGATAAAATAGGCATTGTGCAGCAGGGGGCAGGGCCAAAATGACGCGAATCGCGTCAGCGCCCCCCCGCGGGGGTTACAGGGGTTATAGCGGGGGGGATAGGAGGGGTGAGCGGCAGCCGGGAGAATTGCCTGCCTTCCCGGGAGGTCGGGAGCGGCACCCGATTTTCGGGAGGCTCCCGACCAAATCGGGAGGGTAGGCAAGTATGCGCTGCATCTTAATTATGCACACCACTGAAAAGGCGCTAAGACGCACAGATACGCCTGCGTTCGCACCACCACTCCCCCTGTCACCACCCACAAACGGCTCATCCTGTCACTCTATACTAGCGAGGCGTCTATGTACAATGGGCGATCGCTTTGCGATCCCATGGACTGGTTTGCGCACGCGCACTGCATCTATTTTGCATGCGCAGATTGTAAACATCGGCAGGCTACGTACGAACGCAGCCTAGTGAGCGGGTCTGAATGGGGCCCTTAGGCCGGACCACGTCCCGCTCACAATGCTAAATCGCGTTATACAGCTTAAGTTTCCAGCCTAACCCTAAATCTCTGGTCCCTGCAGAACGTCAACATTTCACATTTCAACATTATGAACATCTCGACACTCTGCAGATGCCGCCGACACTGGAGTGTTGACACGATGACCAGATCTCCAGTTGTGACGATTACTGAGGTATTGCTGCACGTAAAGGCGCCAGGGTCACTTTAAATTCAAATTCTGAAATGCGGTGATTAAATACAGGACAGAGACGGAGCTTTCCTCCCGCTGTATAAATAGGTGCTTTATATTCATATGCTCTGGCAGGGACCGGAAATATTAGACAAATAGATAAATTAATCTTGGCCTGAAGTGTAGAGAAGCACAAGTATAATCCATGAGGACATATAATTCCACTTTAACTTCACAGTTTCATCTCTGTAATATTAACTCGATGGCTGGGCTGGAATTGTTCCGTACAAAGGAATAGACTAGCGATATATAAATAATTGTTACATAAGGGTCTATTCATTATGTTAATTATAGGGGTCCGAACAGACCAGGATAATTAACAATCCATCTCAACCCGAGCGCAGGAGCAATTCATCATTGCAAATCAGCTGTCTCCCCGAAGTGCAGTGAGACAAGTGTACATGCGTGACCTACAGGTCACCAAGAGCCCCGACGTCCAGCGGAAGGAGCCGGACTGGGTCCCTCTTCGAGACCCAGAGCTCTAGCCATCTAAAGATGGCAAATGCTCCCGCAATCAAGCTCCAAAAAGTTTTTATTTTCAGGGGTCGATGAATTCGGTCCCCATACTAGTGTATGGGGACAGCGGCCATTCCAGGAGAGAAAGGTAAGTAGGAGATATCTGTGATGCTAGTGTTTGGGGACAGCGGGCCATTCCGGGAGAGAAAGGTGAGCAGGAGATACCTGTGATACTAGTGTATGGGGACAGCGGGCCATTCCGGGAGAGACAGGTAAGTAGGAGATATCTGTGATACTAGTGTATGGGGACAACGGGCCATTCTGAGAGAGAAAAGTAAGCAGGAGATATCTGTGACTCTAGTGTATGGGGACAGCGGGCCATTCTGGGAGAGAAAGGTAAGCAGGAGATATCTGTCACACTAGTGTATGGGGACAGCGGGCCATTCCGGAAGAGAAAGGTAAGCAGGAGATATCTGTGACTCTAGTGTATGGGGACAGCGGGCCATTCCGAGAGAGGAAGGTAAGTAGGATATACCTATGATACTAGTGTATTGGGAAAGCGGGCCATTCCAGAAGAGGCAGGTAAGCTGGAAATACCTGTGATACTAGTATATGGGGACAGCGGGCCATTCCGGGAGAGACAGGTAAGCAGGAGATACCTGTGGTACTAGTGTATGGGACAGCAGGCCATTCCGGGAGAGGAAGGTAAGCAGGAGATATCTGTGATACTAGTGTATGGGGACAGCGGGCCATTCCGGGAGAGACAGGTAAGCAGGAGATATCTGTGACTCTAGTGTATGGAGACAGCGGGCCATTCCGGAAGAGAAAGGTAAGTAGGAGATATCTGTGATACTAGTGTATGGGACAGCAGGCCATTCCGGGAGAGGAAGGTAAGCAGGAGATATCTGTGATACTACTGTAAGGGACAGCGGGCCATTCCGGGAGAGGAAGGTACGCAGGAGATATCTGTGATACTAGTGTATGGGGACAGCGGCCATTCCGGGAGAGAAAGGTAAGCAGGAGATATCTGTGATACTAGTGTATGGGGATAGCGGGCCATTCTGGGAGAGAAAGGTAAGTAGGAGATATCTGTGATACTAGTGTATGGGGACAGTGGGCCATTCCGGGAGAGGAAGGTAAGCAGGAGATATCTGTGATACTAGTGTATGGGGATAGCGGGCCATTCCGGGAGAGAAAGGTAAGTAGGAGATATCTGTGATACTAGTGTATGGGGACAGCGGGCCATTCCGGGAGAGAAAGGTAAGCAGGAGATATCTGTGATACTAGTGTATGGGGACAGCGGGCCATTCTGGGAGAGGAAGGTAAGCAGGAGATATCTGTGATACTAGTGTATGGGGACAGCGGCCATTCCGGGAGAGAAAGGTAAGCAGGAGATATCTGTGATACTAGTGTATGGGGATAGCGGGCCATTCCGGGAGAGAAAGGTAAGTAGGAGATATCTGTGATACTAGTGTATGGGGATAGCGGGCCATTCCGGGAGAGGAAGGTAAGCAGGAGATATCTGTGATACTAGTGTATGCGGACAGCGGGCCATTCCGGGAGAGACAGGTAAGCAGCAGATATCTGTGATACTAGTGTATGGGGACAGCGGGCCATTCCGGGAGAGACAGGTAAGCAGGAGATATCTGTCACACTAGTGTATGGGGACAGCGGGCCATTCCGGAAGAGAAAGGTAAGCAGGAGATATCTGTGACTCTAGTGTATGGGGACAGCGGGCCATTCCGAGAGAGGAAGGTAAGCAGGAGAGATCTGTGATATTAGTGTATGGGGACAGTGGGCCATTCCGGGAGAGAAAGGTAAGCAGGAGATATCTGTGATACTAGTGTATGGGGACAGCGGGCCATTCTGAGAGAGACAGGTAAGCAGGAGATATCTGTGATACTAGTGTATGGAGACAGTGGGCCATTCCGGGAGAGGAAGGTAAGCAGGAGATATCTGTGATACTAGTGTATGCGGACAGCGGGCCATTCCGGGAGAGACAGGTAAGCAGCAGATATCTGTGATACTAGTGTATGGGGACAGCGGGCCATTCCGGGAGAGACAGGTAAGCAGGAGATATCTGTGATACTAGTGTATGGGGACAGCGGGCCATTCCGAGAGAGAAAGGTAAGCAGGAGATATCTGTGATACTAGTGTATGGAGACAGCGGACCATTCCGGAAGAGAAAGGTAAGTAGGAGATATCTGTGGTACTAGTGTATGGGGACAGCGGGCCATTCCGGGAGAGGAATGTAAGCAGGAGATATCTGTGATAATAGTGTATGGGGTCAGCGGGCCATTCTGGGAGAGGAAGGTAAGTAGGAGATATCTGTGATACTAGTGTATGGGGACAGCGGGCCATTCCGGGAGAGGAATGTAAGCAGGAGATATCTATGATACTAGTGTATGGGGACCGCGGGCCATTCCGAGAGAGAAAGGTAAGCAGGAGATATCTGTGATACTAGTGTATGGAGACAGCGGGCCATTCCGGGAGAGGAAGTTAAGCAGGAGATATCTGTGATACTAGTGTATGGAGACAGCGGGCCATTCCGGGAGAGGAAGGTAAGTAGGAGATATCTGTGATACTAGTGTATGGGGACAGCGGGCCATTACAGGAGAGAAAGGTAAGTAGGAGATATCTGTGATACTAGTGTATGGAACTCTGGAACCCTTAGAAGTAGGGATGCCCCCTGCATGGAACTGGATAAAACACCAAACAATATTGTTTGCAAACCTCTTTTTTTTTCCGTCTCCTTCTTTAACTCTCCCCATTCCGGAATTTGCAAAAACTCTTTATTGGAAATGTTTTTACGAAGCTACCAAAAACATAAAAGAAAAAAGTAAACTTTCACTTTTTTGTTTTATTGGTAGCAAATGGAGAAAGTTTTAATTGAAATTCAGAAAACGTGGTTGTCGTTTTTGCCCATTGCCACAACCTTCCATCTGGATGTAGCAGTACGAGCAGCCTTTAGTTGTCCAAGAGCTGGTTTTCCTTTTCGAATCCTCCATAGACCCTGCAGGGAGCTGTCTGTGGTGCTGAATCAGAGGCCCTGCGTTAATGCCTTCTGGTCAGATAAGAGGCCACAGACAGATGTGCTTTGTGCTCTCCCTGTGCTGACTCAATTACACAGCTGAGTAATACCCCCTCCCCTCCTCCCCCTCTGAGTCCCCTGGCCCCCTTCTATCATCACTGTGGAAAGATTAACTCATTCAGTGGCCACTCAGGGAGATCCGCCACTTCCATACCACGGCAATCACCACTCGCAGCCGATCCCTGGAGGCAGAAAGTGAATGCTTGATGGAGTTTATGAGACGACCTCTGTACTTCTCTGTGTTTGAGAGTTATCTGTAATTAGTCGCTGGTAGAGACAGTCCCGGATCTCGTTTTACTGGATCATCTATTAATATAAGAGGCTACCGGCAGTACACAAGGGGTCTGATTGAAAGATGGACGGTAATTTCACCACCATGGCAGCGGCTGTGTGACCTTAAGTAAAAAGACGCCCGCTTCTGGCTTCTGTGATCCGCAGCTGCATCCAAAGACGCAGAATCTCATTAACTGCGTTACCATCCGTCACCAGAATAACCATCCAAGAACGCAGGCACGCTCAGAAATCAGTGCTGGTATTTGGGGACGGCGACAAGAAGCCCTATGTCAATCATGCTGTGGCTTTTGGGACACTGCAACCGACATCGCAAGACCAGATCTGCATATGTGCAGTGCAACTCCTGCGCAGGTCCTTAAACATCGGAGATTGACGTAAATATCGAATTTACATACATCGCTCAGTCAGGCCCTGTGGTCGCATACACTCGTTTTTTTAAACCTATCAATTTACAAAAATGGCCCTTTTTTATCACGTTCCCGTGATTTGTGTTCAACGTGACATTAAAATAAAAAGCAAAGATGAAAATTAGAGATGTGCGGTTCGGTTTTCCTGAAATACGGACGCACCCGAACTTAGGGGTTCCGAGCAAAATCAAGTCCCAGTTCGGAATCACTGTGGGTCCTGCTTAGGTTCTTCAGTCAGTTCGGAACGCGAATTTAAAAACTGAACTCGGGTTTTGGATGACATGTGAACAGTCCAAACTGCACGATTTTTAGCTCCTTTATCAATTTTTTTTGCGATTTTCATATATTTTTAAGGAATTCAAAACGGAAAACACTTGAGGATGGTTTTGCCAAAAACCAAAACACGATGATGAATTAGAACCAAGGGCCTGATTCAGGTTGGATCGCAAGGCTGCGGACGCACACAACCGGTCGATATTTGCATTCTGCGCAAGCCGGCCACTGCAATTGGGTGTGTGAACGCAGCGGACACACATCGGCACAAAAAAATGATTGACAGGAAGCACCGTTTAGGGGTGGAGAGGGGGGGTGGTCGAAGGAACTCAGATGTGCCTGTGCGTTTGAACACCGTTACAGGGGCGTGTGCGTAATTAAGCCCTTGCGATGGTATACGCAGCCAGAGGTCTGGTGACAGGAAGCTTCGCAGTCTGTGAGTCAGGGTCAGCTCAACTACAACTGTGCGTATAGGTCCGATGTTACACAATGTTACCGATGTTTCCGCTGACTTGCGGATGTATGTAATGGGAAGTAGGCGGCTTTATACAGTGGTGGGCGTCTTGGTATAGTGCTGTGATTCCACTGCGATCTCCTTCATTTGCATATTTTTGCAGTGAGCGGGTGCGTGCGATTACAGACTTGCAATCCGTGATAAATTAGGCCCCAGATCCTAAACACCGGGGTCCGCGCACATCTCTAGAAAAAAAATTATTATGTTTGAAAAATATGACGCCACGGACTGATCTACTCATGGGGAACTAATTTTTGAAAGTTACCAGTACTTTACTAACGCACAGAAATACTGAAGGGGAAAAGTTAGTGAGGCTTAGGCCTGAGCATCTCACGTCTCTTATCTGATGAGTGAATGTATGTAGTATAGGTTATTAAAGCATTGAGGGACTCATTCAGACCCGCTCGCAAGCGCATAGTGCTCGCAAACGAGTCGATGGCTGGGCAGTGCGTAAGCCCCGGAGCGAGTGAGAAATTCACTCGCTCCGGGGCGCGCTACAAACGGGACGGCTGTCGATGTTGATTAGCAGCTCGCCCCCTTTTTGTAGGCAGGTCGGGGGGGGGGTGGCTTGCCAAACGGAGATGTTCCCGATGGAAGGCCTGCCGTTTGGGGGTAGCCCTACTGACATCACTCGTGTTGTCAGTAGCAGTGGCGTAACTAGGGTATTTGGAGCCCAGGGCAAATTTGAAAAGGGAGCCCTCCCCTCCCCCCCCGATGTGCACGCGCCTAAGGCACGCGCGGCGAAAAAATGGACGTGGTCACTTAAAAATGGGGCGTGTCAACATGACACACCCCTTAATTTTCACACTGAACATTTCTATCCATATGCACCTTAACCCCAGTAGTACCCCTTATACAGTACCCCCAGTATGGAGTTGTGGTCCCTCTTATGAAGGCCCATAGTAGTGCCCCTTATACAGTATTCCCAGTAGTGGTCCCCCCAAATGCAGTGCCCCACGTAGTATTCCCCCTTATGCAGTGCCCCCAGTAGCAGTCCCCACAATGCAGTGTGCCCAGTAGCGGTATCCCCTTATGCAGTGCCCTTTATATGGTGCCCCCAGTAGTAGTCCCCCCCTCCCCATGCAGGCACCCAGTAGTGATCCCCCCTATCCAGTGCCCCCTGTAGTGGCCCTGCCTATTATTGCCCCCAGTAGTGGTCCCCCGAGTGCAGTGCCTCTACTAGTAGGCCCCTTTTATAACGCCCCCAGTGGTAGTTCCCCCCCAAGTAGTAGTCCCCAGTAGAGGTTCCCCCTCCCGATTAAGTGCCCCCAGTAGTAGCCCCCCCCAGTAGAGGTCCTCCCAATAATGGTGCCCCCACTCCGGGTAGAGGTCCTCCCAGTAGTAGCCACCCCCCTCCCCCATTCTGCAGATAGGTTAAAAAAAAAGAATATATATATATATATATATATATATATATAAAAACATACTTACCTGAATCCACGCTGCTGCTCCGGTCCGCGACGCCGCTCGAGCCGTCGCCCGCCAGTCCTCCCGGGCTGGCGCGCTCAGCATTATGGGACAGACGTCATGACGTCAGTCCCATTACCCACTACCCTATCTGACTCTCATTGGCTGCTGTTTAACACACGCATCGCTGCCAGCGCTGGCGGCGATGCGTGTTTTATGCACAGCCTGAGCCCGCCTCCTGGCGCTATTGGGCAAGCGCTCAGGGGGAGGGAACGGGCTCAGGTGTGCAGCACAGGACCGGCGCAGGGAAGCCTAGCGCCGGTCCTGTGTAAATGTGTAGCGCCGACCACAATCACTGCGGTCGGCACTACACTTGTGGCTAACTAGGGCGGGCCGGACCGTGGCCGGCGGCGCCCCCCCGCACCGCCGGTCCCACGGCGCCCAGGGCACACACCCTGCCCGACCCCCCCTAGTGAGCTTCCTGCTCTATTAGAGCAGGAAGCTCACTGGGGCTTGTGGCAGACGAGACCCTACCCAGCTGCCCATCATCTGGCCGCTCGCAAAAGCTGTGGGTGGTCACCCACAGCTTGGCGAGCATCCAGAAGGCCGGACAAAAAATATAAACGCCCTTCATACCTGTGAGCTGCCTCTGGCAGCGAGCGGGTCTGAATCAGGGCCCTAATTCACTACGGATCGCTATTGCGTTCGCAGCTCCGTAATCGCATGCAGGTCTGCTGCGAAAATATGCTATCGCAATGTCGCTGCACTGCCAGCATAGAGACACCCACTGCCTCTCACTATCACTATCTCACATCCGTAATACATTCCACACCTCCATAGACATCGATAACATTGAGTACCATCGGCCCCTCATGCACAATTCCAGCAGCCCTGACTTTACTTAGAAATTGCTAACCTTGTTGCATGCAGTAAGTACTCAGGCTGTGTATGCAATCGCAATGGCTAATTTATGCATGCCCAAATAACGGCGTCGATGTTGATCGACAGCTCGCCCCGTTTTGTAGGCTGGGTAGGGGGGTGGCTACACTGCCGTATGTGGGAGGCATCACTGACATCACCAGTGATGTCAGTGGAGAGCTTCCTGCTCTGTTAGAGTAGGAAGCTCTCTGGGGTTTGCGACGGACGAGACCCTACCACAAGGGTTTCATTGCAAGCCCCGATGGTCGCGATGGTTGCGACCATCACCTGGCCACCCGCAAAAGCTGTGGGTGGTCACCCACAGCTTAGCGAGCGGCCAGGAGGCCGTAACAAAAAAGTAAAAAAAACGCCCTGATTCATAGCGAGCACTCTGAAAGGGAATCGGTATGAAATACCGCCGGCTGCATTTCCCGGCAGCGGCAGCCTGACAGATGAACAGATCCCGGCAGCGGCAGCCTGACAGATGAACAGATCCCGGCAGCGGCAGTCCGACTGCGCTGGAAATTCCGATCGTCCTCAGGTAGGTAATAACTAACCTAACCTAACCCCCCTAACCCTAACCCTCCTTTGGGGTGCCTAACCCTAACCTCCCCCCCAAGTGCCTAACCCTAATCCCTCCTGTAAGTGCCTAACCAGGCGGGTGCCTAACCCTCCCTCCCCCTAGCCTAACCCTCCCTGGGGGGTGCCTAACCCTAAGTCCCCCCCGGGTGCGCTAAACCTAACCCTCCTCCCCTGCGGTTGTCCGCTCGCGGCGCCCGGCATCCCTTCGATCGGGATGCCGGGCGCCTGTCATTGAACCCACGCTGGGATAAAGCAGTTGGGAAGCCGGCTGTCGGGATCGCATCAGCCGGTTTCCCGATTGCATCCCCTCTGAAAGAGCGTCCGGCTCTGAATCAGGGCCACAGACCCCAATGACTGACTCTGTGCTTATAGCTCTGATTGTTTCATAGTTTTCCCAGGACAATCTGAAGACATCTTTGACTCATGTGGGGAAGCTGCTCTAAGTCTTGGAGAGAGATCAAGTGGAGATAGATATAAAGTACCAACCAATCAGCTCCTGTCATGTTACAGGCTATTTGAAAAATTACAGTTAAGAGCTGAGTGGTTGGTCTCTCCAAGGTTTGATACATCTCCCCCTCAATGCTCTAGTTTCTTGCAATTCAATTTACAGATTTCCCCAAATTGTCAGAATAAGTTTCCTATAACTATTCTACTATATATGGCACCTGTAGGGGAGGATGGCATGGGTCATGCAGCCGAGAGGGCGTGCCGGCGCTGTCATGTTACATCCTCCAATCATGGATAAGAAACTAAGCTGCAGATAAACTAAAATAAAAACGTAATAATATCGTCCTGACTTGTTTTGCATTTTACAATATAGGCGGATGTAAAAGTGAGATCAAGGAAAGAACATGCGCCCCCTCCTCATTAGACAGAATGTGACAAGAATTGGGGGGGGGTTAAACCTCAGCTTATAGGCTGCAGGGCAGCATCAGGGATTATTAATATGCCCAATAAAAGAGCACCATTGCTGTGAGTGTAAGAACTAGCACCACATAAGAGACCTGGGGCCCTATTCATCATCGAAGGCCGTATGGCCTCCGATGATGAAGTATCTAACTCGCAGCGGGGGATAGATTACACCGGAGCAATTCCTCATTTATATATTTATGCTCTGAAAAGCAGCTGTCCCCTCGGTTAGTATCGCAGCTACAGAAGTATCTGCATTACTTAACTGCTCCCCGTAGTCCCGGCTGCGCAAAGCGTGACCCGAGGTCGCCGGGGAGGTAGCGAGGAGGCGGCGGAGGGATCCGCTCGGATCCCTCTTCGCATCCCCGGAACTCCTTTCCATAGGAAGGAGCAGGGATCCCAGAACAAGCACCCTCTGATGAAGAGGGCTCTTGTTCTCGGCAGCAAACTTTGCTGAATATCAGGGGGTCCTATCAAAGCTCTGATGATGAATAGCCCGGTAACCTAAATATGCGTTTCGGCATGGTTACCGGGCCATTTATTGTATGATGAATAGGCCCCCTGGGCTGTAAGATGTGGACATGTATCTGGTATTATATTGTGCTAGCTATAATTAGATTTGGACGAGCATAGATATTGCCAAATTTTTACCTCGTGTCAGTGCGTGTACGCAAGTTTACCTGCATTCAGTGATGTGTGAAGCACAGGTATCAGTGTATCACGTCTCTGTACATCATCATGTGTTGGGAATAATGTAATAATCGCGTCACCCTGACCAACCCAACCGCGCAGTGCAGCGCTCCCTTCCACATCTCTGGAGGGCAGGCCTGAGTGTAAGCAAGTATTTATTAAGTTGGTCGCAGGGCCAGACAAATGCCAGAAGGGCGGAAGGCCTCAGAGCTGGCTCGATGAGGGAAGAAGTGCCCACGCCCTCTCCACCCCACGGTGCCAGATACATGATATGCGCTCAGGGGGAGGGAAGGGGTGGCAGCAGTGATGGGCGGGGAGAAGAGACGGGGGCGTGTTACGAGGCCAGGCCTCAGTGACTCACACCACGCCCCCTTGAAACTTAACCCCGCCCTCTTTGCGAGCTCCCCCGCCTAATGCGTGCGCACATGGCGCACTGCCAGGGCTGATCTACAGTCCCAGTCCATCCCCGGCTGGTCGTACACTAAACGATAATCATTCAGATCAGTTGATTAAATGACAGGTCTGCGCGATAATCATTCGGTGCTTGGACATGGACGATGATCCTTCACAGCCTGAAAGTGGCTGAAAAAGTTTCCTCTTGACCCGACCATCGTTCAGACGATCCCACGTTGTGAATGAAAATCGCCTCCATATATTTTGCAATGTATGGAGGTGCTATGAATGTCAAGCTGTCGCTCCTCCCTCATCTGTCCACCATCTGCAGCAGTCTGTGGCTGACATTAGGGAGATCTGTAGCCTGTCATGTTTTCTGCATTCTGACCGAGTTCCGCTTACACAAAGTTGTTTTTAATCAGATTTCCTGGTAATTCTGATGTTGGTTCCTGGGCCCCAAGCCGGAGACAATCGTATGCCAGATATATAGGCACTCACGGCCTGATTCAGAGCCGCTCGCTAGCTGCAATCGCTCGCACGATGTGTATGCAAATTGCGTAGGTAGTGCTGCCGCACAGCAATGCCTTAGCACGCCCTGTATTTCTTAGAGAGCGATCACATAGTATATGCAGACACCCACCAGCCTGTCTTAAGACGCCCACTTGTGCACGTCATGTCCAGGAAGTGTATGTAACCATCGGTACATCGGGTAACATCGGATGCTATTGTGACACCCCCTTAAGTTTATGTATAGTGCAGGGTGGTGTCTCCCAATCTTACCAGATTTAAATGAGTCTCTTGGTTCTCCTACTTGGTGCAGAGAGGTAAGGAGAGGGTACAGGCAGAGATGGTCACCAGTTAAGTTTCATATAAGAGTTTCAATTTATTAAACATATACTTTCACACAATGAGTAAAAAGTGAATCACATTTTAAACAAAATGAAGGTTTAATTATGCTGCAACATTGGAAAGGTCAAAGACTTTTCACTGGAGATAATAGCAAACGGGGGAATTCAAGTGGGTTAGTATAACAAGCACATACAGTTACAGAAATATCATGTGATTGTTCACATTCAATTTAATTTTACCCATCAAGACTTTTAAGATCAACAAATATATTGCAACAATATATCGGAAATTCACAAACACTGCTCTAAGTCTACTAGTCAAAACTGAATTTTCCTATCTACCGAAATAAGGGCCTGATTCAGACCCACTCGCGAGCGGCTGTCCGCTCGCAAGTGGGTCGATGTTCTGGACTGAGCATGTGCACGACGGAGGGAGCTCCGTCGTGCGCATGCGCCAGACGCGACGAGCGAAGGAAAGTCCTTCGCTCGTTGTGTTTGATCAAAGGGGGCGTGCTGTCGATGTTGATTGACAGCACGCCCCCTTTGGTAGGCGTGCCGGGGGCGTGCCTCCCTGACGGGGGCGTTCCCACGGGAACGCCTCCCGTCAGAAGCCGGCCCACTGACATCACTAGTGATGTCAGTGGGAGTGATTTTGGCTCTGATAGAGCCAACATCACTCCGGAGCTTGTGGTTGATAACCTCAACCGCAGGCTCCGGCTCGCAGTTTCGATGGTCGCGATGGTCAAGACCATCGCGGCCATCAAACTGCACGCTCGTATAGCCTGTGGGTGGTGACCCACAGCTATACGAGCGTCCAGGAGGACGCTCCATTTTCATGGAGGCCGGCCCTCATTCAGAGCGTGCGGCTCTGAATGAGGGCCTAAGTTCACTACATACATATAAATTACTGGCAATAATACAGTTCAGCGCTTTCTGTCGAGGTGGTGCACGTTACTAAATCAACTTGGTTGGAGTTCCAGTGAGTATTGTAGTTTAAAATGCTGCGATTCCTTACTATGCAATGGCAGCTGGCTAGTTACCTGTAGAATATCTTCTCTGGCTGTATGCTGTGGGCTCATATATATGCCTTGAGGAATTCGCAATTATCTGGGGGGTTTTTTGTGACAGTGAGAGGAGATTGTTACAGGCACTTATACAAGGGTAGTGTCTCTCTCTCTGTGCATAGTGCCGTGTAGGCTACACGGAACCCAGAATCATCATGCTTGCCGACTATCCCGGTAACAGTGGCGATCTCCCCGACTCCCTGAAGAGTCTAGCCATCTCCCTGAGGCCGGCCCTGGTGGATGCAACACAGTGATGATGTCATCGCTCTCTGCCCATCATGGAGGAAACACTGGGGAAAGGAATAAGGAAGGATGTGTGCTACATGAAAATGGATGTGTGATGTATTACAGGGGATGTGTGACAAATTGCAGCATATTTTAAATGCACAGTCACGCCCAGGGACAGACTGGGGTTGCAATTTGGTCCTGGCATCCCCCTGTGCATACACAGAAAAGGGGTGTGGTCACATCTCAAGGGGCATGGCCATGTCTCATGGGGTTTGGCCTCATGGTACGCCCCCATCTCTCTGCCTGCTGACTGAGCAGGGAGGCATAGCTGCTGGTCAGGCTTTCAGGCCGGACCAACGCCTCAGGCAATTGGCTCTTCTGGAATTTGCAAGATGACCAGTCTGGCCCTGGTCACGCCTATGGTAAACCCTCTCGCATTAGTGGGCTAAAGAGCAGACTAATAATGGGGGGCAGACAGGCCGTCTGTGCCGGCTCTTTCTGTGACTAGTACAGATCTCTTTTTTTCTGTGACAACTGTGCTTGGATTGAAATCTTAAAAATTTAGGGCCTGATTCAGCAGGGAACGCACAGGAGAGAACGCACGCACTTGGCCGATGTTTTTGCACTGAGCGTGCATCGCACTGCGCTTGCGCAAACTAGCCGGTGAAATCAGGTTAGAGTACGCAGACTACACGCAGTGTGTATGCAAACTCCTCCGATATTGATTGACAGGTAGTGTCATTTGTGGGTGGTGACGGGGGGTGGTCAGACGAACGCAGGCGTTATAACGCCGTTATAGAGGCGTGAATAAATATGGCAGTACGGCAGCATACGCAGCCATACCGTAAACTGTTCACAGGAAGCGGCCAAATTTCTGCGTCAGGTCAGGTCAACCACTAATATGCTAATGGCTTCGATGGCTATCAATGTTACCGATGTTTACGCTATCTTGTGTACTGATCAGGCTAAGAGTAAAGGGAGATGGGCGACTTAATATGGGGCTGGGCGTCTTGTGCTGCGGTCTCCATGTGTATGCATTAATTAGCATATTCTCGCAGCGGATGGGTGTGTACATCTGCATCCGTGCGTTCCTTACTGAATCAGAGCCGCTCGTAAGCGGCTGCTCGTTCGTTCCGAGCGATGTTTGCCCAACTACGCATGCGCGAACCAGTCAGTGCGGCCGAAAATCGTTTGTTCGCTAAATAGCGAATGCCTGCTAATTTGAGTGACAGGAGGAGGCATATGTGGGTGGTAACAGGGGAAGGTGCTTGAAAACGGGGAGTGGAGATCAGAACGCAGGCGTGCTTAAAGGTCAAAATGGGCGTTTTAAGGGTGTGTATAATTAATACAGCAGCGTCACTGACCACGTCACTGGGTTATTTTATAGTCAGAACTGCTCGCAAAATTGCGGTAGGAAAAACCAACCACAAGAATAGCGAGCAGTTCATACGCTGGTCGATGTACTCGATTAATCTAATAAATAGCTGACATGACGTAAGATGCGAGCGGCCAGGGGGCGTAGTTTTCCAAAAAACGACCGCATGTTTTGTTCGCTCGTTCAGACCTAGAGGCGTGAACAGACCGCAAAGAGCGAACGGTTCATTTGAATAGCCACCCCTTTTTCCTGAACGAGCGAGCGCAAATAGCGTCCGGCTCTGAATCAGGCCCCTAGTTCAAAGCGCAGTCGTCTAATACATTTGCACCTTACTTCCCTTATCCAGCTGTTATATAACTTGTAAGATAAATAAACATCGGAGCCGTCTTTATGTATAACTGCTTTGGCGCTCTTATACAGTTGGACGTGTGTGGATTTTGTGACACGCCTCTTAGACGGAGCAGTACGCGCCCTCTTCAGCACAGAGCACACAAGTTTTGTCTTCACAATCTCCCTGAAACGCTTTTTCAGTAGTAGGCAAGTATGAGAGTCACACACAGGCCTGAGACCAAGAGCAGATGCATCTATTAAGCTTTAGCTTTAAGTTTTTTAAAAAAAAAAGATTCACTCTGGAGCTGTTACCAGCACAAATCCTCAGGTATGAGACCCACGTTATTGTCACTGCTCTGACACATTTAGTAGGAGCTCCTGTCAACCTAGAAATCCTGTTTGCCTGGGGGGGTGTTGTGTTATTTCTAACTCCTACATTGTAGTACCCCTGGGTAACCAACCAGAGGGAGTTCATTTACTTTATTATTACCAGTTATTTATATAGCAGACACATATATTGCAGCACTTTGCAGAGGACATTTGTCCATTTGCACCGGTTAGAATATACAATCTCCACACAGGCCCGTGGTGGGAATCTACTCCAAGACCTCAGTGCTGTGAGGGAGTTATGCTAACCATTACACCAACCTTGCTGCCCATACTTCTCCCCCACCTCAGGGTTCTGTGGAACATAAAGAAGCAAAGTGCTGCTTCTGCGAATAAATGCTATGTTAGATGTAGCTTAGCAGCAGCAGGGACAGCAGTGTACACTAGCGGATATTGATCGTGGAGTACGCTACTGCGCAGACTCCATTTTTCTCCTGGGAGGCTTCATTCCCTGTTTAAAATGGCTGCTGAGTATAGTACGACACATGCACCATGCCAACTTGTTACTCACCCACTTAGCTCTACAGGGACCCACCGTTATACCTGCTATTACCACTGTTTCAGCACCCCGCACGGCTACCCGCTTGCAGTATTGTATCTCCTAGATACACAGTACTGTTACACAATGATGGCAAGTAAGTCGCTGTCATTGGAACTCTGGGCCTGATTCAGACCCGCTCGCGAGCGCTATGCACTCGCAAGCGGGTCTATGGTGGCCCAGTGCACATGCGCAAGACCCGGATAGCGACGGGCAAACCGTCGCTCCGGGTCTCATACCAAAGGAGGCGTGCTGTCGATGTTGAGTGACAGCACGCCCCCTTTGGTGGGCGGGCCGGGGGAGTGGCTGCCCAAACGGAGGCGTTCCCATGTGAACGCCTCCGTTTGGGGCCGGCCCCACTGACATCACGAGTGATGTCAGTGGGAGAGATTTCGGCTCTGTGAGAGCCGAAATCTCTCTGGGGCTTGCGGCAATGAAACCCTACCACAAGGGTCTCGTCACAAGCCCGATGGTCACGATGGTCTTTGACCATCGCGACCATCTTCCTGGCCGCTTGCTATAGCTGTGGGTGGTTACCCACAGCTATGCGAGCGGCCAGGAAGCCGCTCTATAAAACAAGAAGGACGGTCCTGATTCAGAGCGAGCGCTCTGTCAGAGCATCCAGCTTTGAGTCAGGGCCTCTGGCACAGAAGATTTGGTCACCTTGGATACGACACTGTACAAAAACTACAGAACAGGATGGTCACAGGAATGTCAGTGACTAACGGGCCTATTCATCATAACTAAAAACTCGATGGAGGTAATTAGGTTTAGTACTGGCATGGAGTTCTACCTAATTACCGGAGGAATTCATCATTCCTCTTCATCAGTATCTACTTCGAAAAGCTGTAATTTTTGCGATGACAGCTTTTCAGGAAATAGATATTTTTCCCTATCTGCTCTAACTTACCGCAGCTGTAATCCGTGCTGCGCATGCGCCGTTACGTTCACGAAATCAGTGCATGCGCAGCACTGCCTACAGCTGCGGTAATTCTGTGTTCCCTCCCAACCCCCCCTCCTACCTTCCTCCGCTCACCTCCCTGTCCCCCACCTAGCTGGCCGCTGCAGCCGCGGACCCCGACCTCCCGATGAAGAGGAGTAAACAGTAAAGTTACAAAAATATATATATATATTATCATTATTATTTTTTTAAACTTTACTGTGTTCTGCGGGGAGAACACAGTCGGAGCAGCAGCCGGAGCCAAAGGAGGGACGAGGGAGCGATGGAGGAAGCCGAGTAAGGACTTGCTGAAAGTAGGTAAGTGTAACCCGCTATATGCCACCTCAGAGTGGCGTATTGTAATACCATCAAATTCCGAAAATACATAATTTTCGGAATTTGATGAATAGCCTAATTTCTACACCCCTATACTAATGTACTAATGTATGGGGAGTGTGGAAATTAATGCAGGCGGACTTATCCAGGAGATATGCGTGATATCGCCTGTGTTAAGTGTGTTAATGAATACTAAGAAAAACGGTAATTAAGGAAAATGTCCTTAAAACCATTATTTTAGTGTTGATGAATAGGCCCCTAACAGAGACCCGTATGTGAGAGCTGTATATCAGGAAAACAAAGTCGTCAGACATTTCCCAAGCCAACAAGCAGAGCTACAGCACTAGGGGCCTGATTCAGACCCGCTCGCAAGATGCGATCGTTCGCTGGCAAAAAGGGGCCGGATATTTAAATGAAGCGCTCTATGGGCCTGATTTAGACCCGCTCGCGAGCCAAAAGCACTCCGGGGCTTGCGGCAGCGAGACCCTACCGCAAGGGTCTCGTCGCAAGCCCGCTGGTCGCGATGGCCTTGACCATCGCGACCATCATTTTGGCCGCTCGCTATAGCTGTGGGTGGTCACCCACAGCTATGCGAGCAGCCAGGGGGCCGCTCCAAAAAGTAGGAGGGACGGCCCTGATTCAGAGCGAGCGCTCTGTCAGAGCGTCCGGCTCTGAATCAGGGCCTATGTCTTAGCGAGCTACAGCAATGAGCCCTCACTAGTGTGTAATGATGCCCCCTTGCCACTCGTAACACACGTGATCAGGGATTTGTAGGATTAATCGGTAACATCGAGAGCCATCGGAGATGCTCGCAGCCCTTGGGGTTGCCTTTCCCCGCCACAAGCACTGCGATCAGTGCGGCCTGAAATACATGCAGGTGACGTGTACAATGACGTTACTTTGCTAATTATGCACGCCCTTTAAACAGCGTTTTGTTTGCCTGACACGCCTATGTTCGCACATCCCCCGTTCACAAGCACCTTCCCCTGCTACCTCCCACAAATGGCGCTATCTGTCACTCAAAGCAGCGACCTGATAGTGGCTTACGAGCAACCAAAATCAGATCGCAACGAATGGCTTGCGCACGCGCTCTGCAAATTAGACGCATACGCAGATGGGCGAAGATCGCTCAGAGCGAGCGATCGCGCCTTAGCGAGTAGGTTTGAATCGGGTCCTATGTGCATTCGGATGAGTGTGGTCCAGTGGAAGTAAGTGGATACAGACACTTTGTGACTTCCCGACTGACACACATATCCTTCATCAGAGAAACATCTGAAGTGGCAAAGAAAATTGCAGACTAGAAGAGACTTGTATAAAATCAAACAGGTCATAGACTCAAAGTCCTGGGATCTGATAATGGTGGAAAATATCTAAACAAAGAGGTGGAATTGTCCTTGAGAAAATACTCCTGTGCAAAGCGGTGTAAGTGAATGACCAAACCATACACTAGTGGAGAAAGCAAGGTGTATGCTGATGGATGCACGCCTAGACAAACAGTTTTGGGTGGAAGAAGTGTCCATAGCAGTTTATCTCACAAATTGTTCTTCAGTAAAGTGTATCATACCTGGTTATTGCTATGAAAGCAAAGGCTACAGATTATGGGAGACAAGTACCGAAAAGCTTGTCAAGTCCAGAGATGTTATATTGAAAGAAACAGCAATAGTTGTAGAAAAGCTGGAAGTTGATATGCAGGACAAGTTTGTGTCACTGGACATGCCAGCAGCTGGAGATGGATCTGAACCAGAGGCTACCAGCGTGGAAGTTCAGCCACAGACAAGGTCTTCTGCAAGATCAAACATCGGCAAATCAGAGAAGAGGTACGATGAGGAATTGGCAAATATTGTATTCAGTGAACATCAGGATATCCAGAAGCTAAAACCAAAATCCATAGAGACTTTGCAAAATCCAACAGTCAACAAGTGTGAAAGACATCATGAATCGTGACTAGGGGCACCGAGAGGGGGGGAGCGGGTACTAATTCCCTGGGTTTGCTGGAGGGACCCGGTGCAGCCTCCTCCTCCCTCTTACCTCACAGCAGCCCAGCACACGCAGCTATGTGCTGGGCTGCAGTGGGTGACTGCTCGCAGCTGGTGCCAGCAGCCGCAGCAGTCTCCTATGCCTGTGGGGGGGAAGCGATCACACTGATTGCACCCCCCTGACTTTGTGCCAGGCTGAGGGGCTCACAGTGCCCCCCTCCCCAGCTCACAGCTATGCAGCCCTGCAAAAAAAAATATATATATTTTTTATTAAGGGGATATGGCCACACCTCCCCTCAATTATTTCATTCCCCCTTCCCCGGGGCTGGCACGGCTCTCAAAACCCATGGGGCCTGATTCAGAGGCGCACGCTATTTACGTGCGCTCGCTATGAATCAGGGCATCCCTTTTCTTTTAAATTCCGGCCTCCAGGCCACTCGCACAGCTGTGGGTGCGAGCGGCCTGGCGATGGTCGCGATTATCACGACCATCGGCATTGCGAGGAGACCCTTGTGGAAGGGTCTCAGCACTCGCAATGCCAAGTGGACTTCCTGCTCTAATAGAGCAGGAAGTCCACTAATGACATCACGAGTGATGTCAGTAGGGCCGCCCACAAATGGCAGGCGTTCCTTCGGGAAAGCCTCCATTTGTACAGCCATCCCCCCTCCCTGCCTACAAAACGGGATGAGCCGTCGATCAACATCGACAGCCGCCCCGTTTTGTTGCAAGCCCCGGAGCCAGGGGCGTATCTATAGTGGGTGCAGGGTGTGCGGGGAACACACCCTGCAACCATAATATTACTTACCTCTCCGGAGTCCCGCATCAGCGCGGGGGTCCAGCACTGTAAAACGACTGGAAAATGGCCGCGGTGGCCATTTTCCCGTCATTTGCGCATGCACAGTACAGGGAAAACAGCCGCCGCGGCCATTTTCCCGGTGACCTGTGCATACACTATAGACTCTGGGCACACTCTAGTGCCCAAAGTCTATAACTGCAGCGCTGGCCGCGCACAGCTCAGTTGTCGGAGACTGCACACGGGCCCCCTCCTCTATAGAAACTCCTCTGCCCGGAGCGAGTGATTTCTCACTTGCTACGGGGCTTGCGCATGTGCATTGTGCATGCCGCACGTGCGCATTGGCCCACGATTGACACGCTTGCAAGCGCAATGCGCTCGTGAGCGGGTCTGAATCAGGCCCATGGTTGTGACAGTGACTGCAGTCTTGAGAGTCAAGAGACTGTTGCTATGGCCCTTTCTGGTAGTGAGGGAACTCTTGCTGATATATTTACCAAGAAGGCCAGATTACAGTCACTTTATACGGTCTATTCATCATCACTTAATTTTTACAAAAGCAGGTCACCTGCAATTTTAAAATTAAGTTTTTGGGCCGTTCACCAAGAAGGTAAAGCAGGAGCTATCACAGCAGAATGGCCCGCTGTTCCCGTACACCAGTATGGGGACAGAGGGCCTGATTCAGAGCCGGACGCTATTTGCGCTCGCTCGTTCAGAAAAAGGGGCCGGATATTTAAATAGAGCACTCGCTCTTTGCGCTCGCTATTTTTTAAAAAACGCCCCCTGGCCGCTCGCCATCTACGTCATCTCCGCTGTTTATTAGATTAATCGAGTACATCGAAAGGCGTATGAACTGCTCGCAGTGCTTGTGGTAGGTTTTACTTCCCGCAATCACTGCGAGCAGTTCAGGCTAAAAGACAACCAAGTGACGTGGTCGATGACGCTGCTTTGTTAATTATGCACACCCTTAACACGCCCGTTTTGACCGTTTGGCGCGCCTGCGTTCGGATCTCCACTCCCCGTTTTCAAGCACCTTCCCATGTTACCACCCACAAACGCCTCCTCCTGTCACTCAAAATAGCAGGCATTCGCTATTTTGCGAGCACACAATTTCCGACCGCAATGACTGGTTCGCGCATGCGTATTACAAACTATACGCATGCGCAGTTGTGCGAACATCGCTCGGAGCGAACAAGCGGCCGCTTATGAGCAGCTCTGAATCAGGCCCAGAATTCATCAAGCTCCGAAAATACAATATTTTCGGAGCTTGAGTGTGGTAGCATTCGCCATCTTCATCTCCCACTTGTGACTCGCAACCCTCCGGATCCCTCTTCCCCAGTCCTGCTCCTTCTGCCGGACGTCGGGTCTCTTGTGCGCATGCGCAGTACCATAAATGTATGTCCATGCAATAAGGAGTATAGGGTACAGATCCGGTCGCTAGATGCAAATTCTGCGATCACACGGCATTAGCACACCCACTATGTCTTAGCGTGCGAGCGTGGTGTGCATTTAGCCGCCCACCAGCCTATCATAAGACGCCGCCCACTGTCCCACATCATCTATCCAGGAACAGTATGCAACAATCGGTACCATTGAGTACCATCGGAAGCGAACGCAGCACTTGTGGTCGACCAATCCCTACCGCAAACACTGCGAGTGCTTCACTGTGTAAAACAATCGTGTGACGTGTACTATGACGCTGCGTCTTAATTGTGCACGCCTCTGAAACGGCGTTAGGCCGCTCAGACACGCCTGCGTTCACACCACCACGCCCCGGTTTTCATCGACCATCACCTGTCACCACCCGTAAACGTCTCATCTCGTCACTCATTCTAGCGAGCTGGATACGTGCAGTGAGCGAACGCTTCCCGATCGCATGGACTAGTTTGCGCACGCACACTGCGATGCATACGTATGCACAGATTGCAAACATCGGCAGGCTGCATGCGAACGCATCTAGCGAGCGGGTCTGAATCGAGCCCATAGATCACTAGAGCAAGGACTGATGTGAATGACTGACACATTTTCTATAAAGCGCTGCGTCATATGTCATATATATAAGTAACTGTCAATAAATAATAATGCATCTCTTCTTAACGTGCAGTACATATTTCTTTGCGCATACCGTGACCCTGACATGATTACCACTGTAATGTATTGTGGTGCTGTATTGCTGCTCCCGGCACTGCTCTTTATATAGCAGAGCGGATAGGTGCAGTATTTCCGTGTGTGTGTGCAGGTGACAGTTGGAAGTTAGCAGGTGTCACGCGGCAGCTGTCCCACTTTACAGTCTTCAGAGTGATTTATTTGGTGTTCAAGCACTATAATAACTTTGTACACTACATAATCACACCGGGGCCGATGGCTTGCTTACTAAAAGCAAGAAATGCAGTAGACAGGAAAATTACTGGAATATAGGCCCTCATTCAGAGCCGTACGCTCTGAGCAGAGCGCACGCTCTGAATGAGGGCCGCCCTCCATAAAAATGAAGCGTCCTCCTGGACGCTCGTATAGCTGTGGGTCACCACCCACAGCCTATACGAGCGTGCAGTTTGATGGCCGCGATGGTCTTGACCATCGCGACCATCGAAACTGCGAGCCGGAGCCTGCGGTTGAGGTTTTCAACCGCATGCCCCGGAGTGATTTTGGCTCTATCAGAGCCAAAATCACTCCCACTGACATCACTAGTGATGTCAGTGGGCCGGCTTCTGATGGGAGGCGTTCCCGTGGGAACGCCCCCGTCAGGGAGGCACGCCCCCGGCACGCCCACCAAAGGGGGCGTGCTGTCAATCAACATCGACAGCACGCCCCCTTTGATCAGACACAACGAGCGAAGGACTTTCCTTCGCTCGTCGCGTCTGGCGCATGCGCACGACGGAGCTCCCTCCGTCGTGCGCATGCTCAGTGCAGAACATCGACCCACTTGCGAGCGGACAGCCGCTCGCGAGTGGGTCTGAATCAGGGCCATACACCTTTAGGGGTAAACTTACTAAGAATCGGGTCTGGCCGACATTGCATTCCCATGAGAGATTCCCCTGATTTTTAGACACGGAGATTTACCAAACGCAAACACGGGTGTTAAAATAATATTCTGTCCGCAAAACACGGCCGGACACACAAATAGAAGTCAATACACCATCAAATCAGCTCGCAAATACTTCCCATAGACAGGAATACAACACAGGGATTTACCAAGAATCCTGTTAGCAAACACGATCGTACATGGAGTAAAATAGAAGTTATAAATAGACCCCCTCTTCAGCATCGTACTCAGCAGGAGCACTGTACAGATCAGTGTGATCTGTGCAGTGCTATAGGTTTTCATAAAGGGTTAAGCAAATAAAAACGATGTGGAGTCCCCCCTCAAAAGCATAACCAGCCCTCGACCTCTGGGCCTGTTCTAGTACAGGAAAATTGAGGGAAAAACTGAGGTGATGTTCCCCCTATTATGCTATTACCAGCACTGGGGTGATAATGCCACAGCAGATAGACCTACATCATGGGGCCTCCCTACCCAGGGCCGTAGCTAGGGTAGTGTGGCCGGTGCCATCGCACAGGGCACCACAGGGCAGGGGGCGCTGTTTGGGCCTGTCAAATGTATGTGTATTATCAATCTTGCTTGTAGCTTCATCTTATTTCATCCCCAGCATCTCCTGGCCTCCTCTATCTCTTCCCTGGCCCTTCCCCATGAGGCCATGGCCCTGTCTCAGGTGCACTATATTATATCCCTATTTATCCCCAGCATCTCCTGGCCTCCCCTATCTCTTCCCTGGCCCTTCCCCATGAGGCCATGGCCCTGTCTCAGGTGCACTATATTATATCCCTATTTATCCCCAGCATCTCCTGGCCTCCCCTATCTCTTCCCTGGCCCTTCCCCATGAGGCCATGGCCCTGTCTCAGGTGCACTATATTATGTCCCTATTTATCCCCAGCATCTCCTGGCCTCCCCTATCTCTTCCCTGGCCCTTCCCCATGAGGCCATGGCCCTCTCTCAGGTGTACTATATTATGTCCCTATTTATCCCCAGCATCTCCTGGCCTCTCCCATCTCTTCCCTGGCCCTTCCCCATGAGGCCATGGCCCTCTCTCAGGTGCACTATATTATGTCCCTATTTATCCCCAGCATCTCCTGGCCTCCCCTATCTCTTCCCTGGCCCTTCCCCATGAGGCAATGGCCCTCTCTCAGGTGCACTATATTATGTCCCTATTTATCCCCAGCATCTACTGGCCTCCCCTATCTCTTCCCTGGCCCTTCCCCATGAGGCCATGGCCCTCTCTCAGGTGCACTATATTATGTCCCTATTTATCCCCAGCATCTCCTGGCCTCCCCTATCTCTTCCCTGGCCCTTCCCCATGAGGCCATGGCCCTCTCTCAGGTGCACTATATTATGTCCCTATTTATCCCCAGCATCTCCTGGCCTCCCCTATATCTTCTCTGGCCCTTCCCCATGAGGCCATTCCCCTTTTTTGGGTGCATTATGTCCCTTTGAAAAATGAGGGGGGCGCCAATGCTCTTTCTGGCACAGGGCACCAAAAAGTCTAGTTACGGCTCTGTCCCTACCAAAGCATTCTCCAGCCCCAAACTGGTCAGCCCAGGGCTGGCAATCCTCAGAAAGTGGGGCCCCCTAAAATAAAATGGGGTCCACCTTCCAGAGGCCCAGTGCACTTCCCTGCACCCCTGGAGTGGTGGGTGCAGGTGTAATTGGTTAAATGAAATATAGTACTAATATTGTTCTTCACAGTAGGACTACAGGTCCCAGTAAGCCTGCCCTGTGGCACTTGTAGAACCACAAGTGCCAGCAGGCTACTGGCACCTGTACCCCCATAGTGAACAAAATATATTTAAAAAAAAACAGGACACAAACACTGAAGGTTTAAACACTTTGGGTTCCATTTACAAACGCACGAAATACCAGCGGCGTTTAATATCACTGTGATACAAATGAAAATTCCACTGGTATTTAGTAATACTTACCCCTCCGGCGAGGTCCAGCGAAGTCCATGTCCTCGGCGAGGTCCTCCGCTGGGCTGCTGGCAGCCTAACGCTTCCAGTGATGGGATCCAGTGTTAGAGACCCGGCAGTGCCTGGAAGACTTCGCTGAAGCCGGAAAGGCACCGCCGGGTCTCCATTGATGGCAATGGGGACCGCATCTAAAAGAACGCGAGAGCGATGCTTTAAAAACAGCGTTAATCTAAGATTACCACTGTTTACTAACTACAGAAAGATGGTATAGCGAGCGCTAAAGGGGTTATATTTAGCTAGCAAATGGGGCCCTTTATTACACATTCACTCACTTGCTTGCTCACTCACCCACCCTCACACTAAATACTTACGTGCACCATGGCGCTGGTCATTCCTCTTCTCCATGTAGGCATCCTGGGGTTTGGCAATAAAAACAAACCATATTCCCAAGCCAGCAAAAACAGAAGCGGGGTATATATACATAATGTATATACATATACAGCGCTTCTTTCCCAGAGTCTGACAGGTAACCCACAAGTCTTCCTGCACCTTAGCCATGATTGGCTAAGAGTAGTCTGATTCTTAGCCAATCATGGCTAAGATGCAGGAACCCTCTTGGGTTCTGTCAGACTCCGGGGAAGTAGCGTATATACAGCAATGTATATGAAAGAGGGAGGGTGTGAGTGATGTGATGTAATCCTGGTGTCGTGCAGGTGTAGTCCTGTGGCCTACCTGGTGTCACTCCTTCTCCCCTTCAGGCCGTGTGTAGGGTCCTGGTACGCAGGCTGGACTCGGACATGAAGGTGGAGGTCTAGGAGGAAGGACACCGTGTGAATACCATCCTATACAGAGCCCACTGACATGCTCTTCTGATCAGGAACCAAAGAAAATGGAGAATTCGGGTTCGGTTGGAAATCATTGCGGGCACATTTGGCCTCAAATCCCGAGTTTCACCCACCACGCACGAGATGAAAGCCCACCCAGAAGAAAGGAAGACAGAAAAGGGACTACACAAACATGGAGGTTCTCACTATGGCTGTTCTTGATACTCCGTTCCGCGTTACTTCTCTCCCACAGGTCCCTGTAAGAAATGACAACCACACAAGCCCTCTCTCTCTACCCTCAGCGTGTGCCACACAACTCTAACTAACTGACCAAACCGAAGCCTAACCTCACGGGCCTAATGGCACAAATAACAATCTCACTTACAGATGTGGTGCACTAAAACCTGGACCCTTTCTATATTTGACTCTTACCCCCAGAAGAGTAGGCACCTCGCCCAAGACCAGGCACGCCCCCCCCCACAAATGCTGTAGCATGTCAATCATGCTGCAGCTTGGGCGCCCTGCGAGCGAGATCACAGCACCGGTTTTGCACATGTGTAGATCAGGACCTGCGCAGACGCAGACCCCTAACAATCAGAGATTTACGCTCTTCGTCGGATGAACGCACCATCGCTGAATCAGGCTATTAGTCACACACAGATGTACAAGTGTCGTTTATCAAGGTAATCCACAGAGTATTTTGGTGCAAGATAGATACATAAAAAAAGGTGCCCGGCGCTAGCAGACTCGCGGGACCTTGAGCGCCAAGAGAGGCTGTTAGGCAGGACTGCAGCTAAAATGTCTGAGGACACCTCTGTATGCGCAATTTCATTGTGACCGCTCAGTTCACGCCTCCAAACCGTCCTATTACACAGGAAGACAGATCCAGCCAAGCTGCGACCGACTCATTATCGGACGGACTTACACAAGGCGCATAAATCCGCACCTGCGCATTCGCTGTACGCCAAAACTAACTGTTAGCGTCCATGACTAGAGATCCTGGCCACTTAACAGTCTATATATTGCCCCTACATTATTTCATTGTGTGCCAGTAATCATCCATCACATTGCAGGTCTGTGAGAGTCGGTCCCCATTGTTATCAAATGATGTGACATCTACCCTCCAGCCAGTTCATAGCATGAATGTGCGGCCTCCCTATTTAGAGACCCCCCCCAGGGATCGAGGCCCTGAGTCCTCACGAGTTCTGTTTGGAAATTCCCAGCAGGGTCCTGTATGCACGCCGATGTCAGAGCTGGCTGCGCCAGCACAGGGTGTCCTAGTTTGGGCAGTGATAGAAATAGCATGTTGGGAGATGAATAGGATGTAATTTGTGTCCCTGCTCTTGTGTTTGCTATCTTGGGATTATATTTGTGCTCATGCATATGGAAATGAAGCCTAAGACTGCTCTCTATCTGGAAACCTGGCAGCGGAGAAAACCAGGTCCCTGGGGCTTTCCACTCAGGACACCCACTTAAAAATGAGCAATTATTGCTATTGTATGTTTAACCCTCTGGCTTATCGGAAGGATTTGGCGCAGCTTAGTCAGTTCTTGCAAATACGACAATGTTATGTATGTAATGGAGATACCCCAGAGAGGGGCAGGGAACTGTGCCTGTGGGTAATTTACACACTGGAAAGGGCTGGGGGGCACAGAACCACCGGGAAGGGGTATGACTGGCTGCTGTAGGGTTGTCACTTGCATCTATGGGTGCCAGAAGCTTTTAGGGTTAGGTTACAGTCATCTATAACTACCAGTGTGCTGCGAGCCCAGAGCTTCTAAAGCTGGACCCATAAGAAGACCACAGTCTGTTAAGAATAGAGGTCCAGGAGCGGAATTCCCGGACCCTCTACTACATTTTGCTTGGAGACCCAACAACCTTATAATGAACGGCCCTGATACTTACTATAATTGAAATGAAAATTTTTACCTACTTTTGCAGAAATGAAGGGATAATGGATGAGCCCCTAAGACATCTGCGGTTCTAATGGTTGGAGGACAGAGAATTTCAGTAAAAAAATATACTGAAGTTTTGTCACAGCCATGCCGCAGTTCTAGGTCAGCTGCGGAATTCCTATAACATTACCTGTATCATAGCAGCTTTACAGTGTATAATTATCCTGCCCTGAAACACAGGGTGTTTCTTATAACGTTTAAAGTAGTTGACGGAATTTAGTGAAATGTGACACAGAAATACCTCGGTCTATGAGAAACATGAGGAAATCATAGCAAGTGCTGAAAGTGTTCGCCATTAGCATCCAGGCCAGGAGGAGACTGGGAGGTGACCAAAAGTGAATTATGGGAGGTGACATGGGTGCATTCTGGGAGGTGGCATGGGCGCATTATGGGAGGTGGCATGGGACCATTATGGGTGTCACTGACTAGTTTTTCACCTTTTTGCCTTTAGACTTACCCCTGCCAAATGTCTTGTGGATCTGTATGTGTAATTCGCCTGGGAGATCTGCTCTGATCATGCTGGCTGCAGCACTTCTGTGTATGCATTTGGACTGTGCTCTCCTTTCCACAGTGATTATTCACCTGGGTCCTTTCCTGTCTGTGAACACAGCTAGTCTTGATTGGAATCGCAGGTGTAGTTCTGACTCTCAGTACTGCAGATATGTTTGCTCCCTCTGCATGTTGTGCCCTCCACCACTCAGAGTGCTTCTGCCAGACCACCTGGCTGTATCCACCAATTCCTGCCAGACCCAGGGTATAAACATTCTCCTCTGATAGCATTCAGGGCCTGAGCATCTCGTTACTTCCTGTGGTGTATAGTTCATGCTACTTCCGTAGACAAGTGTATCCCAGGCTCATGCGGTGTTCCCAGACCAGTTTATATAATAATCCTGCTAACATCTATACCTGGCGTATCCACAAATCCTGCTGGTTACTGACCAGGTCATTCAGCAATCCTGCTAATAGCTATACCTGGCGCATTTGGAAATCTTACTGGTTCACAGTCCAATTCGGCAAGTCTACTTACTGGTTTCCTGCCCAGCTCAGCAAGCCTTCCTGCCGGTCCCAGTTCGGTTCATCCAAGTTTTCTGCTGGTTCCACTTCAACGTTACAAGTTTCCTGTTTCTGTAATTAATCATCAAAGGCAGTTCTCACTGACAAACAATTCATATGCAAACAGAGCTATTTATATCTACCATGGTTCCAGTCCAGCCGGTCTCCACTGAATCCAGTTCATCACCTGAGTCAGGTAACTTTCAAGCACCAACCATGACAATGGGAGGTGGCATGGGCGCATTATGGGAGGTGGCATGGGCGCATTATGGGAGGTGGCATGGGCGCATTATGGGAGGTGGCATGGGCGCATTATGGGAGGTGGCGTGGGTGCATGATGGGAGATGGCATGGGCGCATGATGAAAGGTGGCATGGGCGCATGATGAGAGGTGGCATGGGCGCATTATGGGAGGTGGCATGGGCCCATTATGGGAGGTGGCGTGGGTGCATTATGGGAGATGGCATGGGCGCATTATGGGAGGTCACATGGGCCCATTATGGGAGGTGGCGTGGGTGCATTATGGGAGGTGGCGTGGGTAAATTATGGGAGATGGCATGGGGGCATTATGGGACTGGCATGGGCGTGTTTCAGCATGCAGCTGCGTTCTCTTGTGTAGCACTGCAGCCACAGGGGACATATTTTGAAAGAGTTACAAGGGAGGCTGAGCACCGGGCAGGGGCTGCTCAAGATGCCGATTGTAATGACCGATGGCGCATGGATGGTGGAGTTATCAGATCCACCAGCGCACTTAAGCATTGCTCGGATTGCAGAGTGGGCGCCGCAGGGAAGTATAGTCTCAGGGTCTGATTCAGCTTGGGACAGAATTGCAAGGCTGCACGGAGACATATACTGTAGTGCGTAGCGCAGGCCTATACTGTAGTGCGTAGTGCAGGCCTATACTGTAGTGTGTAGGGCAGGCCTATACTGTAATGTGTAGCGCAGGCCTATACTGTAGTGTGTAGTGCAGGCCTATACTGTAGTGCGTAGTGCAGGCCTATACTGTAGTGCGTAGTGCAGGCCTATACTGTAGTGTGTAGGGCAGGCCTATACTGTAGTGCGTAGTGCAGGCCTATACTGTAGTGCGTAGTGCAGGCCTATACTGTAGTGCGTAGTGCAGGCCTATACTGTAGTGTGTAGTGCAGGCCTATACTGTAGCGTGTAGTGCAGGCCTATACTGTGGTGTGTAGTGCAGGCCTATACTGTAGTGTGTAGTGCAGACATATACTGTAGTGTGTAGTGCAGGCCTATACTGTAGTGTGTGTAGGGCAGGCCTATACTGTAGTGTCTAGTGCAGGCCTATACTGTAGTGTGTAGTGCAGGCCTATACTGTAGCGTGTAGTGCAGGCCTATACTGTAGCGTGTAGTGCAGGCCTATACTGTAGTGTGTAGTGCAGGCCTATACTGTAGTGTGTAGTGCAGGCCTATACTGTAGTGTGTAGTGCAGGCCTATACTGTAGTGTGTAGTGCAGGCCTATACTGTAGTGTGTAGTGCAGGCCTATACTGTAGTGTGTGTAGGGCAGGCCTATACTGTAGCGTGTAGTGCAGGCCTATACTGTAGTGTGTAGGGCAGACCTATACTGTAGTGTGTAGTGCAGACATATACTGTAGTGCGTAGTGCAGACATATACTGTAGTACGTAGAGCAGGCCTATACTGTAGTGTGTAGTGCAGACATATACTGTAGTGCGTAGTGCAGACATATACTGTAGTACGTAGAGCAGGCCTATACTGTAGTGTGTAGTGCAGACATATACTGTAGTGCGTAGTGCAGGCCTATACTGTAGTGCGTAGTGCAGGCCTATACTGTAGTGTGTAGGGCAGGCCTATACTGTAATGTGTAGTGCAGGCCTATACTGTAGCGTGTAGTGCAGGCCTATACTGTAGCGTGTAGTGCAGGCCTATACTGTAGTGTGTAGTGCAGACATATACTGTAGTGTGTAGTGCAGGCCTATACTGTAGTGTGTAGTGCAGGCCTATACTGTAGTGCGTAGTGCAGACATATACTGTAGCGTGTAGTGCAGGCCTATACTGTAGCGTGTAGTGCAGGCCTATACTGTGGTGTGTAGTGCAGGCCTATACTGTAGTGTGTAGTGCAGACATATACTGTAGTGTGTAGTGCAGGCCTATACTGTAGTGTGTGTAGGGCAGGCCTATACTGTAGTGTCTAGTGCAGGCCTATACTGTAGTGTGTAGTGCAGGCCTATACTGTAGCGTGTAGTGCAGGCCTATACTGTAGCGTGTAGTGCAGGCCTATACTGTAGTGTGTAGTGCAGACATATACTGTAGTGTGTAGTGCAGGCCTATACTGTAGTGTGTGTAGGGCAGGCCTATACTGTAGCGTGTAGTGCAGGCCTATACTGTAGTGTGTAGGGCAGACCTATACTGTAGTGCGTAGTGCAGACATATACTGTAGTACGTAGAGCAGGCCTATACTGTAGTGTGTAGTGCAGACATATACTGTAGTGCGTAGTGCAGACATATACTGTAGTACGTAGAGCAGGCCTATACTGTAGTGTGTAGTGCAGACATATACTGTAGTGCGTAGTGCAGGCCTATACTGTGGTGTGTAGTGCAGGCCTATACTGTAGTGTGTAGTGCAGACATATACTGTAGTGTGTAGTGCAGGCCTATACTGTAGTGTGTGTAGGGCAGGCCTATACTGTAGTGTCTAGTGCAGGCCTATACTGTAGTGTGTAGTGCAGGCCTATACTGTAGCGTGTAGTGCAGGCCTATACTGTAGTGTGTAGTGCAGGCCTATACTGTAGTGTGTAGTGCAGGCCTATACTGTAGTGTGTAGTGCAGGCCTATACTGTAGTGTGTAGTGCAGACATATACTGTAGTGTGTAGTGCAGGCCTATACTGTAGTGTGTGTAGGGCAGGCCTATACTGTAGCGTGTAGTGCAGGCCTATACTGTAGTGTGTAGGGCAGACCTATACTGTAGTGTGTAGTGCAGACATATACTGTAGTGCGTAGTGCAGACATATACTGTAGTACGTAGAGCAGGCCTATACTGTAGTGTGTAGTGCAGACATATACTGTAGTGCGTAGTGCAGACATATACTGTAGTACGTAGAGCAGGCCTATACTGTAGTGTGTAGTGCAGACATATACTGTAGTGCGTAGTGCAGGCCTATACTGTAGTGCACAGGAGGCATCACACCTCCTGCTGTATTATGTATATGAGCTGCTTTGTCCAACGCAGCATCGGATAATCTGCGGGACCATAGGGACACGCCAGCCGGCCGCCACAGATGAGAGAAAGAGGCCAGGATATCTCTATCAGCCGACGTAGATCCTGGCCTCTTCCCTCCCCCCAACAACGGCGACACGGCCTAGGTTTCAGAAAACAGAGGCCGTCGCTGCCCCCTCCCCACCCACAAATGGCAGCAGACTGTCAATCATTACATACGCAGGACGGGTCAGGCGCCTGCACAGTTTCTCGACCATCGGGAATGTGCATTCGTTAGTGCTGAATTAGGCCCTCAGTCTGTAGCACGGAAGTACACAAGGTGAATGAAGAAGATGACATTTGTATGTTTTCGCACTTTTTAAATCGGTGAGAAATCGCAGCTGCGCATGAACAGCGTCCACCTCGGGCCATAGACTGGAAAATGTTCTCCGTGTCACCTGCTGGCCGTATGTGGTACTGCAGCTGCTGAATCTCAATCCAAGAAGTCAGCACCCTTCAGGAGAAAAGCTCCCGCTTAGAATGCCAGAGGCAACGCGGGAAACACGAGACTGGAGGACTGGGGTATCGAAATGACATTTACATATTTATAATATCTCTCCCAATACTAACTGCAATTACATCCAGGAGCGCTGAGAGGGGGGGGGAGTGGGTACTACTTACCCGGGCCCAGGCCTGTGAGTCAACCTCCACCCCCCTGCTCTGCCCACCACAGCTGTGGACACACGTGTATAGGCAGATCGGGCACTGAGAGAGAGGAGACGGCTGTCAGCACTATTGGCAGCCCTAATTGTCTTTTTTTTATTTTTCTGGGAGGGTATTTATCCTTTAACATCTGCATCGTCCCAAAAAATCCTCTATTATTATTATTATTATTATTATTATTATTCTTTGTTTATATATTTATACCTCAGAATAGTTTTATACCTCCCAGTTTTGTGAATCAGGACAGGGAATGTGCGCCATATTGTCACGCTGGGCTGGTGCATGCCATACTCCCAGGGGCAGTGCCTGAAGCGTTATGCCATCCCTGCAATGCCACACACACAATTGGCGGGTGGGTGAAACTCCTTGTGACGGTTATGGCAGCCGAGATACAACTCCTGGCTGCTGCGATTGCTGGACAATCAGGACTTCTCGGCTTCCTCAGGACAGATTTGCGGCAGTCTGTGTGCTCGTAAGGAACGAAACTGCATCGAGGTCGCTGACCTCTGGCCCTGACCACAGAGCGGCCGGTGGTATCATCCCCCTGAGGGGCCTATGTATCAAAGCTGGGAGAGAGATGAAATTGTAACAAATCACCAACCAATCAGCTCCTAACTATAATTTTTTTAAACACAGCCTGCAAGATGTAAATTGGAAGCTGATTGGTTAGTACTTTGGGCCTGATTCAGAGCTGGTCGCTATTTGCGCTCGCTCGTCCAGAAAATAGGGGTGGCTATTCAAATGAACCGTTCGCTCTTTGCGGTCTGTTCACGCCTCTAGGTCTGAACGAGCGAACAAAACTTGCGGTCGTTTTTTGGGAAACTACGCCCCCTGGCCGCTCGCATCCTACATCATGTCCGCTATTTATTAGATTAATCGAGTACATCGACCAGCGTATGAACTGCTCGCAATTCTTGTGGTTGGTTTTTGCTACCACAATTTTGCGAGCAGTTCTGGCTATAAAATAACCCAGTGACGTGGTCAATAACGCTGCTGTATTAATTATGCACACCCATAAAACGCCCGTTTTGACCTTTAAGCACGCCTGCGATCGGATCTCCACTCCCCGTTTTCAAGCACCTTCCCCTGTTACCACCCACATACGCCTCATTCTGTCACTCAAATTAGCAGGCACTCGCTATTTTGCGAGCACATGAATTTCGGCCGCACTGACTGGTTCGCGCATGCGTATAACGATCCGTACGCATGCGCAGTTGGGCAAACATCGCTCGGAGCGAACGAGCGGCCGCTTACGAGTGGCTCTGAATCAGGCCCTTTATCTCTCACCATTTTCTCTCTCTCCCAGCGTTGATACAGAGGCCCCGGAGTGCGGTGATTACTATTTTCCCACCATTTCTCAGAAAGGAAATGTTCCATATCTCAGTGTTCTCACGTTTGTTTCCTGTTCGTCGGCTGTTTGTGAAGCGTAAAGAGAAACTCGCATGTGGACAGACATGAGAAAAACGAGCCGGAGTCTGACCCGGGTCAGAGAGAGACACGTTCCGTGTGTCATGGCTGTCGCTCTCCTTTCCTGACGTGTTCTACTTGTTCATTGTATTGTCTGAAAGAAGATGAAAGAGCTGGAGCCTCGCTGACCTCTCTCCTCTGTGCGGTCACATTCTGCCCAACTATAGGCGAATATTACCTGGGAGAAGGTCTAAAGCACCGATAATGCTGATAACTGCTGTAACAACAAAGGCCCTCATTCAGAGCCGTACGCTCTGAGCAGAGCGCACGCTCTGAATGAGGGCCGGGCTCCATTTTCATGGAGCGTCCTCCTGGACGCTCGTATAGCTGTGGGTCACCACCCACAGGCTATACGAGCGTGCTTTGTGATGGCCGCGATGGTCGAGACCATCGCGACCATCGAAATTGCGAGCCGGAGCCTGCGGTTGAGGTTTTCAACCGCAAGCCCCGGAGTGATTTTGGCTCTATCAGAGCCAAAATCACTCCCACTGACATCACTAGTGATGTCAGTGGGCCGGCTTCTGACGGGAGGCGTTCCCGTGGGAACGCCCCCGTCAGGGAGGCACGCCCCGGCACGCCCACCAAAGGGGGCGTGCTGTCAATCAACATTGACAGCACGCCCCCTTTGATCGGACACAACGAGCGAAGGACTTTCCTTCGCTCGTCGCGTCTGGCGCATGCGCACGACGGAGCTCCCTCCGTCGTGCGCATGCTCAGTCCATAACATCGACCCACTTGCGAGCGGACAGCCACTCGCGAGTGGGTCTGAATCAGGCCCAAACTGCGATAGCAGAGGTTCCTAAGCTCCGCCATTACAGTACAGGTTTTAAGGCTATCCATGCATGAGCATAGGTGACTTAATAAGTACCTCAGTCAACTTGATTTAACCATCTGGGCTCCAGAATGGATATCCCTAAAACCTGGACTGTAATGGCGGACTTTGGGAGCCTCTGCCATAAGTAATATCTAGTTTTACCTAATGATCTACTGCCAAATTCCTAATACAATCTGCCGCACTGAACGGGGTTCTCCATCAGAAGATAATGGACCACATAGTAACTAGGGAGGCGGATCTCGGGATACCGGAATGAGAAAGGGATTATAATCAATAATTAATATTATGGGATTCGAAACACACTGGACCTCATTCAGAGCCGCTCGCAAAAAGCGAGTGCTCGCTCCGAATGAGGGCGGCCGCATTTGTTTTTTTTAAGCTGGCTTCCTGGCCGCTCGCTAAGCTGTGGGTACGACCATCGGGTAAGATGGGCATGAGACGAGATGAGACGAGACCCTTGTGGTAGGGTCTCGTCTGCCGCAAGCCCCAGTGAGCTTCCGGCTCTAATAGCGCCGGAAGCTCACTACTGACATCACTGGTGATGTCAGTAGGGCCGCCCACAAACGGCAGGTGCTCCTCCGTTTGTGGGCGGCCCTACTGTTCCCTACCGTTCCGTTCCGTTTGTCCAGCCACCCCCACCCCGCCTACAAAACGGGGCGAGACGCCCCATTTGTAGTGAGCCCTGGAGCGAGTGAATTTCTCACACCACGCATGCACAATGCACAACCCGCTTGCGAGCGCACAGCACTTGCGAGCGGGTTTGAATCAGGCTCACTGTGTATGGGGCTGGGGCCAGTGGGATAATACTTACCTTCACGGTTCAGGGCGCATTATCTGGTCCTCTCAGGCTCTCCCACTCTCAGTCACTGAGCGCTCAACATGGTGACAACATCATCATTGTGCGGCATGCTCCTACCCAATCAGTGCCTGAGCTTCCCCAATAGTAACCCCCTTTACTACACTGTAGAAGAGCTGGAGGGGGTAAGGTAGGGCACACTTCTCTTATCACAACTATTACAGTTTGCAGCTTTAGTAATGCGAAGACTCTATCAGTGACGTAATTAAGGTTCGGGCGGGGTACTGAGACCGGTATACAATCGGGAAGCCAGCTGGCTTCCCGACTGTCATATCCCGGCGAGGGATGAAATGCCGGGCATCTAGATGTAGACGCCTGACATTTCCCCGACGCCGGGAGACAGGCGCCCGGCATCCCGATCGAAGGGATGCTGGGCGCAGCGAGCGGACAGCCACGGGGGGAGGGTTAGGTTTAGGGCACCCGTGGGGGGACTTAGGGTTAGGCACCCCCCTGGGAGGGTTAGGGTTAGGCTAGGGGGAGGGAGGGTTAGGGTTAGGCACCCCCGGGGGGGACTTAGGGTTAGGCAGCGGGAAAGGGGGGGTTAGGGTTAGGCACTTAAGGTGCGTACACACTGGGCAATAAAGTGGACGACTGAACGATAACGATATCGTTATCATTCAGTCGTCCACTTTAACGTCCATTTTTAACCCCAAAAAGATGAACGATAACGACGACGCGCGTTCCCGCGGGTCGTTCGTCATTATCGTTCATCGGGCTGACATGCAGGCCAACCTGACGATCTCGTCAGGTTGCTGCATGCTGGGGAATGGGAGAGAGAGCCCGGCGCTGAACGATATAGTTAATGATATCGTTCAGTGGCTGTGCTCAATGTCATGAACGACATTGAGCACAGCCTGCCGGGGACACACTACACGATATCGCTCAGGGAGCATATCGTGTAGTGTGTACCCACTTTTAGAGGGGGGATTAGGGTTAGGCACTTGAGGGGGGGGGGTTAGGGTTAGGCACCCCTAAGGAGGGTTAGGGTTAGGGGGTTAGGTTAGTAGATACTTACCTTAGGACGATCAGGATTTCCAGCGCTGTTGTCGGGTTTCCGCTGCCGGGAACTCTGCATCTGTCGGCCATGCTGCCGGCGGTATTTCATACCGATTCCGAGACCAAGGGGGCTCAACAATAATGTGTCTACTACCTGGTGGCTGTGTGTTTGTTTGTTTTAGCAGCCAATGAGAGTCAGACAGAGCCGGAGCCAGGGCCGGAGCCAGGCTGGAGCCCACTCATGAGCTCCGCCTTCTGGCTCAAGCAGTGGGTAAGGGGAGAAGGAGGAGTGGACAGCAGCGGGCGCAGGAGCGGTGCACTACTGGGGGCACTGTATAAGGGGAACAACTGAAGGCACTGTATAATGGCCACTACTACTGGGGCATTGCATAGGGGGCACTACTACTGGGAACATTGCATAGGGGGCACTACTACTGGGGGCATTGCATAGGGGGCACTACTACTGGGGGCACTGTATAAGGGGAACAACTGAAGGCACTGTATAATGGCCACTACTACTGGGGCATTGCATAGGGGGCACTACTACTGGGGGCATTGCATAGGGGGCACTACTACTGGGAACATTGCATAGGAGGCACTACTACTGGGGGCATTGCATAGGGGGCACTACTACTGGGGGCACTGTATAAGGGGAACAACTGAAGGCACTGTATAATGGCCACTACTACTGGGGGCATTGCATAGGGGGCACTACTAATGGGGGCATTGCATAGGGGGCACTACTACTGGGGGCATTGCATAGGGGCACTACTACTGGGAGCATTGCATAGGGGGCACTACTACTGGGAGCATTAAGGTGTATACGGAATGGAAAGGAATGTTCCCAGAGTGCCGGGAAACGGTGGCATGTCATGTTGACGCCACTGGACTCTATCCTAATGGGGGTCTCCTAATTATGTCATGTAATCACTGACATATCCCATCCTTTAACATGTGATACACCTGGATAATGTTGTACCCCTGAATGTGGGGATCTCCCAATCGCTGGACCCTGGATATTGCCATAGTCTCCCATCCCTATCTTTGTGTGTCCTTCTGTGCTGGCAGCACTCTTGTCCTTTGCCATGGTCTGTACTAAGTTGGAGGGACTCTCTCATCTTTGCCCTGCAGGCATGGGGCTGCCCCCCCCTCCACCCTCACACCAGTACACATGCCGCAGCTTCGGCTGCCTAGTACTCCCCATCACCCCTATTTTTTTCTAATATTATGGTGGCCATGCACCCTTAAATGCCTGGGTATCTCGGGAACCTCCCTCCTCCGGTCCTGCGGTCTCAATGTTGGGATAGCCATCGACGGTTAACAACAATCGATGGTTAATCGCCGATGGTTTTACCATCAATGGCGGAGATCCAATGGTTCTCCACCATCGATGGTACATAGCCAAGCAATATTTCTTTTTCTCTCCATGTGCTGGGACACAGAGCCTAGCTCTGCCCCCCCCCCCCTCTTCCCGATATAGCCCACAAAGCCCCTCCCCAACCCCCTGATTGGCCCCCTACCTGCCAAGTATTAAAGCAGGGATGACCATCGTTGGATGAAACCATCAATGGTTCCCAGCTGATAGTTTCATACCATCAAGGTCAACAACCAATGGTACCATCGATGGTGACCATGGTAGTGGCTTAACCCCAGCAGCGCTGGCTGTTACAATGTGAAACTGACTTCTCATAGGTTATCAAAAGGGACTACAATTGCCAGAACAACCGTGTATTCTGTGCTGCTTGCAGATAGTACAAAGTACATTTTTGTTTTTAGGTTCCTTTCTCCCTTTCCTTTCTCCCTGATGTTCTTGCTGAATGAACGCAACTCTGGGACTCTCCTACACTAATAGCTGTGTATAGCCTGCTAACTCACCCCAAGTTTCACCACCGCAATAGCTAAGGGGCATTGTACTAACATCCGCTGGTGCATTCACCACTCAGACACCCGGTGCACTACAATGCCCAGCGATACCCTTAAACTCCAGGCTGCATCATTGAGGAGATGCAGCTGACAGCTTCGGGGATGGGATCTCCACGTGATTGGGCCCCACAATTCGAGTCATATTAGCTCCGCACCTCTGTACGGACCAGCAAATTCCCTGTATAATCTCCCCATCCTGCTCACTAGGACTAGGCTGTGAAGAGGTTAACAGGCCTCCTGCCCACATAACTTCAGCGGCTGGCGGGGGCTCGGTGAAGCGGTGCTCCGGCTTTGTCTATAATAAAATGCAGCGAGACTTTGAACAAAATTACAAAGCTGCAACCTAAAATTATGTCAGCCTTTACATACAAGAGGAACGCAGGATGAATGATCCCTGGATCCCTGTGGATCCCTCTTGCAATACACATGGTATCCTGTGTCTGCTGAGCCTGGGACAGGAGAAGATGCATTGTTCTTACACACGAGAGCTGAAATCCACATTGTGCAACTTTATAACCTTCCTGAACTGCACATTGATGAACGTACAAAAATGTAGAAAACGTGCGCGGTGGTTACAGGAGCTTTACCTTACACTCACAAAGGTCTCCCTACAGTATGTATGTGTGTGTATACAAGTGTGTGTGACTTTGTGTATATATACAAGTATATCCCCGCTTTAGGGGTCTGCCTGTTTGTTCGGGCTACTCTCTTGTACCACTGGATAGATTTTGATGGGGTTATCACTATGCTATACAGCATTGGTTCAGGAAGGTTTAGGTGTATGAACCATTTATCTGTGACAAAATGGAGCCGAGCAGTGACTATTTTAGTGATGCAAAGTCACAGAAAAAAATTTTTTGCACCAAACTGCTGTATAAGAGCTGGGCAGGGTGCTGAAACAGCAACAGAGCACCTGAAACTGAGGCCTGGAATGAAGTCACAGAAAAATCAGATGTGCTGTGTGAGTGACTGACTGCTGCTGCTGTGGGGCCATGGGTAGACGGCAGGTGGTGACCGGTTCCCGGGAGACTTGCCCACATTTCCTGGCGGCTAGGAGCGCCACACGATTTCTGGGAGACTCCCGGATGTTGCCGGTAGTAGGCAAATATGTGGTGAATAAATATGAGCACAACTACAATAGTATACAGTGAAATAAATTACTCCCTTGGATTCAGCGCATAGTATTTACATACAAGTAAATAAGCCCCTCACTCCTCTGGAGGCTGACATATGAGGAGGGAAGATATTATTTAGCTGAGAACGAAGGCAGTAAGAAAAGTTTAGTTTGCGCCCATTTTGTGACATCAGCTAAGTAGCTTGGGACGGGCACTGAAAACATCACATATGTATGACACCCCTATAGAGCGCAAGGTAATGCTTTTTAATATTGTTAAAAATACCTTTTCTAGCACCAATACTGAGAGGTGCCTGATGCAGTTACACCCAGCAGATCGATGCGGTCGGTCACTTTTTACTACTTTTTGGCTGCTCTTCCAAACTATTTAAAGCTCTAATGCCAGGAGGACGCGTATCGTGCAGACACAAATCACTGTATGTTCTCCAGTTGTAGGCAGCGTTAGTGACACTGCTGCGCCACCTAGTGGTTGTCAAAGCTGAAGCCATAGGGCCCTGTTTATCAATATTAATTTTACTAAAATAATGGGGAAACGGGTGTTTTCACACCCTTTTCACATTATATTACTATCACTATCACAAAATGGGCTCTATTTACTACAATCTGCATTTTGAATGCAGATTGTAGTGTGATATTATCAACCTAATTTGCATTGCGAATTCAGGCAATATCACAGGGATTTACTACAAATCCCTTGCAGGGACAGAGCTTGCGATAAAGCTCTGTCCCTGCGAATCCCCTCCGCAGCCTTATCACTGTACTTTCGCAAACAAATACGGTGACAAGTGCCCAAGCATGCGCTGACCGGCCGCCACTAAGCCCCGCCCCCTTTGCTAAGCCCCACCCCCATGATTGCGACCCCCCCGTGACCCCCCTCCCTTAATTACACTGCTCGGTTGATCGGTGCTCCGGTGATGTCCTCCGTGACTCTGGTCAGCTGACATCCCATCCTGCACTGGGACCCGGTCAGGTGACGTGCAGGATGGGAGAGCAGCTGAGCAGGAGTCTGGTAACCGGGGGAGACCCTATATAACGCCACCTCCGGATGGCGTTATTATCACAGGGCTTTCCCCGGTATTTTTTCACAATTTATTTTTAGTAACTTTGGTCGGATCACATTTCCCATTACAGTTATGGGAAATGTGATCTGATTACTAAAAATAAGTGATACTTAGGGGTTGGAGTAGAATTTTACGAATTCTACTCCAATTGCCCTGTAATAACTATAGGTGATACTAAAATAATGTGAAAAGGGTGTGACAACACAAAACAGCATTTATCACTTTATTTTAGTAAAAATAATGTTAATAAATAGAGCCCAATGTATTAAACGGCTTTTGGAGCAGTTTTTTAAATTAGCGAATTTTTAGTAAGCAGATTGCATTCCCCCCCCCCGTACTTGTAATGAGAAATGCGATTTGCTTCAAATGTACCAAAGTTCAATTGTAAAAATATAGTGGGGGAAGCTCTGTGATAATTATGCCACCTACAGATGGCGTTATGCAGGCTTTCCCCCATTATTCTGATTCCTGCTCTGACAAGCAAAGCCGGGAGCCGGTGCCTATGATCAGCTTTAAATAGACCGCAAGCTGATCACTGAAAAAAAATAGAACAAGTAGAGGATTGAGAGCGCCACCAGAGACTAGTTATACCAATATTTCCCAATAATAGTGGTTGTAGCTAGAGAAAATGTAAAATACTCTCCCCCAGAGATTATGGGTGTCAGCTGAATAAAGAGCGTGGGCGCAGTGGTGGTCAGCAATTTGCATAAAAGGAATGGACAATAAACTTGATAAACAGCGTTGAACAGGGCTTAAAGTAGAAATAAGTGTACAATAACCTTATGTTAAATGGTGTATCCTGTGCAGTATGTTTAAAGTGTCATTACCAAAAAATGTCTGCAATCAGAAAAGGCTGATAATCGTACAAAGATAAATGCCTTCAATTGAGAACAAAGTGTACATAGTGCCTGATTCAGAGCCGCTCGTAAGCAGCCGCTCGTTCGTTCCGAGCGATGTTTGCCCAACTGCGCATGAGTACGGATCGTACGTAATACGCATGCGCGAACCAGTCAGTGTGGCCGAAAATCGTTTGTTCGCTAAATAGCGAATGCCTGCTATTTTGAGTGACAGGAGGAGGCGTATGTGGGTGGTAACGGGGGAAGGTGCTTGAAAACGGGGAGTGGAGATCAGAACGCAGGCGTGCTTAAAGGTCAAAATGGGCGTTTTATGGGTGTGAAAAATTAAAACAGCAGTGTCATTGACCACGTCACTGGGTTATTTTATAGTCAGAACTGCTCGCAAGATTGCGGTAGGAAAAACCAACCACAAGAATAGCGAGCAGTTCATACGCTGGTCGACTTACTCGATTAATCTAATAAATAGCGGACATGACGTAGGATGCGAGCGGCCAGGGGGCGTAGTTTTCCAAAAAACGACCGCATGTTTTGTACGCTCGTTCAGACCTAGAGGCGTGAACAGACCGCAAAGAGCAAACGGTTCATTTGAATAGCCACCCCTTTTTTCTGAACGAGCGAGCGCAAATAGCGTCCGGCTCTGAATCAGGCCCATAGTGCATAAAGGGCCTGATTCAGAGTTGGACGCTCTGAAAGAGCGCTCGCTCTGAATCAGGGCGTTTTTTTTATTTTTTTTGTGTGGTCTCCTGGCCGCTCACTTAGCTGTCGGTGACCACCCACAGCAATTGCGAGCGGCCAGGTGATGGTCACGATCGACCATCGCGATCATCGGGGCTTGCGACGAGACCCTTGTGGTAGGGTCTCGTTCCCGCAAGCCCCAGTGAGCTTTCGGCTTTATTAGAGCCGGAAGCTCACCCACTGACATCACTCATGATGTCAGTGGGGCCGCCCCCAAACAGCAGGCATTCCTTCGGGAACGCCTCCATTTGGCCAGCCACCCCCCCTGCCCGCCTCCAAAACGGGGCAAGCTGTCAATCAAAATCGACAGCTGCCCCACTTTGGTGCGAGACCCATAGCGACGGAGCGCCTGTCGCTAGCCGGGTCTCGCGCATGCGCACATCAGAGCCGGCTCCAGCGTGCACATGCGCAGTGGCCAAACATCGACCCACCAGCAAGTGCATAGCGCTTGCGAGCGGGTCTGAATCAGGCCCAAAGTGTCTGTGCAAAACAAGGGTATCCCTAATGCAGTGGCGTATCTATAATGGGTGCAGTGTGTGCGAGTCCAGGGGGGCCCCACACCCGCACACACTGCACCCATATTTTTTTAAACTTACCTGTCCGTGGTCCCAGGTGGGGTGTCAGCGCTGCTCAGAACACCGGAAAAATGGCCGCCGCAGCCTTTTTTCCGGCGTTCTGCGCATACGCAGTATACTCCGGGCACACTCTAGTGCACGGAGTCTACTAATGCTCCGGAAAATGAAGGGGTTAATGCCTTCAATAAGAGAGTCAATGTATCACATAGATCAACAGGTGTAGTCAGTGTATACAAATAAACTATAAAAACTTATAATGGTTACTAATACTGCTTTTACATCTAAATCCTGGGTCTGACCCCAGATTTGGAACACAGGGCCTGATTCAGACCCGCTCGTGAGCGCATAGTGCTCACAAGCGGGTCGATGGTGGGGTACCACGCACGAGTGGCTTAGCGAGCGGCCAGGAGGCCGGCTCAAATTAAAAAAAATGCCGCCCTGATTCAGAGCGAACAATCTTCAGGAGCGTCCGGCTCTGAATCAGGGCCACAGTTCCAAAATGGGTCAGACCCAGGATAGAGCTTTTTTTATTGCAGCGCCGATCCGGATTATCCCCGGATCGTCGCCGTTCACACTGCACATGGGTGCAGGGGAACACTTCTCCATCATCTCCAAGCGCAGAGAAACCCGTGAGTCCCCATGCTGTAAACAGGACATGGGTCGAATGACCCGGGGTTCCCGTTTATACTATAGAGTTTCATGGGTTGTTCCCGTGTAAAACCCTGCAAGTTACCTGGGTTGGATTGTCCGATCACTCGACCCGGGAATCCAGCCCTGGCCCCTTTTACACCTAGGAGCTACCCGGTGACCCCTGCAATCACCCTGGTTTTAGCTCTGGTGTAAAAGGGGTATATGACTTTATACCACAGGTTCTCAAACTCTGTCCTCAGGACCAGGGCCGGCTCTAGGGGTGTTTGATCAATGCGGTCGTACAGGGGCGCCACCAATAGAGGGCGCACCCCTCCCCAACATCCCGATTTCAACGGGACAGTACTGTCCCGCTGTTCCACCCATGGGCTGAAGTGGCCCGCGGGTGGTCAAATCGGGTGGTTGGAGACCCCCACCGCCGCAGCTGTGTGGCAGTGCCGGACCCCAGAGTGTGAATGGATCCATTCAGTGATGGGAGAGGGGCTGGGGGAAGCCCAGCTAGTGAGGCTCCCCCCAGCCAGCCTGACATTAATTGGAGGCGTGCCATGCGGGCACGCCTCCAAATAACGTCATGTAGGGGGCAATTAGGCCATGCAATTATTGTCGACCGCGCACAGGGTGCTCCAACCCCTGGAGCCGGCAAAGCTCAGGACCCCCGAACAGTGCATGTTTACCAGGTCTCCTCGCAGAATCGCAAGTGAAATAATTAGCTCCACCTGTGGATCTTTTAAAATGTGTCAGTGAGTAATGAATACATCTGTGCACCTGCTGGGTGACCTGTGTCAGTGAGTAATGAATACATCTGTGCTCCTGCTGGGTGACCTGTGTCAGTGAGTAATGAATACTTCTGTGCTCCTGCTGGGTGACCTGTGTCAGTGAGTAATGAATACATCTGTGCTCCTGCTGGGTGACCTGTGTCAGTGAGTTATGAATACATCTGTGCTCCTGCTGGGTGACCTGTGTCAGTGAGTTATGAATACATCTGTGCTCCTGCTGGGTGACCTGTGTCAGTGAGTTATGAATACATCTGTGCTCCTGCTGGGTGACCTGTGTCAGTGAGTAATGAATACATCTGTGCTCCTGCTGGGTGACCTGTGTCAGTGAGTAATGAATACACCTATGCTCCTGCTTCTATACCTACTTAATAGGTCCCGCCGAATTTAAACTTTTGCAAATTCGTTGCTTCCTATTGATGTCAGTGGGGCCGGCTTCAGACGGTAGGCGTTCCCATGGGAACGCCTCCGTCTGGCAGCCACGCCCCCGGCACGCCCACCAAAGGGGGCGTGCTGTCAATCAACATCGACAGCACACCCCCTTTGGTGCGAGACCTGGAGCGACGGAGAGCCCGTCGCTATCCGGCTCTCGCGCATGCGCACGATGGAGCTCCCTCCGTCGTGCGCAAGCACAGTGGGGCAACATCGACCCGCTTGCGAGCGTCCTGCGTTCGCGAGCGGGTCTGAATGACCCCCAGAGCCCGGATATAGGATCGGTGATAATGGACATCTGGTATACGGTGGCTGCTCTGACTCTGGGAGTACCCACATTTATACACAGACTCGCTGTAGGTACAGGACTGAGACAGTAACAGACGGATAACAGCATTTACAATGTTTAACAGAACTAACTCCCCTTTGTTTTGGAGCTTATGCTGAGGTGAACGGAAATTACATCTAAATCTCCAAACGGCACATTTAGCATTTCTTCCAAAGCAGATAATTCAGCAAGTTGTGTACAGCTGGGTAGCACAATTCATCTGGGTTACACCAGGAAAGAACAGTAGTATATGCGCCTGGGTTACACCAGGAGAGAACAGTAGTATATGTGCCTGGGTTACACAGGAGAGAACAGTAGTATATGCGCCTGGGTTACACCAGGAGAGAACAGTAGTATATGTGCCTGGGTTACACCAGGAGAGAACAGTAGTGTATGTGCCTGGGTTACACCAGGAGAGAACAGTAGTATATGTGCCTGGTTTACACCGGGAGAGAACAGTAGTATATGTGCCTGGGTTACACCTGGAGAAGACAGCAGTATATGTGCCTGGGTTACACCAGGAGAGAACAGTAGTATATGTGCCTGGGTTACACCAGGAGAGAACAGTAGTATATGTGCCTGGGTTACACCAGGAGAGAACAGTAGTATATGTGCCTGGGTTACACCAGGAAAGAACAGTAGTATATGTGCCTGGGTTACATTAGGAGAGAACAGTAGTATATGTGCCTGGGTTACACCAGGAGAGAGCAGTAGTATATGTGCCTGGGTTACACCAGGAAAGAACAGTAGTATATGTGCCGGGGTTACACCAGGAGAGAACAGTAGTGTATGCGCCTGGGTTACACCAGGAGAGAACAGAAGTGTATGTGCCTGGGTTACACCAGGAGAGAACAGTAGTATATGTGCCTGGGTTACACCAGGAGAGAACAGTAGTATATGTGCCTGGGTTACACCAGGAGAGAGCAGTAGTATATGCGCCTGGGTTACACCAGGAAAGAACAGTAGTATATGTGCCTGGGTTACACCAGGAGAGAACAGTAGTATATGTGCCTGGGTTACACAGGAGAGAACAGTAGTATATGTGCCTGGGTTACACCAGGAGAGAACAGTAGTATATGTGCCTGGGTTACACAAGGAGAGAACAGTAGTATATGTGCCTGGGTTACACCAGGAGAGAACAGTAATGTATGTGCCTGGGTTACACCAGGAGAGAACAGTAGTACATGTGCCTGGGTTACACCAGGAGAGAGCAGTAGTATATGTGCCTGGGTTACACCAGGAGAGAACAGTAGTCTATGTGCCTGGGTTACACCAGGAGAGAACAGTAGTATATGTGCCTGGGTTACACCAGGAGAGAACAGTAGTATATGTGCCTGGGTTACACCAGGAGAGAACAGTAGTATATGTGCCTGGGTTACACCAGGAGAGAACAGTAGTACATGTGCCTGGGTTACACCAGGAGAGAACAGTAGTATATGTGCCTGGGTTACACCAGGAGAGAACAGTAATATATGTGCCTGGGCTACTTACACCAGGAGAGAACAGTAGTATATGCGCCTGGGTTACACCAGGAGAGAACAGTAGTGTATGTGCCTGGGTTACACCAGGAGAGAACAGTAGTATATGCGCCTGGGTTACACCAGGAGAGAACAGTAGTATATGTGCCTGAGTTATACCAGGAGAGAACAGTAGTATATGCGCCTGGGTTACACCAGGAGAGAACAGTAGTATATGTGCCTGAGTTATACCAGGAGAGAACAGTAGTGTATGTGCCTGGGTTACACCAGGAGAGAACAGTAGTGTATGTGCCTGGGTTACACCAGGAGAGAACAGTAGTATATGTGCCTGGGTTACACCAGGAGAGAACAGTAGTATATGCGCCTGGGTTACACCAGGAGAGAACAGTAGTGTATGTGCCTGGGTTATACCAGGAGAGAACAGTAGTGTATGTGCCTGTGTTACACCAGGAGAGAACAGTAGTATATGTGCCTGGGTTACACCAGGAGAGAACAGTAGTATATGTACCTGGGATACATCAGGAGAGAACAGTAGTGTATGTGCCTGGGTTACACCAGGAGAGAACAGTAGTATATGTGCCTGGGTTACACCGGGAGAGAACAGTAGTGTATGTGCCTGGGTTACACCAGGAGAGAACAGTAGTATATGTGCCTGGGTTACACCAGGAGAAAACAGTAGTATATGTGCCTGGGTTACACCAGGAGAGAACAGTAGTATATGTGCCTGGGATACATCAGGAGAGAACAGTAGTGTATGTGCCTGGGTTACACCAGGAGAGAACAGTAGTATATGTGCCTGGGTTATACCAGGAGAGAACAGTAGTGTATGTGCCTGGGTTACACCAGGAGAGAACAGTAGTATATGTGCCTGGGTTACACCAGGAGAGAACAGTAGTATATGTGCCTGGGATACATCAGGAGAGAACAGTAGTGTATGCACCTGGGTTACACCAGGAGAGAACAGTAGTATACGTGCTTGGGTTACACCAGGAGAGAACAGTAGTATATGCGCCTAGGTTACACCAGGAGAGAGCAGTAGTATATGCGCCTGGGTTACACTATAAGAGAACAGTAGTATATGCGCCTGGGTTACACCAGGAGAGAGCAGTAGTATATGTACCTGGGTTACTCCAGGAGAGAACAGTAGTATATGTGCCTGGGTTACACCAGGAGAGAGCAGTAGTATATGTGCCTGGGTTACACCAGGAGAGAGCAGTAGTATATGTGCCTGGGTTACACCAGGAGAGAGCAGTAGTATATGTGCCTGGGTTACACCAGGAGAGAACAGTAGTATATGTGCCTGGGTTACACCAGGAGAGAGCAGTAGTGTATATGTGCCTGGGTTACACCAGGAGAGAACAGTAGTATATGCGCCTGGGTTACACCAGAAGAGAACAGTAGTATATGTGCCTGGGTTACACCAGGAGAGAGCAGTAGTATATGTGCCTGGGTTACACCAGGAGAGAGCAGTAGTATATGTGCCTGGGTTACACCAGGAGAGAGCAGTAGTGTATATGTGCCTGGGTTACACCAGGAGAGAACAGTAGTATATGCGCCTGGGTTACACCAGAAGAGAACAGTAGTATATGTGCCTGGGTTACACCAGGAGAGAGCAGTAGTATATGTGCCTGGGTTACTCCAGGAGAGAACAGTAGTATATGTGCCTGGGTTACACCAGGAGAGAGCAGTAGTATATGTGCCTGGGTTACACCAGGAGAGAGCAGTAGTATATGTGCCTGGGTTACACCAGGAGAGAGCAGTAGTATATGTGCCTGGGTTACACCAGGAGAGAACAGTAGTATATGTGCCTGGGTTACACCAGGAGAGAGCAGTAGTGTATATGTGCCTGGGTTACACCAGGAGAGAACAGTAGTATATGCGCCTGGGTTACACCAGGAGAGAACAGTAGTATATGTGCCTGGGTTACACCAGGAGAGAACAGTAGTATATGTGCCTGGGTTACAACAGGAGAGAGCAGTAGTATATGCGCCTGGGTTACACCAGGAGAGAACAGTAGTATATGTGCCCAGCTCAGCATTAGACCCTATAAGAATGGCCTCTGTGTTTGCAATTTGAGATGAACGTGAGTACAGTTATGGAAAGACCACAGCTCAACAGCTGCACAACAATCCAAGATCCATCGGGATCCAGTCTAAAGATCTACAGTAAGATCCATCTAGATCCGGTCTAAAGATAGACACCAGGAGGTATATTTACTATGGTTCAATTTTGTTTTCTGTTCTAAATTTTGAATTTGATTTTTGATTCGATTTTTTATGAAGGGATTTACTAAAGGCCAAATCAAATGTCAGAGAACAGAAAATGGAATTCATAGTAATCGAATTTCTGAAAATCATTGATGTGTTCCCATAGAGGACTATAGGATCCCTTAATTTACTAATATTCGATTTGTAAATCGAATGAAAAACAAAGTCAAAATACAACTGCAAATCCCCAAATGAATAGAAGAACTTCATGCATTCATTTTCAGCATGGTCAGTTCAATTTCACACAGATACATGCAGACATCAGTGAGATGCATGCATGTATCTTACTGTAAAAAACCTTTAAAAAGTTAATGTTAAAAAAAACAATTACATGGGGTCCCCCCCTAAAAACAGAACCAGGCCCTGACGTTTCATAGCCAGCCCTGGTTGTGTAAGTACAGGGGAAAAATTGCATAGGGTCCCCCTGTACTTAGTGCAACCAGCACCAGGCTCTGATCTGGTCCTGGTTCTGGAAGCACAGGGGGAAAAATGTGTAGGGTTCCCCTGTAATTTCTACAACCAGCACTGGACCCTATCTAGCAGGGGGGGTAATGTCACAGCCAGGGAAACCCTATCACCGGGTTCCCCAGCTGAAACATTACTCCTGACCACTAGTCAGTCCAGGCCAGGGATCCCTGTGGATTTGGGAATCCACCCAATAAAGGGCTATCCCCGGCACCCCTGGAGCGGTGGGTGCTGGTTTGATAGTGTAAAGTGTAGTGTAAAAAGATAAGTGTAAACCCTTGTCTTTACGAGTAGAACTGCAGGTCCCAGCAAGCCTCCCCCGCATGCTGGTACTTAGAGATCCACAAGTACCAGCATGCCGGGCATTAAGGGCCCGCTGGTACCTGTAGTTCACCTGTAAAGAAATGTTTAAATAAAGACAATACGCACACCCCGTGACAGTATATGTTAATACATACAGTACACACTCACTCACCTACATTACCTGGACCGGTCCTCTTCTCATTACCTGGATGCCTACAGGGAGAAGAGGACCAGTCCAGGTAATGTAGGTGAGTATGTGTGAGTGAGTGTGTATGTATGTATTAAACGTATAGTGTCATGGTGTATGTGTATTCTCTTTATTTAAACATTTCTTTACAGGTGAACTACAAGTTCCAGTGAGCCTTTAATGCCCCTCATGCTGGTACTTGTGGTTCTCTAAGTACCAGCATGCAGGGATGCTTTCTGGGACCTGCAGTTCTACTCATAATGTTTACTTTTATTTTTTTACACTACACTTTTACACTATCAACCTGGCACCCACCACTCCAGGGGTACCGGGGATAGCCCCGGGCTATCAGCCTAGGCCTGGGGTGCCTTGGAGAGGAGGACCCCTTTATTGGGGTGTCCCCAACTTCCCAGGGATCCCCAGCCTGGGCTGACTAGCGGTCAGGTGTAATGTTTCGGCTGGGGAATCCGGTTGTAGGGTTTCCCTAGCTGTGACATTACCCCACTCACTAGAAAGAGTCCGGTGCTGGTTGTAGAAATTACATGGGAACTCTACGCATTTTTCCCCTATACTTCCAGAACCACGACTGGATCAGAGCCCAGTGCTGGTTGCGCTAAGTACAGTGGAACCCTACGCAATTTTTCCCTGTACTTACACAACTAGGTCTGGCTATGAAAAGTCCGGGGCTGGTTCTGTTTTAGAGGGGGACCCCACATAATTTTTTTCATCATTAACTCTTTACAGTAAGATACATGCATGCATCTCACTGATGTGAGCATGAAGCAGTTCTATTCATTTGGGGCTTTGAAGTTAATTTTGGAGTGGGATTTGCTGTTCGATTTGGACATGAACATGCAAAATAGAACACCAAAGGGGTCATTCAGACCCACTCGCGAGCGGCAGTCCGCTCGCAAGTGGGTCGATGTTCCCCACTGCGCATGCGCACGACGGAGAGAGCTCCGTCGTGCGCATGTGCGAGACCTGGTGAGCGAAGGACTTTCCATTGCTCCGGGTCTCGCACCAAAGGGGGCGTGCTGTCGATGTTGATTGACAGCACGCCCCCTTTGGTGGGCGTTCCGGGGGCGTGCCTGCCAGACGGAGGCGTTCCTATGGGAACGCCTACCGTCTGAAGCCAGCCCCACTGACATCACTAGTGATGTCAGTGGGAGTGATTTTGGCTCTGATAGAGCCAAAATCACTCCTGGCCTTGCGGTTGAGAAACCCGACCACAGGGTTTCTCTCGCAAGTCCGATGGTCGCGATGGTCAAGACCATCGCGACCATCTTGTTGGACGCTCGTATATGCTGTGGGTGGTGACCCACAGCTATACGAGCGTCCAGGAGGACGCTCCATTTTAATGGAGGTGGGCCCTGATTCAGAGCGAGCGCTCTGGTCAGAGCGTCCGGCTCTGAATCAGGGCCCAAATCCCTTTTTAAACTAAAACAAGATCGAATTTGAGTTGAAAATCGAAAGCAAAATCCATTATTAGTAAATTTGAGATTTGCTAAGGGATTTTGCTATTCAAGTTCAATTCGATCTCAGTAGATTTCAGAGATTCATAAAAATGAATCGCTAATCGAACTTTAGTAAATATACCCCCTGGTGTTAGACAGCCAATAGGTCAACAGGGAGAAAAGGTTGACAGGGACAAAAGGTCAACACACTAAAGGTCGACATGTAAGAAGGTCGACAGGTACAAATGTTCGACAGGAACAAAAGATTGCCACAAAAAAATGGTCAACACAAGAATGGTCAACACTTACCAGAGGGTTAGGGTTAGGCACTTACTAGAGGGTTAGACACTTACCAGAGGGTTAGGGTTAGGCACTTTCCAGAGGGTTAGGATTAGACACTTACCAGAGGGTTAGGGTTAGGCACTTACCAGAGGGTTAAGGTTAGGCACTTACCAGAAGGTTAGGGTTAGGCACTTACCAGAGGGTTAGGCACTTACCAGAGGGTTAGGGTTAGGCACTTACCAGAGGGTTAGGGTCAGGCACTTACCAGAGGGTTAGGGTCAGGCACTTACCGGAGGGTTAGGTTAGGAACTTACCGGAGGGTTAGAGTTAGGCACTTACCGGAGGGTTAGGCACTTACCGGAGGGTTAGAGTTAGGCACTTACCAGAGGGTTAGGGTAAGGCACTTACCAGAGGGTTAGGCACTTACCGGAGGGTTAGGGTAAGGCACTTACCAGAGGGTTAAGGTTAGGCACTTACCAGAGGGTTATGGTTAGGCAATTACTGGAGGGTTAAGGTTAGGCACTTACCAGAGGGTTAAGGTTAGGCACTTACCAGAGGGTTAGGGTTAGGCACTTACCAGAGGGTTAGGGTTAGGCACTTACCGAAGGATTAGGGTCAGGCACTTACCAAAGGGTTAGGCACTTACTGGAGGGTTAGAGTTAGGCACTTACCAGAGGGCTAGACACTTACCAGATGTTTACGGTTAGGCACTTACCAGAGGGTTATGATTAGGCACCTACCAGAGGGCTAGACACTTACCAGATGTTTACAGTTAGGCACTTACCAGAGGGGTAGGGTTAGGCACTTACCAGAGGGATAGGATAAGGTACTTACCAGAGGGCTAGACACTTACCAGATGTTTACGGTTAGGCACTTACCAGAGGGGTAGGGTTAGGCACTTACCAGATGTTTATGGTTAGGCACTTACCAGAGGGTTAGAGTTAGGCACTAGAATGCATGGTTAGGGTCAGGCACCTACCCCGATGGATAGGGTTAGGCATCAGGAGGGAGGGTTAGAGTTAGGGTGAAGATTAGGATTAGAAAAAAAAACATGCCGACCATTTCTGCGTCGACCTTTTCACCCTGCCGATCATTTGTAGCTGTCTACCTTCTTACATTTCGACCTTTGACCATGTCGACCTTTAGTGTGTCAACCTTTTGTCCCTGTTGACCTATTGACTGTCTAACATCTAGTGAAAATTTACTAAAATTTGATTTTGCTTTAAGTGTGATTTTCATTCGATTTTGCATCAAATGGCACTCAAAATTGAACATTGGAAAAACATCGGTACTTTTACACAGACCAACACACAAATCCCTTATTTACTATTATTCAATTTGAAATCCAACACAAAATCGAACTTTAAATCGAACGTCAAATCCCCAAATGAATAAACCTGCTTTATGCTTTCAATTTTAGCATGAGCAGGTCGGATTGACACAGATTGACACAGATACTTGCAGACATCAGTGAGATGCATGCATGTATCCTACTGTAAAAAGCTTAGAAAGAGTTAAATTTAGAAAAATAATGATGTGGGGTACCCCCCTAAAACAGAACCAGCCCCGTACTTTTCATAGCCAGTCCTGGTTGTGTAAGTACAGGGAAAAAATTGCGTAGGGTCCCCCTGTATGTAGCACAACCAGCACTGGGCTCTGATCCGGTCCTGGTTATGGAATTACAGGGGAAAAATGCGTAGTGTTCCCCTGTAATCTCCAGAACTAGCAGTGGATCCTTTCTACTGGTGGGCTGATGCCACAGCCAGGGGAGCCCTATCACCAGGCCCCCCAGGCGCAGCATCAGCCCTGACCGCTAATCAGCCCAGGCCAGGGATCCCTGGGGAGTTGGGGATCCCCCCAATAAAGGGGTCCACCTCTCCAGGGCACCCCTGGCCTAGGCTGATAGCCCGGGGCTATCCCAGCCAACCCTGGGTGGTGGGTGGTGGGATGATAGTGTAGGTGTTGTGTAAAAAAAGAAGTGTATAAACATTCTCTTTATAGTAGAACTGCAATTCCCAGCAAGCCTCCCCCGCATTCTGGTACTTGGAGATCCACAAGTACCAGCATGCGGGGCATTAAGGGCCCCCTGATCCCAGTAGTTCACCTGTAAAGAAATGTTTAAATAAACACAACACACACACACTGTGAAAGTACAGTTTTAATACATACATACATACACACTCACACATACTCACCTACATTACCTGGACTGGTCCGCTTCTCACCGTAGGCATCCATGGTCTTGGTAAAATAACAAAACAAATAAACATGAACCACAAGCTAGGTAACAACCACAAAGGTTGTTACCTCCCGAATGAAGAGCTCAGACGTGGCTCTAGCCTTTGTAGAGCCGTATACGTTCATTGGCTGAGAGAGGTCAGCCCCCCCGCCTCACTCAGCCAATGAATGGCTCCCTCCATTGAAGTCAATGGTGGGAACCACAGAAAAAACTTTAATAACCCAGCGGCTCTCCATTGACTTCAATGGAGGGAGCCGTTCATTGGTTGAGAGAGGCGGGGGCTGACCTCTACAAAGGTGTCTATCTAGACTTTGCCTACCTTTTTACTGTAGATCTTTCCATCCACGCCCAATCTATCATCTATATCAGTGGTTCTCAAACTCGGTCCTTAGGACCCCACACAGGTCACGTTTTCCAGGTTACCCAGCAATTGCACAGATGTATTCATTACTCACTGACACAATTTAAAAGATAAACAGATGGAGCTAATTATTTCACTTGTGATTCTGTGAAGTGACCTGGAAAACATGCACTGTTTGGGTTCCTGAGGACTGAGGGCCTGATTCAGACCCGCTCGCGAGCGCTGAGCCCTCGCAAGCGGGTCGATGTTGCCCAAGTGCGCATGCGCACGAGGGAGCCGGCTCCGTCGCGCGCATGCGCGAGACCCGAATAACGACGGCCAAGCCGTTGTTATGGGTCTCGCACCAAAGGGGGCGTGCTGTTGATGGTGATTGACAGCACGCCCCCTTTGGTGGGCGTGCCGGGGGCGTGGCTGCCCAGACGGAGGCGTTCCCATCTGGGTCCGGCCCCACCGACATCACTAGTGATGTCAGTGGGAGTGCTTTTGGCTCATTTTGGCCGCTCGCTATAGCTGTGGGTGGTCATGCGAGCAGCCAAGAGGCCGCTCCAAAAAGGAGCAGGGACGGCCCTGATTCAGAGCGAGCGCTCTGTCAGAGCGTCCGGCTCTGAATCAGGGCCTGAGTTTGAAAAACCTATGATCTAGATCTATAACAGCAATATTGAGGAGCTCTGCTGCCATCTTCTGGACAATTGTATTTCTAAAACTTGTCCTACAGTCCTGACATTTCCGTGTGTAAATGAATCAGTAGGTACTGTGTAAAGTTCCGCAGGACCTAAAAAGAAAGAAAAATGAGCATTGTGCCATAGGTGTAACAGCGTTACCACAGTCTTATGTACACGAGAACCAACTCATTGTTTTTAATCCTGTTTTTCTGCATTGTTCCTAGATGTCAAATTGGCATCAAAATAAAAAGCATACAGTCTATTCCTTAAACCAGTGTATAGCTGTGATATTATGTATTAATTGCGGCTACCTGAGGGCTGTTGCAAATACCACTAATGATATTCACAGTCCCCAGCACTAGGCAGACGCTTGTGGCGGATTGGGGATTCACTTCTGAAGTGGATAGGTGCATTGATGGTGCCTGTGTTATATATATGATTATATGGCTTTGGTAAGATTTACGCCTAATATTCTTATGAGGGTTTATGTTTTGAACTCTGGCCCTGATTCAGAGCCGGACGCTCTGACAGAGCACTCTCTCTGAATCAGGGCCGTCCTTCTCTTTTTTTGGAGCGGCCTCCTGGTCGCTCGCATAGCTGTGGGTGACCACCCACAGCTATAGCGAGCGGCCAGGAAGATGGTCGCGATGGTCAAGACCATCGCGACCATCGGGCTTGCGACGAGACCCTTGTGGTAGGGTCTCGTTGCCGCAAGCCCAAGAGTGCTTTTGGCTATGACAGAGCCAAAAGCACTCCCACTGACATCACTTGTGATGCCAGAGGGGCCAGCCCTAGACGGTGGAACGCCTCCGTCTGGGCAGCCACTCCCCCGGCCCGCCCACCAAAGGGGGCGTGCTGTCACTCAACATCGACAGCATGCCCCCTTTGTATCGAGACCCGGAGCGACGGCTTGCCCGTCGCTATCCGGGTCTCGCGCATGCGCACAACGGAGCATAGCGCTCGCGAGCGGGTCTGAATCAGGCCCTCTATTCAAACAATATTTTACTTTAAAGCCCCCCCCTCTCCCCCCCAAGTGTAAATACGTTGAGTGTAAATTTATCGCATGTACTGTACGTCTGACATAAACCTGGCGCACACTGTGGCGCAGAGCTGGAGGCATCCTGCAATTTGCCCGACTTTGTATACCTGTGTGATTGTTTCCTCCTTAGTGTTTAGGTGAAGCAGAACTCAGAGATGGCTGTGACGTGCAATCAGTGAGTGCCGGCATCCCAGGGATCTGGCGCTGTTAGCGTTTAGTCATTGAATGGTTTGCGCCAGTATTGGAAGTGTGAATAAACTTTATTAAGGTTTTATTACAGAGTAATTGCAGGAATAAGCTGAGCAAATCACAGGTGGTAACGAAGACAGAGGATTAAAGACTTTTATGCCAAACTCCAGAAGACTGTTCTGATACTATAGTAACAGTCCTAGGAAGGGGCAAAGCTAGATATATGGGGGCCCTTTAGCTAAATTTCACCTTCCAGGCAGGAAAGATACAATCACGTTTAATCTATATAATAAGTGAGAAAGTGTGTCTGTTTGTTCTTTATGTACGGCCAGGGTTTTGCACCCTGCTGCACCAAATTTTGGAGGGTGGTGTATTTTGACCAGGATTAGGTTTTTGCCTAGATTTGAACTCTGGACCTGATTCAGACCCGGTCGCTATGAGCGTATGCTCGCTGGATGCATATGCAAATTTGTCAAAGTGATGCCACGGGAAGCAATCGCTCGCCAAGGCATAAGCACGCCCATCTTACCTGTACAAGCGTTCGCTCTGTGTATGCAGACTCCCCTTAGCGAATGCAGAGACGCCCACTGCCCCACGTCATATCCTGGAAGTTTGTGAAAACATGGGTACATCGACCACTATCGGATGTGAACGCAGTGCTTGTGGTAGCTTTTTTTCTACCGCAAGCATTGCGTGGAAAACAGATTTAAAAAATGGCTGGTGACGTGTACTATGACACTGCCTGTTAATTATGCACACCTCTAAAAATGGCGTGGAAACACTCAGACACGCCTGCGTTCGCACCTCCGCTCCCCCCGTTTTTACTGGACTGCCCCTGTTACCACCCACAAACGGCGTCTCTTGTCAATCACTCTGCTGGGCTGGCTTTGCTGTGCGAGCGAGGGATCTGCGAACGTACTGTGTAGTTTGCGCACGCGCACTGCGATGCATATGCATGCGCAGATTAGCAACCATCGGAAATAGCGAGCGCACTGCGAATAGCGTCCGGATCTGAATCAGGCCCTCTGTCAGGGCCACACACTGTCAAACAGTCCTTTAAATTACACAGGTTCTGGGGCTGGCTCTAGTCTGCCAAAAACCTGTGTGAATGCTACAAAAGTCTAATTTTAACCTCACAGACTGAACAAGTGTCAAACTTTATGGGGGTCTATTCATCAACAAAATAAAAAAAAATCGATGGAGGTAATTAGGTTTAGTACTTGCATGGAGTTCTACCTAATTACCGGAGGATTCATCATTCCTCCTCCCCATAACTATCTATTCCGAAAAGCTGTCATTTTTTAGATAACAGCTTTTCGGGAAATAGTTATCTCTCACTACACTACCTTACCGCAGCTGTAATCAGTGCTGCGCATGCGCGTTACGTTCTCCCTCTCCCACTACCTGGCTGCCTATCACAGGTTGCAGCCGCAGACCCCAACCTCCCGTCTCAAGATTTTTTTTTTATTAACAAAAAAAAACAACACATTATTGTTTTTTTATTAACTTTACTGTGTTCTGCCGGGAGAATACAGTGTCAGAGCAGCAGCCGGAGGAGGGATCAGGGAGCAACGTAGGGAGCCAGAGGAGGATCTGCTCAGCTGAAAGCAGCTAAGTGTAACCCGCTATACGCCATCTGAGAATGGCGTATAGTGCATACTTGCCTACTTTTGCAAAAGCATTTCAGGGAGATTGTGAAAGCAGCACCTATGAGCGCGTGTTACAGTGGGCGTGTACTGATACATCTGAGAGGCGTGTCATACATGTGATGGGCGTGTACTGATACATCTGAGAGGCGTGTCATACATGTGATGGGCGTGTACTGATACATCTGAGAGGCGTGTCCTAAACCTGACTTACATCCACATGTAAAGTAAACCAGCCCAAAAGCAGTTAGTAAGATCTGTTTGTTGATGAAAACACACTAAAGCTGGTCACACACTAGACCAACTTACATCCAACCAGCCAACTAGTTGGTTGGTTGGAATGAAAATCTGGTAACGTATGGGAGTAACTGATGATCAGCAATTTGCTCCTAAATGCCAGAAAACAGATGAAAATGGCGTCAGACAAGTTTGTTAAATGTTTGAACTAAACTATTTGTTGAAACAACAGTTTTTGTCCATTTTCCGGCGTTTGGGAGCAAATTGCTGATTGTCAGTTACTCCCATACCTTACCAGATTTTCATTCCAACCAATCAACTAGTTGGCTGGTTGGACAGATAATCTTTAGATGTGTGGCCAGCTTAATACTTTTCAGAAATTGATAGGGATCATTGTGCCTTATAATAACCAATGCATGGAAATGACACTAATGATCCCATTTGAATGTATTTATCTCTGTTTTTGAATATAACAGCTTCATAATGGGGGTAAGGATGAAATGAGGGAGATTGCTAGACTCTTCAGGGAGTCAGGGAGATTGCTACTATTTCAGGGAGTCTCCCTGACAATGAGGGAGAGTTGGCAAGTATGGTATAGTGACACCATCCAATTCTGAAAATACATAGTTTTCGGAATTTGATAAATAGCCTAATTTCTACATCCCCATACTAATTTAACCAGGAGATATCAGTGATATCTCCTGTGCTAAGTGTGTTAATTAATACTGAAAAAAAATGGTAATTAAGGAAAATGTCCTTAAAACCGTTATTTTAGTGTTGATGAATAGCCCCCTATGACTCATGCCAGTCATATTAAATCCAGAGTTAGTTCTTTTCAAAGTGACTAGGGATGGCCATCGATGGGCAGATCAGTGATTACCATCGATGGCACACAAACCAACTAGGGTTCACCATCGATTAGAGGGCGCCAGAGAGGGGTCGGTTTACTGAGCTCTGTCCTGCCAAGAAAAAAAAAAAAAAGCACATTGGACTTCATTCAGAGGCGGTTGTTAGATGCAAGTCGTCGCACAGAATCAGGGCTGCCGCTTGCATCCTGAACGGCTGCCTCCTTGTCGATTGTTAAGCTGTGGGTTACCACCCACAGCTTAACGACTGACCAGGTTGATGGTCGTGATGGTGATCACCATCGCGATCATCGGGTCTTACGACCAGACCCTAAGGTTGGGTCTGGGCACTCGTAATCCCCAGGGAGCTTTCTGCTCTGATGGAGCAGGAAACTCCCCACTGACATCACTGATGATGTCAGTGCGGCCGCCCACAAAACGGTAGGCGTTCGTAAAGGAACGCCTCCGTTTTGGAAACCACCCCCCCGGCCCACCTACCAAACGGGGGCAGCTGTCGATCAACATCGACAGCCGCCCCTTTTGTAACGAGCTCCGAAGTTTCTCTGTCGCTCCGGGGCTTGCGCATTTGCAGTGCGGCCGCTGCACGTGCGAAGGCCAAACCATCGAGTCGGTTACGAGCACATCGGCGCTCGCGACTGACTCTGAATGAGGTCCATTGTCTCCTGTTCATCCATCGATGAAACATTGGTTCTCTGCCATTGATGGCAAAAGTAGTTGACATCAGCCAGCAACAATCAATGTTTTGAAAACATCGATGGCCGATGGTCATATCTAAAAGTGACCATATATAGTAGTCAGCCCTCTGTGTTTGCATGCAAGGGCGTAACTACAACTTTGTGGGCCACATAGCAAGATCATAAAAGGTGCCTTCCCCTAGAGGTAAAAACCGCATACATTTGCCCCCACACAGAGGGACTGATTCAGACCCGGTCGCAAGCGCTGAGCGCTCGCAACCGGGTCGATGGTGGCCCAGAGCCGGCTCCGTCGTGCGCATGCACGAGACCCGGATAGCGACGGGCAATCCGTCGCTCCGGGTCTTGCACCAAAGGGGGCGTGCTGTCAATGTTGAGTGACAGCACGCCCCCTTTGGTGGGTGGGTAGGGGAGGTGGCTGCCCAGATGGAAGCGTTTGGGGGCAGCCCCACTGACATCACAAGTGATATCAGTGGGAGAACTATCGGCTCTGTTTGAGCCGAAAGCTCTCTAGGGCTTGCGGCCACGAGACCCTACCACAAGGGTCTCGTCGCAAGCCCGATGGTCACGATGGTCTTGACCATCGCGACCATCATCCTGGCTGCTCGCATTAGCTGTGGGTGGCAACCCACAGCAATGCTAGCGACCAGGAGGCCGTTCCATAAAAAAAAAAAAAAACGCCCTGTTTCAGAGCGAGCGTTCTGTCAGAGCGTCCGGCTCTGAATCAGGGCCAGAGCCCATTCATGTCATGTCACACAGTAGTATATCTTATACACATTATTTCATGCAGTAGTAGTGCCCCTTACACCATACTTGCCGACTTAGAAATTCTCCTCCCTGGGAGAAGCCCAGGAAGGAGAAGCAGATGGGCGGGGCCAACCAGAATCACGTTATTAAGCCCCGCCCCTCGCAGGAATTTGATGCGGCAACACATATTTTATATAGGGGATAGGGCTAAATTACGATTTTAAATAGGGAACATGGCTAAATGACGCAATTATCATAGAATTGTGTCAATAGGCCCCGCCCCCAATGCATAGACCCGCCGATTCCTGCTAATATTCTCCCCATTCTGCCAACTTCACTAGGAAGTGGGCATAATGCGGGAGTAGTGCCTACCCTTCCGGGAGCCTCCTGCGAATTCAGGGAGGGTAGGCATGTATGCCTTACACATTATACCACACAGTAATTCCCTTTATACACTATACCACACTGTAATGCCCTTTACTGATTATGCCACATAGTAGTAGTGCCCCATATAACAGATTATTCCACACAATAGTAGTGCTCCTTACACATTATGTACCCCTCCCCGAGCAACTCACCACCCTGTCTCACTCCAGCAGCCTCTCATGGTCAGAAGCCAGCCGGTGTGGATTGGGGCCGGGCCAGCAGCTAATTACAGTTAGTGCACCAGCAGGCATGGACAGACAGCGCCAGCGCAATTTGAATCTGGCATCGGTCGATAGCCAATCAGCTCGTGGACTGGCAGCCATTTAGGAGCCATCATTGCTGATTGGCTGTCAGTCCACGAGCTCTGATTGCCTTGCGACCGGCAGCACTGTCTCTCTCTCTCTCTCTCTCTCTCTCTCTCTCTCTCTCTCTCTCTCTCTGTATATAGTATCCTGTGTGTGTGTCCCATTCCGGGCGTGAGTTACCTGTGTGTGTATGTAGTGTCATGTGTCTGTGTGTGTCCTATTCCTGGTATATAGTCTCGTGTGTGTCCTATTCCGGGTGTATAGTGTCCTATATGGGTGTGTCCCCTATTCTGGGTGTATAGTGTCCTGTGTGTTTATCTTCTCTTCTGGGTGTATAGTGTCCTCTGTGTGTGTCACCCTATTCCGGGTGTATAGTGTCCTATATGGGTGTGTCCCCTATTTTGGGTGTACAGTGTCCTGTGTGTTTATCTTCTCTTCTGGGTGTATAGTGTCCTCTGTGTGTGTCACCCTATTCCGGGTGTATAGTGTCCTATATGGGTGTGTCCCCTATTTTGGGTGTACAGTGTCCTGTGTGTTTATCTTCTCTTCTGGGTGTATAGTGTCCTGTGTGTGTGTCACCCTATTCCGGGTGTATAGTGTCCTATATCGGTGTGTCCCCTATTTTGGGTGTACAGTGTCCTGTGTGTTTATCTTCTCTTCTGGGTGTATAGTGTCCTGAGGGTGTGTCCCCTATACCGGGTGTATAGTATCCTGAGTGTGAGTCCCCTATTCTGGGTTTATTTTGAGGGTGTGTCCCCTATTCCGGGTGTATAGTGTCTTGGCTGGAGGGCTGGGTTGCACTGAGATATGTTGTGACTGTGTTAGGGAGGCAGCCAAACAGCACTCAGGAGTCTCCCCTACCAGGAACTGGGACCTATTCTGAGATCATCCAGAGCAGCGAGTGAGACAGGAGACCTCCCAGGGACAGGAGACCTCCCAGGGACAGGAGACCTCTAGAGACCGCAGTTCCGTGGTACAGCTGATTGTAAGACACTTGTTTCTTTATTTACGCCTAACACTCCTCATCCTAACCCCCCCGATTCTGCAGTCCTAGGGGTATTTTTATTACAGTGCAGGTTTATAGAAGTGGAGATGTTGCCCATAGCAACCAATCAGATTTATTTTCTTCTTGAAGGTGCTAGATAAATAATAAGTAGAATCTGATTGGTTGCTATGGGCAACATCTCCACTTCTATAAACCTGCACTTTAGTAAATATACCCCTTATACTCTGCACCGTCCACTCTCTTTGTGCCTATGCCTAGTCCCTCTAGATTGTAGACAGTTAGGAGCTGGGCCCTCTCTCCTCTATGTAATCTGAGCACGGCCATTATGTCATTACGTATATATGTAATCTGAGCACGGCCATTATGTCCAGGGCCGCAACTAGGGGGGGGCTAGAGGTGCACGTGCACCGGGTGCTGGAATGCAGTGGGTGAAAAAAAGGCTGACTCACGGTGGCTTGGCTGCAGATTCAGATGACGGCCATCCAAAAATGGCCACCGCCAAGGAGGAGACAGACACTAGAGGTCCTACTGGACCTCTAGTGCCTGTTAGGCCAGCGCAAGTGTCGGGAGAAGATGCTGAAAGCTGCATCTTCTCCCGTGAAACCCCCTGGCAATGAGCATAAACCCCATGGCAACGAGCGTGAAACCCCCTGGCAACGAGCATAGAACCCCTGACAACGAGCAGGTAATTTTAAAGTAATTAGAAGCCTTACTGTGGGGCATAAAATGGTGTCGGGCAAATATGTAAGTGGCACTTTGGTAATAGGCATTACCATGTGTGGCATAATGTGTAATGGGCATTCTGGTGTGTGGAATAATGTAAGTCACTATACCAGGGATGTCTGACTAGTGCACTGCCTTATGGAGGAGCAAGGACAAAATCCAGGTGCGGGAAGGGAGGGGGCACAAAATTGCTGCCTTGCACCGGGTGACAGATATCCTATTTTCAGCCCTGATTATGTCATTATGTATATATGTAATATGAGCACGGCCATTATGTCATTATGTATATATGTAATCTGAGCACGGCCATTATGTCATTATGTATATATGTAATCTGAGCACGGCCATTATGTCATTATGTACAGTATATATGTAATCTGAGCACGGCCATTATGTCATTATGTATATATGTAATCTGAGCACGGCCATTATGTCATTATGTATATATGTAATCTGAGCACGGCCATTATGTCATTATGTACAGTATATATGTAATCTGAGCACGGCCATTATGTCATTATGTATATATGTAATCTGAGCACGGCCATTATGTCATTATGTATATATGTAATCTGAGCACGGCCATTATGTCGTCATGTATATATGTAATCTGAGCACGGCCATTATGTCATTATGTATATATGTAATCTGAGCACGGCCATTATGTCATTATGTATATATGTAATCTGAGCACGGCCATTATGTCATTATGTATATATGTAATCTGAGCACGGCCATTATGTCATTATGTGTATATGTAATCTGAGCACGGCCATTATGTCATTATGTATATATGTAATCTTGAGCACGGTCATTATGTCATTATGTGTATATGTAATCTGAGCACGGCCATTATGTACAGTATATATGTAAAGTTATGTACTTGTCTACCATTTTGTACTTATGCACGGTGCTGTATGTTGTACCGCTTTGTACCGTGCTGCGGAGCCTGTGTGGCGCTATGTAAATAACTGATGATAATAATAATTATTATAATTAAAAAAAACACAGGACGAGAGGACTCCACCACCCTGCAGTTCATTTGTATAATATCACTCTAAAGGCAAAATTCAATTGGACGCGAGATTTAGCGAGGAAAAAACCTTGCGCCCCTCGCACCCAATTTTGGAATACTGTGGGTATGCGCGTTCCTGATAGCCGCCGTATCCAATTTAAAAAATAGTGGTCGCAGGGTTTTCAGCTCTGAAAACCCTGCGCCGCGTAAAAAACAAAACACTTACCAGCCCTGTGGTCTCCGTGGTTCCCGGTTGCCTCCCCTCTATCTTCTTACTGGAGAGGGGGCTGCTGGGAGTCCTGGGAGCTGCGGGGAGGTGTCAGGGGCTGGTGGGAGGGGCAAGGGCTGCTGGGAGATGTAGTTCTCCCAGCGCCCAATCCGGGGGGGCCACACTGTCACTGGGGGGCCACACATACACGGGGGTCACACACTCATGCACACACACACTCACTCATGCACACTTACAAACACCACACACACTGACATACTCACCCTGCAGCAGAAGAGCCGGCTCCCGACTCTGGATGCAGATGACAGCGCTGAAGAAGGTGAGTAATTAAGGACTAATTAAGCTAATTGGAAACTTCCAATTGCTTAATTATTCCTAAGGGGGGGTGCCTCCGGGGTCCCAGATGAAGTCCCACTGATTTTTCCTAAAATTAACAATTTTAGGAAAAATCTCACTTGCTCTGGAGGTGCGTGATAAAAAACCTCACGACATGGGGGAAAAAAAAAACCCTGCACCTAATTGAATATCTAAAATGACGCACCTGCAGGAAAAACTAAACTTATGGGCAAACAGAGCGGATGTAGCACTGGTTCAAGAAACCCACTTTAAACTATGCGTACGATCCCCGTCCTTGTGTGACAAGCATTACCCTACTGACTATTATAATAATAACCCCGATGGGAAATCTGAGGGTGTTGCAATCCTATTCTCACACAAACTCCCCGTGTCTGACATACACATACACAGACTGGTTCCAGGTAGACTCCTCCTGCTTACATATCACAGATATAACGAAGACTCCACGTTCATTAATATAACTCCCCTTACCAAGTCCAGTACAACTTTGTTCGATCTGCCCTGGATATGCTCGATTCCTTAATTAAAGGCATTACACTTTTAGGCGGAGATCTCAACTGTACATTAGACCCCCTACTAGATACATCTAATTGTGCACCAAGATACACTCCCACTAAATACAAACAGGTCAAGACATTGTTTCATAACTACCAGTTGGCAGACTCATGGAGGACTTTGTACCCAACAGGCCGCAACTATTCCCTCTTTTCCCATCCACACAACACCTACTCTTGCTTAGACTATATCTTTCTCAGCCATAGACATCTCCACATGCTCGTCGAAACTGATATTGGCCCAATAACGTGGTCGGACCATGCCCCAGTTTCCCTGACTCTGACTCTCCCACATTTCTCCTCTAGGCAATGGACATGGCGACTTAATGAGTCCCTTCTGCAAGACGACTATTGTAGAGCTGAACTTAGCACGGCCCTATCTGATTACATTGCCCATAATACGACCCCTAGGTTTCTCCAATTTCAATTTGGGAGGCGCACAAATGCGTCATCCGTAGCAAGCTTATTCAATTAGGCTCATATATTAAAAAACAAAAGTCAGCACAGATTGCAGTTCTTTTACAACAAATCAAGTCGCTGGAGGCGTCCCATAAGTTGACCTTATCCAAAGATAACTACCATAAACTTTTGGAAACCCACAATGCTCTTAGTAAAACACTTGCGGGTAACATCCAATCATCCTTTAAAAAATGTAGAAGCCGACTTCCGGAGGGCAGGGCATCTAGTATGGCCGCATTTTACCTGAGCTCCTGAGGAAAATCTATATCAATCTTACTCCCCGTCTTTGCCAAGAAAGCTAATCTTTGCTCCAAGGCTGTCACTAGCTGTGGAGAGTGTAGAGCTGCAAGTTTGGACCTCGGTGACTGTTACCCACCGGACTCTGGCCATCGACGTGGACGGCCTGTATGACCGCCGACATGTTGTTGGCATGACAATATAGTGAACAAGCTACTCTGATACTGCTGGATTGCAGCTCTATACACTTTGGGCCTGATTCAGAGCCGCTCGCTCTGACAGAGCCGCTCGCTCTGAATCAGGGCCGGGCTTTTCGTTTTTTTTGGAGCGGCCTCCTGGCCGCTCGCATAGCTGTGGGTGACCACCCACAGCTATAGCGAGCGCCAGGAAGATGGGCACGATGGTCAAGACCATTGCGATCATCGGGCTTGCGACGAGACCCTTGTGGTAGGGTCTCGTTCATCGCAAGCCCCAGAGAGCTTTCGGCACTAACAGTGATGTCAGAGGGGCCGCCCCCAAACGGTAGGCGTTCTCATGGGAATGCCTCCGTTTGGGCAGCCACCCCCCCGGCCCGCCCACCAACCGGGGCATGCTGTCACTCAACATCGACAGCTCGCCCGCTTTGGTGCGAGACCCGGAGCGACGGGGTGCCCGTCGCTAGCAGGGTCTCGCGCATGTGCACGATGGAGCCGGGTCCATCATGCGCATGCGCTGTGGGCCACCATCGACCCGGTTGCGAGCGCTCAGCACTTGCGACCGGGTCTGAATCAGGCCCTCTGTGATCCTGCTTTGCTGCCTCTCCGTTGTCATCTTGTTTGGGGGAGTGAGCGGTGTTCCCAATCCAGAGTGAAACTGGCTGTGCTGACCAACCTCTTGGACCCTTACACCCCCCCCCACCGACGTGGTGCTTACCAGCCGCGGTGTGATGCACTTTGAAGCCTGACTGCTGGACGTCTGCATTGCGATCCGGTCTTTGGTTGCCCTGGGCAGTGGCGGCTGCATCCTAAGAACAGCCTCCCTCCTGATCACCGGCTCCACCATCTTCCTCTGCAAGGCTCCTCCACTCCTCTATTGGAGGACTTCTCTGGCTGGAGCCTGTGTCCATGTGTCAGCGGCAGTTCTGCTTGATATCCTTCTGGTGCTCTTCCTAACCTGCACCAGCATTGTACTACCTTTGGGCAAGAGGATTCTTATCTAATGTAACACAGCTCCACTGTCAACAACTGGGACACAGCTTCTGTCTCAGCAAAACTGAACTCTGAACCTCATTCAGAGCCGGACGCTATCAGCCGTTCGCTCGTACACATTCGATTGTTTTAAACCACGCATGCATCCGGTTCTCATTGCGCATGTGCGGCCGAATCATTGCGGGCATTTTTCGTTCGCTCGTATACACCGCAAACAGGAAGTGACCTATGTCATTTGATTGACAGAATGTTCCGTTTATGGGTGGTAACGGGGGTGGAGATGAGAAAGCGCAGGCGTGGCAAGGCGTTTTTTGGGCGTACATGTATTATCTTGTGCGAACGTCCAATGTGGACGCTATTTTGTACATGTCACTGTGTGATCCAATTTCCATTAAGACTGCTCGCTCAGCTTGTGGTCTGGTATAGTCTACCGCAATGACGATGGTCTCCTCGTTCTTCTCTGGACTCATCGATGGTGTTGCGATTAATCAAGTGAGGCAACAAAAACAATTAACTTTTAATTGCTAAACAGCTTGTAAGGTGTTTAGCAAATAGACCTTTTTTAGTAGCTAAAAAACCGAACGCAGGTGAACTACTCAGCTGCTAATTTCTGGGGCATACAATCAATTAGCTAACAAATGTTTGTGTTTTTTGTGTGCTTTTGGCATATTTGTAAGTGTTAATTTTTTAGACATACAATATTGTACGCATGTTTGGTTTTTTTCAATTTTATTTTTGACCAAGAAAACACTCGTCCTATTGTTTTTGGATAATTGTTAATAAAAACTCATAAATTGTTTTTAATCCTTTTTTTGTCAAAAAAATATTAATGATTTCTATTTCCGTTGTATTGTTTGTAAGTTTGTTAGAGGGATTACCTTTTAACCAGTTTGTGAATAAATCAACAATAGAATTTGGCAAATTTGGTTCCAAAGTTTATGATTTTTTTTTTGGGGGGGGGGGGGGTTTAAAGTTTTTTTTTAAGTAAACATATTTTTTTTCAGGGAACAAAATGTAGAAATCATTTTGCCCACACACCAACAAAATAAGTGGCATTTGAACACAAATAAAACAAATAAAAACAATTCACAAGAAAGGAGAGGGAGGTTTTTGGCATGCAGGAAAATGGGGCAAACACAGAGATGGATTGTGGGGAAATCAGCCAGTGCTGTCATCGCCTTTTAGGCCGTTTGGCCGGGGGTTGGAGGGAGCCTGAACGGGTCCGGGAAGTCCTTCGGCTGGCCTGGCCAGAGGCAGATGTTGTGGCCTCTGGACTAGGCATAGGGCTAGGCACATTTGGAGGGATGGTTGTTGTTGTGCCAGAGGTGGAGGGCCCTGATGTTCCGGCAGGAAGGGAGGCCGGCTCCAACATGTGCTGGCGAACGAGCTGCTCCAGGGCATTTGGTATTCGCACGTTGGCCCCAGTATTTTCCGCCAGGGCCTTAGCAATGGTCACGTTGGCCGCAGCACTTTGCTCCAGGGCGTCCGCCACCCATAGCAAATTGGCGTCGATCCTCACCAGAATCTCGGTCTGCTAATCCATTTTAATATTGAGATCAGTGAGGAGTGCCGCTGCCTGCGAGGGGGAATGCCCTGGACTGTCTGCCACAGGGTCCCCAGCTGGATCTACTGCTTCCTCCCCTGCAGAGCCAGAAGAAATTCTGCGGCCAACGCTCACCTCTGGAGCAGACTCATCCGCCTGTGTCTCTGTGAGAAAAAAGAGAAAAGAGTAAAATTATAATCTAGATATTGTCAAAAACACATTTCTGAGTTGTTAACATTACAACATTTACCTGGGGCAACATGAGGAGCCGCAAAGTCTGGCATGTCGGTATCCATGTTCGAAACGCCAAACACCTCCTCATCCTGCACACACCCCTGGGCCAGCTCCTCCAAATCTGTGAGCTCAAGTGACACAGGGGTGGGACCCCCACCTGTCCCCCCTGCATGCCTAGCCCAATCAGCCAGTTTTTGTTTAAGCCGATATTTGAAGTCGCTCCGTCTGCTGGTTTAAAATTTGGCATTATTCCTGCAGTATTTTGACCTGTAAACACTTTTTACTAAAATGTAGATTTTACGTACCGGCGTTTGACCTCCCGGGTTGAACGTTCAAACTCACCTACACCATTGACAGCACTGGCTATGTCGTGCCACAGTTTCCATCTCTGGGTTGCACCCATATTCCTTGGTGCCTGTGCCAGGTTGTCATTGCACATTTGCACTAAAACCTCCATCTCCTTCCTTGTGAATTGTGGCTGCCTTTTTTGTTGGCACTAGTTTGCCTACTAGGGCCAGCATCCTCTTCCATGGCATCCTCCACACCTTTTTTTTAAAATGTTAAAAAATATTTTTAGTAAAATGTTTTAAAATGTAATGTTAAACATACGCAATTTCCCATAAAAAAAAAAAAACACTTACATGGTGCCTGTTTTTTAGACATGCATCAGCATTATTCGGCCACATCATTCCTTGTGCGCTCCTATTGTCCGTCCTTAATTTGAGCAGGAAAATAAAGCCTATTTATGGCTTGGTGTGACTCGAGTCGAGATGGCATTTTAGGATTGTTGGAGGTTTTGCGGTGTAGTGGATTGTTGGTGCTTTGTGGTTGTTTCGAAGGAGTAGTTGTTATTTGTGATATTTCTGCCTTTTTTCTTACTTGTTTTTTTTCCGTTAGCATTTTTGCGTTTTTTTTGGCTATTTTTATTTGAATTTTTGAGTAAATATGTCAAAAATCCACCTAAAAAATTAATAGTAAATAGTTTCCAATTTTATTTTTTTTTTACAATTATTTTGGCAGTGACCCAGTGATGTTTTATAACTTTGGGATATTTGTCTGTTTTTGGTAAGTGTTTTTGGTTTTATGAATTTACAATTCGATGTGTTGGTCTTAGCATATGTTTCGCTAAGTAATGTTTTTTTTCCTGTGAAAAATCATGTCTTACCACTAAATGTAGCATACTATTTAGCAAAATAATGTGTTTTTTTAACTGTAAAAGTAGCGTACTATTTAGCGAACTAATGTTTTTTTGGTTTTAACTGTAAAAGTAGTGTACTATTTAGCGAACTAATGTGTCCTTATTTAACTGTAAAAGTAGCGTACTATTTAGCGAACTAATGTTTTTTTGGTTTTAACTGTAAAAGTAGCTTACTATTTAACGAACTAATGTTTTTTTTGTTTTTAACTGTAAAAGTAGCGTACTATTTTGCGAACTAATGTTTTTTTAATTTTTCTGTGTAAAATCATGTCTTACCACTAAATGTAGCGTACTATTTTGAGAACTAATGTGTGCTCCCTTCTCTATTTTATCGAAAACTATATTTGTTTTCATTCATAGTTTATTAAATTAATCTTAAAAATATTTTCTACTTTTGAAATGTAGGTTGGTTTGCACATGACACGTCCCAGGCCTGTAAGCATCTTTGGTTTGCTTTGAAAAGATAAGTATATTTTTCTTAACACATTTGTCTAAAACAATAACTACTTGGCTTAACATTTCAGGTTGCTGTTGGTCGTATTATATTGGCCATGGTTCCAGAACCCGACCAACCTCAACTTCATCCCAGACGTAGGCCTTGTAGGCCTGCAAGGCCCCAGATATATAGAACACGTGTCACCCTTTTTGGAATGCCAGATGATGAGGTGTTAAGGCGATACCGTCTTCCGCCACAAATCATCATAGACACTCTCTCATTAATAGAGAGTGATCTTGAACGGCAAATTGTCATTCCTACAGCAATACCACCACTTACGCAATTAATGTCGGTGTTAGATTTTTGTGCATCAGGATCCTTTCAAACCACTGTGGGAATAGTCGCTGGAATATCCCAATCCTCCTTTTCAAGGATCCTGAGGGCAGTGATGGAGGCACTTTTTAAACACCTCCATCATTTTATTAAAATGCCATTGGATATGGGTCCCTTAATGTGGCAAAGGCTAATTTTTACGAAATTGCTGGCTTCCCACACCACATAGGGGTTATGGATGGCACTCACATACCACTTCAGCCTCCAGCAAGGCTGCAGGCTATATTTAGGAACCGAAAGCACTTTCACTCGATGAATGTAATGATGGTATGTGATGCCTCCCTCCAGATCCTGTCCCTGAATGCCAAATTCCCCGGTAGTGCACATGATTCCTTCGTCATACGGCAATCAGGGATTTGGCACAAATTAAACAACCTACAAGCTGGTGATGCGTGGCTTCTGGGTAAGTTGACACCTTCTGTTGAAACCAATGCAAAGCTTGTTACACAATGGTCCTGATGTTTTTTTTCACAGGAGACAGTGGTTACCCTTGCACGCCTTGGCTGCTCACTCCTTATTTGGTTCCCACACCAGGGCCACAAAGTCAGTATAATTCCGCACTTACAGCCACCAGGCAGGTGGTGGAATGCTGTATTGGCCTTTTAAAAGGCCGATTCAGATGCCTCCACCGCTCTGGTGGCGACCTCATGTATTTGCCGGCTATGGTTTCCAAAATTGTGGTCCTGTGTGGTATATTTCACAACATCGCCATAAGGAGTGGTGTCCCAATGCAGCCAGAGGATGCCTTGCCTGAGGACGGCCCCCCCGAGGTTGGTCGGAGGTCAGTATGTGGGGGGGCCATACGCGATGAAGTTGTGGCCAGATTTTTTAGGTAATTATTTCCACAAATTTTTTTAATTGCCACAATGTAGACATGTAATATTTTAAAGTACACTTTTAACTGGTTTTTTTTTTTTTTAATCCCTCAAATGACCCTAAAAATCCATGCCTACTACCTGATCAACACAAATGACTTTATGTGGACACATTGGATATAACTTCGGGAACAATGATTTCTTCTACTCATTTGTGGATTCATGTTGGCATGCTACTTCTTCAAACAGTTCCTGATTGTGTTTTTTTGGGGGTTTTGGTGTGTTTTTGACGTGTGTGTGTTTTCAATGTTTGAATTTATTGTGTCAATTCACTTGGTGTTTATTATTTGTGTGTATTAAAATTTTATTTTACGTTAACCAACCATTTCCATCGTAAATTACAACCAAGTGTAACCTGTTTCTAAAAATGCAAAGCTGCTTAATGCCTAATACTGTAATTTATTAATTTGAAAAGTTTAGTACCCTGCTTTGTTGCTAAAAACAAACACCAAAGGTATTATGGTGAATCAGTATGTTTGTAATTCTAGGCCTAAGCAGGTAGCTTTAATTTTAACATTACCCACACCAAAAATTATTCTAATTTTGAGGCTAATTCTCCAAACCTATTGGTATTGTTATGTGTTTAATGTGCAAGCTTACATACTTACTTGAGCTTTTGACATACAAATTTACATTACTTTAAAAATCATGGACAAATAGTAGACTTATGTAAGGTTCAACAATCTAAGATTTACACACAAGGAATGAGACTTAAATAAATCAAAATGAAACTTTATTTTTACAAAAACTGTTGGCAAAAAACAAAACATTAGTGGCGCAGGCTCGCCAAGAGATGGTCCAATGAGACCAGCATTGCTACGACATGGTCCCGTAGCTCCATTAATCCAGCAGCCAATGCCTCGTTCGACCTCTGGTCCTCTGTGGGTTAAAAAAATGTGTGGATTAGTAAAATGACACCTTCATTTATATTTTAAAAAACATCCAACAATTCAGACTATCGCTAAAAAAAAATATACCAAAACATGCCCAAAACAAAAGGAATGCAAAACAAACAGATTCAAAACAAATAAGGGCCCAAAAATAAAAAAAAAAGATCCAAAAAAAAAGGGGCAAAAATACAACATTTGTGGGTAGCGTTAACAAGAAAGACACAAGTGTGAGTGTTTGGACATGTGTCATATGTGTAAGGGGAAAACATCCTTGACATTGTTTCACAAAGATATATATCAAAAACATTGGAACTACTTTACTATTTTTAACTGCACAGGCAAAAGGACAACAGCAACCCAAATGTAAAAATCCCAAAAAAACACCATAGTTTAAAATGTAAACATACCGGTCAAAATGGTGCCTGGGCCTGGAGCACCGAAATCCCCCTCTTCTGAGGTTGGCCAGTGGCTCTGGAAAGGAGGAGGTGTATTTTGGGAGGAAGTGGAGGGTGAGGAAAAGAGAGGGGGGGTTTGAGGAGAGGGGGTAGTTGGAGGGATGGTAAGGTGAGGAGAGGGAGGGGACTGACGGGCGGCAAGGTCTGGGGTGGAGGGGGAATTTGGGGAAGAGTGGGCAGAAGATGTTTGGGTGGGAGTGGGGGATAGGGGTCGAGACACCCGTCTGCGCCGTCTCATTATCCGCTCGGCCCCTAAATGACGGAGAGAAACATATTTAATTACAATGCTTTTTTGTTTAGATATTTTTTTAAAAAATACCCTAAAAATAAAAAAAAACGCCTATACTGTAAACATGCACATGCAGGTAGGGCCAAAATTAACAAACAGGGCTATACTGTAAACATGCACATGCAAGTAGGGCCAAAATTAACAAACAGGGCTATACTGTAAACATGCACACGCAAGTAGGGCCAAATTAACAAACAGGGCTATACTGTCAACATGCACACGCAGGTAGGGCCAAAATTAACAAACAGGGCTATACTGTAAACATGCACACGCAGGTAGGGCCAAAATTAACAAACAGGGCTATATTGTAAACATGCACACGCTGGTAGGGCCAAAAAAAAAATATAAACAAACACATAAACACTTACTTTCCACAATTTGGAGACGCAAAAGTGCAAGCAGGCGTGGGATTCGGCATCTCAAATCCGACCACCTGCGCTCCAGTTGGCCAATATTTCGGCGATAGCCGATGGAACGCAGGCGGCGGCGCACCTCCGCGTACGCCATCCGCTTGCGGAGGTTTGTGATGGGGGGAGGATGATGGGTTATTCTCTGGTCCATCACCTCAGTGAGGACCAGTAGCTCACGCCTACAAAACGCGGAGGCTCTCATGATGGCAATGATTTTTTTTACACAAAACAGTTTTAATAAAGGCCCTAGAAAAAATTTGATTGGCTAATGTACTTTGTAAATTAACAGGAACCATTCTATTGGTTATTGTATGAGTCATGTGACCTACAGCCTCACAAATATAATGTGAGTTATGATAGGCTTGATGCAGTGACATGCATAAGCTAATTTAAATATAAAAATTAAAGTACTAAAATATGCCTATAAAAAACAACGCAAAACAATAGTATTATTCCAAAAAACATTTAATTTCGAAAAACAATCCCATTGGTGAAACCGTACGTATTCTGCGGTACAAATGACACACACTGACAAGAATAAAGTTTATTGACAATAAAAAAAAAAACAGGATTGCAAACATGTGTATAGCAATTAAGGTAATTAATATAGTGATTGCCATTAAATGATTAAAGTATGTTTGAAGAATGAAATAGCAGGCAATCGAAAACTGACATGGCCACTTCCGGAATTGACTTGTGCGAGCGTTCCCTGCAACCAAAGAGGAGACGGACGGTCGCTATTTTGAACGTTCGCTAGCTAGAGGAGGGGTTGGGAGACTTTGGGGCGGAAAATTAGCAACGAACGAACATACGAGAGAGCGCTTGAATTTAAATATTTCCGCTCGTACGGCGGACGAGCGAACGGCCACTTGCGTCCGGGTCTGAATGAGGCCCTCTGTCTCCCTATCTTTGTTGGGGCTATAATGTGCTGCCTCTTCGGTTCAGTTAATACAATAATGCTTTGATACTGAATGTGTTTTCTAATCTGTCATTTGTGAATGTTCTCTGCCACCTACTGGCTGGTTTTGGTATTGCGACTTGATTATCACCCATTGGGGTCTATGTACTAAGCAGTGTTAGGAGACAGAGGGCCTGATTCAGAGCCGGACGCTATTTGCGGACTCTCGTACTAAAAAAAGGGGCCGGATATTTAAACTGAGCGCTCGCTCTTTGCGGTGTGCTGACGCCTCTATGTCTGAGCGAGCATCCAAAAAATGCGCTCGCTATTTTGTAAAGACGCCCCTTTGCCGTTCGCATCACACATCATCTCCGGTATTTATTAGATTAATCGGGAATATCGAAAGGCATCTGAACTGTTCGCAGTGCTTGTGGTAGGATTTTCTGCCTGCTATCACTGCGAGCAGTTCAGGCTAAAAGACAACCAAGTGACGTGGTCGATGACGCTCCTTTACTAATTATACACTCCCATTAAACGCCCTTTTGACCGTTAGGCACGCCTGCGTTCGGATCTCCACTCCCCCGTTTTCAAGCACCTTCCCCTGTTACCACCCACAAATGGTACATTCTATCAATCAAATTAGCAGCCCTTCGCTGTTTTGATTTCCGACCACAATGACTGGTTTGCGCATGTGCATTACGACCCATACACATGCGCAATTGTGCGAACATCGCTCAGAGCGTACGAGCGGCCGCTTACCAGCGGCTCTGAATCGGGCTCAGAGTGAAAAGTGATGTCTGTGATAAGTGCCAGCCAATCAGCTTGCAACTGTCATCTCACAGGCTGTGTATGAAAAATGACAGTGAGGAGCTGATTGGCTGGTACCTTATCACAGACTTATCACTTTTCACTCTGTCTCCTAACACTGCTTAGTACATAGACCCCATTAACCGTAATTCCAATTCAGTGCTTTTTTGTTTGAAGGAGCTGCCACAAGAATAAATGCTAATTTTTAGCTAATTTGTTATTGGAGGGCTTGCTGCCATCCATGGTAAATACCATCACTGTGTTCTAGTTACTATTTTTTGGATAATTGTTACTTAGCATTAGAAAGTAGATATTTCTTTGGTGTTTAGCCTCTTTTTGTGAGATCTATCTTTTCCCCTCACTCCACTCCCCTCCTATTTTGCCAACAATGGAGCTCAAGTATTCCATATCCAACGCTCAAGTCTTTTCTACTCAATTGGCGATGGAGTTATCGAAGATCCCGATTCCCTACCTAGACGACAGCTTTAATCGCCTGTTGTCTCTTTTAGATCCTGACTCGGCCTCTTTGAATGCCCAAGACCCAAGCCCAATTACCAGGGCAGGATTAAGGCTTGTGGGGGCCCTGGGGCAACTAAGTTGTGGGGGCCCCCACCAAGCCACATGGAGCCTACCCCTTCCCAAGCCACACGTTAAACACGGACACACACATATAATACATATGTAGCAAACATGTTTTCTATAACATACATACTAACACACACATGTACAGTATATACAAACACATACACACTAACACATATGCCTACACAGTGTACACACACTAACACATACACAGTACACATGTAAAACCCTAGCGATAACTCGTTAGCCAACACTCACCAGTTTCTTCCGCGGCAGAGTCCTAGAGCCTTCGTTCCCAAATTACCAACTGATCTACGATCCGGATCCTCTTCACCGTTTTAGTATCGGGTTCAAACCAGCCTGAGGTTGTAAAAGAAGGGTGTATTCAGTAACGATCCTCCTATGCTTGGTGATACAATAACCGCTAGGGATGCACGCGACCTTCACCGTTTGGGTGAATGGTCATCATTGGCACGGGGCCTCAGCTACCCAGTTTTCACCTATACAGTGCTCACACACTCAGGTGTAATTTGGATCTCACACCGTTGTGCGAGATCCCCTAACCGGTGTTTAAGGGAAGAACAGACAGAGGAAGAGAAAGTATAGACTGTTCGGATCTCTCACCGTTGTGAGAGATCCCCTATCGAACGCCCCAATGAGAGACACAGACACTGAGAGATACTCACACTAGACCCCTTGTCACCTTGACGAGTCGTCCGCCGCCCCTGAGAAGTAAACAAAACAATCCCCCTTCTCTCCTAGACAAACACGCAAATAATGCTGTAACAACTGGGTTACCTCTTGGTATGCCTGGAAGCTTGAACTTCACTTCCAGAAACTTCCTCCGTAAACTCTCTGCTATAACAACGAGAAGATTCAGGGCAAACAACAAATAAACATCAACTTACACATTATATTAACTAGGCTTGGGAACCATACGCCTCCAGCGGAAACACTCTCGGTTCAGCTGTCCCTCCCTTTCTCTTCCCGGCCGGCCGGCCCTGTCTGTGCCCTTCTATGAACACACCGCTGCCTTGATCTACTAGGCTGAATCTTCAGGATTCCCCCCTCAGGGGTTCAGCACCAGAGCCGCACAGCCCCTTGCACTGACTCCCAAGAGGGCTCACCCAAAATCCTATGCCCAGTACTCAACCTTACCCAGCTGGGGCTAAATCGGGTGATCCGGGTCTATTACTCGGATTACTTTATTCCTCGAACCACCTACCAGCACTCTGTACTCAGTGATACCAACCTCCAGCGCCGGTCACTCTGCTGCACAGGTCCGCCGAGCTGTGAATGATCGCTTCGGTTTTCTGCCGGGTCGCCCAGATCACTTTTAAGCTGGGCCCTCTGGTAAATCTAGTGATGTTTTAGTGGACTGGGTTCAATGCCCAGACCACCTTATATGCAGGGCTGCCTCTGAGGGATGTTTTAGTGGACTGGGCCTAATGCCCAGACCACCTTATATGCAGGGCTGCCTCTGAGGGTCGTTTTAGTGAACTGGGCCTAATGCCCAGACCACCTTTTATGCAGGGCTGCCTCTAAGGGTCGTTTTAGTGAACTGGGCCTAATGCCCAGACCACCTTATATGCAGGGCTGCCTCTAAGGGTCGTTTTAGTGACCTGGGCCTAACGCCCAGGCCACCTTATATGCAGGGCTGCCTCTGACTTGCGCCCGAACAACCTGGGCCTAATGCCCAGGTTGCTGACTGTAGAACCTAAAAATATCCCTTCAGGGCCTAATGCCCCCTGCGATCCCCGGGGCCTTGTGCCCCTCCTACGTGGCCACAGGCCTAGTGCCTGCTTATACCCACGGGCCTTATGCCCGACAACAAATTATTGATTTGAATTTAAATATAAGTAAAGGTGGCCCACGGCCTCCTACCCTGTCCGTTGGGAGAGCCTGCAGTGGGGAACTTCGATAAGCTCTTTGACTTCCCTCCACTGCAGAGCTCTCCGGTCCTCAGCTTCAGCTCCGCTGACCGCCGCCCGTCGCCGTCTTCCTGCTCCAGCAACAGCGCCTCCGTCTTCAGGGGTTGAGCACGGCGTCTTCCGGCGTTTTCCGGCGCCTCTGGAACTCTTCTCCTCCGCAGACGATCTTCCTGGCTTGCTCTCCACCGACGGACTGACTCGCCCCGCTCAGCGGCGCCTAATATATGGAGCCGCGAGGGGGCGGAACCATGACGCGGCGAGCCACGATTGGCTCGCCGTGCCAGACTCTGATTGGCTGTCCGCCCGCGAGCCATTACTGGCTCGCCAGCGGCACCAAATTCAAAATCCGCGCTGGTGGTTGGACGAGCTTGAATCTTTTCAGATGCAAGCTCGTCCAGCCCCGTCTCCCGCCGCCGCACCGTGCTGCCCGAACCGCCGCCGCCTGTTTGTCCAGCGGTCGCTGGACTTCGGGCCGGACCAGCCCCTACCCTGGTGACCCCGCTCACATTTCCACCCCCTGTGTCCTTTGTAGTCCCTACAAAGGAGGTCTGAGACCAGACAAAGTCGGGGTCAGCATATCGAGGCCCAGGCACGCCACGATTGAATCGTTGGGAACGTCTAGGTAAAGGTGTCACACCCGCCACCTCTGGAACATCGTCGACTTCATTCACAGTAGGAATTCCTGCGGGTGTCCACCATTCTTCTTCAAGGTTACCCATTCCGGCCGGAGTGGACAACGCGATTTCCTCATTACGCGAGCCATTCTGAACGACGTCAGGTATAGGGTCCCTTTCTGCTGAAGTTGGGAAAAGGCAGGGACGTAACAGGTCTCGATGAAGAGTCCGCAATCGCCCCAGACCATCAGTGGATTCCACCTGATAGACCGGTCCTTCCGCTGACAAACGACATCTGATCACATAAGGTAAGACTTCCCAACGCTCAGACAATTTACCCCCCGGACGAGTCATGCGGACCAGGACCCGTTGCCCTATGGAAAACGGTTCAACCCCTCGCGCCCCAGCCGGGGTACGTCTATGATCGGCTATCATCTTTTCCGTCAAATCATGAGCAATTTTCAGACGCCGCCGATGTTCCTCCACCCAACCTGTAGGAAGCGATCCCTCCCTACCATCGGACTCGGTTAGTACTAAATCCTGAACTTCCCGGCCCGGCCGACCGAACAACAAAAAGAAAGGAGAAAACCCGGTAGTACTATGGCCCTCATTCAGAGCCATACGCTCTGAGCAGAGCGCACGCTCTGAATGAGGGCCGGGCTCCATTTTCATGGAGCGTCCTCCTGGACGCTCGTATAGCTGTGGGTCACCACCCACAGGCTATACGAGCGTGCTTTTTGAAGGCCGCGATGGTCAAGACCATCGCGACCATCGAAATTGCGAGCCGGAGCCTGCGGTTGAGGTTTTCAACCGCAAACTCCGGAGTGATTTTGGCTCTATCAGAGCCAAAATCACTCCCACTGACATCACTAGTGATGTCAGTGGGCCGGCTTCTGACGGGAGGCGTTCCCGTGGGAACGCCCCCATCAGGGAGGCACGCCCCCGGCACGCCCACCAAAGGGGGCGTGCTGTCAATCAACATTGACAGCACGCCCCCTTTGATCGGACACAACGAGCGAAGGACTTTCCTTCGCTCGTCGCGTCTGGCGCATGCGCACGACGGAGCTCCCTCCGTCGTGCGCATGCTCAGTGCAGACCATCGACCCACTTGCGAGCGGACAGCCGCTTGCGAGTGGGTCTGAATCAGGCCCAATGTACCCTATTATTGTAGGCCCAAACCAATTCTTGCACATGTTCAGGCCACCTCCGTTTTTTTGTTTCTTCCAGGGTTCGGAGCATCTGTAGCAAGGTCCGGTTGAACCTTTCACATGCCCCATAACCCTGAGGGTGGTATGGAGTTGTACGGGACTTTTGCAGCCCGTACAGTTGGCACAGACGTTCCATTAGCCGCCCTTGGAAACAGGCTCCCTGATCTGAATGTATCCTTTCGGGACACCCATATTGCCGTATAAAATTTTCCACAATCGCTTTTGTAGCCGACTCAGCCGTCTGGTCACGGGTTGGCACTACCACAGTAAACTTTGTGAAGTGGTCCGTCATTACCAAAGCGTACTGGTGACCACTAACAGACTCTCCAATCAGCACATAATCTATCATTAATAACTCTAATGGTCGATCTGTACAGATGGTCTGAATAGGCGCATGTTGTTCCGAAGGTTTGACCACTCCACAGCGCCTACACTCCCGACAGACCTGAACGACCATGTTCTGCATTTGAGGTGCAAAATACTGACGTCGCAACCATTGATAGGTCTTATCACTGCCCAAGTGCGCTCCTTCTTGGTGTGCATTCTCAATCAGTGGTCGGACCAACGCTTCTGGTACCACTATCTGCTCTACAAACCGAAGCTCCGAACTAAGGTAGGTGCGATGCCGAAGAGTACCTGCACAAACCTTGAGTCGGTCCCACTTACGCAGCAGCTTCTGACAGAAAGTAGTAAGCCTACTCCTTTCCCATTTGCTAGGCCAGTGACCATCTTCCTTCCACTGCATAATAGCTCTGAAACCGGGGTCTTCCTGCTGTTCGCGCGCCCAGTTTTGTTCGGTATTCCGGAGTATCGTGGCACTCTGCTTGACATTCCGATCACCCTTCGTCCCTGATTTCCTCACACGTGTCAGATCGGGGACTTCTACCTCTTCCCAGTCTTCATCCCCCTAGGTCCCAGGGACTTCTACAGGAAACCGAGATAAGGCATCAGCATTTCCGTTATTTTTTCCTGGCCGGTAGCGAATGGTATAGGAAAACTTTGCTAACCGGGCTACCCAGCGTTGCTCCAGGGCCCCAAGCTTGGCAGTCCCTAAATAGGCAAGGGGGTTATTATCGGTAAAGATATCTACATGGGTGGCTGTCAGATATTCAGCAAATTTTTCGGTCACAGCCCAGACTACGGCCAATAATTCCAACTTGAAGGAACTGTAGTTGTCTGGGTTTCTCTCTGTCTCTCTCAAACTACGACTCCCGTAGGCAATCACTCACTCCTGGCCATCCTGAACCTGAGCAAGTACGGCCCCTAGGCCTTGCAAGCTCCCATCAGTATATAAAACAAATGGTGTCTCAAAATTAGCATAGGCCAATATGGGGGCTTCTGTGAGAGCCTGCTTTAAGCATGCAAAAGCCGCTTCTTGGGATACGCCCCACGCCACCGCTTGAGTTTTCTGAGTTGTGGCCACCCCTCGCAATAGGGCGTGGAGTGGCTCAGCAATCTTAGCAAAATCCTTGATAAAACGGCGGTAATAACCAACCAACCCTAAGAATGCTCGTAACTCGGTCACTGTACGGGGTGTCTTCCATTCTTGCACAGCTGCAATTTTACTTGGTGTGGGATGCACCCCATCACGCGACACCACATGCCCTAAATACTCCAAACTAGTCTTTAGTAGGTGACATTTCTGAGGTTTGACCTTCAACCCATATCCCTCCAGGCGCTGCAGGACCACCTCCAAACGAGCTAAATGTTCATCCACAGTGGCGGAATACACAATAATGTCGTCTAGATAAATCAGGAGGGTTTCGAAATTCAAATCTCCCAGACACCGCTCCATCATCCTCTGAAACGTTGCCGGGGCGTTGGTGAGCCCGAATGGCATGCGGCAAAACTCGAAAAGTCCCATGGGCGTAATGAACGCAGTCTTTTCTTGATCTTGTGTGGCAACCGGTACTTGCCAGTATCCGCTGGCCAAGTCTAAGGTGGAAAAAAACTTGGCCTCGCCTAACGCCGCCAGGGACTCCTCAATCCGAGGTAGAGGGTAGGCATCCCGTACGGTGCAACTGTTCAGCCTCTGGTAGTCCACACAAAAACGGATGCTCCCATCCTTCTTCCTAACCAACACTATGGGGGCGGCCCATGGACTCTTACTCTCCTGAATCACTTCGTTATCCAGCATCTGTCGAAGCATTGTCTTGACCTCCTGATAAAGCTTTGGGGGAATAAGCCGGTATCTTTCGCGAATGGGTAAAGTGTCTCCAGTACGAATCTCATGTTGTAAATCGTCCGTGTAGCCAAAATCTTCCTCATGTCTCGAAAAAGCTTTCCGACGTCTCCACAGCATCTGGTCCAATTTCCGCACAGTATCGGAGTCACAGTCAGCTAGCGAGACATCCATCTGCTCCCTTATTATCCCTCCGTTCCACTCTATACTTGGTTCTTCCTCTTGCTCGACCTGTACCGACATGGTCCATGATTCCGTGGCTTCTGACTGAAGCAAAATACTTTGGCCTCTGCGAACACCATCACCATCAATAGCTACCACCCGGGCAATTATAGCTCCTGCTGGGACACGCTGACCTTGCTCCCCTAAGTTACATATTCGGACCAACACCTTCCCTTCCTTGACTACTGACAAAGTTCTAGCCAGAACTATTCCGGACTCTATTCCGAAGAAGCCTGTGGGTTCTATCATTACCTCGAACCCATCCAATCGCTGATGGGTACGCACCTCCAGGGGGAGTACTATCTCCTGACGAGGGGGTAGATCTATTCGTTGCCGATGGCTGGTTTTAATGAGGCCCAAAGATTCCTTTCCTTTTCCCTGGGCCCCACATCGCTGTCCCACCTGTTGAAAGGCTTGTTGAACCGGTCGTTGGACCCCCAAATGTCTCCAGTACCGAGGACCATTCTCTTGAAACAAAATTTGATCCAGGTCTTTCAATACGTTCATACCAAGGATCACCGGTCCATGACTCAAACCTGCGCTACTGACCACAAGGATACCTTTCTTCCCCAACTTTCGGCCACAAACTTCTATTTCCATCCAGACAACCCCTACCACCGGAATGGGGAGGTTGTTAGCTGCGGTGAGAGTGACCCAACTCTCCAAAACAGATTCCTTCAGGTGAGAATAATGTTTCAAGAAACAGTCCTCGGACATGGTGGTCACCTGAGATCCTGTATCCAACAAACATTGCTGATTTTTTCCCCCTAGGCATCCAACAACAATGGGACACTCCCCTACCAATTCAGCCAAGTTGACAATGGCTATCTCTCCACGTAACTCCCCCGCGGGTGGTCCCCTTACCGTGAGGGATTCTAGTTTAACTGAGGCTCAGAAATTGCCTCGGTACAATTCCGGGCAATGTGTCCAAGCCGATTGCAACGGTAGCATCGGGGGCCCCTAGTTCCTCCCTGTCTAACTCCAACACCTCTTCCTCTGGATCCGTCTGACTCTCTGAGTCGGTACTCTTCTTCAGCTCTGCGGCCTCGTTGCCGGTATACTTCCTCTCTTAGCCGGGAAACCTCTTCTTTCATTTCCTGGGTTGCCCTAGAAAATGCTGCTTTAAGGTCTTGAACACATGATTCCAAAGGGTTGGCCTCCCGGCCCATCACGGGAGCAGACGTCGGGTGTACCCACTGTGGAGTGACAGCATATGGACCAAAATTTGCATCTCGGTCCCGGGACACGGCGTCTATCTGTATCTGGTGAAAAGTCAGTTTGTCGTCTTGTGTGATTTTATCCAACAAAATCTGTCGCAGTGGGATATTCCTCAACCCCATTGCAAATTGGTCCCTTAACATCTGGCTGGTATTTGGAAGTGCACCCATCCCATCCGGATCGCGCCTTCTAATTTCGCCCATCAATTCTTGAAGTGCGTTAGCAAACTGAGGAATGGACTCATCCTCTCTCTGGAACCGGGCAAACAACCGTTGTCGTAGGGTACCAGCCGATGATGTATTCCCATAGAGATCCCCCAGAATCTTCAGCACCTTTTTCAGGGAATCACGATCCTCTTCCGGTCTCAAAAGGATAGTACGTCTGGCTTCCCCTTCGAGAGAGTTCAGAGCTAATTGGAGTTTTGACTCCGGAGACACCTTATATAGGAGGGCAATTCCTTCGAGCCGCGATTTCCAATCCTCCAACTGTAAATTGCGGCCATCGTACCGAGGCAAATGAGCGAGGGCAGGGCCTATGTTGACCCGTCCAGTTGCCCCCCTATTCTCTTCATTGTCTGACATCCTGCCGACTATGCCAAGTGTAAAACCCTAGCGATAACTCGTTAGCCAACACTCACCAGTTTCTTCTGCGGCAGAGTCCTAGAGCCTTCGTTCCCAAATTACCAACTGATCTACGATCCGGATCCTCTTCACCGTTTTAGTATCGGGTTCAAACCAGCCTGAGGTTGTAAAAGAAGGGTGTATTCAGTAACGATCCTCCTATGCTTGGTGATACAATAACCGCTAGGGATGCACGCGACCTTCATCGGTTGGGTGAATGATCATCATTGGCACGGGGCCTCAGCTACCCAGTTTTCACCTATACAGTGCTCACACACTCAGGTGTAATTTGGATCTCACACCGTTGTGCGAGATCCCCTAACCGGTGTTTAAGGGAAGAACAGACAGAGGAAGAGAAAGTATAGACTGTTCGGATCTCTCACCGTTGTGAGAGATCCCCTATCGAACGCCCCAATGAAAGACACAGACACTGAGAGATACTCACATTAGACCCCTTGTCACCTTGACGAGTCGTCCGCCGCCCCTGAGAAGTAAACAAAACAATCCCCCTTCTCTCCTAGACAAACACGCAAATAATGCTGTAACAACTGGGTTACCTCTTGGTATGCCTGGAAGCTTGAACTTCACTTCCAGAAACTTCCTCCGTAAACTCTCTGCTATAACAACGAGAAGATTCAGGGCAAACAACAAATAAACATCAACTTACACATTATATTAACTAGGCTTGGGAACCATACGCCTCCAGCGGAAACACTCTCGGTTCAGCTGTCCCTCCCTTTCTCTTCCCGGCCGGCCGGCCCTGTCTGTGCCCTTCTATGAACACACCGCTGCCTTGATCTACTAGGCTGAATCTTCAGGATTCCCCCCTCAGGGGTTCAGCACCAGAGCCGCACAGCCCCTTGCACTGACTCCCAAGAGGGCTCACCCAAAATCCTATGCCCAGTACTCAACCTTACCCAGCTGGGGCTAAATCGGGTGATCCGGGTCTATTACTCGGATTACTTTATTCCTCGAACCACCTACCAGCACTCTGTACTCAGTGATACCAACCTCCAGCGCCGGTCACTCTGCTGCACAGGTCCGCCGACCTGTGAATGATCGCTTCGGTTTTCTGCCGGGTCGCCCAGATCACTTTTAAGCTGGGCCCTCTGGTAAATCTAGTGATGTTTTAGTGGACTGGGTTCAATGCCCAGACCACCTTATATGCAGGGCTGCCTCTGAGGGATGTTTTAGTGGACTGGGCCTAATGCCCAGACCACCTTATATGCAGGGCTGCCTCTGAGGGTCGTTTTAGTGACCTGGGCCTAATGCCCAGACCACCTTTTATGCAGGGCTGCCTCTAAGGGTAGTTTTAGTGAACTGGGCCTAATGCCCAGACCACCTTTTATGCAGGGCTGCCTCTAAGGGTCGTTTTAGTGAACTGGGCCTAATGCCCAGACCACCTTATATGCAGGGCTGCCTCTAAGGGTCATTTTAGTGACCTGGGCCTAACGCCCAGGCCACCTTATATGCAGGGCTGCCTCTGACTTGCGCCCGAACAACCTGGGCCTAATGCCCAGGTTGCTGACTGTAGAACCTAAAAATATCCCTTCAGGGCCTAATGCCCCCTGCGATCCCCGGGGCCTTGTGCCCCTCCTACGTGGCCACAGGCCTAGTGTCTGCTTATACCCACGGGCCTTATGCCCGACAACAAATTATTGATTTGACTTTAAATATAAGTAAAGGTGGCCCACGGCCTCCTACCCTGTCCGTTGGGAGAGCCTGCAGTGGGGAACTTCGATAAGCTCTTTGACTTCCCTCCACTGCAGAGCTCTCCGGTCCTCAGCTTCAGCTCCGCTGACCGTCGCCGTCTTCCTGCTCCAGGAACAGCGCCTCCGTCTTCAGGGGTTGAGCACGGCATCTTCCGGCGTTTTACGGCGCCTCTGGAACTCTTCTCCTCCGCAGACGATCTTCCTGGCTTGCTCTCCGCCGACGGACTGACTCGCCCCGCTCAGCGGCGCCTAATATATGGAGCCGCGAGGGGGCGGAGCCATGACGCGGCAAGCCACGATTGGCTCGCCGTGCCAGACTCTGATTGGCTGTCCGCCCGTGAGCCATTACTGGCTCGCCAGCGGCGCCAAATTCCATATCCGCGCTGGTGGTTGGACGAGCTTGAATCTTTTCAGATGCAAGCTCGTCCAGCCCCGTCTCCCGCCGCCGCACCGTGCTGCCCGAACCGCCGCCGCCTGTTTGTCCAGCGGTCGCTGGACTTTGGGCCGGACCAGCCCCTACCCTGGTGACCCCGCTCACACACACACACACACTAACACATACTGTATATACAATAACACATACACATATACACACTAACATATACAGTACTTTATACAGTATACAATAACACATATATACACTTAAACACATACATATACACATATAGACTATAGTAAACTTACATTCTATGCAGGCTGCTGCTCACTTCATTAGGCCCCACCCCCTCGCGCTGTACTGCCACGAATCTCGGGTCATATGGGGCGGGGCTTGCCATGTTGGCTCCGCCCCCATTTCGGGAAAAGCAGAAGGGGGGATTGGTCGTCAGGGGGGTGGTTTCTAGCTGACCTGCAGCAGCAGGGTGCAGGGAGCTGGCTGGCTGTGCACTCTCCCTCCTCAGCGTGACACTGACACACCCCCCGGATCATGCACTGAGATGAGCAGGCTGCCCGCGCATTACACAGGCTCCGATCACAGCACAGGCTCAGCGCATGATCCGGACTGCGCTAGGGGGGGGCGATTGCTCCAATCGCCCCCCCCCCTGGATCCGCCACTGGTGTGGGGGCCCTCTGTGTGTGGGGGCCCAGGGACGACCGCCACTGTCGCCCCCCTTAATCCGGCCCTGCCAATTACACCAACTCAGTTGCAGAGCGACTCTGAGATTAATGTACCAGCCCAAATTAGTCTTAACTTTGAGTCTGTTACCTCCTTACCCGCACATCTCAATGAAGATGCCATCGCTACTTCTATCCCTACACCTTCCCAATATTTTGCACTTTTTACTTTTGAGAGGAGCCCTGCTTCCCATTCTTTTGCATTTTCAGACTTAGGGGTCTATGTACTAAGCAGTGATAAGTGACAGAGTGAAAAGTGATATGGAAGTGATAAGGTGCCAGCCAATCAGCTCCCAACTGTCATTTTTCAAACACAGCCTGTGAGATGGCAGTTGGGAGCTGATTGGCTGGCACCTTATCACTTTATCACTTTTCACTCTGTCACTTATCATACATATTAGTACATAGACCCCTTTGGTCGTGCGCTGATGTTTCATTTACCCGACAAGCTGTTGCGTTTGCTTATTGGGAAGAAAATTGTTTAAAAGCCACAATTATTTACTTGGAATTAGGGATGTGCAGGCTCGGTTCTACTCGGTTCCGTTCGTTTTTTTTTCCCGAATCTTATTGGGTTTCAGCTGTCACGAGTTTTGGATAGCCAATAAGATTCGGTAAAAAAAACGAACGGAACCGAGTAGAACCGAGCCTGCACATCCCTACTTGGAATCTAAGATTACCCCCTGCTGTCTATATACCACCTCTGTTTCAAGGCCCCCTAGGTGATGTTACATAAATGACGTTATTTACTCATTGCCTTTTCGTCCTCTTAATATTAGACCGCTCATCTATACTAGCTAGTCTGACTATGACAACGGATAAGCAATATTCTTACTGGTATTAGTTTGTTTCATGTTTGTCCGCTTCCCCTTGTTTCCTGTGTTTTTCACAACTCGGTATTGTTTGTCCTTGTGGACTATCAGTGCTATTCTCATATTACTTATTCTGTATGTACAGCTATTTTTGATGGGTAAAGCTTAGCAATAATGGACTCTGCCCCTATTACTTTTCTCTTATTTTATTATGTTTATCAGTGATCGTTATACCCATGTACTTCCCCTTTCTGGTATTATAGTAAAATCCAGCTCATATTCCAGACGTGGGCTGCACTAAAGTGATGGCTCACGTCTCCCCCGTTAATGGTTCGGAAAAGTGGAAAACTGAGGCGCTTGAAGTATTGCATCACAATATGTCTCTGTGCTAACCATTTGTTACATTTTTGTTTTCCCTCGTGATACTTACGTGGGTTTCTATTACTGTAAGTTGCACGTTATGTGTCTTCTCACGTGTCAAACTGCTGGAGACATTGCACTAAATAACTGCTGTACACCTTTCTACATGTCGTATGCATTGTTTTTGTCAAACTCGATGATTATTGTGATGTATGCTTCAATAAAAAAAAGTAAATAAAAAATGTAGAAGCCGCTTTTACCAGTGGAGGAACAAACCGGGAAGACTTTTAGCTAGTGCGCTAAGGGCTCAGCGAGTATCTGGAATCATACATACACTCAAAGATAGTCAGGGGATACCCCATGTTGAGACCTCCAAACTGGTTTCCTGTTTCCAACACTATAATTGTACCCTATCTAATCTACCAGACCTTAATCCTACTTCATCAAGCCCACTTACCTCACAAATACTTCTAGATTATCTCTCTTCTATTTCCTTCCCTACTATCTCCCGTTCATATAAACTCGCCTTGGAACACACATTTTCCATGCAAGTAATAGATCTAGCTATATCCTCTTCGCCCACGGGCAAAAGCCCTGGACCTGATGGCCTAACAATAGCCTACTACAAGATTTTTCAAGACAAATTGACCCCTATGATGTTAAACGCCTTTAACAATGTATCCGCGGAATCCCGATTCGCTAAACATTTTGTGGAAGCACAAATTTCAGTAATTCCCAAAGCAGGTAAGGACCCCTCCCTGTGCCCAAGATACAGACCCATCTCATGATTAAACGTGGACCTTAAATTATATGCCAAATTAATAGCCAATAGGCTAAAACTGCTTCTCCCTCAATTGATCCACGATGATCAAGTTGGATTTGTCAAGGGTCGTGAAGCACGTGATTACACCATGAAAGTCCTCAACCTGGTACATTTTGCTACTTCTCAGGTGAAGTCCCCAATTATCCTCCTCTTGACCGACATAGAAAAAGCGTTCGATAGAATCAACTGGTCCTTTATGAGGTCTTTGCTTGTTCATAGGGGACTGGGTCCTCTTGCTCTTCATAGGATTTTGACCCTATACTCATGTCCTTTGGCGAGGGTCAATGACGAACTATCTGGATCCTTTTCCATAAACAATGTCATGCGACAGGGGTGCCCTTTGTCGCCATTGATTTTCATCCTTTGCATGGAAGCATTAGCAAGATCTATTCGAGCTAATCCTCATATTTCTGGGATCCTGGCAGGTGACAAAGAACATAAACTTGCCCTTTTCGCAGACGACCTACTAGCTATTGTTTCCCACCCAGTGACACCTCTGCCTCATTTAATGCACGAGTTTCAATATTTTGGACAACTGTCCAATTTCAAGATTAATTATTCAAAATCTTGGGCCTTGAACTTATCCGCTCAAACTTGCGTAATTTCAGGACTACAGTCTGCGTTCCCTTTCTCTTGGCACCCCTCCCATATCACTTGCTTAGGGGTTAAAATCACTAAAAACATGTCACAACTTTTTCACACCAGTTTTTCTCCCCTCCTCTCATCTATTCGGACAGATTATTCCCATTGGCATTTAAAACATCTTTCGTGGTTGGGGAGAATTAACGTAGTGAAAATGAATACGCTTCCCAAACTGCTTTACCTCTTTCAGTCCCTGCCCATTCAGATTCCAGACTCTTGGTTCCGTTCGCTGAATTCCTTAATCCAGCAATTTATCTGGTCCAGGAAACAGCCTCGGATTGGACGTGATATTGTAGTGCGGCCTAAACATTGGGGTGGTCTCCAACTTCCTGATATCAAATCATACGATCATGCTATACATCTTAATAGAGTCCTTGAGTGGACTAGGGGGGTCATTCAGACCCGCTCGCGAGCAAAGGACGCTTGCAAGCGGGTCGATGTTGCCCCACTGCGCATGCGCACGACGGAGGGAGCTCCATCGTGCGCATGCGCGAGACCCGGATAGCGACGGGCTCTCCGTCCCTCCGGGTCTCGCACCAAAGGGGACATGCTGTCGATGTTGATTGACAGCACGCCCCCTTTGGTGGGCGTGCCGGGAGCGTGGCTGCCAGACGGAGGTGTTCCCATGGGAACGCCTACCGTCTGAGTCCGGCCCCACTGACATCAATAGCGACCATCTTTTTGGCCGCTCGCATAAGCTGTGGGTGGTCACCCGCAGCTATGCGAGCGGCCAGGAGGCCGCTCCATTTTCAGGTAGGAGGGCACTGATTCAGAGCGAGCGCTCTAGTCAGAGCGTTTGGCTCTGAATTAGGCTATAGATACAAAGAGGTGAAGCAATGGGTTGCACTGGAAGGTCGCTTCATACAACTCCATACAACTGAACTCCAGGGAAAATGGGCAATCCCACATTCTGGCTTCTGGAGATAATTACAGGTTCGTCACTTTCTGACCGCTACAGATAGATTAACAGCTTCTAAAAGAGACCTAACTCCATTGGAGAAACTGTGTGTATCACCAACTACCCCTTCCAACACAATCTCTGCCACATACCAGCTGCTCTTATCCAATCCTTCCTCTCCTATTCCTCCATGGGCTAAAAAATGGGAACTAGATTTGGGTATTTCTCTCACAGAACAAGAATGGCAAACTATATTCCTTAAAACTCACTGTAGCTCAGTTTGCACAAAGGTAAAGGAAACTCAATAGAAGATTTTAATGAGATGGTACAGACACCCTACTCTACTACATGAAATGTTTCCAACGAAATCCGGCTCTTGCTGGATATGTCTTAAGACACCTGGGTCCCTGCGACATATTTGGTGGGATTGCCCCCAGTTATCTAAATTTTGGTCAGAAGTTATCTCCACGTCGCGACAAATACTAGATTCCCCTGTCCCTACTGAGTCGGCATTCTGGTTACTTATACCCCTTTCAGATATACAACCTGGGAATTTCTCCTGTGCAAATTCCCGGGTATTTGGTCGCGACCCCCCTTTCACACTACAGTGTCTACCCAGGAAATTCCCAGGTAGACCCCTTTCAGACAAGAGCAGGGTTTTTCTGCTTACCTGCCTCTTCTCTGCCATCTGCTCCTCCTAGCCTATCCCCTCTCTGGGTGATGATGATGATGATGATGTCATCATTCAGCAGCCGGAAGCCGACCAATCATAAGGCAGATTTTTTTTTTTTATTATCATTTTTTTAAAATTAATTTTAATTCCCTGATGGTCCAGCGGGAGTGCGGGCGGCCCACTGTGGCACAGCCGGCCAGCGCTGGGGGGTGGTGAGCAGCAGCGCTGAGCATCCTATAGGACGCTCTGCGCTGTCAGCTCAAAGCAGCAGTGCTGAGCATCCTATAGGACGCTCTGCGCTGTCAACTACATGTAAAAGCTGCTTGGTGCTGCCTGGGAGTAGTAAATTCCCGGGTAGCACCATTCAGACAGAAGCAGGGTAATTTCCCGGGACTTAAGTCCCGGGAAAAACCATGGTCGATTAACGGGGTATTAACCATTCTGATACCCCATTGGGAAGCTACAAAAAATCTTTACTGCGCCATCTCAGTAATGCAGCAAGGGCAGTCATTCCAATCTTTTGGAATTCCTGTAATCCCCCCAGACGTAAAGATTGGTTCCAGAGAATTGATTACTATCTCTCCATGGAAGACCTCTTAATATCCTCTACCAACAGGCCTTCTACTTTTACCAACACTTGGTTTCCATGGTTAGAGTATAAAACCTCTGCGGAATTTTAAAACCGATACGTCTTCAACCTACCCAACCACGTAAAATGGTCTAGATCACTTTCATTTAGCCATAGTTAATCTTTTAATACAAGACGACCCTCTCCCTTCTCTCCTCCCCCCCCGACAACCCTTCTGTTCTTTATCTTCCATCTTCCTTTACTTTGTTCCCCCTGTATTATTTTTTATAATTTGTGTTTTTTTATTTACATTTGTAAAACTGTATTCCAATATATATATATATTGATATGTTGGTGTTTTTTTATGCCTTGTATATCTGTACTTTTTCCTTTTGGAATCTTTAATAAAAAACAGATTGTGGGGGGCCTGTGCTGGCAGCCATCTGGAGGAGACGTGCATTTCTCCTGCTCCTGACCTAGCAGATTAACCAGCACATTTACCGACCACCACCTAGTCTAACTTTCAGCGGTGAGACCCCATATTGTGCCCTGCACCAGTGGGCACCCCTGAGGTGGGACTGCGGAGTTGGGGAGGATCAGACTGTGGCCTACTCTCCACCCCTGAAGCCAGGACCTAAATTTGCGGCCCCCGTCCGCTGGCCTGACGGATCGCGGACCCGCTTTAAGACGCGGCTGTCTTCCCTCAACCCCCGCTGGAGTCTCCCCCACTGACGCCACTGTGACCACACATTCCCTAGGGGCCTTACCTGGTTCCTGTGGACCCGTTGGCCGGCTCTCGGCGGACGACTGGGGCAGACCTGCGGGAACGCCCGCCACCTTGTATGGCCGGGAAGCGAGAGGATCGGAAAGTGGACCCCTTACAGTGCTTCATTAGACCTGGCTTGGCTGCCGGCTGTGAAAAACTGCTGCCTGGAGTCTGTGGGCCTCTTGTACTACTGAGGTGCGGTGAGTGTGCCAGGCCCATTGCGGAGGGCTGCAGACGCCATCAGGTCTTGCTGCTGTCTACATTCTCAGTGATCCCTGTATCATCTCCCTCTGCCTGCAGAGTGCTGAGCTTGGGCCACACAAAGTTCATCTCAAGTGGACTAAAGATTTCATCATAGTGACCCCACTCATTCTACATAGAGCTCTCAAACCTTCTATGCTTCACCATAGGAATATTAAGAGGTTGTGATAATTATAACATATACGTTCCCCAAAACGTCCTACCTGGATTTAACACCTATATCTATCTATATTACTTAACAAAAGTCTCCCTAAAGTGTCTTACACTGATATAATTATCATCAACAATATCAGCTCTTTTGGCTCCCTCTTGTGGCTGACTTCTGGAAACTCACTACAAGGACTTCTCATTATCCTCTAGAGACTGTCATATTTCATTCTAAGTACTCCCCTTACCTACCGAACCCAACACGAATTTCGTGCTTCTCCGATGACATGAAACCAAGGGCCTGATTCAGAGCCGGACGCAATTAGCGATCGCTCGTCCAGAAAATAGGGGTGGCTATTCAAATCAACCGTTCGCTCTTTGCGGTCTCTTCACGTCTCTAGGTCTGAAAGATGCGAACAAAACTTGCGGTCGTTTTTTGAAAAAATACGCCCCCTGGCCGCTCGCATCATACGTCATGTCCGCCTGCTGCCTCTTCTTCTTCAGACAGAATGTCTCCAGGAGCTAATCTTAGTTCCAGCCATTCAGCACCTTCCTTTCGGGATGAGATTAGTGAAATTCTTTCTCACGTCAGATCACTACCTACGAAACAGGACTTTCAATCTTTGGAGGCCAGACTTCAGTCTACTATTCGTCAGGAAGTAGCTACTATTCAATCGGATATGGCTGAGTTGGCAACTAGGATTGACGGCCTGGAAGATTACAAAGAGGTATTCGCGGGCGTTTTCCACCAATTCACAGAAGTTCTCTCTCACCATTAATCTGAGATCCGCTCTCTTAAGTCACGTATGGACGACCTTGATAATCGTGGTAGATGCAATAACATCAGGATATGTGGTCTACCTGAAGATGTAACGCAACCTAACCTCACAGATGCCCTCACAAAAATATTTGGGGAGATCCTTGGTCTAGACCCCAATAGTGAAATTTTGTTTCATAGGGCGCATCGGACCCTCCGCCCAAGAGGTCTACCCACTGACAAACCCCGAGATGTAATATGTCGCCTTCATTACCATACCCAAAAAGAAGCTATCTTACAGAAGGTCCGACAACTTGAAGAGGTTGATTTTAACGGGGACAAAATCCAACTCTTTCCCGACCTATCTTAGTACACTTTGCAGCAAAGGAAGGCTTTGAAACCACTCGCACAACAACTTCGCAAACATTCCCTGAGATATCGTTGGGGTTTTCCATTTAATTTACAAGTGACTCATAATGGGAAAAATGTTGTTCTCCATTCTTCCAACGATCTCCCTTCCTTCTTCTCGGCTTTGGGTATAAGTCCAGTGGCACTTCCAGATTGGGAGAACCTTCACAGTCCTCTAGCAATTCCTTCCCTACATTCTGATGGAGAAAATTGGCATCGTATTTCAAGCTCCAAACAAGACGTTTGTCTCCCCAAACACCTGTAGAAGAGACTTGACCATTTCACTTTTTATATATACATAATTGGTGAGATCGTTTCAGTTTCAGTTTCTTCCTATTTACAAAAGACTTCGGTCTTAGTCATATACTTAAATGTTATGCCAATGTTCATTTTGTTGCATTTTTAGTATGTTTTACCTAATTTTTGTAGTAATATTTGTGATGTTACTCTTTATTATGTCTAAAAGTTTCACAAGGCAAAGTTTACTGTGGTATTTGCCTTGTGGAAGATGATTTAACTTTATATTCGTATGTTTGGGTGGTTGTTATTACCGTCCCTCCGAACCCCCTCAATGCTGCATTTTTTTCTTCACATCCTGGACATGGAGTATTTTTTTATCTCCTGGTTGTCCAGATGCAGCATTTCAAGGTTTCAATCCTTATCTATACACAATGTTTCATATATATATGTTTATTACATGCGATTAGGTTTTTTCTTTTATTTTTTCTCTTTCGTCCCTCTTCCCTTCCCACTCCCCTCCTATTTTTCAAGGGTGACATATATGGTTGGGTAACTAACATTATATCAAGAGGTGCAGATTGTTACGCTATTTTTACATTATTAATTTATGTCCAGTCGTAAACCTGTGTTACGGATTATCACCATTAATGCCAAAGGACTGAATGTTCCTGAAAAAAGATCCCAAATGCTAAGGTCCTTTCGTGCTGATAAAGTAGATATAGCACTTATTCAAGAAACACATTTCAGGAAAGGGCACGCACCTCCTTTTTAAAACATTTCTATTATCCTCAAACATTTTCTAGTGATAATTCAGCCAGTAAGACTTTAGGTGTTGCCATTGTGTTTGCTCAACATTTACCGATATCTGATGTTTCCATACATAACCTTGTCGAAGCTACAGGTATTTTGGTTAAATGTACTCTATATCATCAGCGCTTCTCCTTTTTCAATGTTTACACACCTAATTCTGGCCAACCCTCTTTTATTGCTGCGATTTTAGATAAAGCTGAGACTTTACTGGAAGGAATTACGGCTGTAGGAGGTGATTTAAATTGGCCTCTTGACCCTCTCCGTGACACTTCCAATAAAACAACTCATAGGCCAGGGAAGGAGTTTAGGTGGATGAGACGCACCCTCCACGACCATCAGCTAGTTGACTCCTGGCGGATCGCTCATCCAGCTGTATCTGACTTTACCTTTTTTTCTCGCCCTCATCACACCTACTCGAGAATCGATTATCTTTTCTTAAGTCACCTACACCTACATCTCATATCAAACACTTCTATAGGATCTATCACGTGGTCTGACCATGCTCCGGTTTTTCTTACCCTTTCCCTTCCACAACACTTGCTCAAGCCTTGGTCATGGCGTTTTAATGATCTTCTATTACAAGATGCCAATTGCAAATCCCAAATTGAGTCTTCCATAGACTCGTATATTGAACAAAATGACCAGGATGACATTTCCAAGGTCACGGTGTGGGAGGCACATAAATGTGTACTCCGGGGCACTTGCATCCAACTAGGCTCCTATTTTAAAAAAACAGAAAACGAAGCAAAGAGACGCCCTTTTGGCTGAGGTCAAATCCTTGGAAACTTCCCACAAAGCTTCCTTATCCCCACATTACTATTCTAGATTGGAGGAAGCCAGAGCTGCCCTCCATAATCTCTCCATGGATAATATTAAACTGTCCTACCGTAAATGTCGTAGTCGCTTCTACCAATGGGGAAATAGACCAGGTAAGATGTTGGCTAGGGCGCTGCGTGAACAGCATGCTATCACATTTATTCAAGCTATAAAGGATGAGCATGGCCAGACCCATAATGAAACTATACAAATCGCTGAATCCTTCCGGTCTTACTACGCTAAACTCTACAATCTTAAGAATTTGAGTCACATAATTACCCATCGAGAGGCAATTTCATCTTATTTAAGATCGCTTGACTATCCCCAGCTCTTACCGGAGGAGGTTGATTCTCTTGAAGCACCTTTCTCCGTTGAGGAGGTAGATCGGGCAATCTCCTCCTCTCCAGCTGGTAAAAGTCCTGGACCGGATGGATTTTCTACAGCTTACTATAAGGCTTTCAAAGATAAATTGGCACCCCTTATGACTCGCGCCTTTAACTCAATCTCAGATAGCACTGGTTTCTCCAAACAATCACTGGAGGCACACATTACTGTCTTACCTAAGGAGGGTAAAGACCCCACATTGTGCCCTAGTTATAGGCCTATTTCACTCCTAAACATTGATATGAAGATTTTTGCTAAGCTCCTGGCCAGCCGGTTGAAGACATTTCTACCTAAATTGATCCATGATGATCAGGTGGGTTTTGTCTTGGGTCGTGAGGCCAGAGATAATACAACAAAAGTATTAATTTAATACACCAAGCCTCTCTCTCATCTACTCAGACTATTATTTTATCAACTGACGCAGAAAAGGCTTTCGACAGGGTCCACTGGGAATTCATGTCAGGTCTTCTACGTCATTTGGGATTAGGGCCTACTTGTCTGCAGAGAATTTTGGCATTACATACTGTTCCCACAGCAAGAATTAGGATAAATGGATCCCTCTCTGATTCATTTTCTATATCAAATGGTACGAGGCAGGGGTGCCCTCTCTCTCCTCTTTTATTTTTCCTATGTATGGAGGCCCTAGCTAGGGCGATACGTAGTAATGTGAACATTTCTGGTATCCATATAGGTAGTAAGGAATATAAGCTAGCACTCTTTGCAGATGACCTTCTTACAGTGCTCTCTAACCCAGCTACCTCTCTTCCGAACCTTGGGCCTGATTCAGAGCCGGACGCTATTTGCGCTCGCTCGTTCAGAAAAAGGGGCTGGCTATTTAAATGAACCGTTTGCTCTTTGCGGCCTGTTCACGCCTCTATGTCTGAACGAGCGAACAAAACATGCGAACGTAATTTTGAAAAAAACGTCCCCTGGCCGCTCGCATCCTACTATTTATTAGATTAATCGAGTACATCGTCCGCTATTTATTAGATTAATCGAGTACATCCAAAGGCGTCTGAACTGCTCGCTATTCTTGTGGTTGGTTTTTCCTACCACAATCATGCGAGCAGTTCTGACTATAAAACAACCAAGTGACGTGGTCAATGACGCTGCTTTGTTAATTATGCACACCCTTAAAACGCCCGTTTTGACCTTTAAGCACGCCTGCGTTCGGATCTCCACTCCCCGTTTTCAAGCACCTTCCCCTGTTACCACCCACAAACGCCTCATTCTGTCACTCAAAATAGCAGGCATTCGCTATTTAGCGAGCACACGATTTTCGGCCGCACTGACTGGTTCGCGCATGCGTATTAAAATCCGTACGCATGCGCAGTTGTGTGAACATCTGTAGGAACGAACGAACGGCCGCTTACGAGCGGCTCTGAATCAGGCCCCTAGTTTCAGAATTCCCAAAATTTGGCATGTTATCAAACTTTAAAATTAATTATTCCAAATCTGTGGCTATGAGTCTGACTGCCCCTCCTTCCTTGGTAAATTCTTTGAAACAATCCTTCTCCTTTATTTGGCATCCTACTAGACTTAAATATCTCTGAGTCTTTCTGACTAAAGACCTATCCCAACTATTCTCGAATCATTTTTTACCATTATTGCAAACTATCCGCACTGATTTGGCTAAATGGCGTACTACTCGTTTATCCTGGATCGGCAGGATCAATGTGATCAAAATTAATTCCTTACCCAAAATTTTATATTTAATGCAAACCCTCCCAATCCACATACCTCCAACATGGTTTGCGGAAATGGAACGCCTTATTCGTAGGTTTGTCTGGAACACTTCTACACCACGCTTTAAACATGCTATTCTTTACCGCCGTAAACAAGACGGAGGTCTACAGCTCCCCCACATCACTAGCTATCATCATGCCATAATGCTTAATCGTGTTCTTGAATGGACTCGAGCGAGGGGTTTCAAACAGTGGATCATGTTGGAGGAAAGCAGTCTGGCTCAGCCCATAGATATTGCTCCATGGCTTCCCAAACTACCAATTGTTAGACATCCCACTATAACACCTATACTACGCGCTTGGCAGAAATTGCGACGTCTCCCCTATATTTCATCTAATGTTTCCCCTCTCACTTCCTTTCTTGGGAATTTGGACTTTCCACCTGGACTCTCCACACTGTCCTTTAAAAACTGGATGAGCGATGGTCACTTTCGACTGGGTCAGATGGTTTGTTTGTCAGGGGTGCGTCCGTTTACAGTACTTCAGGAATTATGGCATCTGTCCCAATCCGAATTTTGTAAATACCTCCAAATACGGCATTTCATCACCACTTCTTGCAAGCTTCCTGATCTCACCAGGACACTTACCTTATTTGAATCCTTATGTTCTTCCTCTCAAACCCCATCCCATACTATATCCAAACTGTACTCAATAATCATTGGAAATTTGTATAAAGCACCCCCTCAGTTTACTGTAGTGTGGGAAAGGGAACTCCATGATTCAGGTCAGGATATTGATTGGGAGATTGTTTTTAATAACACCTTTGCCAGTTCTTCGTGTATAGCTACTCTCGAAACCCTCTACAAACACGTTGGTATAGATATCCAGTACTTTTAAATAAAATGTATCCGCAGGTCCCCAAAGTTTGCTGGAGAAGTAACTCTGCACCAGGTTCCCTTCTCCACATATGGTGGGACTGCCCTTCCCTGACTACTTTTTGGTTGAACGTGTTTGAGTGTTCCAAGATAATTCTTGGGGGAGAGGTCCCTAGAGATCCTGGCTTTGGGCTATTAAACATTACCTCTTCTCATACGTCTTCATACAAGAATTCCTTACTGAGGCACTTAATGCAGCTAAAGCGGTAATTCCTGTGTTATGGAAGTCCACCTCCCCTCCCTCTATTAAAGATTGGTTCAAGAGGATCGATTATTACATGGATATGGAGGACATCATATCCTTCTCTAAAGGTAGTCCCACCGACATTACAGTTTTATGGTCTCCTTGGCTGCTGTTCAAGGGATCTACACAATATTCCATGTTTAATGGCTCCAACTCTGTTCCCGTATCTGTCTCTTCTTGATTCTGATATAATCCATTTGAGATTATGAAATTTGCCCCCATAGGCCACCCCTCCATCACCCACCTAGTTTCCTCCTTTCCTTCAGACCTTCCTTCCCCTGAACTTTCCACTATATTGTTTGTTATTGTCTATTGTTGATTTTATTTTACTGTATAATTTACTATGTGATTTATTTACAATGTATTAGTATTTTGATTGTATTATTCGAAGTGGAATTAACAATTGTTAATTGCCTGAATCTATAGGTTTTTTCCATTTTGTTCTAAATAAAATTGTCTGATCTTCTTTTCAATAAAAACAGTTTGTGTAAAAAAAAAACAGATTGCACATATACATAAGGTGAGATCACCTGAAGGCGAAACACATGTAGCGTGACGGCTGGGAGTCCCCACCCCCTCCCACCCCTCCCTGCCGATACCACATAATTCTATAATTATATATTGTGACTTCTCATATATTCAAAATAGAAACACCTCTCTTTGTTATAGTCTTATCTATAGCAGCTATTATATGGGCTTAGTATATACTTACTCCAGTTATGAATCACTTAGCTATTTGTCACAATTTATATGGTCGCTGTATGAGCTAATTTAATTTATTACCTAATGTATAATGGGCCTGATTCAGAGCCGGACGCAATTAGCGCTCGCTCGTCCAGAAAATAGGGGTGGCTATTCAAATGAACCGTTCGCTCTTTGCGGTCTGTTCACGCCTCTAGGTCTGAACGAGCGAACAAAACTTGCGGTCGTTTTTTTGAAAAATACGCCCCCTGGCCGCTCGCATCCTACGTCATGTCCGCTATTTATTAGATTAATCGAGTACATCGACCAGCGTATGAACTGCTCGCTATTCTTGTGGTTGGTTTTTCCTACCACAATTTTGCGAGCAGTTCTGGCTATAAAATAACCCAGTGACGTGGTCAATGACGCTGCTGTATTAATTATGCACACCCATAAAACGCCCGTTTTGACCTTTAAGCACGCCTGCGTTCGGATCTCCACTCCCCGTTTTCAAGCACCTTCCCCTGTTACCACCCACATACGCCTCCTCCTGTCACTCAAAATAGCAGGCACTCGCTATCTAGCGAACAAACGATTTTTGGCCGCACTGACTGGTTCGCGCATGCGTATTATGATCCGTACGCATGCGCAGTTGTGCAAACATCGCTCGGAACGAACGAGCTGCCGCTTACGAGCGACTCTGAATCAGGCACTATGTACACTTTGTTCTCAATTGAAGGCATTTATCTTTGTACCATTATCAGCCTTTTCTGTCACTCAAATTTTCAGGCATTCGCTATTTTGCGAGCACATGAATTTCGACCGCACTGACTGGATCGCGCATGCATATAACGATCCGTACGCATGCGCAGTTGGGCAAACAACGCTCGGAGCGAACGAGCGGCCGCTTACGAGCGGCTCTGAATCAGGCCCAATGTTTTATAACCAACGATATAAACTGTGCCAGGACTCTAGCATGAAATAGTTATCTTATTCATTTATAAAGCTATTTGTTTTATTACATTTCTTTAATACTCATTTCTGTTGTGCCTATTTATTTATTATTAATTGCTCTAAGGCCTCTGATATAACATTCCTTATCGCTGCATATCATTTATGGGGCTATTTATCATGGAGTAGATGTAATACACGACATGGGGAAAGATTTCACTTTAATTCCAGGCCCAGACCAGGTTTGCGTAATACAAATGTGCTGCCGTCGATGGTAACGAAAACAAAAAAAAGTGTTGCCTGTAGGCTATAATGGATAACGCCCTCTAAAACTTTTCAGAGCTTGGTAAATTGCACCTGACCACAGTCCCCATTTTCAGTAATGAGAACTGTAGTGTCCTGCGTTAGTTTATCCAATGCAGGAGATATCTCTGATAAGTTTCCAAATTACTAAAATCATGTGGACACTACAGGGGAAGTTACTTTCATAAATAGGACCTTTAGGGCCATATTCAATTAGCCTGCAAAAACAGGTTATCGCCGATGACGTCATTTTCGCCTGTTTCACTTATCCCCATATTCAATCACATTTGCAGGTGCAAAAAGACTTTGTACAAAAACAGGGATTCACCACTGTTTAGGTGGTGAAAAAAGTGCAGAATTGGGGTTTAGGGGTGCAGAAAAAAAAATAGCCTGCACCCCTGGGAATGTCCCCTTAATATAATGTGTGTCAAAAAAAAAAAAATCCTTAAGACACCCCAAAAAAGATACTTGCCTTTTGGGGGATAAAAAAAAAATGTTGGGGGACCAACTTTAAAGCTAGCGAAATTGACTCAGGGGGGGGCCCCCACGTATGCGGCAGGTGTTTTCTAGAATGCGGGTGGTAGCAGCAGGTGGATTTTTTAAAGAATTTAAAAAAATGGCTTTAGGGACTTAAAAATATGCTTGCACCCATTTTCATGTACCCCAAATTTGATGGACATAGTTATTTTTTCCCAAAAAAAACTAAGTGCTATTTTTCTATTGAATATGGTCCTAAGTGGTTTAAGCTGCAGTTACTTTCAAAGCAGTGGAGGCTACATTGTATCACTACTAAAAAATAATTAATTACTGCATTGTCCAGTAGGAGGCGCCATCTGTCAGTACATAGATTACATGATCAAAACTCATATCAGTAAGTAACAATCTATTCTGTACACTCATCAATTACTTTATTTAAAATGAAGAGATGGACCATATGATGAATTTTGTCACTTTGTCAATTGTGATACACAATAAATAATTACTTTGTAATAGAAGATAAATATTTGCATTTCAAAAAAATTAGAATTTTAGCCACAGTCCGGGTCTCATTCAGACCCACTCGCGAGCGCAGGACGCTCGCAAGCGGGTCGATGTTTCCCAAATGCGCATGCGCACGACGGAGGCTGCTCCGTCATGCGCATGCGCGAGACCCGGCGAACGACGGGGAAGCCGTCACTTGGGGTCTCGCTACAAAGGGGGCGTGCTGTCGATGGTGAGTGACAGCACGCCACCTTTGGTGGGCGTGCCGGGGCGTGGTTGCCCAGACAGAGGCGTTCCCATGGGAACTCCTACCGTCTGGTTCCGGACCCACTGACATCACTAGTGATGTCAGTGGGAGTGATTTTGGCACTGATAGAGCCAAAATCACTCCAGGGCTTGCGGCAGCGAGACCCTACCACAGGGTCTCGTCGCAAGCCTGATGGTCGCGATGGTCTTGACCATCGCGACCATCATCATGGACGCTCGCATAAGCTGTGGGTGGTAACCCGCAGCTATGCGAGCGTCCAAAAGGCCGCTCCAAATTTAACTAGGACGGCCCTGATTCAGAGCGAGCGCTCTGGTCAGAGCGTCTGGCTCTGAATCAGGCCCTCTGTTCGGTCCAGTTTCGTATCGTACCACAAATGATAAAGGATCTCACCGACTAAACTGTGTAGCCAATACATCGGTTGTTGTGTATGAATGTGACTGTATGGAAATTAACATTATTTTGCAATATAGCAACAATTTTAGAGAAATTGTGAAGTAAAGAAAAACTGGAGTTTATATTTGAGAATTCAACGACGACAGCGACACCATTCTGCCATAATTCCGAAGTTGCATTCTCTCCCGCATTGTCCGGGAGACTCCAATAGTGGGGCAGCACGGTGGGTGTAATGGTGAGCATTACAGCCTCACAGACCTGAGATCATAGGTTCCATTCCTGACCTAGGCACAGTCTGTGTGGAGTTTGCACGTTCTCCCCATGTTTGCTTGGGGTTTCTCCGGGTGCTCCAGTTTCCTCTCACACTCCAAACACATATTGGTAATTTCATTGGATTCTGACGAAAAAAATTAACCCCGGTGTGAAAGTGCGTTTTTGCGCTTTAATAGTAGACAATAAGTCATTCCTCAGCAAGAATGAAAGATGCAGCATCATCTGCATTTTCCCCGCCCACTTTATGCAAAACAGCTCAACGCCCCAGTGATATTGGCCTGGAGAAGTAAAGGATAAACTTATCACTTTTTGGACCAGTCTCCGGGGATACGCCCCTGTGTGACAGCTGACCAGATCGCACAAGCGCAGTCCTGATAAAATGACATAAACTGTAAAAAAATATATTAAAGGTTTTCCAAATAAAGTATGTATAAAAAATGTCAATATTATTTTCAAAAAAAGTAAAATTTTTTTCAGTGATGTTATTCCGAAATGTACCACATTACGGACTGAGGCCCTGATTCAGAGCCGGACGCTCTAACAGAGCGCTCGCTATGAATCAGGGCCGTCCCTCTGAATTTAAGAGCGGCCTCCTGGCCGCTCGCATAGCTGTGGTTGACCACCCACAGCTATAGCAAGCGGCCAAAATGATGGTCGCGATGGTCAAGACCATCTCGACCATCGGGCTTGCGACGAGACCCTTGCGGTAGCCCTGGAGTGCTTTCAGCTCTATCAGAGCCAAAAGCACTCCCACTGACATCACTTGTGATGTCAGTGGGGCTGGTCCCAGACGGTAGGAGTTCCCATGGGAACGCCTCCATCTGGGCAGCCACGCCCCCGGCACGCCCACCAAAGGGGGCATGCTGTCACTCACCCTTTGGTGCGAGACCCAGAACGACGTTATTCGGGTCTCGCGCATGCGCACGACAGAGCCGCCTCCGTCGTGTGCATGCGCACTTGCCCAACATCGACCCGCTTGCAAGCGTTCAGCACTCGCGAGCAGGTCTGAATTAGGCCTTGAGCTCCTTATCCATACAGCTGGATCTCTTAATCTAGTCCATTTATGGACATAGAAGTGCAATATTGTTTTTGGACATTTTATTCAAAAATATTTTGTTTAATTGTAATTTTTTTCGTGATTGACACTTTGTTTTGGATGGTGTTGCGCCCTCTGTTATCCTTTATATTTGTATTAATATTCGGTTCCCACTAACAGGGAGTCTGCGGTGAGGTGCTGCATTAAGCTATAGCGCAAGAGAAGGGCATAATTATATATATATATATATATATATATATCAGAAAAACTTTTGCTATCGGCACTAACAATAATATAGTGCATATCTATATGTGTTGCAAATAAAACCAAGGGGATTTTGTCATGATTTGGTCAGAGCATTTATATATATATATAAATTGTTTTTCTATAGCTCCACCCCAGTAGTTCTACCCACAGTTCCTGAACCTATTTTTCCAGCACAATAGCCCTGGTTCTCCTGGCTGAGGATACTGACTCTGGTGCTGATGACTGTATACATACAGGGCCGTAGAGAGCCTGGCCGGGCCCGGGTTAAGTAGGGGTGTGGCCTAATCGCAGGAGGCGTGGCCACGTCCCCTTTAAAAAAAAACATTTAAAAAATAACACTTTTGCAATGCAGCTGCACGCCAGGGAGGGGGGCGGTGTAAGCCCCCCAGCCCAGCGCTAAGTGTGGGGGGGGTGCGATCAGTTTGATTGCTCCCCCCCACAGCCATAGGAGACTTCTCCGGCTTCTGCAGCACCCGCGAGCAGTCTCACACTGCAGCCCAGCACAAGCTGTGTGCCAGGCCCCTCTAGCAAGCCCGGGTAAACTGTACCCGCTCCCCCCCTCTCGGCACCCATAATACATACAGTGCATGCTGGGACAGAATCTCGGGAGAGCTATATGCATACTTGACAACTCTCCCTCATTGTCAGGGAGACTCCCTGAAATAGTAGCAATCTCCCTGTCTCCCTGAACAGTCTAGTAATCTCCCTGATTGCACCTTACCCCCATTATGTAGCTGTTATATTAAAAAAAAAAAAAAAAAAACAACAGATATAAACATTCAAATGTGATCATTATGATTCCCCTTGTATTGGGTATAAGACACAATGATCCCTATGGCTACATGTATTTTCTGAGAAGTCTCAGTGTGTTTTCATCAGCAAGTAGATCTTACTAACTGCTTTGGGCATACATGCCGACATTTCACTCCCTCCTTCCGGGAGGGAGCTGTCGGGCTTCTTGGCGGGGGGCGGGTCGCAGCGAAAAGCGGGCGTGGTTCGGCGATGATGAACATTTTGGGGCGGAGCATGGGGGTGTGGCAGCGCGAACGCGTCATCGCGGCTCCCCCCCTCTTCACAATGCCGTTTTTAAAGGCATTGTGAGGCAGGGGCGGGGCCGTGATGACTCGATTCAGCGCGAATCGCGTCACTGGCCCCTCCGCTGCCGGGATTTTTATGGTTAGTGCAGGGGGGGGTGGACGGGTCGCTGGTGCCCGGGAGACTTGCCTGCCTTCCCGGGAGGTCGGGAGCGGCACCCGATTTTCGGGAGGCTCCCGACCAAATCGGGAGGGTAGGCAAGTATGGCTTTGGGGCTCATTTACATTTGGATTTAAAGTCAATTTTATGACACGCCTCTCAGATGTAGCAGTACACGCCCACTTTACCGCCGCGCTCATAGGTGCTGCTTTCACAATCTCCCTGACATGCTTTTTCAGAAGTAGGTAAGTATGGCTATAAGCAGCGAGTGACTGACACCCTCCTGGGGGCGATTGAACCAGAGCATGAGATAGATGATTTTGCTGTGAATACAAAGTACACACCATATTATCAGCGTAATCTCTCGGTGACAGAGACGTAGGACATCAGGTGACTGGTTGCAGGTAATGCACACAGACAATAAGTGATAATACAGGTCAGTATAGGTGTATCTATAATGGGTGCAGAGTGTGCCGTGCACACAAGCCCCTGGGTCCAGAGGGTTCCACACTGCACACCCTGCACCCATAGGCTATACATACCTCTCCACCGGAGGGCGCACAAATCACTGAGCAAATGGCTGCAGATCCATTTTCCTACAGATCTGTGAAGGCAAGAAACCCATTGGCATAAATCAGGCACATATCGCGCAGAGATCCGCATCCTCAGACTCCATAATGTGCCACTTTTCACAGATACTTCTTCGAGATTTGCACGAGCCCACAAGCCTATTACTTACCACAAAAGTTAGACCCCCACTGGACAAATCCCAGTCAGTTAAGAGAAGAGGAGGATTCCTGGCATGGTGGTGCACTGAGCGCAGTCTTGACCATCGCGACCATCTTCCTGGCCGCTCGCTATATATGTGGGTGGTCACCCACAGCTATGCGAACGGCCAGGAGGCCTCTCTAAAAATTAAGGACGGCCCTGATTCAGAGCGAGCGCTCTGTCAGAGCGTCCGGCTCTGAATCAGGGCCTCTATTTCCAGATAAAACCTAACAAATAATAATAAAGCATTTTTTTTAATTAAACTAATTCTTGTATTAACTATTTTACAATTTTTTCTATTTTTTTTTTTCAACTTTTGTAGAATCTGTACTGGAAGCTGAGACTGAGGCTTCCAGATCAGTGCGCACGGATGACCCGGGTCACACGAATAAGGACCGCAACTAGGCGACGGTCATGAAGATGTAAATGCACGATTACCACTGCCGGCCAGTACTGCCGGGGGGCTGAGCATTGCAGCGTTTTAATGATAAATAGCAAAGATAGAAAGTTTACATTGTTATCGGTCAATGAAAAAATATCTTATGTCGCCACTTTTCACCCCCCAGAGAGATAGATGCGCACGTCGATGCTGCTCAGAGACAGTGAACAGGTGGTCAGGCAATGAGGCAGGTGGAGGTTGTTAGTAAACAATTAAAGAGGCAAAGGTGGATTCTAACAGCAGGTGATCTGCAGGCAGGGGTACATTCCCATGGTAGGTAGGTAGTGCCACAAGAATAGACGGCTAGAAGAGTACCCAGACAGTGCCAGGGATTAGATCATACTTACCGACATTCTGGGAGCCCGTCGGTGCAGCAGGGAGGGTGGTGGTGGTTCAAGTAGGCGGAGGGGGGGCGTGCTGACGCGATCACATCACCGCGACCCCTCCTCCTCTTTATAATGCCAATGTTACCAGCATAATAAAGCAGGGGCATTGTCTCGGTGAGGGGACAGCTGCTCCGAAAAGTAGCTGTCCCCTCAGTTAGTATCACAACTGGGGACTCCGTGAGACGGCAGCGGGGGGGGATCCGCTCGGATCCCTTTCAGTTTTCCGGACTTTGCTGAATATCGTTTGATGAACAGGCCCCCAGGTCACTACAGTAGGACAGTGTGAGAAAGCTAAAACAGTGTTTTCACATTATATACACTAGGGGGAGGGTTAGGCACTAGGGGGAGGGTTAGGGTTAGGCACTAGGGGGAGGGTTAGGGTTAGGCACTAGCGGGAGGGTTAGGCAATAGGGGGAGGGTTAGCCACTAGGGGGAGGGGGTAAGGTTTAGGAACTATGGGGAGGGCTAGGCACTAGGAGGGATAGGTTTAGGCACTAGGGGGGGGTTAGGTTTAGGAACTATGGGGAGGGCTAGGCACTAGGGGGAGGGATAGGTTTAGGCACTAGTGGGGGGTTACGTTTAGGAACTATGGGGAGGGCTAGGCACTAGGGGGAGGGTTAGGTTTAGGCACTAGGGGGGGTTAGGTTTAGGGACTAGGGGGAGGGTTAGGTTTAGGAACTATGGGGAGGGTTAGGCACTAGGAGAAGGGTTAGGTTTAGGAACTAATGTGAGGGCTAGGCACTAGGGGGGGTTAGGTTTAGGAACTAGGTGGAGAGTTTGGTTTAGGAACTATGGGGAGGGTTAGGCACTAGGGGGAGGGTTAGGCACTAGGAGAAGGGTTACGTTTAGGAACTATGGGGAGGGTTAGGCACTAGGGGGAGGGTTAGGTTTAGGAACTATGGGGAGGGTTAGGGTTAGGCACTAGGGGCAAGGTTAGGCACTAGGGGGAGTGTTAGGTTTAGGAACTATGGGGAGGGTTAGGGTTAGGCACTAGGGGGAGGGTTAGGCACTAGGAGGAGGGTTAGGTTTAGGAACTATGGGGAGGGTTAGGCACTAGGAGGAGGGTTGGGGCTAGGCACTAGGGAGAGTGTTAGGCTTAGGCACTGGGAAAGGGATAGGGCCAGGCATTAGGGGGAGGGTTAGACACTAGAGGGAGAGTTAAGCACTAGGGGGAGGCTGAGGGTTAGGCACTAGGGGGATGGTTAGGCACTCGGGGGAAGGTTAGGATTAGGCACTAGGGGGAAGGTTAGTGTTAGGCACTAGGGGGAAGGTTAGGAGTTAGGCACTCGGGGGAAGGTTAGGGTTATGCACTAGGGAGAGGGTTGGGCACTAGGGGGAGGGTTAAGTATAGGCACTAGGGGAAGGGTTAGGGTTAGGATCTAGGGGGAGGGTTAGGCACTAGGAGGAGGGTTGGGGCTAGGCACTAGGGAGAGTGTTAGGTTTAGGCACTGGGAAAGGGTTAGGGCCAGGCATTAGGGGGAGGGTTAGACACTAGAGGGAGGGTTAAGCACTAGGGGGATGGTTAGGCACTCGGGGGATGGTTAGGGTTAGGCATTAGGGAGAGGGTTAGGGTTAGGCACTAGGGAGAGGGTTAGGCACTATGGGGGTAGTTAGGGATAGGCATTAGGGGGAGGGTTAGGAACTATGGAGAGGGTTAGGCACTGGGGGATAATTAGGGATAGGCACTAGGGGGAGGGTTAGGAACTATGGAGAGGGTTAGGTACTAGGGGGATAGTCAGGGATAGGCACTATGGAGATGGTTAGGCACTCGGGGGAGAGTTAGGCACTAGGGGGATTATTAGGGATAGGCACTAAGGGAGGGTTAGGCACTAGGAGGAGGGTTGGGGCTAGGCACTAGGGAGAGTGTTAGGTTTAGGCACTGGGAAAGGGTTAGGGCCAGGCATTAGGGGGAGGGTTAGACACTAGAGGGAGCGTTAAGCACTAGGGGGAGGCTGAGGGTTAGGCACTAGGGGATGGTTAGGCACTCAGGGGAAGGTTAGGCTTAGGCACTAGGGAGAGGGTTAGGCACTAGGGAGATAGTTAGGGATAGGCACTGGGGGTGGGTTAGGAACTATGGAGAGGGTTAGGTACTAGGGGGATAGTCAGGGATAGGCACTATGGAGATGGTTAGGCACTCAGGGGAGAGTTAGGCACTAGGGGGATTATTAGGGATAGGCACTAGTGGGAGGGTTAGGCACTAGGAGGAGGGCTGGGGCTAGGCACTAAGGAGAGTGTTAGGTTTAGGCACTGGGAAAGGGATAGGGCCAGGCATTAGGGGGAGGGTTAGACACTAGAGGGAGAGTTAAGCACTAGGGGGAGGCTGAGGGTTAGGCACTAGGGGGATGGTTAGGCACTCGGGGGAAGGTTAGGATTAGGCACTAGGGGGAAGGTTAGGAGTTAGGCACTCGGGGGAAGGTTAGGGTTATGCACTAGGGAGAGGGTTGGGCACTAGGGGGAGGGTTAAGTATAGGCACTAGGGGAAGGGTTAGGGTTACGATCTAGGGGGAGGGTTAGGCACTAGGAGGAGGGTTGGGGCTAGGCACTAGGGAGAGTGTTAGGTTTAGGCACTGGGAAAGGGTTAGGGCCAGGCATTAGGGGGAGGGTTAGACACTAGAGGGAGGGTTAAGCACTAGGGGGATGGTTAGGCACTCGGGGGATGGTTAGGGTTAGGCATTAGGGAGAGGGTTAGGGTTAGGCACTAGGGAGAGGGTTAGGCACTATGGGGGTAGTTAGGGATAGGCATTAGGGGGAGGGTTAGGAACTATGGAGAGGGTTAGGCACTGGGGGATAATTAGGGATAGGCACTAGGGGGAGGGTTAGGAACTATGGAGAGGGTTAGGTACTAGGGGGATAGTCAGGGATAGGCACTATGGAGATGGTTAGGCACTCAGGGGAGAGTTAGGCACTAGGGGGATTATTAGGGATAGGCACTAGTGGGAGGGTTAGGCACTAGGAGGAGGGCTGGGGCTAGGCACTAAGGAGAGTGTTAGGTTTAGGCACTGGGAAAGGGTTAGGGCCAGGCATTAGGGGGGGCGTTAAGCACTAGGGGGAGGCTGAGGGATAGGCACTATGGAGATGGTTAGGCACTCGGGGGAGAGTTAGGCACTAGGGGGAGGGTTAGGCACTCAGGGGAGGGTTAGGGTCAGGCACTAGGGAGAGGGTTAGACTCTAGGGGGAGGGTTAGGGTTAAGATTTTGGCTAAAATTTGTCTGGCTTTTGACCGTCGGGATGCCGCTGTCAGTATTTTAACCAACGGCATTTTGACCCAACCCTTGGAAAGATGCATGTGCTGAATTTATGTTCTACCATAATGTACCACTTTTTAGTACATGGCTGGGAAACTCTTCCTGGTGAAGTGGTGGGCATTTTCTGGTTGCGTCTCTTGGGTGGGTTTAATGCCAAAGTAGAAAAAGGTGGGTCTCGGGGACAAACTGCTCTTGTGTGTGGTCCAGAGAGAGGAACAAGCCTATTAAGCAATCACGCCACTGCCGGTTCACCCGGTGCCCCAAACTCTGTGTGCCCTGGACTGCAGGCGATCCGCATATTGCTTGATTAGGCGCTGGGAACTTGTGCGATCCTGGTGATCAATGTGGTGGGTACAATGTGTGGCAGAACTGATGGGAAGCCATCGGGAAGCCGACTGCCTATATACCGACAGCCGGCTTCCCGACTGTCTTATCCTGGCATGGGTGAAATGCCGGGCGTCTAGATGTAGACGCCCGCATTTCCCCGAAGCCGGGAGACCGGCGCCCGGCATCACGATCGTAGTGATGCCGGGCGCCGCGAGCGGACAGCCACGCGGGGGAAGGGTTAGGTTTAGGGCTCCCGGGGGGGACTTAGGGTTAGGCACCCCCCCGGGAGGGTTAGGCTAGGGGGAGGGAGGGTTAGGGTTAGGCACCCCCGGGGGGGACTTAGGTTTAGGTAGCGGGGAAGGGGGGGTTAGGGTTAGGCACTTAGAGGGGGGATTAGGGTTAGGCACTTGGGGGGGAAGTTAGGGTATTTCATACCCATTCTGAACTGATGCACCAAAATAGGAACAGCTAATACTAGGAGTGTTCTTGCCTACTTCCCTTGCCCATGTGGGGGGCAGATATGAATAGCAGAGAAGGATGTGGCGTGCGGTGCCACACACATATCTTTCTGGGTTGGTGAATGTTATTCATGACGCAATTTGTGGCACTGCGCATCCAGAGATAGCGAGATCAGAACACGTATTGCAGCGGTACATGATAAATGGGCTCCTACGTGCTTTGCGTATATAGAGCCACCTTGTTGGCCTGTAGCTGCTGGAATAATGCAGAGAGAATATCACCAGCCTGCAGCCTCAGCATTCACATAATAATAACACACCTGGGGCAGTTCCTGGAAATTAGGGACATGACAACCCTGGTACAAGCACAGCCTCCCAGCCTAATTATAGACGAGACGTAATGTCAGCCGCACTGATACATAGGACTGACGTTCTCTGGAGCCCTCTCACATGTGCAGAAACACTTGTAGTCTTTAGATCTGTCCATTCTGCTGTAACGGAAAACATTCCCACGTCATGGCTACTGATATAACCTATAGGGCGGGATGCAGCAAAGGGAGATATGCGGTCAGTCCCCGAAAATGTCAGTGAGAGCGCATTTCTCATATGCACCAAGCCTGGGAATGAGATGCCCTCCGCGGCTTGGATGTGGTGGGTAACGCCATTTTCAGATGGCGTTACCCTATAGAAGCCTATGGGCTTCTATTGGGAGAATGCTGTGAGAAGGATCCAATCAGATCCCTCCCAGCAGGACTCGCGGCGCGTGCATTCATCTGCACAAACCCAGAATTACGCTAGAGGGACTTTTGGGTCATAGATCCGGAAGTCCCTCATTCGCAAAGGGCTGCTCTTACCGAGTGACCGGTCCTTTGCGCATTCTGTCATGCATGCCGGTGTAATGAATGCATCCCGCCCATTGGGTGGAACCTGTATGGTCACAATACGTGTCAGGTTGCATGTGAAACTGCACAGTGGTGATGCAGAGTAACAGCAGTAACAGAGGTACATACAGAGTAACAGCAGTAACAGCGTAAGATACACAGTGGTGATGCAGAGTAACAACTGTACATACACAGTGGTGATGTAGGGTAACAGCAGTAACAGCTGAACATATATAGTGGTGATGCAGAGTAACAGCAGTAACAGAGGTACATACATAGTGGTGATGCAGAGTAACAGCGGTACATACACAGTGGTGATGCAGAGTAACAACTGTACATACACAGTGGTGATGTAGGGTAACAGCAGTAACAGCTGAACATATATAGTGGTGATGCAGAGTAACAGCAGTAACAGAGGTACATACATAGTGGTGATGCAGAGTAACAGCGGTACATACACAGTGGTGATGCAGAGTAACAGCAGTAATAGCGGTACATACACAGTGGTGAGGCAGAGTAACAACTGTACATACACAGTGGTGAGGCAGGGTAACAGCAGAACATACACAGTGGTGATGCAGGGTAACAACGGTACATACACAGTGGTGAGGCAGAGTAACAGCAGTAACAGCGGTACATACATAGTGGTGAGGCAGAGTAACAGCAGTAACAGCTGAACATACACACTGGTGATGCAGAGTAACAGCAGTAACAGACGTACATACACAGTGGTGATGTAGGGTAACAGCAGTAACAGCTGAACATATATAGTGGTGATGCAGGGTAACAGTGGTACATACACAGTGGTGATGCAGAGTAACAGCAGTAACAACGGTACATACACAGTGGTGATGCAGAGTAACAGCAGTAACAGCGTAAGATACACAGTGGTGAGGCAGAGTAACAGCAGTAACAGCGGTACATACACAGTGGTGAGGCAGAGTAACAGCAGTAACAGCGTAAGATACACAGTGGTGAGGCAGAGTAACAGCAGTAACAGCGTAAGATACACAGTGGTGAGGCAGAGTAACAACTGTACATACACAGTGGTGAGGCAGAGTAACAGCAGTAACAGCGTAAGATACACAGTGGTGAGGCAGAGTAACAACTGTACATACACAGTGGTGAGGCAGAGTAACAGCAGTAACAGGTACATACACAGTGGTGATGCAGAGTAACAGCGGTACATACACAGTGGTGATGCAGAGTAACAGCAGTAACAGCGTAAGATACACAGTGGTGAGGCAGAGTAACAACTGTACATACACAGTGGTGAGGCAGAGTAACAACTGTACATACACAGTGGTGAGGCAGGGTAACAGCAGAACATACACAGTGGTGAGGCAGAGTAACAGCAGTAACAGCGGTACATACATAGTGGTGAGGCAGAGTAACAGCAGTAACAGCGGTACATACACACTGGTGATGCAGAGTAACAGCAGTAACAGACGTACATACACAGTGGTGATGCAGAGTAACAGCTGAACATATATAGTGGTGTTGCAGGGTAACAGTGGTACATACACAATGGTGATGCAGAGTAACAGCAGTAACAGCTGAACATATATAGTGGTGATGCAGAGTAACAGCAGTAACAACGGTACATACACAGTGGTGATGTAGGGTAACAGCAGTAACAGACGTACATATATATATAGTGGTGATGCAGGGTAACAGCGGTACATACACAGTGGTGATGTAGGGTAACAGCAGTAACAGCTGAACATATATAGTGGTGATGTAGGGTAACAGCAGTAACAGCTGAACATACACAGTGGTGATGTAGGGTAACAGCAGTAACAGCTGAACATATATAGTGGTGATGCAGAGTAACAGCAGTAACAGACGTACATATATATAGTGGTGATGCAGGGTAACAGTGGTACATACACAATGGTGATGCAGAGTAACAGCAGTAACAACGGTACATACACAGTGGTGAGGCAGAGTAACAGCGGTACAAACACAGTGGTGAGGCAGCGTAACAGCAGTAACAGAGGTACATACACAGTGGTGATGCAGAGTAACAGCAGTAACAGCGTAAGATACACAGTGGTGAGGCAGAGTAACAACTGTACATACACAGTGGTGAGGCAGGGTAACAGCAGTAACAGCAGAACATACACAGTGGTGATGCAGGGTAACAACGGTACATACACAGTGGTGAGGCAGAGTAACAGCAGTAACAGCGGTACATACATAGTGGTGAGGCAGAGTAACAGCAGTAACAGCGGTACATACACACTGGTGATGCAGAGTAACAGCAGTAACAGACGTACATACACAGTGGTGATGCAGAGTAACAGCTGAACATATATAGTGGTGTTGCAGGGTAACAGTGGTACATACACAATGGTGATGCAGAGTAACAGCAGTAACAAAGGTACATACACAGTGGTGAGTCAGAGTAACAGCGGTACATACACAGTGGTGAGGCAGAGTAACAGCAGTAACAGCGGTACATACACAGTGGTGAGGCAGAGTAACAGCAGTAACAGAGGTACATACACAGTGGTGATGCAGAGTAACAACGGTACAAACACAGTGGTGAGGCAGAGTAACAGCAGTAACAGAGGTACATACACAGTGGTGATGCAGAGTAACAGCGGTACATACACAGTGGTGATGCAGAGTAACAGCAGTAACAGCGTAAGATACACAGTGGTGAGGCAGAGTAACAACTGTACATACACAGTGGTGATGTAGGGTAACAGCAGTAACAGCTGAACATATATAGTGGTGATGCAGAGTAACAGCAGTAACAGACGTACATATATATAGTGGTGATGCAGGGTAACAGTGGTACATACACAATGGTGATGCAGAGTAACAGCAGTAACAACGGTACATACACAGTGGTGAGGCAGAGTAACAGCGGTACATACACAGTGGTGAGGCAGAGTAACAGCAGTAACAGCGTAAGATACACAGTGGTGAGGCAGAGTAACAACTGTACATACACAGTGGTGAGTCAGAGTAACAGCGGTACATACACAGTGGTGAGGCAGAGTAACAGCAGTAACAGCGGTACATACACAGTGGTGAGGCAGAGTAACAGCAGTAACAGAGGTACATACACAGTGGTGATGCAGAGTAACAACGGTACATACACAGTGGTGAGGCAGAGTAACAGCAGTAACAGCGTAAGATACACAGTGGTGAGGCAGAGTAACAACTGTACATACACAGTGGTGAGGCAGGGTAACAGCAGTAACAGCAGAACATACACAGTGGTGAGGCAGAGTAACAGCAGTAACAGCGGTACATACATAGTGGTGAGGCAGAGTAACAGCAGTAACAGCGGTACATACACACTGGTGATGCAGAGTAACAGCAGTAACAGACGTACATACACAGTGGTGATGCAGAGTAACAGCTGAACATATATAGTGGTGTTGCAGGGTAACAGTGGTACATACACAATGGTGATGCAGAGTAACAGCAGTAACAGCTGAACATATATAGTGGTGATGCAGAGTAACAGCAGTAACAACGGTACATACACAGTGGTGATGTAGGGTAACAGCAGTAACAGACGTACATATATATAGTGGTGATGCAGGGTAACAGCGGTACATACACAGTGGTGATGTAGGGTAACAGCAGTAACAGCTGAACATATATAGTGGTGATGTAGGGTAACAGCAGTAACAGCTGAACATACACAGTGGTGATGTAGGGTAACAGCAGTAACAGCTGAACATATATAGTGGTGATGCAGAGTAACAGCAGTAACAGACGTACATATATATAGTGGTGATGCAGGGTAACAGTGGTACATACACAATGGTGATGCAGAGTAACAGCAGTAACAACGGTACATACACAGTGGTGAGGCAGAGTAACAGCGGTACAAACACAGTGGTGAGGCAGAGTAACAGCAGTAACAGAGGTACATACACAGTGGTGATGCAGAGTAACAGCAGTAACAGCGTAAGATACACAGTGGTGAGGCAGAGTAACAACTGTACATACACAGTGGTGAGGCAGGGTAACAGCAGTAACAGCAGAACATACACAGTGGTGATGCAGGGTAACAACGGTACATACACAGTGGTGAGGCAGAGTAACAGCAGTAACAGCGGTACATACATAGTGGTGAGGCAGAGTAACAGCAGTAACAGCGGTACATACACACTGGTGATGCAGAGTAACAGCAGTAACAGACGTACATACACAGTGGTGATGCAGAGTAACAGCTGAACATATATAGTGGTGTTGCAGGGTAACAGTGGTACATACACAATGGTGATGCAGAGTAACAGCAGTAACAACGGTACATACACAGTGGTGAGTCAGAGTAACAGCGGTACATACACAGTGGTGAGGCAGAGTAACAGCAGTAACAGCGGTACATACACAGTGGTGAGGCAGAGTAACAGCAGTAACAGAGGTACATACACAGTGGTGATGCAGAGTAACAACGGTACAAACACAGTGGTGAGGCAGAGTAACAGCAGTAACAGAGGTACATACACAGTGGTGATGCAGAGTAACAGCGGTACATACACAGTGGTGATGCAGAGTAACAGCAGTAACAGCGTAAGATACACAGTGGTGAGGCAGAGTAACAACTGTACATACACAGTGGTGATGTAGGGTAACAGCAGTAACAGCTGAACATATATAGTGGTGATGCAGAGTAACAGCAGTAACAGACGTACATATATATAGTGGTGATGCAGGGTAACAGTGGTACATACACAATGGTGATGCAGAGTAACAGCAGTAACAACGGTACATACACAGTGGTGAGGCAGAGTAACAGCGGTACATACACAGTGGTGAGGCAGAGTAACAGCAGTAACAGCGTAAGATACACAGTGGTGAGGCAGAGTAACAACTGTACATACACAGTGGTGAGTCAGAGTAACAGCGGTACATACACAGTGGTGAGGCAGAGTAACAGCAGTAACAGCGGTACATACACAGTGGTGAGGCAGAGTAACAGCAGTAACAGAGGTACATACACAGTGGTGATGCAGAGTAACAACGGTACATACACAGTGGTGAGGCAGAGTAACAGCGGTACAAACACAGTGGTGAGGCAGAGTAACAGCAGTAACAGAGGTACATACACAGTGGTGATGCAGAGTAACAGCGGTACATACACAGTGGTGATGCAGAGTAACAGCAGTAACAGCGTAAGATACACAGTGGTGAGGCAGAGTAACAACTGTACATACACAGTGGTGATGTAGGGTAACAGCAGTAACAGCTGAACATATATAGTGGTGATGCAGAGTAACAGCAGTAACAGACGTACATATATATAGTGGTGATGCAGGGTAACAGTGGTACATACACAATGGTGATGCAGAGTAACAGCAGTAACAACGGTACATACACAGTGGTGAGGCAGAGTAACAACTGTACATACACAGTGGTGATGTAGGGTAACAGCGGTAACAGCTGAACATATATAGTGGTGATGCAGAGTAACAGCAGTAACAGACGTACATATATATAGTGGTGATGCAGGGTAACAGCAGTAACAGCTGAACATACACAGTGGTGATGTAGGGTAACAGCAGTAACAGCTGAACATATATAGTGGTGATGCAGAGTAACAGCAGTAACAGACGTACATATATATAGTGGTGATGCAGGGTAACAGTGGTACATACACAATGGTGATGCAGAGTAACAGCAGTAACAACGGTACATACACAGTGGTGAGGCAGAGTAACAACTGTACATACACAGTGGTGATGTAGGGTAACAGCGGTAACAGCTGAACATATATAGTGGTGATGCAGAGTAACAGCAGTAACAGACGTACATATATATAGTGGTGATGCAGGGTAACAGCAGTAACAGCTGAACATACACAGTGGTGATGTAGGGTAACAGCAGTAACAGCTGAACATATATAGTGGTGATGCAGAGTAACAGCAGTAACAGACGTACATACACAGTGGTGAGGCAGAGTAACAGAGGTACATACAGAGTAACAGCAGTAACAGCGTAAGATACACAGTGGTGAGGCAGAGTAACAACTGTACATACACAGTGGTGATGTAGGGTAACAGCAGTAACAGCTGAACATATATAGTGGTGATGCAGAGTAACAGCAGTAACAGACGTACATATATATAGTGGTGATGCAGGGTAACAGTGGTACATACACAATGGTGATGCAGAGTAACAGCAGTAACAACGGTACATACACAGTGGTGAGGCAGAGTAACAGCGGTACAAACACAGTGGTGAGGCAGAGTAACAGCAGTAACAGAGGTACATACACAGTGGTGATGCAGAGTAACAGCAGTAACAGCGTAAGATACACAGTGGTGAGGCAGAGTAACAACTGTACATACACAGTGGTGAGGCAGGGTAACAGCAGTAACAGCAGAACATACACAGTGGTGATGCAGGGTAACAACGGTACATACACAGTGGTGAGGCAGAGTAACAGCAGTAACAGCGGTACATACATAGTGGTGAGGCAGAGTAACAGCAGTAACAGCGGTACATACACACTGGTGATGCAGAGTAACAGCAGTAACAGACGTACATACACAGTGGTGATGCAGAGTAACAGCTGAACATATATAGTGGTGTTGCAGGGTAACAGTGGTACATACACAATGGTGATGCAGAGTAACAGCAGTAACAACGGTACATACACAGTGGTGAGTCAGAGTAACAGCGGTACATACACAGTGGTGAGGCAGAGTAACAGCAGTAACAGCGGTACATACACAGTGGTGAGGCAGAGTAACAGCAGTAACAGAGGTACATACACAGTGGTGATGCAGAGTAACAACGGTACAAACACAGTGGTGAGGCAGAGTAACAGCAGTAACAGGTACATACACAGTGGTGATGCAGAGTAACAGCGGTACATACACAGTGGTGATGCAGAGTAACAGCGTAAGATACACAGTGGTGAGGCAGAGTAACAACTGTACATACACAGTGGTGATGTAGGGTAACAGCAGTAACAGCTGAACATATATAGTGGTGATGCAGAGTAACAGCAGTAACAGACGTACATATATATAGTGGTGATGCAGGGTAACAGTGGTACATACACAATGGTGATGCAGAGTAACAGCAGTAACAACGGTACATACACAGTGGTGAGGCAGAGTAACAGCGGTACATACACAGTGGTGAGGCAGAGTAACAGCAGTAACAGCGTAAGATACACAGTGGTGAGGCAGAGTAACAACTGTACATACACAGTGGTGAGTCAGAGTAACAGCGGTACATACACAGTGGTGAGGCAGAGTAACAGCAGTAACAGCGGTACATACACAGTGGTGAGGCAGAGTAACAGCAGTAACAGAGGTACATACACAGTGGTGATGCAGAGTAACAACGGTACATACACAGTGGTGAGGCAGAGTAACAGCGGTACAAACACAGTGGTGAGGCAGAGTAACAGCAGTAACAGAGGTACATACACAGTGGTGATGCAGAGTAACAGCGGTACATACACAGTGGTGATGCAGAGTAACAGCAGTAACAGCGTAAGATACACAGTGGTGAGGCAGAGTAACAACTGTACATACACAGTGGTGATGTAGGGTAACAGCAGTAACAGCTGAACATATATAGTGGTGATGCAGAGTAACAGCAGTAACAGACGTACATATATATAGTGGTGATGCAGGGTAACAGCGGTACAAACACAGTGGTGAGGCAGAGTAACAGCAGTAACAGAGGTACATACACAGTGGTGATGCAGAGTAACAGCAGTAACAGCGTAAGATACACAGTGGTGAGGCAGAGTAACAACTGTACATACACAGTGGTGAGGCAGGGTAACAGCAGTAACAGCAGAACATACACAGTGGTGATGCAGGGTAACAACGGTACATACACAGTGGTGAGGCAGAGTAACAGCAGTAACAGCGGTACATACATAGTGGTGAGGCAGAGTAACAGCAGTAACAGCGGTACATACACACTGGTGATGCAGAGTAACAGCAGTAACAGACGTACATACACAGTGGTGATGCAGAGTAACAGCTGAACATATATAGTGGTGTTGCAGGGTAACAGTGGTACATACACAATGGTGATGCAGAGTAACAGCAGTAACAACGGTACATACACAGTGGTGAGGCAGAGTAACAGCAGTAACAGCGGTACATACACAGTGGTGAGGCAGAGTAACAGCAGTAACAGAGGTACATACACAGTGGTGAGTCAGAGTAACAGCAGTAATAGCGGTACATACACAGTGGTGAGGCAGAGTAACAGCGGTACAAACACAGTGGTGAGGCAGAGTAACAGCAGTAACAGAGGTACATACACAGTGGTGATGCAGAGTAACAGCGGTACATACACAGTGGTGATGCAGAGTAACAGCAGTAACAGCGTAAGATACACAGTGGTGATGCAGAGTAACAACTGTACATACACAGTGGTGATGCAGAGTAACAACTGTACATACACAGTGGTGATGCAGGGTAACAGCAGTAACAGCAGAACATACACAGTGGTGATGCAGGGTAACAACGGTACATACACAGTGGTGAGGCAGAGTAAAAGCAGTAACAGCGGTACATACATAGTGGTGAGGCAGAGTAACAGCAGTAACAGCGGTACATACACACTGGTGATGCAGAGTAACAGCAGTAACAGACGTACATACACAGTGGTGATGCAGGGTAACAGCAGTAACAGCTGAACATATATAGTGGTGTTGCAGGGTAACAGTGGTACATACACAATGGTGATGCAGAGTAACAGCAGTAACAACGGTACATACACAGTGGTGAGTCAGAGTAACAGCAGTAACAGCGGTACATACACAGTGGTGAGGCAGAGTAACAGCAGTAACAGAGGTACATACACAGTGGTGATGCAGAGTAACAGCGGTACATACACAGTGGTGATGCAGAGTAACAGCAGTAACAGCGTAAGATACACAGTGGTGAGGCAGAGTAACAACTGTACATACACAATGGTGATGCAGAGTAACAGCAGTAACAACGGTACATACACAGTGGTGAGTCAGAGTAACAGCAGTAACAGCGGTACATACACAGTGGTGAGGCAGAGTAACAGCAGTAACAGAGGTACATACACAGTGGTGATGCAGAGTAACAGCGGTACATACACAGTGGTGATGCAGAGTAACAGCAGTAACAGCGTAAGATACACAGTGGTGAGGCAGAGTAACAACTGTACATACACAGTGGTGAGGCAGAGTAACAGCAGTAACAGAGGTACATACACAGTGGTGATGCAGAGTAACAGCAGTACATACACCGTGGTGAGGCAGAGTAACAACTGTACATACACAGTGGTGATGCAGAGTAACAACTGTACATACACAGTGGTGAGGCAGGGTAACAGCAGTAACAGCTGTACATACACAATGGTGTTGCAGGGTAACAGTGGTACATACACAATGGTGATGCAGAGTAACAGCAGTAACAACGGTACATACACAGTGGTGAGTCAGAGTAACAGCAGTAACAGCGGTACATACACAGTGGTGATGCAGAGTAACAGCGGTACATACACAGTGGTGATGCAGAGTAACAGCAGTAACAGCGTAAGATACACAGTGGTGAGGCAGAGTAACAACTGTACATACACAGTGGTGATGCAGAGTAACAACTGTACATACGCAGTGGTGATGCAGAGTAACAACTGTACATACACAGTGGTGAGGCAGAGTAACAGCGGTACAAACACAGTGGTGAGGCAGAGTAACAGCGGTACAAACACAGTGGTGAGGCAGAGTAACAGCAGTAACAGAGGTACATACACAGTGGTGATGCAGAGTAACAGCAGTAACAGCGTAAGATACACAGTGGTGAGGCAGAGTAACAACTGTACATACACAGTGGTGATGCAGAATAACAACTGTACATACGCAGTGGTGATGCAGAGTAACAACTGTACATACACAGTGGTGATGCAGAGTAACAACTGTACATACACAGTGGTGAGGCAGAGTAACAGCGGTACAAACACAGTGGTGAGGCAGAGTAACAGCAGTAACAGAGGTACATACACAGTGGTGATGCAGAGTAACAGCGGTACATACACAGTGGTGATGCAGAGTAACAGCAGTAACAGCGTAAGATACACAGTGGTGATGCAGAGTAACAACTGTACATACACAGTGGTGATGCAGAGTAACAACTGTACATACACAGTGGTGATGCAGAGTAACAACTGTACATACACAGTGGTGAGGCAGAGTAACAGCGGTACAAACACAGTGGTGAGGCAGAGTAACAGCAGTAACAGCGTAAGATACACAGTGGTGATGCAGAGTAACAACGGTACATACACAGTGGTGAGGCAGAGTAACAACGGTACATACACAGTGGTGATGCAGAGTAGCAACTGTACATACACAGTGGAGATGCAGAGTAACAACGGTACATACACAATGGTGATGCAGAGTAACAGCTGTACATATACAGTGGTGAAGCAGAGTAACAGCAGTACACACACAGTGGTGATGCAGGGTAACAGTAGTAACAGCAGTACATACACAGTGGTGATGCAGGGTAACAACAGTAACAGCAGTAATAGCGGTACATACACAGTGGTGATACAGAGTAACAGCAGTAATAGCGGTACATACACAGTGGTGATGCAGGGTAACAACAGTAACAGCAGTAATAGCGGTACATACACAGTGGTGATACAGAGTAACAGCAGTAATAGCGGTACATACACAGTGGTGATGCAGGGTAATAGCAGTAACAGTGATATACAGTCAGGTCCATAAATATTGGGACATTGACAGAATTTTCATATTTTGGTCTCTATTCACCACCACAATGGCTTTGAAATGAAACAAACAAGATGTGATTTACCTGCAGACTTTCAGATTTAATTTGAGGGTAATTACATCCAAATCAGGTGAACGGTGTAGGAATTACAACGGTTTCTATATGTGCCTCCCACTTTTTAAGGGGCCAAAAGTAATGGGACAAACTAAACAATCCTAAATCTAACTTTCACTTTTTAATACTTTGTTGCAAATCCTTTGCAGGCAATTACAGCCTGAAGTCTGGAACGCATAGACATCACCAGACGCTGGGTTTCATCCCTGGTGATGCTCTGCCAGGCCTCTACTGCAAATGTCTTCAGTTCCTGCTTGTTCTTGGGGCATTTTCCCTTCAGTTTTGTCTTCATCAAGTGAAATACATGCTCAATCGGATTCAGGTCAGGGGATTGACTTGGCCATTGCATAATATTCCACTTTTTAGCCTTAAAAAACTCTTTGGTTGCTTTTGCAGTATGCTTCGGGTCATTGTCCATCTGCACTGTGCAGCACCGTCCAATGAGTTCTGAAGCATTTGACTGAATATGAGCATATAATATTGCCCAAAACACTTCAGAATTCATTCTGCTGCTTTTGTCAGTAGTCACATCATCAATAAATACAAGGGAACCAGTTCCATTGGCAGCCAGACATGCCCACGCCATGACACTACCACCACCATGCTTCACTGATGAGGTGGTATGTTTTGGATCATGAGCAGTTCCTTTCCTTCTCTTCTCTTCCCATCACTCTGGTACAAGTTGATCTTTGTCTCCTCTGTCCATAGGATGTTGTTCCAGAACTGTAATGGCTTTTTTAGATGTTGTTTGGCAAACTCTAATCTGGTATTCCTGTTTTTGTGGCTCACCAATGGTTTGCATCTTGTGGTGAACCCTCTATATTCACTCTTGTGAAGTCTTCTCTTGATTGTTGACTTTGACACATATACACCTACCTCCTGGAGAGTGTTCTTGATTTGGCCAACTGTTGTGAAGGGGTTTTTCTTCACCAGGGAAATAATTCTTTTGTCATCCACCACAGTTGTTTTCCGTGGTCTTCCGGGTCTTTTGGTGTTGCTGAGCTCTCCGGTGCGTTCTTTCTTTTTAAGAATGTTCCAAACAGTTGATTTGGCCACACCTAATGTTTTTGCTATCTCTCTGATGGGTTTGTTTTGATTTTTCAGCCTAATGATGGCTTGCTTCACTGATAGTGACAGCTCTTTGGATCTCATATTGAGAGTCGACAGCAACTGATTCCAAATGCAAATGTCACACCTAGAATCAACTCCAGACCTTTTACCTGCTTAATTGATAATGAAATAACGAGGGAATAGCCCACAGCTGTCCATGAAATAAGCTTTTGAGTTGATAATCCCATTACTTTTGGCCCCTTAAAAAGTGGTAGGCACATATAGAAACCGTTGTAATTCCTACACCGTTCACCTGATTTGGATGTAAGTTAAAGCACATCTGCAGGTAAATCACATCTTGTTTGTTTCATTTCATAAACAATTGTGGTGGTGAATAGAGGCCAAAATCTGAAAATTCTGTCAATGTCCCAATATTTATGGACCTGACTGTATACACAGTGGTGATGCAGAGTAACAGTGGTACATACACAGTGGTGATGCAGAGTAACAGCAGTAGCAGCGATACATACACAGTGGTGATGTAGAGTAACAGCGGTACTCACATAGGGGCAGATGTATGAAGGTCTGTGAAGTGATAAAGTGGAGAGTGATAAACGACCAGCCAATCAGCTCCCAACTGACATTTTTCAAACACAGCCTTTAACATGACAGTAGGGAGCTGAGTGGCTGGACGGTTATCACTCTGCACTTTATCACTTTCCAGAGCTTCATACATCTGCACCATAGTGGTGATGCAGAGTAAGAGCAGTAATAGCTGTACATATATAGTGGTGATGCAGAGAAACAGCAAAGTAACAGCAGTAACAGCTGTACATATATAGTGGTGATGCAGAGTAACAGTGGTACACACATAGTGGTGAGGCAGAGTAAGAGCAGTAATAGCTGTACATATATAGTGGTGATGCAGAGTAACAGTGGTACATACACAGTGGTGAGGCAGAGTAACAGTGGTACACACATAGTGGTGAGGCAGAGTAACAGTGGTACACACATAGTGGTGAGGCAGAGTAACAGTGGTACACACATAGTGGTGAGGCAGAGTAAGAGCAGTAATAGCTGTACATATATAGTGGTGATGCAGAGTAACAGTGGTACATACACAGTGGTGATGCAGAGTAACAGTGGTACACACATAGTGGTGAGGCAGAGTAACAGTGGTATACACATAGTGGTGAGGCAGAGTAACAGTGGTACATACACAGTGGTGAGGCAGAGTAAGAGCAGTAATAGCTGTACATATATAGTGGTGATGCAGAGTAACAGTGGTACATACACAGTGGTGAGGCAGAGTAACTGTGGTACACACATAGTGGTGATGCAGGGTAACAGCAGTAACAGAGGTACATACATAGTGGTGATGCAGAGTAACAGCGGTACATACATAGTGGTGATGCAGAGTAACAGTGGTACATACACAGTGGTGATGCAGAGTAACAGCAGTACATACACACTGGTGATGCAGAGTAACAGCAGTAACAGAGGTACATACACAGTGGTGATGCAGGGTAACAGCAGTAACAGCGGTACATACACAGTGGTAATGCAGAGTAACAGCAGTAACAGCGGTACATACACAGTGGTAATGCAGAGTAACAGCGGCACATGCACAGTGGTGATGCAGAGTAACAGTGGTACATACACAGTGGTGAGGCAGAGTAACAGCGGTACATACACACTGGTGATGCAGAGCAACAGCAGTAACAGAGGTACATACACACTGGTGATGCAGAGCAACAGCAGTAACAGAGGTACATACATAGTGGTGATGCAGAGTAACAGTGGTACATACACAGTGGTGATGCAGAGCAACAGCAGTAACAGAGGTACATACATAGTGGTGATGCAGAGTAACAGTGGTACATACACAGTGGTGATGCAGAGTAACAGTGGTACATACATAGTGGTGAGGCAGAGTAACAGCTGTACATACAAAGTAGTGATGCAGAGTAACAGCGGTACATACACACTGGTGATGCAGAGTAACAGCAGTAACAGAGGTACATACATAGTGGTGATGCAGGGTAACAGCAGTAACAGCGGTACATACACAGTGGTGATGCAGAGTAACAGCAGTAACAGCGGTACATACACAGTGGTGATGCAGAGTAACAGCGGCACATGCACAGTGGTGATGCAGAGTAACAGTGGTACATACACAGTGGTGAGGCAGAGTAACAGTGGTACATACACAGTGGTGAGGCAGAGTAACAGTGGTACATACACAGTGGTGAGGCAGAGTAACAGTGGTACATACACAGTGGTGATGTAGGGTAACAGCAGTAACAGTGGTACATACACAGTGGTGATGTAGGGTAACAGCAGTAACAGCTGTACATACACAGTGGTGATGCAGAGTAACAGCAGTAACAGTGGTACATACACAGTGGTGATGTAGGGTAACAGCAGTAACAGTGGTACATACACAGTGGTGAGGCAGAGTAACTGTGGTACACACATAGTGGTGATGCAGAGTAACAGCAGTAACAGAGGTACATACACAGTGGTCATGCAGAGTAACAGCAATACATACATAGTGGTCATGCAGAGTAACAGCAATACATACATAGTGGTGATCCAGAGTAACAGCGGTACATACACACTGGTGATGCAGAGTAACAGCAGTAACAGAGGTACATACATAGTGGTGATGCATAGTAACAGCGGCACATACGCAGAGCTGTGCTGGCGGGTACAATGTGTGGCAGAGCTGTGCTGGCGGGTACAATGTGTGACAGAGCTGTGCTGGCGGGTACAATGTGTGGCAGAGCTGTGCTGGCGGGTACAATGTGTGACAGAGCTGTGCTGGCGGGTACAATGTGTGTCAGAGCTGTGCTGTCGGGTACAATGTGTGTCAGAGCTGTGCTGTCGGGTACAATGTGTGACAGAGCTGTGCTGGCGAGTACAATGTGTGACAGAGATGTGCTGGTGGTTACAATGTGTGACAGAGATGTGCTGGTGGGTACAATATGTGGCAGAGCTGTGCTGGTGGGTAAAATGTGTGACAGAGCTGTGCTGGTGGGTACAATGTGTGACAGAGCTGTGCTGGCGGGTACAATGTGTGACAGAGCTGCGCTGGCGGGTACAATGTGTGACAGAGCTGTGCTGGTGGGTACAATGTGTGACAGATCTGTGCTGGCGGGTACAATATGTGGCAGAGCTGTGCTGGCGGGTACAATGTGTGACAGTGCTGTGCTGGCGGGTACAATGTGTGACAGAGATATGCTGGCGGGTACAATGTGTGACAGCTGGTGGGTACAATGTGTGACAGAGCTGTGCTGGTGGGTACAATGTGTGACAGAGCTGTGCTGGCGGGTACAATGCGTGACAGTGCTGTGCTGGCGGGTACAATAGGTGACAGCTGTGCTGGTGGGTACAATATGTGGCAGAACAGTGCTGGTGGGTACAATGTGTGACAGAGCTGTGCTGGTGGGTACAATATGTGGCAGAGCTGTGCTGGTGGGTACAATGTGTGACAGAGCTGTGCAGGTGGGTAGAATATGTGACAGAGCTGTGCTGGTGGGTACAATGTGTGACAGCTGGTGGGCACAATGTGTGACAGAGCTGTGCTGGCGGGTACAATGTTTGACAGAGCTGTGCTGGCTGGTACAATGTGTGACAGAGCTGTGCTGATGGGTACAATGTGTGACAGAGCTGTGCTGGTGGGTACAATGTGTGACAGAGCTGTGCTGGTGGGTATAATATGTGACAGAGCTGTGCTGGCGGGTACAATATGTGACAGAGATATGCTGGTGGGTACAATGTGCGACAGCTGGTGGGTACAATGTGTGACAGAGCTGTGCTGGTGGGTATAATATGTGACAGAGCTGTGCTGGCGGGTACAATATGTGACAGAGATATGCTGGTGGGTACAATGTGTGACAGAGCTGTGCTGGTGGGTACAATATGTGGCAGAGCTGTGCTGGTGGGTACAATATGTGGCAGAGCTGTGCTGTTGGGTACAATGTGTGAGCTGGTGGGTACAATGTGTGACAGAGCTGTGCTGGCGGGTACAATGTGTGACAGAGCTGTGCTGGCGGGTACAATGTGTGACAGAGATGTGCTGGCGGGTACAATGTGTGACAGTGCTGTGCTGGCGGGTACAATAGGTGACAGAGCTGTGCTGGTGGGTACAATAGGTGGCAGAGCTGTGCTGGCGGGTACAATGTGTGACAGAGCTGTGCTGGCGAGTACAATGTGTGACAGAGATGTGCTGGTGGTTACAATGTGTGACAGAGATGTGCTGGTGGGTACAATATGTGGCAGAGCTGTGCTGGTGGGTAAAATGTGTGACAGAGCTGTGCTGGTGGGTACAATGTGTGACAGAGCTGTGCTGGCGGGTACAATGTGTGACAGAGCTGCGCTGGCGGGTACAATGTGTGACAGAGCTGTGCTGGTGGGTACAATGTGTGACAGATCTGTGCTGGCGGGTACAATATGTGGCAGAGCTGTGCTGGCGGGTACAATGTGTGACAGTGCTGTGCTGGCGGGTACAATGTGTGACAGAGATATGCTGGCGGGTACAATGTGTGACAGCTGGTGGGTACAATGTGTGACAGAGCTGTGCTGGTGGGTACAATGTGTGACAGAGCTGTGCTGGCGGGTACAATGCGTGACAGTGCTGTGCTGGCGGGTACAATAGGTGACAGCTGTGCTGGTGGGTACAATATGTGGCAGAACAGTGCTGGTGGGTACAATGTGTGACAGAGCTGTGCTGGTGGGTACAATATGTGGCAGAGCTGTGCTGGTGGGTACAATGTGTGACAGAGCTGTGCAGGTGGGTAGAATATGTGACAGAGCTGTGCTGGTGGGTACAATGTGTGACAGCTGGTGGGCACAATGTGTGACAGAGCTGTGCTGGCGGGTACAATGTTTGACAGAGCTGTGCTGGCTGGTACAATGTGTGACAGAGCTGTGCTGATGGGTACAATGTGTGACAGAGCTGTGCTGGTGGGTACAATGTGTGACAGAGCTGTGCTGGTGGGTATAATATGTGACAGAGCTGTGCTGGCGGGTACAATATGTGACAGAGATATGCTGGTGGGTACAATGTGCGACAGCTGGTGGGTACAATGTGTGACAGAGCTGTGCTGGTGGGTATAATATGTGACAGAGCTGTGCTGGTGGGTACAATATGTGACAGAGATATGCTGGTGGGTACAATGTGTGACAGAGCTGTGCTGGTGGGTACAATATGTGGCAGAGCTGTGCTGGTGGGTACAATATGTGGCAGAGCTGTGCTGTTGGGTACAATGTGTGAGCTGGTGGGTACAATGTGTGACAGAGCTGTGCTGGCGGGTACAATGTGTGACAGAGCTGTGCTGGCGGGTACAATGTGTGACAGAGATGTGCTGGCGGGTACAATGTGTGACAGTGCTGTGCTGGCGGGTACAATAGGTGACAGAGCTGTGCTGGTGGGTACAATAGGTGGCAGAGCTGTGCTGGTGGGTACAATGTGTGACAGAGCTGTGCTGGTGGGTACAATATGTGGCAGAGCTGTGCTGGTGGGTACAATGTGTGACAGAGCTGTGCTGGTGGGTAGAATATGTGACAGCTGTGCTGGTGGGTACAATGTGTGACAGCTGGTGGGTACAATGTGTGACAGAGCTGTGCTGGCGGGTACAATGTTTGACAGAGCTGTGCTGGTGGGTACAATATGTGACAGAGCTGTGCTGGTGGGTACAATGTGTGACAGAGCTGTGCTGGTGGGTATAATATGTGACAGAGCTGTGCTGGCGGGTACAATATGTGACAGAGATATGCTGGTGGGTACAATGTGCGACAGCTGGTAGGTACAATGTGTGACAGAGCTGTGCTGGTGGGTACAATATGTGGCAGAGCTGTGCTGGTGGGTACAATATGTGGCAGAGCTGTGCTGTTGGGTACAATGTGTGACAGCTGGTGGGTACAATGTGTGACAGAGCTGTGCTGGCGGGTACAGTGTGTGACAGAGCTGTGCTGGCGGGTACAGTGTGTGACAGAGCTGTGCTGGTGGGTACAATGTGTGACAGAGCTGTGCTGGTGGGTACAATGTGTGACAGAGCTGTGCTGGTGGGTACAATGTGTGACAGATCTGTGCTGGTGGGTACAATGTGTGACAGAGCTGAGCTGGTGGGTACAATGTGTGACAGATCTGTGCTGGTGGGTACAATATGTGGCAGAGCTGTGCTGGCGGGTACAATGTGTGACAGAGCTGTGCTGGCGGGTACAATGTGTGACAGAGCTGTGCTGGCGGGTACAATATATGGCAGCTGTACTGGTGGGTACAATATGTGACAGAGCTGTGTTGGTGGGTACAATGTGTGACAGAGCTGTGCTGGTGGGTACAATATGTGGCAGAGCTGTGCTGGTGGGTACAATATGTGGCAGAGCTGAGCTGGTGGGTACAATGTGTGACAGCTGGTGGGTACAATGTGTGACAGCTGGTGGGTACAATGTGTGACAGAGCTGAGCTGGTGGGTACAATGTGTGACAGAGCTCTGCTGGTGGGTACAATATGTGGCAGAGCTGTGCTGGTGGGTACAATATGTGGCAGAGCTGTGCTGGTGGGTACAATATGTGACAGAGCTCTCCTGGTGGGTACAATATTGGCAGAGCTGTGCTGGATGGTACAATATGAGACAGAGCTGTGCTGGCGGGTACAATATGTGACAGAGCTGTGCTGGCGGGTACAATATATGGCAGCTGTGCTGGTGGGTACAATATGTGACAGAGCTGTGCTGGTGGGTACAATATGTGACAGAGCTGTGTTGGTGGGTACAATGTGTGACAGAGCTGTGCTGGTGGGTACAATATGTGGCAGAGCTGTGCTGGTGGGTACAATATGTGGCAGAGCTGAGCTGGTGGGTACAATGTGTGACAGCTGGTGGGTACAATGTGTGACAGCTGGTGGGTACAATGTGTGACAGAGCTGAGCTGGTGGGTACAATGTGTGACAGAGCTCTGCTGGTGGGTACAATATGTGGCAGAGCTGTGCTGGTGGGTACAATATGTGGCAGAGCTGTGCTGGTGGGTACAATATGTGACAGAGCTCTGCTGGTGGGTACAATATTGGCAGAGCTGTGCTGGATGGTACAATATGAGACAGAGCTGTGCTGGCGGGTACAACATGTGACAGAGCTGTGCTGGCGGGTACAATGTGTGACAGAGCTGTGCTGGTGGGTACAATGTGTGACAGAGCTGTGCTGGCGGGTACAATGTGTGACAAAGCTGTGCTGGCGGGTACAATGTGTGACAGAGCTGTGCTGCTGGGTACAACATGTGACAGAGCTGTGCTGCTGGGTACAATGTGTGACAGAGCTGTGCTGGTGGGTACAATGTGACAGATCTGTGCTGGCGGGTACAATGTGTGGCAGAGCTGTGCTGGCGAGTACAATGTGTGACAGAGATGTGCTGGCGGGTAGAATGTGTGACAGAGCTGTGCTGGTGGGTACAATATGTGACAGAGCTGTGCTGGTGGGTACAATGTGTGACAGAGCTGTGCTGGTGGGTACAATGTGTGACAGAGCTGTGCTGGTGGGTACAATGTGTGACAGAGCTGTGCTGGTGGGTACAATGTGTGATTGGTTTTAAATATAGGGGGAAAAAAGTGCGTAGGGATTCCCCTATATTTAAAACCAGCACTGGACCGAAACCGACCGCCAGGAGATCCTATTACCGGATCTCCATGGCCAAAGCATTCTCACCCCAAGCTGGTCAGGCCAAGCCGGGGATCTCAAGGGAGGCGGAAACCCCCCCAAAAAGTGGTCCCCCCTGTCCCGAAACCCCAGGCTTGGTCTGAAGCCCGGGGCTTTTCACCGCACCTCTGGAGTGGTGGGTACGGGGGTAATAAAGTGTAAAATAGTAGAAAACTGTTGTATTTTACAGTGGAACTACAGGTGCCAGCATGCCTGATTGGTTGCTATGGGAAACATCTCTTCTAAAACTCAGTTCTGAAAACTCTCACTTTAGTAAATTTACCCCTAATAATCTCCCTAATTTCATCTTACCCTCATGATGAAGCTGTAATATATGTAAAAAAAAGCAGATATATACATTCAAATGGGATCATTAGTATAATTTCCCTGCATTGGGTATAAGGCACAATGGGCTTGATTCAGAGACGCTCGTAAGCGGCAGTACGCTCGTTCCGAGCGATGTTTGCCCATCTGCGCATGCGTACGGTTTTTAATACGCATGCGCGAACCAGTCAGTGCGGCCGACAATCATTTGTTTGCTATATAGCGAATGCCTGCTATTTTGAGTGACAGAATGAGGCGTATGTGGGTGGTAACAGGGGAAGGTGCTTGAAAACGGGGAGTGGAGATCCGAACGCAGGCGTGCTTAAAGGGCAAAATGGGCGTTTTATGGGTGTGCATAATTAACACAGCAGCATCATTGACCACGTCACTGGGTTGTTTTATAGTCAGAACTGCTCGCAATATAGTGGTAGCAAAAACCAACCACAAGAATAGCGAGCAGTTCATACGCTGTTCGATGTACTCGATTAATCTAATAAATAGCGGACATGACGTAGGATGTGAGCGGCCAGGGGGCGTATTTTTCAAATAAACGTCCGCATGTTTTGTTCGCTCGTTCAGACATAGAGGCGTGAACAGACCGCAAAGAGCAAACGGTTCATTTTAATAGCCACCCCCTTTTTCTGAACGAGCGAGTGCTAATTGCGTCCGGCTCTGAATCAGGCCCAATGATCCCTATGGCTACATGCATTTGCTGAGAAGAATCAGTGTGTTTTCATCAACAAATAGATCTTACTAACTGCTTTGGGGCTCATTTACATTTGTATGTAAGTCAGTATTATGACACTCAGATGTACACGCCCACTTTACCGCCACGCTCATAGGTGCTGCTTTCACACTCTCCCTGACATGCTTTTTCAAAAGTAGGCAAGTATGGTTCTACATATGAGAGGTGTGTCATACATGTGATAGGCGTGTACTGCTACATCTCAGAGGCGTGTCATACATGTGATGGGCGTGTTCTGCTACATCTGAGAGGCGTGTCATACATGTGATGGGCGTGTACTGCTACATCTGAGAGGCGTGTCATACATGTGATGGGCATGTACTGCTACATCTGAGAGGCGTGTCATACATGTGATGGGCGTGTACTGCTACATCTGAGAGGCATGTCATACATGTGATGGGCGTGTACTGCTACATCTGAGATGTGTGTCATACATGTGATGGGCGTGTTCTGCTACATCTGAGAGGCGTGTCATACATGTGATGGGCGTGTTCTGCTACATCTGAGAGGCGTGTCATACATGTGATGGGCGTGTTCTGCTACATCTGAGAGGCGTGTCATACATGTGATGGGCGTGTACTGCTACATCTGGGAGGTGTGTCATACATGTGATGGGCATGTACTGCTACATCTGAGAGGCGTGTCATACATGTGATGGGCGTGTACTGCTACATCTGAGAGGCGTGTCATACATGTGATGGGCGTGTTCTGCTACATCTGAGAGGTGTGTCATACATGTGATGGGCGTGTTCTGCTACATCTGAGAGGCGTGTCATACATGTGATGGGTGTGTACTGCTACATCTGAGAGGCGTGTCATACATGTGATGGGCGTGTACTGCTACATCTGAGAGGCGTGTCATAAATGTGATAGGTGTGTACTGCTACATCTGAGAGGCGTGTCATACATGTGATGGGCGTGTACTGCTACATCTTAGAGGTGTGTCATACATGTGATGGGTGTGTACTGCTACATCTGAGAGGTGTGTCATACATGTGATGGGTGTGTACTGCTACATCTGGGAGGTGTGTCATACATGTGATGGGGGTGTACTGCTACATCTGAGAGGCGTGTCATACATGTGATAGGCGTGTACTGCTAAATCTGAGAGGCATGTCATAAATTTGCCTAATTGGCTAATTTATGCACGCCTCTGTAACAGTATTAAAACGCACTGGCACGCCACAACATGATTGACAAGCTGCTGGCGTTGGGGCCTGCGAAGGGCAGCGTTCCAGAAAACAGGCACGCATCGGCCCCATTTTCTGGGCATGCCGACGGCAGTGGCTGCGTCCTCGGATGCAGCTTCACTGGCCCCATCTACATGATTTCACTGGACATCCTGAATTACCTGAGGGTTACTGAGATGTCCCATGTACAAGGGCGCATCCCCCTCAGTACCAGCAGAAATCCCTTTTCATTTATATTTCTAGTTCATGGGTCTTTCTGGATTCCAGGTTCCCGTATAACAGATCATATGCTGCCTGTACATGAGACCTAGGGCATAAGCCTGATACACTGACATCATGTGGAGACACAGGGATCTAGGCCGTGCTTCTGTCTGTGTGACAGTCATGTGAGGCCCCGGCAGGGTAGACGGGTAACTCGATAGGTGCCCTCAGGCACAAAGGGCAGCATACAGCAAGGTACAGTATGATCCGGGAACTGAGACTGCAGCTCTCCTTATGCTACTGCGCAATGACGCCAGCGGGTGAGCACGGAGCTCGGGGGTGTGAGAGGAGCGCTAAGAGACCCATAAATGTAACACGTATGAGGAGGGGGCAGCAGGAGTGAGAAAACCCAGGGTCAGGGCAGGCAGCACAGCATCCAGGGGCGTATCTATAATGGGAGCAGGGTGTGCGGGGAACACTGGCCCCTGGATCCAGGGGGGCCCCGCACCGCACCCATAATAAGACGTCGGTGCGGGCGTCCGGCGCTGTAAAACGACTGGAAAATGGCCGTTTGGGCATGCACAGTATACGGAAAATTGTTGCCGCGGCCATTTTCCCGGTGACCTGTGCATACACTATAGACTCTGGGCACACTCTAGTGCCCAGATTCTATAACTCCGGTTCTGGCCACGCACAGCTCAGAGCGCTGCCGGGCGGAGAGGAGGGGGCCCGTGTTGGAAACTGCACACGGGCCCCTTCCACTAGAAACGCCCCTGACAGCATCAGAACCAGGAAGCAAGTGTCCATGCAAGGGACAGAAAAAGCAAAGTCAGACACATCAGATCAACAATGAGAGATCAGACAGGAACAGAGGCCCTGATTCAGAGCCGGACGCTCTGACATAGCGCTCGCTCTGAATCAGGGCGTTTTTATTTTTTTTTTGGTCGGCCTCCTGGTCGCTCACATAGCTGTGGGTGAACACCCACAGCTATAGCGAGCGGCCAGGTTGATGGTCGCGATGGTCAATACCATCGAGACCATCGGGCTTGCGACGAGACCCTTGTGGTAGGGTCTCGTGGCCGCAAGCCCCAGAGAGCTTTCGGCTCTGTTAGAGCTGGAAGCTCTTCCACTGACATCACTTGTGATGTCAGTGGTTCCACCCCCCCCCCCCGGCCCGCCCACCAAACGGGGAGAGCTGTCACTCACCAACTACAGCTCGCCCCCTTTGGTGCGAGACCCAGAACGACGGAGCACCAGTCGCTATCCGGCTCCCTCGTGCGCATGCCCAGTGGCCAAACATTGACCCGGTTGCGAGTGCTCAGCGCTTGCGACCGGGTCTGAATCAGGCCCAGAGTGAGGAGTACCTCAGGGATCTGTACTTGGACCAGTGCTTTTTAATATATTTATTTGTGACATTGCAAATGGTATTGAAAGGAAACGATGCTTTTTTTGCAGATGAGACAAAGGTATGCAACAGGGTAGACACACCAGGAGGGGTACAACAAATGATTGATGATCTAGGTAGACTAGAGGAATGGTCAAGAACGTGGCAACTACAGTTTAATGCCAAAAAATGCAAGATCATATACTTGGGTCTCAAAAATCCAAAGGCTAAATATAGTATTAATGGCACTATACTGGAACCGCCACATGGCCGGCGGTTCGATTCCCGGCAGCGCCTGGCCAAGAAAAGCAGAGTTCCCGGCAGCGGAAGCCCAACAGTGCTGGAAATCCCGATCATTGCTTAGGTAAGTATAAACTAACCTAACCTAACCCCCTAACCCTCCTTAGGGGTGTCTAACCCTAACCTCCCCCGCAAGTGTGCGTAACCCTAATCCCCGCCTGTACCTAACCCTAACCTCCCCCCAGGGGCAGTGCCCCTTGTGCCCCCAGTAGTAAGCCCCTTATATAGTGCCCCCAGTAGTGGTCCCCCCTGTGCAGTGCCCCAAGTAGTAAGCCCCTTATACAGTGCCCCTAATAGTGGTACCCCCTATGCAGTGCCCCTTATATAGTGCCCCCAGTAGCAGTCCACCCCCCATGCAGTGCCCCCAATAGTGGTAACCTTTATGCAATACCCCTTAAATAGTGGCCCCAGTTGTAGTCTCCCCCCTATGCAGTACCCCCAGTATTGCCCTTTATATAGAGCCCCCAGCAGTGGTCCCTCGATGCAGTGCCCCCAGTAGTAGTCCCCTCCCCCTATGTAGTGCCCCTAGTAGTAGTCCCCTCCCCCCTATGCAGTGCCCCTAGTAGTAGTCCCCTCCCCCCTATGCAGTGCCCCTAGTAGTAGTCCCCTCCCCTTGTAGTGCCGCTAGTAGGTGTCCCCTCCCTTGTAGTGCCCCCAGTAGTAGTAGCTCCCCCTTGTAGTTCCCCCAGTAGTAGTAGTCCCCCCTTGTAGTGCCCCAGTAGTAGTCCCCCTTTGTAGTGACCCCAGTAGTAGTCCCCCCCTTTGTAGTGCCCCCAGTAGTAGTCCCCCAACCCCCTTGTAGTGTCCCCAGTAGTAGTAGTCGTCCCCTTGTAGTGCCCCCAGTATTAGTAGTCCCCAGTAGTAGTCCCCTCCCCCTTGTAGTGCCCCCAGTAGTAGTAGTCCCCACTTGTAGTGCCCCCATTAGTAGTCCCCTACTTGTAGTGCCCCCAGTAGTAGTAGTCCCCAGTAGTAGTAGTCCCCCATCCCCCTTGTAGTGCCCCCAGTAGTAGTAGTCCCCCCCTTTGTAGTGCCCCCAGTAGTGCCAGACCCCCCCCCCAGTAGACACACGTAATATAGAAAACGAAAACGAAAAAAAACACTTACCTGAATCCTCGCTCCCTCCGTCGCCATCCACTCCTCCGTTTGTCCTTCCCGGGCCGGGCCGCTCTGCATTATGGGAGAGATGTCATATGAGGTCATGACGCCTCTCCCATTGCCCACTGCGGGAGCGGCTCCCGCAGTGGGCGCAGCAGCAGCTAATGAGAGTCTGACAGATTCTCATTGGCTGCTGATCAAACACACAGCTGCCAGAGGAGGCGGCTGTGTGTTTGTCACTTGTGTAGCGCTGACCGAACTCCGTCCGGTCAGCGCTACACACGCGGTGCAGTCTGTGTCACAGTGACACAGACTGCACCGGCCCGCATGACGCTACGGCCCGGGGGGCACATGGCACCCTGCCCCCAGGCCCAGCCCGCCACTGCAACCCCCCCTGCTGCCTACACCTAAGTCCCCCGGGGGGATGCCTAACCCTGTCCTCCCCGGGGGTGCCTAACCCTAACCCTCCCTACCCCTAGCCTAACCCTCACCCTCCCGGGGGCTGTATAGCCCTAAGTCCCCCCCAGGTGCCCTAAACCTAGACCGCGGCTGTCCACTTGAGGCGCCCGGCATTCCTTCGATCGGGATGCTGGGCGCCGGTCTCCCGGCTTCGGGGAAATGACAGGCGTCTAGATATAGACACCGGTCATTTATCCCACGACGGGAAAAAGTAATCGGGAAGCCGGCTGTCAGGATTCCGGCAGCCGGCTTACCGATTGTATACCCTGGAAACTACTGAAGAGGAAAGGGATCTAGGAGTCACTATTTCAGGTGACTTAAAGGCAAGCAAACATTGTAACAAAGCAATGAGGAAGGCAAGTCAGATGCTTGGTACATAGGGAGAGGAATCAGTAGCAGAAAGAAAGAAGTGATAATATCACTGTATAGGTCATTGGTACGTCCTCATCTCCAATACTGTGTTCAGTTCTGGAGGCCTTATCTCCAGAAGGATATTAATACATTACAGACTGTACAAAGAAGGGCAACTAAAATGGTGCAAGGTCTACACCACAAAACGTACAAGGAAAGACTAAAAGATCCTAATATGTATAGTTTGGAGCAGAGAAGGGAAAGGGGGGACATGATAGAAACGTTCATATATATAAAGGGTTTTAACAAGATAAAGGAAGGAGACATTCTTCAAAGAAAGAGAAGTATTAGAACAAGAGGACAGGCTCCGAAACTGGAGGGAGGTAGGTTCAGGGGAAATTTGAGGAAAAATGACCTCACAGAAAGGGTAGTGGACAAGTGGAATAGCCTCCCATCAGAGGTGGTAGAGGCTAAGACAGTAGAGCAATTTAAACATGCATGGGCTAGACATAAGGATATCCTTCAGAAGAAGTAAGGATCAATAAGGGTTGAGGTAACAATATGTTTAAAAATGGGGCAGACTAGAAGGGCCAAGTGGTTCTTATCTGCCGTCAAATTCTATGGGCGGAATTCAATTGTATTCGCAGCCCGCATCTCCCGTCTAAAGTGACAGAAGATCGCGGGCCGCTATGCAATTGTTCAAGATTTTCTTGCTGATCGCGCCTATAGAGGTCAGGTTTAGCCACGTAAAGCAGCTAAACCCGACCAAAGTGCTGGGCGCGATCGCGAAAAGTAATGTTTGGACGCCCAAACATGTCACTTTTCGCACATTTCACATCTCATCCCCCAGGGGCTGCGAGCTGAAATGTAGCGCTGGCAGCTCATCGTGCCCGACAGGAGCAAGAATTGAATAGCTCCATCGGGCGCGATAGGGGCTGGAAAGAGTTGAATTCTGCCCTATGGGCCTGATTCAGAGCCGGACGCTATTTGCGGTCGTTCGTTCTGAAAAAAGGGGTGGCTATTCAAATGAACCATTCGCTCTTTGCGGTCTGTTCACGCCTCTATGTCTGAACGAGCGAACAAAACTTGCGGTCGTTTTTTTGGAAACTTCGTCCCCTGGCCGCTCGCATCCTACGTCATGTCCGCTATTTATTAGATTAATCGAGTACATCGACCACCGTATGAACTGCTCGCTATTCTTGCGGTTGGTTTTTCCTACCGCAATCTTGCGAGCAGTTCTGACTATAAAATAACCCAGTGACGTGGTCAATGACGCTGCTGTATTAATTATGCGCACCCATAAAACGCCCCTTTTGACATTTAAGCATGCCTGCGTTCTGATCTCCACTCCCCGTTTTCAAGCACCTTCCCCTGTTACCACCCACATACGCCTCCTCCTGTCACTCAAATTAGCAGGCATTCGCTATTTAGCAAACAAACGATTTTCGACCACACTGACTGGTTCGCGCATGCGTATTACGATCCGTACGCAATGCGCATGCGCAGTTGGGCAAACATCGCTCGGAACGAACGAGCGGCCGCTTACGAGCGGCTCTGAATCAGGCCCTATGTTTCTATGTTTCAGGCAGAAACAGAGGGCCTGATTCAGAGTTTGGAATAGAGGGACCTATTCATCAACACTAAAATAACGTTTTTAAGGACATTTTCCTTAATCAACGTTATTTTAGTATTCATGAACACACTTAGCACAGGAGATATCACAGATATCTCCTTGCTAAGTTCCCCTGCGTTAATTTCCACACTCCCCATACATTGGTACATTAGTATGGGGATATGGAAATCAGGCTATTCATCAAATTCCGAAAATTATGTATTTTCGGAATTTGATGGTGTTACCATACGCCACTGTGAGGTGGCGTATAGCGGGTTATACTTACTTACTTCAGCTGGACATGTCCCCCGGCATCTTCCTCCATTGCTCTGGACTCTCCTCTGGCTCCGTCTGCTATGCTGTTATGTGTTCTCCCCAGCAGAACACAATAAAGTTTAGAAAAAAATAAAACTTTTTTTTTTTCTAAACTACTGAGTTCTGCTGGGGAGAACACATAACAGCATAGCAGAGGGAGCCTGAGGCTGCTGTGCTGGCAGGTAAGTCGTGGATGGGGGGTAGGTGAGTGGAAGGGGGAGGGGAGGCAGGTGAGTGGAGGGGGGAGGGGGGGACACACAATATTACCGCAGCTGTAGGTAGTGCTGTGCATGCGCTGGGTCAATGAATGTAACAGCGCATGCACAGCACTGATTACAGCTGCGGTAATGCTGGCCATACACGCTACAATTATCGGGGCGATCTGCCTGATATCGGCGGATCGCCCCGATAATTGTAGCGTGTGGGCGGGCGACCGAGGGTTAAATATTGCTCGGTCGGGCATGCAGGATTGTCCAGCATGCCCGTCCGATGCGATATTTACCCGGTAACTGTCGGCCGCATCGGGCAGTGTATGCCCAGCGCGGCCAACAGACAGACATTTCCTGTGTTCCTCCTCCCCCGGGAGCGGAGCGAGGATGTCGGGCTATACACTGTGAGAATTCTCTCACAGTGTATGCCGGCGACATCTGCGGCTGGCAGCCGGGCAGATAAAATGTCTGTCGGTCTGACAGACATTTTATCTGGCTGTGTATGCCCAGCATAAGTTAGAGCAGACAGAGAAAAGTATCTATTTCCCGAAAAGCTGTCATCGCAAGAATGACAGCTTTTCGGAATAGATAGTTATGGGGAGGAGGAATGATGGATTCCTCCGGTAATTAGGTAGAACTCCATGCCAGTACTAAACCTAATTACCTCCAGAGAGTTTTAAGGTATGATGAATAGGCACCAGAGTGAGATATCTCTCTCAACATGTGAACATGAACAAACCATATTGCAATGCAAGGGGTGTAAATACATACATTTTTTTTTTTAAATGTGGGGTAAATACTGGCTGATTTTGCATGTAGCCCACAAATACTGCACAGCTTTCTTATTACTCTACACTTTATACCCCTTTTACACCAAACAAATAACCCAGGTTAATGCCAGGTCGATCCGGGTTGAGGCTCTGTGTGAACGGCTCCCAAAAAAATAACCCGGGTCGATTTACCAGGCAATCTTACTCGGGTTGAGAGCAGGGTTGAAAACGGGTTGTTCCCAGGTCATGAGGCAGTGTAAACGGGTGCTACCCTGCTTATTTGACCCGGCTAGCTCTGAATGATGCTGATTGGAGCTTCTGGGGCACTGGCAGATGATGTAATTTGTCAGTGCCCTGCATAGAGAGACTCACATGAAGCCATCGCTTGCCTGCCTAACCTCCTGCACTACAGCAGCCTGACCAGCAGCCACAAAAGCAGGAAGGCACACAGCCAGAACTGCAGCCTGTACCACAGCCTGACCAGCAGCCACAAACACAGGCTGATACACATCCTGCCACAGCCAGAACAGCAGCCTGCACCACAGCCTGACCAGCAGCCACAAACACAGGCTGATACACAGCCTGCCACAGCCAGAACTGCAGCCTGCACCACAGCCTGACCAGCAGCCACAAACACAGGCTGATACACAGCCTGCCACAGCCAGAACTGCAGCCTGCACCACAGCCTGATCTGCAGCCACAAACGCAGGCTGATACACAGCCTGCCACAGCCAGAACAGCAGCCTGTAGCAATGCTGTAATCAGTCCCCACCCCTCTCTTTTGCTGCCTTTTGTGACCATCTTTGTCAGACCTTAAAACAGACCATTTTTAATGACTTCTATAGAGAAAAGCAGGGATTACCAGGGTTCAGTGTAAACGGGGCAAACCCGTGAATAACCCGGGTCGAGTTGCAGTGTAAACGGGGTCTGAAGCCGAGTTCAACCTGGGATTGACCAGTGTTCAAATTCCCTTGCAAGCGGGTCGATGTTGCCCGAGTGCGCATGACGGAGGCGGCTCCGTCGTGCGCATGCGCGAGACCCAAATAATGACGGCCAAGTCGTCGTTATGGGTCTCGCACCAAAGGGGGCGTGCTGTTGATGGTGATTGACAGCACGCCCCCTTTGGTGGGCATGCCGGGGGCATGGCTGCCCAGACGGAGGTGTTCCCATGGGAACGCCTACCGTCTGGGGCCGGCCCCACTGACATCACTAGTGATGACAGTGGGAGTGCTTTTGGCTCTGATAGAGCCAAAATCACTCCAGGGCTTGCGGTCACCGAGACCCTACCGCAGGGTCTCATCGCAAGCCCGATGGTCGCGATGGTCTTGACCATCGCAACCATCATTTTGGCCGCTCGCATATGCTGTGTGAGCGGCCAGGAGGCCGCTCCATTTTCAGGTAGGAGGGCACTGATTCAGAGCGAGCGCTCTGGTCAGAGCGTCCGGCTCTGAATCAGGCCCAGAGTCAGGATCAGGCAGGAACAGGGTCAGGATCAGACAGGAACAGAGGGCCTAATTCAGACCCGCTCGCGAGCGCAGGACGCTCGCAAGCGGGTCGATGGTGCCCTAATGCGCATGCGCACGACGGAGGGAGACCCGGCGAGCGACCGGGTAGCTGTCGCTCGGGGTCTCGCACCAAAGGGGGCGTGCTGTCGATGGTGACTTTGGTGGGCGTGGCTTTCAGATGGAGGCATTCCCATGGGAATGCCTACCGTCTGGGTCCGGCCCCACTGACATCAGTAGTGATGTCAATGGTAGTGATTTTGGCTCTGATAGAGCCAAAATCACTCCAGGGCTTGCGGCAGCGAGACCCTACCGCAGGGTCTCGTCGCAAGCCCGATGGTCGCGATGGTCTTGACCATTTCGACCATCATCATGGACGCTCGCATAAGCTGTGGGTGGTAACAGCTATGCGAGCGTCCAAGAGGCCGCTCCAAGTTGAGGTAGGAGGGCCCTGATTCAGAGCGAGCGCTCTGGTCAGAGCGTCCGGCTCTGAATCAGGCCCAGAGTCAGTATCAGACAGGAACAGGGTCAGGATCAGACAGGAACAGGGTCAGGATCAGACAGGAACAGTGGGCCTGCTTCAGACCCGGTCGCAAGCGTCAGCGCTCGCAACTGGGTCGATGGTGGCCCAGAGCGCATGCCAGGTCCGTCGTGCGCATGCGCAAGACCCGGATAGCGATGGGCAATCCTTTGCTCCGGGTCTCGCACCAAAGGGGGCGTGTTGTTGATGTTGAGTGACAGCATGCCCCCTTTGGTGGGCGGGTCGGCTGCCTAGACGGAGGCGTTGGGAACGCCTACCATTTGGGAGCGGCCCCACTGACATCACAAGTGATGTCAGTGGGAGAGCTTTTGGCTCTGTTTGAGCCGAAAGCTCTCTGGGGCTTGCGGCCACGAGACCCTACCACAAGGGTCTCGTCGCAAGCCCGATGGTCACGATGGTCTTGACCAATGCGACCATCATCCTCGTCGCTCGCATCAGCTGTGGGTGGTAGGCCACAGCAATGCGAGCGGCCAGGAGGTCGCGCGATAAAAAAAAAAGACACCCAGATTCAGAGCGAGCGCTCTGTCAGAGCGTCCAGCTCTGAATCAGGACCAGAGTCAGGATCAGACAGGAACAGAGGGCCTGATTCAGAGCCGCTCGTAAGCGGCCGCTCGTTCGCTCGGAGCAATGTTCGCACATCTGCGCATGCGTATGGGTCGTAATGCGCAAATGCGCCAACCAGTCAGTGCGGTCGGAAATCGTGTGTTCGCAAAATAGCGAGTGCCTGCTAATTTGAGTGACAGGATAAGGCGTTTGTGGGTGGTAACAGGGGAAGGTGCTTGAAAACGGGGAGAGGAGATCTGAACGCAGGCGTGCCAAACGGTCAAAACGGGCATTTTAAGGGTGTGCATAATTAACAAAGCAGCGTCATCGGCCACGTCACTTGGTTGTCTCTTAGCCTGAACTGTTCGCATGATTGCGGTAGGAAAATCCAACCACAAGCACTGCGAGCAGTTCTGACGCCTTTCGATGTCCTCGATTAATCTAATAAATAGCGGAGATGACGTATGATGCGAACGGCCAGGGGGCGTCTTTACAAAATAGCGAGCGCATGTTTCGTTCACTTGCTCAGACATAGAGGCGTCAACAGACCGCAAAGAGCGAGCGCTCAATTTAAATAGCCGGCCCCTTTTTCTGAACGAGCGAGCGCAAATAGCGTCCGGCTCTGAATCAGGCCCAGAGTCAGGATCAGGCAGGAACAGGGTCAGGATCAGGCAGGAACAGGGTCAGGATCAGCTGGAACAGGGTCAGGATCAGGCAGGAACAGGGTCAGAATCAGGCAGGAACAGGGTCAGGATCAGGCAGGAACAGGGTCAGGATCAGGCAGGAACAGGGTCAGGATCAGCAGGAACGGGTCAGGATCAGACAGGAACAGGGTCAGGATCAGACAGAACAGGGTCAGGATCAGACAGGAACAGGGTCAGGATCAGACAGAACAGGGTCAGGATCAGATAGGAACAGGGTCAGGATCAGATAGGAACAGAGTCAGGATCAGGCAGGAACAGGGTCAGGCAGGAACAGGGTCAGGATCACACAGGAACAGGGTCAGGATCAGACAGGAACAGAGGCCCTGATTCATAGCCGGATGCTCTGACAGAGCGCTCGCTCTGAATCAGGGCCGTCCCTCTTAATTTTTAGAGCGGACTCCTGGCCGCTCGTATAGCTGTGTCTGATCCTGACCCTGTTCCTGTCTGATACTGACTCTGGGCCTGATTCAGAGCCGGACGCTCTGACCAGAGCGCTCGCTCTGAATCAGGGCCCTCCTACCTCAACTTGGAGCGGCCTCTTGGACGCTCGCATAGCTGTTACCACCCACAGCTTATGCGAGCGTCCATGATGATGGTCGAAATGGTCAAGACCATCGCGACCATCGGGCTTGCGACGAGACCCTGCGGTAGGGTCTCGCTGCCGCAAGCCCTGGAGTGATTTTGGCTCTATCAGAGCCAAAATCACTCCCACTGACATCACTAGTGATGTCAGTGGGGCCGGACTCAGACGGTAGGCGTTCCCATGGGAACATCTCCATCTGGCAGCCACGCCCACGGCACGCCCACCAAAGGGGGCATGCTGTCACTCACCATCGACAGCACACCCCCTTTGGTGCGAGACCCATAACGACGGCTTGGCCGTCGTTATTCGGGTCTCGCGCATGCGCATGACGGAGCTCCCTCCGTCGTGTGCATGCGCAATTCGGCACCATCGACCCGTTTGCGAGCATCCTGCGCTCGCGAGCGGGTCTGAATGACCCCCTAAGTCATGATGAATAAAGCCTCTAATGCATGCTTCCCGACATTCTGGCTGCCTCTTCTGGGAGGGAGCAGCCAGATCGGCATAGCAGGGGGCGTGGCCGGCATAGGGGGGTGCGGCCGGACATCTTACATGGCATTTGTGGGCAGAGCGGGGGACAATTTGGCCCACCCCGACACACAATGTCGAGATTTCCAGCACTGTGAAGCAGAAGGGTGGGCCATAATGATGCATTTCAGCGTGAATCGCGTCATTGGTATCCCCCGCTGTGGTGGTTTCTCTTGTAACAGCACGTGGGGTGGGTCGACGGCTTACCTGCCTTTCCTAGGGGCCGGTAGCGGCACCAGATTTTTGGCAGGCTCCCGGCTGAATCAGGAGGGTAAACAAGCATGCTCTAATGGGGGCCCAACTGTGGGGTGACCATTCATCTAAGGGCAAATTGTACAAAGAAGGGTCATCCCCTATCAAGATGGGATCGGCAGCCCGATATGGGTGAAAATCCTGAACGGTGATTAAGGTAAGTAACCCTAATCTTTTCCCCCCCTAACCCTACCTTAGGGGTGCCTAACCCTAACCTCCCTCCCCAGTGCCTAACCCTAATCCCACCTCTAAGTGCCTAAACCTAACCCCCCCTTCCCCGCCACCTAAACCTAAGTCTCCCGGGGGGGGGTGCCTCACCCTGACCTCCCCCTGGGGGTGCCTAACCCTCCCTTCCCCTAGCCTAAACCTAACCCTCCCAGAGAGGGGTGCCTAACCCTAAGTCCCCCCCGGGAGCACCTAACCCCTAAATTTGTGATCCCAGCACTGTAACGGGGGTCACAGGCCGTGATCACCATTGCGACCATCGGTGGTCGATGGTCACGATGGTGGACGGCGCTGGGTCGGCCAAGTAAGCCTCAGCTTACCCAGGCTGGCCGGCTTCCGAGCCCAGTAGACTGCATGGACGTCCACACAGTCCCTGGTCTGGCCCCTCCCAGAAAATGGGGAGGACAAGCCCCATTTCCGGGAATGCCGGCTGACCCCGCCCATCAAATACCTTTGCCAATCAATCAGTAATGCAGTTGCCAAGCAACCGCGTCACCGCCCCCCCCTGCTGCGGGGAATTCTCTTATAACTGCGGAGGGCATACATGCCTACCCACCCGGAATTCTTGGTCTGCAGTGGGAGCACCCCTCCCCCTCTCGGCGCCCCTGGTCAGGGACAAAGTTGAGGACTTGGCTAGAGCTTTAGAGTTGCTATACAACACCCAACCTCCCTGTACTCCACTGAAATAATACTGGAAATACCATCAGGTTCATTTGGCATCAGATAGGGTAGTAACCAAGACATACCTCCCAAGATTCCTGCGCATTCGAGACAACGCCCATAGCAACCAAATCAGATTCCTACCAACTTATAGAATGTACTAGATAAATGATAGCTACATGCTATGGGCGACATCTCCACCTGCCCTCTATAGAAGGTTTGATCCATCGCTGCTGCAGTTTGCAGTCCTGTCCTGTAGAAGCCCCCTGATAAGAATACCCAGGGGTCCAGAATATCAGGGGACGGGGTGTAACGGGAAATGGGTGTGGCGTGGGCTGGTCTCATCTTGCTATGGTTTGCAGAATTGGGGCTCGGCTTAATGTGTCCTGGTTTTCCAAGTATGCAATACAGGAACACATACTGAGAAAGGGTCCTGCTCGATAAACCCTACTATCAGAGAGTTATAGCGCTATTTTGCGGGGGAGTAACAAGTTATGGCGGAACATGTGCAGAAGGTAACAGCGTCTCACCTGACTTCTGCGCACGTGCTATATCTCCTGAATATTAGGAAATATAACGCCGGAACTATATCGCTGAATAAATCGCTGGAAACATTGCAGCGGGCAGGTGAAACTGGGTGCAGGAAGGGGGGCACCGCACAGCCTGCGCCCATTATAGATAAGCCACTGCTACACTAATGGTGCATACACACTAGACGATATGCTCCCTGAGCGATATCGTGTAGTGTGTCCCCGGCAGGCTGTACTCAATGTCGTTCATGACATTGAGCACACCCGCTGAACGATATCATTAACGATATCATTCAGCGCCGGGTTCTCTTCCCCCATTCCCGAACATGCAGCAACCTGACGACATCGTCAGATTGTGCTGCATGTTCAGGCGATGGACAATGTCGGAAACGACCAGCGGGAGTGCGCATCGCTGGTTGTTTCCGACATAAAAATGCACGATTTGTGCACGATTACTGAGCGACTGCACGATTACGATGTCGTAATCGTGCAGTCGCTCAGTAATATCGCCCAGTGTGTACCCACCATAAGCTGAGTGACCTGGAAAGGACATAAGGACACCCCTCCAGGGTCAGGTCCTCGATCCATTAACCTACTGTCCACATTGTTCACTTTAGAGGGAAAATTGTTTGGCCGCTGTTGTGGAAGTGCAACTCCAAGCATACAGCACACTGCCGGCATGGACTGGGTTAATGCTGGAAGGTGAGCCGAGAGCACAAGAGCAGAGCTGGGAGCACAGAGATAACCAGCCAGGGTGGAGGGGGTGATGGAGCAGCCTGTAGTGTAGAGATACAGCCGATGGTTGTACAGAGGTGAGGTGCGCACGGCACCAGCAAAATGGTTTCCAACTCTTCTTCCTTATACTTTACAATGGTCTAAAACAAAAAAAAAAATGACTGACGGCTGGCTGGAATTTTTACTGACACATTTAAATGCTCTCTAGGTCTTAGGGGTCTATTAATCAAAAAGTGTTATTGTGGTCATGCTGCAATGTACTTATTTATTTTTATTGCTGACAATTGTGGGGATAAAATAATTAACATTTTCCTCAAATTACTAATATTTTAACGAGCGATATTGAGCTGCGGTGTAGGTAAGGGTTACGTCTTCGCTGATGAGCGCCAGAAATATGTAACGCAGTTGGGGGTTATTGCTGACGGGAACTCCCTAAATATATAATGGTGGTGATGGGGGGGGGATTCAGTGCTCCAGCCAATAACCAGGTGGATCGGGAGCAACTCCAACTGGTGATATCCAGTCTTTAAGCACCGAACCAGTATATACTGGTGGTTGGAGCTCGTACCTTTATGTGTGTATGTTTGATAATGTACTTTTTTGGATGAGAGTCATGGTGCTGTTACCTCCCAGGAACGCCAACTAAAATTCACAGAACGTGCGTCCGATTCACTGCTGCGTCTCAGTGCTCAGAGAATCGTACGACTCAGACACATACGCGGAGACTTACAACATTTGCCTGTTTGTGTGCACCATCAACCCTGGGTCCACCTCTGAATCGGGCGGTAGGCCCTATATATCTTTACTATACATCCCTTTCAAACTGTGAGGTCTATGTACTAAGGACCTCATTCAGACCAGAAACTCTCTCGCTCCGGAACTCATTACAAAAGGGCCGGCTGTCGATGTTGATCGACAGCTCGATCTGTTTTGTAGGCGGGGGGGGGGGTGGCTACACAAACGGAGGCGTTGCCAAGCGAAGCCTGCCATTTTGTGGGCGGCTGCACTGACATCAGCAGTGATGTCAGTGGGGAGCTTCCTGCTCGACCCAACCTTAGGGTCTCGTCGCAAGCCCCGATGGTCTTGACCAGCGTGACCATCAACCTGGGTAGCGACCAGGAGGCCGCACTAAAAAAAAGGAGCGGCCGCCCTCATTCAGAGAGAGCGATCGCTTCTTGCGACCGCCTCTGAATGAGGGCCTAAGCCTTGGAGAGAGAGAACGTGGACGGAGGTAAAGTACCAACCAATCAGCTCCTGTCATTTTTCAAACACAGCCTGTAAAGTGACAGTTAGGAGCTGATTTGTCAGTACTTTCTCTCCAAGGCTTAGTACATAGACCTCTAGTGATAAGGTGCCAGCCAATCAGCTCCTAACTGTCATTTTTCAAACACAGCCTGTGAGATGACATTTAGGAGCTGATTGGCTGGCACCTTATCACTATTCACTCTGTCTCCTAACACTGCTTAGTAAATAGACCCCACTGTATCTTTTACTGTGTAGCTTGAGACAGCCGTTCAAGGCTGTGTACATATAGGAGATAAAGCGACAGAAGAGCCCATGGTAACCCCTGTATTTATGATGGCAATAGGGGTGTTCACCTACTGATAAATCAGCTCCTTAGAATAGCAGCAGTATTTACAACAAAAGGCAGCTGAAGGTTAGTAAATACGTAATCAGCTGTCCCTCCTACAACATCTCTTGCTGCCCTTTTGTGCACATTATAGGCTGGTGGAGTCAGATATTTACTAAGCACTTTTTTTCATGCTGATGTGTTTAAATCTGCATTTTTTTGTTAAAACAGGTGGTGGGCAATGGGGGAAAAATGCTCTAATATACACTGAGTGGCTACAGAGAAAACTGACAGTGCAGAGATGACTGCTACAGGGTGAGCTGGGAGAAGACTGACAGGGCTGGCAGTGTAGGGGTGCAGGACTGTAAAGATAACTGGAAGGATACAGAGAGATATCAGTGCAGGGATTAGTGTTGCAAGATAAGATGGGATTGTACAGAGGGAGGTGGCATTGCAGGGGTTAATGGTGCAAGGTGAACTGGGGGGAGGTACAGAGGGTTCTGGCAGTGCAGGGGTTAATGGTGCAAGGTGAACTGGGAGGGTATGGACAGAATTGGCACTGCAGGGGTTAATGGTACAGGCAAAGAAGTCAGTGCAAGGAAAGCTGGGTGTGTACAGGGCAGAGCTGTCAGTGTAGGGCTTAATGGTGCAAGGTGAGCTGGAAGGGTACAGGCAGATATGGTACTTCAGGGGTTAATCGTGCAAGGTGAGCTGGGAGGGTACAGGCAGAGTTGGCATTGCAGGGGTTAATGGTGCAAGGTGAGCTGGGAGGGTACAGGCAGAGCTGGTAAAGCAGGGGTTAATGCTGCAAGGTGAGCTGGGAGGATACAGGCAGAGCTGGCATTACAGGGGTTAATGGTGCAAGGTGAGCTGGGAGGATACAGGCAGAGCTGGCATTACAGGGGTTAATGGTGCAAGGTGAGCTGGGAGGGTGAAGACCCAGCACTGGAAGGATGCAGGCAGGGGTAGGAGAGAGAAGGGGTTAATGTTGCATAGTGAGCTGGGAGTGTACTAGCAGAGCAGAACCAGGGGAAAGAGGGGGCAGACACAGGGGTAGGAGGGTGCAGACAACAATGGGAGAGGCAGGCAGGGGTAGGATGGTGCAAGCAGATATTGGAGGGGTATGAAGGATAAAGACAGATGATAATCTTTGAGGGTGCATGCCGGGGTAGGAGGGTGCATGCAGGGGTAGGAGGGTGCAGGAAGGGGTAGGAGAGTGCATGCAGGGGTAGGAGGGTGCAGGGGTAGGTAGAGCTGGGTAGGCAGGGGTAAAATTGTGCAGGCAGATATGAAAGGAGTAGGATGATAAAGACATGATAATCTTTGAGGGTGCATGCCGGGTTAGGAGGGTGCAGACAGGCCGGGGTAGGAGGGTGCAGGAAGGACTAGGAGGGTGCAGACAGGACTGGAAGACTGCATGCAGGGGTAGGAGGGTGCAGACAGGACTGGGAGGCTGTATGTAGGGGTAGGAGGGTGCAGACAGGACTGGGAGGCTGTATGTAGGGGTAGGAGGGTGCAGACAGGACTGGGAGGCTGCATGCAGGGGTAGGAGGGTGCAGTGCGGGGACAGGACTGGGAGGGTGCATGCAGGAGTAGGAGAGTGCAGACAGGACTGGGAGGGTGCAGGAAGGGGTAAGAGGGTACAGGCAGAGAGAGCTGGCAGTGAAGGGATTAATGTTACAAGGTGAGCTGGGACTGGGAGGATACATACAGAAGCAGGAATAGCAGAGGGACGGGTGCAGGGGTAGGAGGGTGCATGCAGAGCTGGGAGGGGGCAGGCAGGGGTAGGGGTAGGAGGGTGCATGCAGAGCTGGGAGGGGGCAGGTAGGGGTAGGAGGGTGCATGCAGAGCTGGGAGGGGGCAGGCAGGGGTAGGGGTAGGAGGGTGCATGCAGAGCTGGGAGGGGGCAGGCAGGGGTAGGAGGGTGCAGATTTGCAGTGGCATTCCGGCCCACCAATGGGAGAGGAGAGCTGTGCACCAGTCACAGGGCTGCGGATGAGTGGGGGCGGTGTTCTGGGAGAAGCACAATCAGCTGGCAGCAGTGTACGGGGCACTAGCTGGTCACCCCAATACCCAGCTCCCACATCGCCACAGTGCCCCCCGCCCACCTCACCCACCTCCCTCATCTGTCACCAGACCCCCAGCCCGGGGCACACTCAGGGCAGAGCACACTGACAGGAGAGCCCCCCCTCAGGATACCCCCGGCCCCCGGACACTGCCCTCCTCCCAGGAAAAGTTTGGGGTAAGTCTGCTGCTTGTTTTTGCTGCTGCTGTGTTAGGGGAGGGGTTGTGGGGCAGCTCTCCCTCCTCCTGGGGTTTGGGAGGGGGGTTCGCAGGGGAAGTGGATGAGTCACTAGTACTGTGTGTAGAAATGTACTGAGTTGCACATCGTTATAGGGCCTTGACCTAAAGGCTTGCAATCTAATGCTGTTATTGTGTAACTCACTAATCCATATTCTGGTTATATACAACAATCTGCTTGTTTAATATATTTTCCTGACAGGGGTCATTGACAGGTTTATTGTTCCAGCTGGTGATGTAAGCCCTCACCATGACAAATGTACATAATTATATATATTCTATACATATGACTTACAGCACCCCTCCTCCCCCACCTCCCACCCCATGACCTGGACACAGCCTGTCCTACAGTATGTATGCTATAGGCAGATGTGTACAGTATATAGGCTATAGGTGTACAGTATGTATGCTATAGGCAGATGTGTACAGTATATAGGCTATAGGTGTACAGTATGTATGCTATAGGCAGATGTGTATAGTATATAGGCTATAGGTGTACAGTATGTATGCTATAGGCAGATGTGTACAGTATATAGGCTATAGGTGTACAGTATGTATGCTATAGGCAGATGTGTACAGTATATAGGCTATAGGTGTACAGTATGTATGCTATAGGCAGATGTGTATAGTATATAGGCTATTGGCGTACAGTATGTATGCTATAGGCAGATGTGTACAGTATATAGGCTATTGGCGTACAGTATGTATGCTATAGGCAGATGTGTACAGTATATAGGCTATTGGTGTACAGTACAGTATGTATGCTATAGGCAGATGTGTACAGTATATAGGCTATTGGTGTACAGTACAGTATGTATGCTATAGGCAGATGTGTACAGTATATAGGCTATTGGTGTACAGTACAGTATGTATGCTATAGGCAGATGTGTACAGTATATAGGCTATTGGCGTACAGTACAGTATGTATGCTATAGGCAGATGTGTACAGTATATAGGCTATTGGCATACAGTACAGTATGTATGCTATAGGCAGATGTGTACAGTATATAGGCTATTGGCGTACAGTATGTATGATATAGGCAGATGTGTACAGTATATAGGCTATTGGCGTACAGTATGTATGATATAGGCAGATGTGTACAGTATATAGGCTATTGGCGTACAGTATGTATGCTATAGGCAGATGTGTACAGTATATAGGCTATTGGCGTACAGTACAGTATGTATGCTATAGGCAGATGTGTACAGTATATAGGCTATTGGCGTACAGTATGTATGCTATAGGCAGATGTGTACAGTATATAGGCTATTGGCATACAGTACAGTATGTATGCTATAGACAGATGTGTACAGTTTAAAGGCTATAGGTGTATAGTATGTATGCTATAGGCAGATGTGTACAGTATATAGGCTATTGGCGTACAGTACAGTATGTATGCTATAGGCAGATGTGTACAGTATATAGGCTATTGGCGTACAGTATGTATGCTATAGGCAGATGTGTACAGTATATAGGCTATTGGCGTACAGTATGTATGCTATAGGCAAATGTGTACAGTATATAGGCTATAGGCGTACAGTATGTATGCTCTAGGCAGATGTCTACAGTATATAGGCTATTGGCGTACAGTACAGTATGTATTCCATAGGCAGTTGTGTACAGTATATAGGCATTGGGCGTACAGTATGTATGTTATAGGCAGATGTGTACAGTATATAGACACTGGAGCAGTGCTGAGTGCACGCTATGGGGGATATTACTGGTGCGGAGCTAGACGCAGATACACCGGTCATACCTACGCCTAAATCGCAGTATTCACTTTTAGAGGACAGACCTCCATATTGCAGCTCGCAGCCATATCACCAGTAATATTAAACAAAGGTAACACCAATAGAGCATTGTATATACATACAGACAGGAGTTATGGTATAGGTAGGTTCCATGATGGCGACGCTCCTTGTGGCGTATTGGGTATACAGGGGACACACCTGAGGCAACACCAGCCTCAGAACAGCTGCTGAGGCTACATGTGACAGGTACAGGCCAGGTTTTAAGGCTTTCACTGGTTAATTACAAGTGTTGTAGACAGAATGACTACGTGACCTATACCCGACCTGGACCAAGCCAAGTTAATCAGTGAGTATCGATGTCCTTCTGCCATGGGAATTTTGTAGGCTTTATTTAGTCTTTAGTTTCGCCCAGTGGATCCTTTCTATAAATTTGCTAGTTGGTGTCCCTCGTGTACAGGGGTAGGTTCACTTCTCCGAAATCTCTCGCTGTCATGTCGGGGTGTAAGCAGAACTGAGCGAGGTCATCCTGCCCGGATAACCCCCATTATAGTAATGCGCACAGTTATGACGGAACCTTGCCCCATAGTGTAAGTGTTGAAAGCTACTTCTCAATGGGTCAATTCAGAGCTGAACGCAAGCCTGCCGCGACTACGCTGGCACTGCGCTCACAGAACTAAATGCGGATATTCGCCCATATACCTGGCTGTGCGCATCTCTGCCTGAGATCTGACTTACTCATACGCTGGGTTAAATAACTGTTGTCATTATCAGCTGCAAGTGGACATGATACTCCGAAATCAGACGCAGATGTCTGCACTCAGCCATGACATAGGCGCGGTTGCTAATATTTGTTTTACCACCGGTCAGTACGTAATCTGTTCCATACCTACACATATTGGGAAAACAGTGTTCAGAAGAGCTTGCAATCTACAGATGCGTTCTCATTCACCTAGAGTTTTTGTGCCATATGGCGCGAAACACCTGGTGCGACTCAGATGCTCCGCCATTGGTAGCGGTTCCTGGACTGTCATGCTTTTTACCCTGAATTTTACATCTTATTCGCATAGTAGGCGCATACAAAGTCACTTACAGGGTGCGATTCAGAGTTGTACTCAGTAGCACAGCTGAAGCGGTCCGGAGACGCAGCATCGGATCACTTGCGATCGAGTAACCTTCTGGTTACTCAGGATGTCTGGTGTAATCACGCTGCAGAGGCCAGGAAATATGCATTGGAAGATGCAGACAGACCGCGGCGTACCTTTTCAGGAACGCAGCCCGTCGCCGCCGCCACCACACGGGCACAGCATGTCATTTATGCTGTGGGTTAGGGCGCAGTGCGGCCGTCGTCGCAGGCATATCTGCACACACGCATCACAAATCGCGAAACATCTGAATTGTCGTATAAATTGAATTAGGGATATACTGCACCAGGCACACTAGATTTGTACTTTTCTGACAAAGCAATTGGTATAAAGTTGCAGATTAAGCACAGCGATACATGGTGCGAGGCGCAGTGCAGGTCACTCGTATCTGACCTCTGACTTTTGCCTTTTTACCCAGAATAGCGACTGAGACACAGACAGCGACATATTGTACTGCATTCATGTCTGCTTAGAGATGGCCATTGACCATCGATGGTTTGTCATCGATGGTGTAAACCAATGATGGTTTCCTCTCGATGGTTTCATTGATGTAAACCGCCGCTGGTAGCATCGATGGTAGAGCCGTTAGTGGCCATCCCTACCGCCACAAGCCATCTTGGTCAGGTACATAAAAGTCATTTCTGAAATTCTGGAGCTGCCTCTTCATCTGTAGTCTTGCCCCTGTTTCTGCACCCCTGCCTCCCGTATACAGGCGTGCGCATGGGTTACCATATGGGGACAGGCAGTACATCTCACTCCTGATTGCAGGAACTGGTTGGATCAGGGTATCTGTGAAGAATGTGGAAAAGCTGCATTCATTCTGTGCCCAAATGCAAATCCTAGATTCCATTTTGTTTATAAGATATTCAAGTGAATAGCAAGGCTGTGGTGCATTATGGGTTCCCGGAGCAACTAATTAGGCCTCAGTGATTAGGAGGAGGCTATAAAGGTATGAGGCAATAGTTTGGACTGACCTTAATTCATTTCGTGGGCTCTGCATTCCGTAGACGGACATCATGTCCGCCAAGTGTGACCGCCGTCCGCAGAAAAGCGTGCGCTCTTACTGACAGGCAAGCGTACCCACATCTGTGGCTTACTGACCCTATCACCTGGTATAGTGACAATGGAGGACCAGCTGTACGGACCCTCTGACCCTTATAGAGTCACAATAGTGTACTGGGCATTATAAAGTGACATTGGGGGATTTGCTTGGCGAACCCTAATGTATTCATGGTTTTAAACCGTTTGACTCGAGTAACTTGTGATCCTCACAACAGTGGCCTTAGGGATCCAGTCACAGTGTCGGCACGTTCTAAATGTCAACATAAGATTGACAAGAAACGTTGACGTGTTAAATGACGGCATAAATGTCGTCATTTTAACCATGACAGCATTTGTCCACATTTTGCCTGTCGACATTCGGAACCTGTCAACATTCCGGTGTTTTGGTTCTGAATGTCGACACTTCATACCACACCTCGGCCTTAGCATTGAAGGTCCGATTAGGGCTTGTACTAGCTAGGAAGGCAATGCCGCTACAATACATTTGCGTTGCCTGCAGTTGTGACTGCCAATGGGGGTCATTTTTAGAACCAATTGGCTGCAAACCGCAGCGCACGTGGGCTAATAAGCCATTCTCTATTTACAATGACTTGTACCTGTCATATGTCAGTCACATTGATAGATTTGGTCAACCGATGACCCCCTCAACCGTGTGTCCGAACGCACTAAAGATGTCCTGTCTTACCACGCCGGGCAGCCCCCCGTGGTTCCCAGTTTGTTTCGAACATTTAGTCCATGTATGGGCGCCTTTTAGATATTTTCGTCCCATCATGGGCCCTTCGTACACGCACAGATAGAAACAGTGTCAGAATGGAGGATTGGCTTGTTAAGGTCCTCATCTGCCTGCTTGACAGGGCATTGGCCAATTTGGAAGTGGCTGGTGTCTCCGTTCAGTTATAAGATGGCCGTTCAGGCTGGCACTTGCGCGGCCGTGTCTGAGTTATCTGGCCACACACGTGTGGTAACATATTCCACAGACGATCACAACCCCCTTGGTTACAAAAATAGGTATCATTTCCCAGATTATGTTATTGGCCACTAGGGGTGTTGTTCCATTGGAGTCAGTAGCTGATATTCCCTGTCAGTACATAGCTGCTGATGTTAGAAGATTATTATTAGTATAATTCCAGCACACTCCCCATTGCTTTACAATTGGGAGCGACCAGTAATAAAATAAGACTCTGGAAATCGTTAAGGGGGAGCGGCTTACAATTAACTTATAATAAATTAAAATAGGGGAGTACAGTTTCCAACACACATTTATTGATGCCCCTAATATTATATTATATAAAAAATAGAACACTTATAATAAACTTCTAACTTCCCCCAACAAAGTTTCCAGATGAGAATACTTGAGGCTTCATTGCAGCCTGTGAAAGCTCTTGCACTGAGTGGTCTCCTTGTGTTGGGGGCTCAGTTTCTCCCATGCGCTCACTGTATGTGTGTGTGTGGGGCATGGCCTGTCCCACACAATTTCTCTGGTGGAGGGGTGCCTGTGACCCCTACTGGGTGCTCCCTGTTGGGTGCTGGTCCACCTTTGAGTCCACCGCAGTGCCCAAAAATGTTTTTATTGAAATTAATATCACCATTATTTAAACTTTGTGTATTAATGTTCTGTCCACCTTAGCGTGCTGAGTGCCGGATAGCGTCTACGTGGCCAACTTTATTTATCCTGTACAAAGGACATTATTTATGTCAGGTTTTAAACTTTATTTATTTTTGAGTGGCAGCTGCCATTTTGCTGGGTTTTTTTTTGACCAGGTTAAACGAAACAGCGGCCCCATACTCCAGGGAAACGCTGCCCTTTAGTTTCCAAATTTGTCCTAAATTTCTTTTCTTTTTCCATCCAATAAATTTGTTTATTAACTTTTTATTTTTTTATATAGCTCCAATTGGGAACAAAACAGTAATGGCAGACAGACAGAGAGGTATGAGGGCCCTGCTCACAAACCTACACTCTAAAGGGAAATAAAAATGTGATACGTGAGGGTAAGGGCAGAAAGAGGGAGCATAGCTCCACCCCTGACTTGACCCACGAAGCCCTGCTAACCAATCTGATTGGTCCGCTGTTAAACGAGTAAGGGGGGAGGGATGATCATCTTCAGGCGAAAACCATCGATGGTTGTCCAGCGATGGTTTCATACCATCAATCAGCAATGGTACTGTCGATGGTGACCATCGTTGTCCACCGTTACTGTGGTAATTGGGTAGAATAGCTTTCTAGTCATTAAATGTTGAGCAAAGCACTCGCCCCGGGAGTTCCTTTTGTAATCTTCTAGGTACTTTATAAAATTGCTGGTAATCTTACACCCCTTTCAGACTAGCAGTAAAATCCTGGGTTATTACACGTGAACGCCTCACCCGGGGGTTTTGCTTAGTCTGAGAGGTTTCTTTAAACGAAAAAAAACCCAGGTCCAGCATTTTGATCTGAAAGGGATATTACTGTTGAAAGAAGAATGTGACATAAATGTTGATAATCCCGTATATAGCCTGTCGCTGAGTTGTGACCATACCCTGTACCTGATAATCGCATTAGCACACAGGTGTAACTGTTCCCAGTGTAAATATAGACTCGTGTGTATATAACTGGGGGCCGGTGTGTTTGTGGAACCCGTGTGATTTTTCCAGTATCGGCACGGCCCCTTTCTTTTATCTATAGACTTTAAGACGATGCCTCTGACAGCTCAGTCTGGTGTTTTATTTCATTGCTCATGACGTTTCGTGGTTACTGTTACCGCTTATTGCATTTCTGGCATGGCGCTGACCGAATGGTTATATTAATAAAAGCAAAGTGTCGCTGTTTATCGCTGCTGAGATTCCTACCGGAGTCAGAAGACGACTCTCGTATGCTTTCACACCGGTGTCTCACTATTCTACGTACTGTGGGCCTGATTCAGACCCGGTCGCTATGAGCGTCCGCTCGCTCAATGCGTATGCAAATATTTGAAAGTGACGTGTCAGGGAGCGATCGCTCGCCAAGGCATAAGCACGCCCATCTTACCTGTACGAGCGTTCGCTCTGTGTATGCAGACTCCCCTTAGCGAATGCAGAGACGCCCACTGCCCCACGTCATCTCCTGGAAGATTGTGAAAACATTGGTACATCGACCACTATCGGATGTGTACGCGGTGCTTGTGGTAGCTCTTTTCTACCGCAAGCATTGCGAGGAAAACAGAGTAAAAAAATGTCTGGTGACGTGTACTATGACGCTACCTGTTAATTATGCACGCCTCTAAAACGGCGTTGAAACACCCAAGCACGCCTGCGTTCGCATCTCCACTCCCCCGTTTTTACTGGACTGCCCCTGTCACCACCCACTAACGGCCTCTCCTGTCACTCACTCTGCTGGGCTGGCTTTGCTGTGCGAGCGAGGGATCTGCGAACGCACTGTGTAGTTTGTGCACGCACACTGCGATGCATGTGCAGATTAGCGTCCGGGTCTGAATCAGGCCCTATGTTGGGCGGTCCCATACGGAATTCTGTACGAAAGATGTGTTCGCGCCATTTGCCGTTCTTATGTGAGAGTAGCACATGGGCCAGGGGAACAAACACACTACAGTACATTGAAATTAAATGGGGTCATTGACAGTGTAAATAACATTTTGCACCAAATGTCTGAATGTCATCTGATGGAGATCGTTGTTGGTTTGCAGGCATGCTAATGACCTATGTGCGGGGTGGTCTGATCATAAACTTCTGGGGCCGCATACGGCTAGCCACGTGTTCTGAAATGTGCGCGCCTGAGTTTCTATGCCGCACACTCCGCATGTTAACTGTACTGGTAGTATTGGAACAAGTTGCGCAATTAAATATCAGACGCCAGTTCAGGGCCATCTGGCGGGTGCGTTATACCGTCCGGAAACCCTGAAAAGTGGTAAATAAGATAGTGAGTGGCAATAAGGACAGAGTCGGGGGCTGTTATAAGGTCTCGCAGGCTTGAATATTAGAACTTTTATTTATGGATGATCTATTATAGCCAGCAAGTTTATTCCAGCAGATAGTATTTTGTGGTACATTTTAATATCTCTGTTGTGTTTATATACAAGTAGGGGAAACACTGCATCAACTACGATCTGCACCTCGAAAAACGTCTGTTACATCCTACAGTGCATCTACCTACATGTCCCATATTCCTGAACCCATTTTTCTGCTGTCTGCTTGGCCTGATTTCACTATTTAAATACTTTTTTAAATACATCATTATTAATTAGGAGTGGTCTACCAGAGGTACTGCGACATATCCTGACAGTTTTGCGCTAAAATTAGTCCATTAACGGTTATCACCAACTCTGGTGGCGCAAACTAACCACCACGATTTCTCCCTTTCAGAGCTGCGCAATTTAACGTAATTTTCTAACTGTATGTAAATAAATTGTGCGGCCTAATTCCTGACTAATACAAACTACCCCCCCACCCCCACCCCGGATTACAATCCATTCTCAACCACATAACTGGCGTGGTTGCATGTGACGCGTCCGGAGCCAGAAGTGTTTAATCTGACAAGGTGACATCACAAGTGCGACCAGTCCGCCTTCCTGTGTCCCCCGGGTTTTGCAGTGGAAATTAGTTTTGTGCAAGTGCAGAACTGATCTTCTCTGACTCCCCGTACACCCCCGGCAGTGATGCGACGGTCGGTGTCCGCTGACATCACTGCCGGAATCGCACCCCAGAATGCCTTGTAAAAGGAAGGGGGTGTAATGCCCCAATTAAAAAAAAAATTAGTGATGGAGAGATTTAAAATTATTAAATGACACTGGTCACTGGCAGAGGAGGGGGGCATGTCCAGAAATGGTGACCCGTTGCGCTGGGAATGTGGGGGGGTTACACAAACTGAGGATCTATTACCACTAGTGGGTAGAGGGGGTAATACTAATGGAGGACAATTTACGCTAGGGGTTGGGTGTCTATTGCTAGTGGGAGTGAGAAGTAACTTTACAGTGGGGGGACTATGGATACGGGGGCAGAGGGCAGGCACCACCTAGGTATATGGGAAAAAAAAAAGTAAATATGTTATTAAAAATACTTTTTAACCCCCCCCCCCATAGTTACAATTACACATTTACTTAATGTCAATTGAGGGAATTTAATAAAATCTGTCACCAGGTGAGACCTGACTGCTGTGCACGGCTCTTACAGACACACAGTGACCCTGCGCACACCCTTATAGCCAACCAGCTCCAGGTGACACCTGACTGCTGTGCACGGCTCTTACAGATACACAGTAGCCCTGCACACACCCTTATAGCCAACCAGGTCCAGGTGAGACCTGACTGCTGTGCACGGCTCTTACAGATACACAGTGACCCTGCACACACCCTTATAGCCAACCAGCTCCAGGTGAGACCTGACTGCTGTGCACGGCTCTTACAGACACACAGTGACCCTGCACACACCCTTATAGCCAACCAGCTCCAGGTGAGACCTGACTGCTGTGCACGGCTCTTACAGACACACAGTGACCCTGCACACACCCTTATAGCCAACCAGCTCCAGGTGAGACCTGACTGCTGTGCACGGCTCTTACAGACACACAGTGACCCTGCACACACCCTTATAGCCAACCAGCTCCAGGTGACACCTGACTGCTGTGCACGGCTCTTACAGATACACAGTGACCCTGCACACACCCTTATAGCCAACCAGCTCCAGGTGACACCTGACTGCTGTGCACGGCTCTTACAGATACACAGTGACCCTGCACACACCCTTATAGCCAACCAGCTCCAGGTGAGACCTGACTGCTGTGCATGGCTCTTACAGACACACAGTGACCCTGCGCACACCCTTATAGCCAACCAGCTCCAGGTGAGACCTGACTGCTGTGCACGGCTCTTACAGACACACAGTGACCCTGCACACACCCTTATAGCCAACCAGCTCCAGGTGAGACCTGACTGCTGTGCACGGCTCTTACAGACACACAGTGACCCTGCACACACCTTTATAGCCAACCAGCTCCAGGTGACACCTGACTGCTGTGCACGGCTCTTACAGATACACAGTGACCCTGCACACACCCTTATAGCCAACCAGCTCCAGGTGACACCTGACTGCTGTGCACGGCTCTTACAGATACACAGTGACCCTGCACACACCCTTATAGCCAACCAGCTCCAGGTGAGACCTGACTGCTGTGCATGGCTCTTACAGACACACAGTGACCCTGCGCACACCCTTATAGCCAACCAGCTCCAGGTGACACCTGACTGCTGTGCACGGCTCTTACAGATACACAGTGACCCTGCACACACCCTTATAGCCAACCAGCTCCAGGTGACACCTGACTGCTGTGCACGGCTCTTACAGATACACAGTGACCCTGCACACACCCTTATAGCCAACCAGCTCCAGGTGAGACCTGACTGCTGTGCATGGCTCTTACAGACACACAGTGACCCTGCGCACACCCTTATAGCCAACCAGCTCCAGGTGAGACCTGACTGCTGTGCACGGCTCTTACAGACACACAGTGACCCTGCACACACCCTTATAGCCAACCAGCTCCAGGTGAGACCTGACTGCTGTGCACGGCTCTTACAGACACACAGTGACCCTGCACACACCTTTATAGCCAACCAGCTCCAGGTGACACCTGACTGCTGTGCACGGCTCTTACAGATACACAGTGACCCTGCACACACCCTTATAGCCAACCAGCTCCAGGTGACACCTGACTGCTGTGCACGGCTCTTACAGATACACAGTGACCCTGCACACACCCTTATAGCCAACCAGCTCCAGGTGAGACCTGACTGCTGTGCATGGCTCTTACAGACACACAGTGACCCTGCGCACACCCTTATAGCCAACCAGCTCCAGGTGAGACCTGACTGCTGTGCACGGCTCTTACAGACACACAGTGACCCTGCGCACACCCTTATAGCCAACCAGCTCCAGGTGAGACCTGACTGCTGTGCACGGCTCTTACAGACACACAGTGACCCTGCGCACACCCTTATAGCCAACCAGCTCCAGGTGAGACCTGACTGCTGTGCACGGCTCTTACAGACACACAGTGACCCTGCGCACACCCTTATAGCCAACCAGCTCCAGGTGAGACCTGACTGCTGTGCACGGCTCTTACAGACACACAGTGACCCTGCACACACCCTTATAGCCAACCAGCTCCAGGTGAGACCTGACTGCTGTGCACGGCTCTTACAGATACACAGTGACCCTGCGCACACCCTTATAGCCAACCAGCTCCAGGTGAGACCTGACTGCTGTGCACGGCTCTTACAGACACACAGTGACCCTGCGCACACCCTTATAGCCAACCAGCTCCAGGTGAGACCTGACTGCTGTGCACGGCTCTTACAGACACACAGTGACCCTGCGCACACCCTTATAGCCAACCAGCTCCAGGTGAGACCTGACTGCTGTGTACGGCTCCCACACTGTTTTATTTACATAATAACTATAACAAATAGTAATAACGATGCAAAATATTTTTAATTAATTTCTGCAAACATTTGCCAATATTTTCAACAATACACTGCCTGAGACCATGTTAGCTGTTGGGGCTAGGGGGTATATTTACTAAAGGTCGATTTTTTTTTTATTTTGATCAAATTAAAATCAATGTGTTTCTGGGGCTAAATCCCACATTTACTAATACTTAAACAATAAACAAATAAAAAAATTTCTGTTAGTAACTGTGGGATTTGGCCCCAGAAACACAACATCGGCCTTTAGTAAATATATCCTAACTCCTGTGGTTTGGGGCCTGCATTAAGCAGAATGAGCTCGGGCGCTCTCTATACTCGCCTCTCTATCCTATTACGGCTCAAATCGCTGCGTTCCCGTTTGCTGGGCAGTGATAGCTGAAGCGCTGCTTCTGTCATCCGATCAGTGCGGGCGAGGGGCATCATTAAAAGCCAATTATTTTCCTGCCACTATAAAACTGCAAAAGCTAATGTGACCGGATGTCCTTACTCCATCGTCCAGTACAGGGGGTAAATTTACTAAAGTGAGAGTTTTTAGAAGTGAGTTTTAAAAGTGATGTTGCCCATAGCAACCAATCAGATTCTGCTTAACATTTAACTAGCACCTTCTAGAAGATAATAGCTAGAATCTGATTGGTTGCTATGGGCAACATCACTTTTAAAACTCACTTCTAAAAACTCTCACTTTAGTAAATTTACCCCTAGGTGTCACTCAGACCTAAGTGGGCTTACTTTGTCACCTGTGGGAGCTTAGGGATCTCCTTTCACTGTCAGTAACTCCCTGCTGCTGACTCCTACTGTGTCATAAGTGTTTATGCCACTACCCCAATGAGGCCCCAGCATTGGCGCCTGAAAGTGCTTACCTATCGGTATGTGGTCACGCTGCTGCAGCGCTTCCTGGATAGTGATGGCTAATTCTCCCTTGGGCCTCTGCTCACTATCAGTTGTGCCATGATAGAGAGCAGAGGGGAGCTCTGAGACACTGGAATCAAACAAGGGACAGCCGGAGAACGCATATGTGTTTGGGGCTTATCTGGTTGTCACAGGAAGCAAGCAGGTGCAGGCGTCTTAGAAGAAAGTGGACATTTTTAAGCTCCAATAAAATGAGAGAAGAGACCCCAGTTCGCTAGACCACCAATGCACGTACACCTTTTTATTTTATACATTATCACAAGATACAATGAAGCCACATATACACCGCGGCCCAGGGCTGCGCACAACGTTCCGTGCAGTCCGGTGCTGCAGAACAAACGTTTTGTACCAAACGCATTTTAATGAATCTTCCAGGCCTGATTCAGGATGCACGCAGTTCAAACGCAATGCCGATGTTCTTGCAGTTGAGAGGTTATTTGCAATTGCGCAAAAAGTCCTGATAACCCTTGCACTGACTGTGGCATGTCAAGAATCACCGGCAGCACTTGTTACTGCATGCAGAGACGCTGAAAGCGGTAGTTTCACGGCTTGCACATTCAGACGCACGATAAAACACAAGGGGGAGGGGCTGAAACTAGCAAATGTCGCAAATCACGGCGGTCTGCGTACGCTAGCAGTACAGCTTTGTCTCTTCCAGTAGCTTTATTTGTGCGTACGAGATGCACATTTTGAGAGCTAATTGGCTGGGCGGAACCGAGTCACGGCGCGATTTGATCAGCAGTGTATGGATACAAGGCCGTCTCTGCTCCACCTCTGTGATGTATTATAGCTGCGTCTCTTATAGAAATCATTATTTCCCTGTTATATTGATTTTTAGGTGTATGTAGAAAAAGTGCAGTGTGTCTGCAGGCAGAACACGATGATTATTTTTTATTAATCTTTGTTTTATAATAATATGCTTGCTGGCTTGCATTAAAATCATGGAAATGTGAATGCGCTTTTAGAAGTCACTACACCCATCCTGTCTTGCTGGTGGTTTGTATAAACACGCTCTCAGTCAGGTCTTGCAGAACTCGTATCCTATGTGAGCCACGGAAAGGCCTCCGACAGTGCGATGTATATCTGTATCTGCTGCTGATACACAGTCAGCTGGGAGTGTGGCTCCATTTGCAGACGGGATACTAGAGCAGAGGTTATTGAGCCATAGGACGCTGCAGATAACTGTTTATTCTTATCTGGTGCCCTCTAAGCATACCATACGCTGCCAGTCTGAGAATGCAGGGCAGCGTCACCCGGTCACCAGCCTCGGTGCTTTACGCACTGTGGACCTCATTCAGAGTCGGTCGTAAGCTGCCGCTCGGTCGTACGCATCCGATGTTTCCAAACCACGCATGCGTACGGTTAGTTGTGCGCATGTGCATACGAGACCTCGCGATCCAAAATGCTGTCGATCGTTCGGCTTACGAGCAGGAAGTGGCTTCCGAGAGTTGATTGACATGAAAGGCCGTTTGTGGGTGGTGAGGGGGTGGTGGTCTGAAAACGCAGGCGTTCCTCACCGTTTTCAGGGCGTTTTAGGGGCGTACATAAATTTCCTGCTACGCACGACATAGATGGCCGGAAGTAGTAAAACGTCACTCTGCGAGCAGGTTAGAGGCCTGGCTGATCGTACAGCTTGAGGTTGGGTACGTGCTCTCTCAAGCCCCAGAGTACAATCGATACTATCGAATGTGACTGATGTTATGTTTGATGTTTCTATATTGTGCCACACAATGCAAGCAGCTAATAATCGTTTGTTGTTGCTAATAACACTGCTAATTGGCTTGTAATTGATTCAGCTGCGTTTGCTTTAGAGAATAATAAGATTAAATATATTTCTTGGAGATGGCTTATTCTATGTGGTTTTTTGTTAATTGTTGGTGTAATTTGCGCACAACACAAGCGGCCGCAGCCATCAGAAGAAAATGACCATACAGCGACTGATAACGATCGACTCGATCGCTAGCTGCTATCACTCGCTAGCTAGAGGAGGTGCATTGTTCATGTATGGGCGTCACTTTGGTTGCGATCGCCCGGCCGTGCGATTGTTTTTTTTTTTCTGATTCTCGATCGTTAGGCGTACAACCGAGTGGCCGCTTACGACCGACTCTGAGTGAGGTCCTGTGTGTTAAGTGACACCAGCATTATTATTATTATTAGATGGGTTGACCGCTGATCCCAAAATGTTATATCAGAACCAGGTTCATCGTCGCCTCCTTTGTGACTTCTTGAAAGTAGCTTTGTCTTCCTGTGCGTCGGGTGACAGTAACTAGATTGTAAGCTCAGTTGGTCAAGTGAGTAATTCTGTGCTCGGGGCTCTCGTAAATTGGAGTGGTTCATAAAATCCACCCCATGCTTCCTTTTTGGTTTTAAATGAGGTAAAACCGTTATGAGAGCGTATGGGGTCGGGGACACAAGATGGCCACTGTGTGATACAGAGAGGTATACTTCCTGTGCTATGGCGCCATCAAGACGGAATGTCGGGGGCCGTGTCAGTGTTCATTACCTCTCCGAGTGCCTGAGAGTATGTTTGTGGAGTCACAGCAGCAATAATATGCAAATGCTACTTTACACCTTCCCCTCGTGTACTAGCGTGCGCCTGAATGTGCGAGCCCTGAAACACCCACGTTTAGCATCGTTATACGCTGTAATTCTGCCAGTGATTCAAGAAACCATCAACACTTGCACAAGTCTATGGCAGGTGCAGCGTCTCTGTCTCAACTCGTACTAAACACGGTCCCTGCGGCTTCTGCGCCTGGGAACGCAGATGTTAAATGGGCATTTCTTCTGTACAAGGGGGAAGGTGCTGCAAGAGGTCTTCTTCCTTCTTTACGCCGTCTGTGATCAGAGAGAAGGGGAGACTGTATTGATGTGAGAAGCAGAGGAAATTGGGAAATCGCAGGTTGCTGAGAATTAGATGATAAAGTTCCCGGCAGTGATGCAGCCAGTCTTGCGATAGATTACTGTTCTAGGGCCTAATTCCGAATCCAATGCATCCCATGATTATCCGAAGGCAGGGGGGTATGTTAGGTGTCAGTGTGCACCAGTGTGAGTGGTATAGGCAGGGGTATGTTAGGTGTGAGTGGTATAGGCAGGGGTATGTTAGGTGTGTGTGGTATAGGTGGGTGTATGTTAGGTGTGATTGGTATAGGCGGGAGTATGTTAGGTGTGAGTGGAATAGCTGCGGGTATGTTAGGTGTGAGTGGTATAGGTGGGGGTATGTTAGGTGTGTGTGGTATAGGCGGGGGTATGTTAGGTGTGATTGGTATAGGTGGGGGTATGTTAGGTGTGAGTGGTATAGGCGGGGGTATGTTAGGTGTGAGTGGTATAGGCGGGGGTATGTTAGGTGTGAGTGGTATAGGCGGGGGTATGTTAGGTGTGAGTGGTATAGGAAGGGTTATGTTAGTTGTGAGTGGTATAGGCAGGGTTGTGTTAGGTGTGAGTGCTCCCTACACCTGCCACTTTTTGGTGTCCAGAATCCACTTATGGTGAGTTACCAATATAGGGGATGATTATGAGTCAGACCATCTCTGGCCGCTAATTACATTATGGTAATGCAAGAATCCGCCTGTGTACACAGCACAATTCTTCTATCTCTAGAATGTTGTGCGATAAAGAAATGCCAGACAGCTATTACACTGCAATAATCCAGACACTTATAATAACGATGATATTACAGACCCATAGGGGCTGCAAGGGGGACGAGTTTCCATCGGCGTGGAAATGCTGCCAATTTAACCGCACCTCTCCCCCCTCGCGGCCTGATCTTCCCCCGGACTTCACTCTGAAATAAATCATTTTTATGAATCTTTGCTGAATTATCAGACCTGTGAGTTATTGTCGTCATCTTGTTCTGCCCCTTACTCTTAGGTAAGATCAGGGTCTTAAGTATTTTGTGCATTATTCTTGCTGTTTTGCGGAATCTGCTTATTGCGCTGTGGCGGCGCTGGGGCCATTGAGCAGACGGGGTAATATTAGGAGCCGGTCATCCTGTCAGGGAGTATGAAGGGGAAGCTCGCTGGGTTTGTCAGATGAGCTGTGCCCACTCTCTGCTTTGCACAGGCTGGCATCCCTGCCTACCAGTCTCCTGAGCTAAGGCATGCCCAGGCACGGTGCCAGGATTAGTCCTGGGATGTGGATATATTAGAAGGGAAATGCGCCCCCAGATGATAATGTTTAACCTGTTCTAGAGCAGCGCAATCTTTTCTTTTCCCATAGAGCTTGCAATCTTCACACTGTGCCTTATTCACTACCGATCGCAACTGTGAATGCAATTGCAATTACGCACGCAGGTCAACTGCGATATTATGCTAATCCATTGCGATCGCTATGCCGTCACAGCACAACATAAGGACGCCCACTTTACACGCATCCGTAATGTTTAGCAAGACTGCGAAACCATCAGTAACATGGAGTACCATCGCAGCCGCACGCACACTTACACAGGCTCTGACCTTACCCAGGAATTACTAACCTCATCACACACAGTGATTACACAAGACTGAGACACCATCAGTAACATGGAGCACCATCACAGCCTCACACACACTTACACAGGCTCTGACCTTACCCAGGAATTACTAACCTCATCACACACAGTGATTACACAAGACTGAGACACCATCAGTAACATGGAGTACCATCACAGCCTCACACACACTTACACAGGCTCTGACCTTACCCAGGAATTACTAACCTCATCACACACAGTGATTACACAAGACTGAGACACCATCAGTAACATGGAGTACCATCACATCCTCACACACACTTACACAGGCTCGGACCTTACTCAGGAATTACTAACCTCATCACACACAGTGGTTACACAAGACTGAGATACCATCAGTAACATGGAGTACCATCACAGCCTCACACACACTTACACAGCTCTGACCTTACTCAGGAATTACTAACCTCATCACACACAGTGATTACACAAGACTGAGAAACCATCAGTAACATGGAGTACCATCACATCCTCACACACACTTACACAGGCTCTGACCTTACTCAGGAATTACTAACCATATCACACACAGTGACTACACAAGACTGAGATACCATCAGTAACATGGAGTACCATCACAGCCTCACACACACTTACACAGGCTCTGACCTTACCCAGGAATTACTAACCTCATCACACACAGTGATTACACAAGACTGAGACACCATCAGTAACATGGAGTACCATCACAGCCTCACACACACTTACACAGGCTCTGACCTTACTCAGGAATTACTAACCTCATCACACACAGTGACTACACAAGACTGAGATACCATCAGTAACATGGAGTACCATCACATCCTCACACACACTTACACAGGCTCTGACCTTACTCAGGAATTACTAACCTCATCACACGCAGTGACTACACAAGACTGAGACACCATCAGTAACATGGAGTACCATCACAGCCTCACACACTTACACAGGCTCTGACCTTACTCAGGAATTACTAACCTCATCACACACAGTGACTACACAAGACTGAGATACCATCAGTAACATGGAGTACATCACAGCCTCACACACACTTACACAGCTCTGACCTTACTCAGGAATTACTAACCTCATCACACACAGTGATTACACAAGACTGAGATACCATCAGTAACATGGAGTACCATCACAGCCTCACACACACTTACACAGGCTCTGACCGTACTCAGGAATTACTAACCTCATCACACACAGTGATTACACAAGACTGAGAAACCACCAGTAACATGGAGTACCATCACAGCCTCACACACACTTACACAGGCTCTGACCTTACTCAGGAATTACTAACCTCATCACACACAGTGATTACACAAGACTGAGATACCATCAGTAACATGGAGTACCATCACAGCCTCACACACACTTACACAGGCTCTGACCTTACTCAGGAATTACTAACCTCATCACACGCAGTGACTACACAAGACTGAGAAACCATCAGTAACATGGAGTACCATCATTTCCTCACACACACTTACACAGCCTCTGACCTTACTCAGGAATTACTAACCTCATCACACACAGTGACTACACAAGACTGAGACACCATCAGTAACATGGAGTACCATCACAGCCTCACACACACTTACACAGGCTCTGACCTTACTCAGGAATTACTAACCTCATCACACACAGTGACTACACAAGACTGAGAAACCATCAGTAACATGGAGTACCATCACATCCTCACACACACTTACACAGGCTCTGACCTTACTCAGGAATTACTAATCTCATCACACGCAGTGATTACACAAGACTGAGATACCATCAGTAACATGGAGTACCATCACAGCCTCACACACACTTACACAGGCTCTGACCTTACTCAGGAATTACTAACCTCATCACACACAGTGATTACACAAGACTGAGACACCATCAGTAACATGGAGTACCATCACAGCCTCACACACACTTACACAGGCTCTGATCTTACTCAGGAATTACTAACCTCATCACACACAGTGATTACACAAGACTGAGATACCATCAGTAACATGGAGTACCATCACATCCTCACACATACTTACACAGGCTCTGACCTTACTCAGGAATTACTAACCTCATCACACACAGTGATTACACAAGACTGAGAAACCATCAGTAACATGGAGTACCATCACATCCTCACACACACTTACACAGGCTCTGACCTTACTCAGGAATTACTAACCTCATCACACGCAGTGATTACACAAGACTGAGATACCATCAGTAACATGGAGTACCATCACATCCTCACACACACTTACACAGGCTCTGACCTTACTCAGGAATTACTAACCTCATCACACGCAGTGATTACACAAGACTGAGACACCATCAGTAACATGGAGTAACATCACAGCCTCACACACACTTACACAGGCTCTGACCTTACTCAGGAATTACTAACCTCATCACACACAGTGATTACACAAGACTGAGAAACCATCAGTAACATGGAGTACCATCACAGCCTCACACACACTTACACAGGCTCTGACCTTACTCAGGAATTACTAACCTCATCACACGCAGTGATTACACAAGACTGAGACACCATCAGTAACATGGAGTACCATCACATCCTCACACACACTTACACAGGCTCTGACCTTACTCAGGAATTACTAACCTCATCACACACAGTGATTACACAAGACTGAGATACCATCAGTAACATGGAGTACCATCACATCCTCACACACACTTACACAGGCTCTGACCTTACTCAGGAATTACTAACCTCATCACACACAGTGACTACACAAGACTGAGATACCATCAGTAACATGGAGTACCATCACAGCCTCACACACTTACACAGGCTCTGACCTTACTCAGGAATTACTAACCTCATCACACGCAGTGACTACACAAGACTGAGATACCATCAGTAACATGGAGTACATCACAGCCTCACACACACTTACACAGGCTCTGACCTTACTCAGGAATTACTAACCTCATCACACGCAGTGACTACGCAAGACTGAGACACCATCAGTAACATGGAGTACCATCACATCCTCACACACACTTACACAGGCTCTGACCTTACTCAGGAATTACTAACCTCATCACACACAGTGATTACACAAGACTGAGATACCATCAGTAACATGGAGTACCATCACATCCTCACACACACTTACACAGGCTCTGACCTTACTCAGGAATTACTAACCTCATCACACACAGTGACTACACAAGACTGAGATACCATCAGTAACATGGAGTACCATCACAGCCTCACACACACTTACACAGGCTCTGACCTTACTCAGGAATTACTAACCTCATCACACACAGTGATTACACAAGACTGAGAGACCATCAGTAACATGGAGTACCATCACAGCCTCACACACACTTACACAGGCTCTGACCTTACTCAGGAATTACTAACCTCATCACACACAGTGATTACACAAGACTGAGAGACCATCAGTAACATGGAGTACCATCACAGCCTCACACACACTTACACAGGCTCTGACCTTACTCAGGAATTACTAACCTCATCACACACAGTGATTACACAAGACTGAGATACCATCAGTAACATGGAGTACCATCACAGCCTCACACACACTTACACAGGCTCTGACCTTACTCAGGAATTACTAACCTCATCACACACAGTGATTACACAAGACTGAGACACCATCAGTAACATGGAGTACCATCACATCCTCACACACACTTACACAGGCTCTGTCCTTACTCAGGAATTACTAACCTCATCACACGCAGTGATTACACAAGACTGAGATACCATCAGTAACATGGAGTACCATCACAGCCTCACACACACTTACACAGGCTCTGACCTTACTCAGGAATTACTAACCTCATCACACACAGTGATTACACAAGACTGAGAGACCATCAGTAACATGGAGTACCATCACATCCTCACACACACTTACACAGGCTCAAGAATTGCTAACCTCACCGCACACTATGAGTCCTCAGGCTGCGTAAGGCATCGCATTGGGTAATTTATGCACGCCCCTGTAACGACGTTCAAGCGAGCTGGCACACCTGCGTTTCTCCAACCACCCACCGTCACCGTCTACAAACGGCACTTCCTAACAATCACCCTGTGATGGGTCTGAATTGTCACTGCGATCTCGGTGGCCGGCTCGCAGTACGCAATTTATCGGTCAGTTGCTTGCGTTTAGCAGTTGTGATCCAAGCTGAATCAGGCCCACTGTACGCAGTACTCTCCGTCTGAGTTTGCAATCCTTTCTCACTCATGGTTCTGTCCTGCGGAGCTTTACATAGTGACTATCGCTAATATGCCTGTAATGCCAGTATCTGGGTCAACAAAACTATTTGTGACTCAATGGGCAGGATGCATCAAAGGTTAAAATGTGGTCAGACCTTTGAAAATTACATTTTTGGATTTTTGGTCGCATTTCGTCTATGGTTCCGGTAGGCAGCGCGTTGCCGAAAAGAAGTCTATGGGCTTCTTTTACCATTTCCCAGAGACCCCCGTCACCGTGCAAGGTGGGACTTCTGGATAATAAACCTGGATGTCCTCACACCGTAAAGGACAGCTCTTAGCGTGAGACCTATCCTTTGCTCAAATCATCATGTATATGGTGTTACTAAACGTCAGTATGCCTGCTATCATTGGTGGGATGCCTAAGGCGTAAACCAAAGATGCTAGTGCCAGGATTCATTAAGGGGAATATGCATCTCAGTTCTGCCCACACACCCGCACATTCTGAGACAAGCCCATAGCAAATGTTCAGCATCTGAAATACACATTGTGTGCAAGATGAAGGCTACACCCTAGCGAACCACTCCGGTGATCCAACACATACTAAGGGCCGTATTCAATTAGAGGTGAAAAGCCGTAATCGGCGGAAAAGCTTCCCGTATTGCTTCTTTTTGCCTGGTCAGAACTTCTCCCCAAATTCAATTCCAACCGGAATTCGCCTAGGCGGTAACTCAATGCAATGTAATAAACTAAAAAGTTTCTCCTAAGAATAGCAAAATCTTTATTTTGGGGTGCAAACTGTGGGGAAACAAACCAGAACCAGTGGCACAGTCCCCCCAAGGCCAAATCTTGAAGAAAAAAAAAAAAACCTAAGAACACCCCGAAAAAGTACTTTCATTTTTGGGGCGAAAAGGTTAAAAAGTGGGGGGACAAGCATAAAAACGATCGAAATAGACTTCTTGGGGGTCTGCAAGGATGGGTCAGGTGTTTTTGGGATTGCAGGTGCGTTTTTGATGTTTTTTTAAAAGTTCACTTTTGAGACATAAAAATACGCTAGCACCCATTTTCATGTACCCCAAATGTGACTGGACTATTTATTTTCACGGAAAAATCCTGCTTTATGCCATTCTTCACCACTTATGCAAAGATGCTATTAAGAAGCAATTTAAACTACTTAAGTGCCCCCAAACACCTTTGTTAGGGGTATTAGGACACATCTACATTCATTCCCTATGTTAGTGCATCTTTTTTTGGGGTACAGACTGATTTCCCCACTTCTGACAGTATGTTCCACATTCGCCGCTTTCCATTTTCGCGTGGTTAGGAATTGAATTGGGCGAAAAGCGGGGACGTGAACGAAAAGTTTTCACCTCTGAAACAGGCGAAGAAGGTGGACAGGCGGAACTTCTCCGACTTTTCGCCTCTAATTGAATACGGCCCTAAGTAGGAAATATAGAGGGAGGTGTATCAATCCTTGGAGAGAGATAAAGTGCCAGCCAATCAGCTTCTAATTGTCACTTTACAGGCTGTGTTTGAAAAATGTCATTTAGGAGCTGATTGGTTGGTACTTTATGTCTCTCTAAGCTTTGATACATCTTCCCCACAGTTGTATTTTCTAAAACCTGGCAAACCAGGGAACCCAGTTATTGCCTCCGATCCTTATCCTCCAGCGCCCCCAAGTCATCCTCCCACTTAGTGCTTAGGGCCTGGTCCCCGCCATGTCTATCTCGGTCCATAGGAAAGAGTAAATATTTAAACACAGGAGATACGTTTACGGGAAAGTAGGGACCTCGTTTGTGTCCTGGACCGGAGATTCAGACATAAGGGGGAAACGCTCAGCCCACTGCGTAGGCAGAAAAGTGGATGTAGATAAAGTACCAACCAATCAGCTCCTAACTGTCATGTTACAGTCTGTGAGGTCCATTTATCAAGTTTTATAATACACGACGAGTTTTAAATCTGATAATGGTGCTCCAGCCAATCAGCTCCTAACTGTCATCTGTTTGAAACATGACAGTTGGGAGCTGATTGGCTGGAGCGCCGTTATTATACGCTGCAAGTTTTTAAACTCGTTGATAAGTCAGACGATTTGAAAAGTGACATTTAGGAGCCAATCGGTGGGTACTTTATCTCTCACAATTTTATCTCTCTCCAAGCTTTCATGAATATCCCCCCCACAATCTGTAAAGTTACATTTAGGAACTGATTGGTTGGTACTTTAATCTCTCTCCAGTGCCTAGTACATAGACCCCTGAGCTTCTGGACATGGATTTAGGAAGACCACATTCAGTATAATACAGTAATAATACAGTTATTTATTATAGCACCAACCCCCCTGCGCTTTTACAATGTAAGGTGGATTTTATTGCTCCTGTTAGGACGGGACTGTATTATACAAAGCCATGGCAATAGATTCATCATTATTTACAGAAATCCAAATTGTATTATCGGGTGTCGGTTCTAAGCTTTGGGTGGGATTGTGAGTAAATGCTCTACAAAGGCCACAAGTTTTATAGGGGTGTTGCTGATCCGAATCTCCTCCCATTACTGGAGTATATGGATTAGGGGGGGGGGGTCAGCATCATTATAAACAATAACGACAGCCCTCTGTTATTTACAACGATGGAGGATGTTTTATAGGTACATAAATATTAGCATACCTCCCAACATTTGCTGGGAGGGAGTCGGGACCTGCTCGCGCCCGAAGAGGGGGGCGTGGCCTAAATGCAAAGGGGACGTGGTCAGATGACGCGCACCGTTTACATCACTAATGGGGCGTGCCCAGCATTGCCGAGATGCTGGGCAGCCCCTGGGCTTCCCCCCGTGCTCTCAATAGATGCTGGACAGTTGGGAGGTATGCTATTAATAAAGAAACCGGGGTTACCAGAGACCACCCCTGCCCCCCTCACTACTCCACACCTGCCTTATCCCCCCCCCCTCTGCCCACTCCTCCGTCCCATCCCTCTGTGCTGTCCTACCCTAACCCCCACCGGCCTACCTGGCTCCATTGTTTTCCCTCCCCCCTTACCTCCCGGTGGGTCTTCCTCCTCTCTTGCTGGGGTCTGTTCTGTCCCTAGCAGTAAGAGCCATGGACGTATGTGCACCCCCACTCGCACTGCGCATGCATGTTGGAGACGAGACAGACTTTAGCGGATTATTACATAGATATCGGTAATCTAAACAATGCTTTTCTGGAGCGGGCATAATATATAAGGTATTGCAGGAATTCTGTATAATAGCATTTATCTCCGGAGGAGGCCGAAACCGTTATACGTGTCTCCCTAATTCCCCCAACCGCAAAGGTAATCCTACTTGGTGGTACGTTGGCTATTATTTTCTGCTGGAAGATTCCAGTAATAATTTAGTAGAGTGATATAATATAGTAGATGTTATTTATAACAAAAGTTTTTGTAAATATTTCATGATTATAGATAAATACTTTTATGGGGGGTGGGGAATAGTGGGGGAAAAAAAAAGAGTTAAATCATATGGCAGGGATGGGGAACCTCGGACCGGGGGGCCGTATAAGGCTGTATAAGGCCCCCGGAATCATTTGGTCTGGCCCTCGGAGCTTTTTTCTGCTAGCCTCATCTGGATAGCAGGGTGCCTATAATGGCACCCTGCGGCCAGAATCTATGCAGCAGTGCCACCTGTAGCGTCCTTAGGATGCCTCAGACGGTCACACCGCTGCCCTCACATCCTCAGGATGCTCCGGGCATTGCTGTAATCACTGGTGATTGTGGTTCCTTCCCTGTGTGACATCACATGAAGGGGGCGTGGCCTGCACCGGACCAGTATGCTCCAGGCATTGCTGTAATCACTGGTGATTGTGGTTCCTTCCCTGTGTGACATCACATGAAGGGGGCGTGGCCTGCACCGGACCAGTATGCTCCAGGCTTTGCTGTAATCACTGGTGATTGTGGTTCCTTCCCTGTGTGACATCACATGAAGGGGGCGTGGCCTGCACCGGACCAGTATGCTCCAGGCATTGCTGTAATCACTGGTGATTGTGGTTCCTTCCCTGTGTGACATCACATGAAGGGGGCGTGGCCTGCACCGGACCAGTATGCTCCAGGCATTGCTGTAATCACTGGTGATTGTGGTTCCTTCCCTGTGTGACATCACATGAAGGGGGCATGGCCTGCACCGGACCAGTATGCTCCAGGCATTGCTGTAATCACTGGTGATTGTGGTTCCTTCCCTGTGTGACATCACATGAAGGGGGCGTGGCCTGCACCGGACCAGTATGCTCCAGGCATTGCTGTAATCACTGGTGATTGTGGTTCCTTCCCTGTGTGACATCACATGAAGGGGGCGTGGCCTGCACCGGACCAGTATGCTCCAGGCATTGCTGTAATCACTGGTGATTGTGGTTCCTTCCCTGTGTGACATCACATAAAGGGGGCGTGGCCTGCACCGGACCAGTATGCTCCAGGCATTGCTGTAATCACTGGTGATTGTGGTTCCTTCCCTCTGTGACATAACATGAAGGGGGCGTGGCCTGCACCAGGCCCACGAATAATGTTTTATATATATATATCAAAATGTCCCTCGGCAGAAAAAAGGTTCCCAGCCCCTGTCTTATGGGGCCAATTCCATTCGGTGCGATTCATTGCGTTCCGGAACGATAGATCACGCAACTTCCCCCTTCAGCGCTGATTTCTGCTCGCACCTCTACAGCAGTGATGTCACAATGTAGAGGATACTGTAGGTGGCAAACATATACGCGCATCCCCACATCGCGCCCACAAGCCGCGATTAACCGTCCCCGCTATCTGCTGTATGCAGATGGATGTTTGCTGCCTTACCAGTCAGCCTCCTTCTAATTCTCTGCATGGAGAACGATGACTCCAGCGGGGGATTAATTGAAGGTTATGTGTTGATCTGTCTGATTATAATTAGGGGTAGATGATGAGCACAGATGGGGTGACCCCCGGCCTCCTGTGTATAGAGAACCCAGTGGTTTGCTCAGCGTGTGGGGAGGGGGGGCAGCAGGACGGTAACTCTCCGCCTGTATGAAGTAACCGATTCATTGTCTGTGTTTTGGGCCTTTTGTCCTGAAATGCTTGCACAGTGCTCTGTGACTGCAGAGAGCTGACACTTCATCTGACACACGACGACGAGCCTTTCCTGCCAGCGTCCCCCCTGGCTGACGCATCCTATGAAATGAGTAACACACAGTCCCTGGGCGTGCCGCTGTCTTTTTATATACCGAGCTATTTCTGCATCTTCATTGCGGTTATCTCACGAGCTAGGAATTCCCTGTGAGCTGGCAGAAAGCTGGTGTCTCCCCAGCGCACGGATAAGGTCTGGATGAGGCACTTCTGCCACTTCCCCCGATCCCTTACCTGAGGGACTCTGCCCCCCCCTCCCCCTGTAATGTCAGTGTATGTGGCAAGGTGTACTGTCACATGCCCCTGTGTTTGTCTGTCCCTGTGAGGGAGGCCGTGGACTACAGATGGCTAAGCCTTCGGAGGCCTCTAGTTTATGAAGCTTCTGGTGAGCTACAGAAATAGAATCAAGGTTTAGAATAAACATGCCTGCCTGCAAGTTCTGGTATAGTCACGGCAAGGTAACCTAACTCCTCTGGTGCCTGGGCTGATGGAGCCTACCCCCCCCCCCTCCCTTGTGCTGGCTGTGTCAGGGTTAGGTAGGGGTTTTCGTTCTTGCTGCCACAGAATGCTGACCCCAGGGTTTGTCCTCGCCTGACCGCAGGGCCCCCTCCAGCCGCCCCCCCATTGTGCTGCTGACTGACTGAAGAGGGGGGATAAGGAGGCTGGCTGCTGTTTCCCCATTCTCTCCTCATCATGTGAGTCCGTCCTCGCCTTCATTATCTCCTTTACTGTGTATCTCCCTTCCTGATTGTGTCTGTGACGTGAGAGGATTATTTATTGTACCACGATGTGTGTGGAGCTTTATGTGGTGTGATAGGGAGAACTACAGATGTTATCCTTAAACTTTATACTCCCAAGATGGCGACGCAGGAACTGGTCGCTCATGCTCCGTAACGCCAACTGCGGATGTTTCCGTGCGCGTTAGTACCGCGTGTGGGTGTATTTATATCGGTACTGATTTGCAGTCCGGTATATATGTGTGTTTCTCGTCCTCTTGTCTCACTGCTCCCGTCTCTGTCTCCTCAGCAGTAATCTGACTCGGATCACAGCAGCGCTGGTTCGGAGTGGGGGTTCCTCTCGGAATGGTGCGGGGTATCACGCTGACCCTGCGTCTCTCTCGCAGCTGCAAATGCCAGTATGATCGGACTAACCAGCTAGATGTGCCAGGGAAGTGGACAAGCTGCCAAAGAGGGCCCAACGCACTGCCACAGGCGGCACACGGACATACAGGGGTAAGCGTCTACCTGTGGAAATGACCAGCGGGCATGCTTGAACCATAGTGGGTAATAAGAGGCAGAAAGCTGAATGAACTGGTTGGGTGCTGAAAGCGACAAGTGGGTGAAATGCAAACAGCAGATGGTTTGGCACTGGAAGCACGCAGTGGCAGGTGGTTAGGGTCTTAAAAGCATGCATGAATACGTGGACAGGAAGATGGGTGGAGCACTAGAAGCACGCAGTGGCAGGTGATTGGGGTGTTGGAAGCACGCAGTGGCAGGTGATTGGGGTGTTGGTAGTACGCAGTGGCAGGTGATTGGGGTGTTGGAAGCACGCAGTGGCAGGTGATTGGGGTGTTGGAAGCATGCAGTGGCAGGTGATTGGGGTGTTGGAAGTACGCAGTGGCAGGTGATTGGGGTGTTGGAAGTACGCAGTGGCAGGTGATTGGGGTGTTGGAAGGACACAGTGGCAGGTGATTGGGGTGTTGTAAGCACGCAGTGGCAGGTGATTGGGGTGTTGGAAGTACGCAGTGGCAGGTGATTGGGGTGTTGGAAGCACGCAGTGGCAGGTGATTGGGGTGTTGGAAGCACGCAGTGGCAGGTGATTGGGGTGTTGGAAGCACGCAGTGGCAGGTGATTGGGGTGTTGGAAGCACGCAGTGGCAGGTGATTGGGGTTGTTGGAAGCACGCAGTGGCAGGTGATTGGGGTTGTTGGAAGCACGCAGTGGCAGGTGATTGGGGTGTTGGAAGCACGCAGTGGCAGGTGATTGGGGTGTTGGAAGCACGCAGTGGCAGGTGATTGGGGTGTTGGAAGCACGCAGTGGTAGGTGATTGGGGTGTTGGAAGCACGCAGTGGCAGGTGATTGGGGTGTTGGAAGCACGCAGTGGCAGGTGATTGGGGCGTTGGAAGCACGCAGCAGCAGGTGATAGGGGTGTTGGAAGCACGCAGCGGCAGCTGATAGATGTGTTGGAAGCACGCAGCGGCAGGTGATTGGGGTGTTGGTAGTACGCAGTGACAGGTGATTGGGGTGTTGGAAGCATGCAGTGGCAGGTGATTGGGGTGTTGGAAGTACGCAGTGGCAGGTGATTGGGGTGTTGGAAGTACGCAGTGGCAGGTGATTGGAGTGTTGGAAGGACACAGTGGCAGGTGATAGATGTGTTGGAAGCACGCAGCGGCAGGTGATTGGGGTGTTAAAGTCCCAATTTCTTTTATTTTATTCATCTTTCCTTAGATGCAGAGCAATCTGGACTCCCTGGGGTTCGTGTAAACCACTTGACAAGGGCTCCTTACTGGCCCCACCTATACTTATAAAGCTGCACAGGAGCTCCCCAGTTCTCCCAGTCTGTCCTGCGTTTTGGAGGATCAGTTTTGGTGGATCCATGAGGCACATCCAGATGGACACATCACCCATGGAGGAGGCAGATGGAGAGAGCAGCCAGTCTGTACCTGTGGACTCCTCTCCAGGCCAGGCTGGAGTTCTGAATGCTGGTCAGGACTGCAGGGTAGTCGTGGGGTACCCAGATAAGGAGCACAAACTCCAGAAGGTTTATCACGTTTCCATAACAACTGACGTGCCTGGGCCTAAAGCCATTTGCCGACAAGCCTTGAAGAGAGGACCACCCGACCAGCTTCTAGAGCCAGCAAGAAGTCCAAGAAGAGCTCTCTGGGGTCACTCCAGGAATGATGGCCCCCATGGGCACTGTCAGCCCGATGAAGATGAAGAGGATCAGGGTGTTTTCGAGGACGGATTACTTTCAGAAGAGATGCCAATGTGTAGCTCCGCTCAGCATTTCTCCCATAGTGGACTGCACGTCACCGAACACAGAGCCGAAGGCTTTCCTTCCAAGGACCCTCTCGGCAGGCGTTTGACAGTTCACCCTACAAACAGAGTTGGCCTTAAAAGGGCTGACTCACCCTGTCCTCCACCCTGCACCACTTTGCACAGAAGCACCCCAAAAGGAACTCAGCTGGGGAACTCTGAAGGACTGCCCACCACCTCTGAAACCAATGGGGCAAATATCTCAATCAACCCAAAGACTTCAGAGGGGTCTAACAGTCACCAGCATATACTTGATATTGTTTTGCACAACATTGCACATCCGGAGACCTCAACAAAAAAGCTAGAGGAGGTCAATCTAGGTCCCGGTCCAGGCTGTGCCAATGGTAACTTGGCCGGTCTTATAGCATCTGAAGACACGTCTGTTCCACGTGAGCAAGAGCAGATCCTGCAGGCTGCAGATAGAGAAGACCTGAATTCTTTAGAGAGGACTCCCCCTGGCCTTGTCCGCCTATGCACCTCTGGGAGTAGTAATAACGCAGTGAAGAGAAAACTCCTTCCCTCCTCTGAGACCGGGGAATCATGTTCTGAAGATGAAGGACACGGCAAGAGATGGAGAGGAGGCGAGAGCTGTCAGGCCCTCCATGGATCCTGCAGGAGCACAGACTCCAAGGCTGCACCTTTCTGGAACCATCTCCTGCCAAATGCACGGAATTCACAGAAGGTGAGAATTACGTCCAGGCCGTTTCTGTAGCGTTCGCGGATTTCCCTACTGTCCTTCTATCTCCCCTTTATATCATTGCCCCTGCTATATAGATGCTTCTTGTCCCACATAGTCGCTGGGTCTCACAGGTGGACACTACGCTCCTAAGTGAAATATACCGAGCCTGATGCTGAGTTGAGCACAAGCCGGTAAGGGCTCCCGTTCTACGTGCATAGATTTCTTTATGCGCATATTCGCCCATGTGCAGGGTTTTACCCATTTTGTTAGCAGGTCGAGATGCGCCTGAGATGTGTACGGCTGTGCGTCACCTGTAGCTGGTTCCGGAGCATGCACAGTGCGAAAATACTCATGGTACGCTCTGCAAAAGGACTTGTTTCCCTCAGCATCAAACCCCTAGTGTTCCCTCTTTGTACCCCCGTATAACAGCACCTTGCTCACCATCAGATAGCTGCGTTACACAGAATACAGCAACATGCATTAAAGCCATTATAAAGCACCATGCTTATTATCACCTCCTCACTACAGGCCCAGGTTGCAATGTGTGTTAAGCAGTCATTATAAGGAGGGATCACTGTAACCCCGCCATCATACGTGTTTCTCTTTGGCCATACAAATGAATGTCTGTTTGGGAGGTGTGTGGTCATGTTATATGCTGGTCCTTCCTTGGGTTCTATGAGACATGGGAGGATATTTATCACAGGACAATCCGCTTTAATCCATATTAACCAGTCGGATCCTAGCTATCTACCTGGTTATTCTCTGCTCCTCCGATATGTAGCTCTAACCCGTAGTAACCAATCAGAACCTCCCTCCCCCCTGCTACTCTGTGCTCCTCCGATATGTAGCTGTAACCCATAGCAACCAGTCAGATCCTAGCTCTCTACCTGGTTACGCTCTGCACCTCTGATATGTAGCTGTATTCCATAGCAACCAATGGAATTATACCTCTCACCTTGTTACTTTGTGCACCTCAGATATGTAGCTGTAACCCATAGCAACCAATCAGACCTACCTCTCACCTTGTCATTCTTTGCTCCTCAGATATGTAACTGTGACCCATAGCAACCAATCAGATTCCACGTACAGTGGCCCCTAGCAACCAACCACATTTCACCTTAGATATATGTAGTGTAAGTTACACTAGTATAAATCAATGTTTAGATGTGAAGGATAACGGCACATTCTGCTGTCTGCACCGCTCTCCTATAGAAGCTGTATGGGGGAAGTGTTATCTTCTATTCTCTATACTGACAGGTAGAAAACATGTATAAGTTACATACATCGCTCCTAACGAGGGAGAATAATTATTCTGGTAAATGACTTCTGGTAACTGATGTTTGAAGCATTGATCTGTACTTGCAGCGTGAATAGGCTACACAAAGATGGAGGCCCAGAGCGTTCTTGGTGTGCTGGAGCCCTAAGGGCCCATGATGTCATTGTCTTGCTGCAAATAGTAGATGGGTGTGTGAGTGCCGCATATACAATAGGTGGGTGTGTTCTCACTAGCAGAGCCTGTGTGTGAGTACTGTGCCGCATACACAATAGGTGGGTGTGTTCTCACTAGCAGAGCCCGTGTGTGAGTACTGTGCCGCATACACAATAGGTGGGTGTGTTATCACTAGCAGAGCCCGTGTGTGAGTGCTGTGCCGCATACAATAGGTGGCTGCGTTCTCAGTAGCAGAGCCTGTGTGTGAGTGCTGTGCCGCATACACAATAGGTGGGTGTGTTATCACTAGCAGAGCCTGTGTGTGAGTGCAGTGCTGTATACACAATAGGTGGGTGTGTTATCACTAGCAGAGCCCGTGTGTGAGTGCTGTGCCGCATACAATAGGTGGGTGTGTTATCACTAGCAGAGCCTGTGTGTGAGTGCTGTGCCGTATACAATAGGTGTGTGTGTTATCACTAGCAGAGCCCGTGTGTGAGTGCTGTACCGCATACAATAGGTGGGTGCGTTCTCAGTAGCAGAGCCTTTGTGTGAGTGCTGTGCCGCATACACAATAGGTGGGTGTGTTATCACTAGCAGAGCCTGTGTGTGAGTGCAGTGCTGTATACACAATAGGTGGGTGTATTATCACTAGCAGAGCCTGTGTGTGAGTGCTGTGATGCATACACAATCGGTGGGTGTGTTATCACTAGCAGAGCCTGTGTGTGAGTGCTGTGCCGCATACACAATAGGTGGGTGTGTTATCACTAGCAGAGCCTGTGTGTGAGTGCTGTGCCGCATACAATAGGTATGTGTGTTATCACTAGCAGAGCCCGTGTGTGAGTGCTGTGCCGCATACAATAGGTGGGTGCGTTCTCAGTAGCAGAGCCCGTGTGTGAGTGCTGTGCCGCATACACAATAAGTGGGTGTGTTATCACTAGCAGAGCCCGTGTGTGAGCGCTGTGCCGCATACACGATAGGTGGGTGTGTTATCACTAGCAGAGCCTGTGTATGAGTGCTGTGCCGCATACACAATAGTTGGGTGTGTTATCACTAGCAGAGCCTGTGTGTGAGTGCTGTGCCGCATACACAATAGGTGGGTGTGTTATCACTAGCAGAGCCCGTGTGTGAGTGCTGTGCCGCATACACAATAGGTGGGTGTGTTATCACTAGCAGAGCCCGTGTGTGAGTGCTGTGCCGCATACAATAGGTGGCTGCGTTCTCAGTAGCAGAGCCTGTGTGTGAGTGCTGTGCCGCATACACAATAGGTGGGTGTGTTATCACTAGCAGAGCCTGTGTGTGAGTGCAGTGCTGTATACACAATAGGTGGGTGTGTTATCACTAGCAGAGCCCGTGTGTGAGTGCTGTGCCGCATACAATAGGTGGGTGTGTTATCACTAGCAGAGCCTGTGTGTGAGTGCTGTGCCGTATACAATAGGTGTGTGTGTTATCACTAGCAGAGCCCGTGTGTGAGTGCTGTACCGCATACAATAGGTGGGTGCGTTCTCAGTAGCAGAGCCTTTGTGTGAGTGCTGTGCCGCATACACAATAGGTGGGTGTGTTATCACTAGCAGAGCCTGTGTGTGAGTGCAGTGCTGTATACACAATAGGTGGGTGTATTATCACTAGCAGAGCCTGTGTGTGAGTGCTGTGATGCATACACAATCGGTGGGTGTGTTATCACTAGCAGAGCCTGTGTGTGAGTGCTGTGCCGCATACACAATAGGTGGGTGTGTTATCACTAGCAGAGCCTGTGTGTGAGTGCTGTGCCGCATACAATAGGTATGTGTGTTATCACTAGCAGAGCCCGTGTGTGAGTGCTGTGCCGCATACAATAGGTGGGTGCGTTCTCAGTAGCAGAGCCCGTGTGTGAGTGCTGTGCCGCATACACAATAAGTGGGTGTGTTATCACTAGCAGAGCCCGTGTGTGAGCGCTGTGCCGCATACACGATAGGTGGGTGTGTTATCACTAGCATAGCCTGTGTATGAGTGCTGTGCCGCATACACAATAGTTGGGTGTGTTATCACTAGCAGAGCCTGTGTGTGAGTGCTGTGCCGCATACACAATAGGTGGGTGTGTTATCACTAGCAGAGCCCGTGTGTGAGTACTGTGCCGCATACACAATAGGTTGGTGTGTTATCACTAGCAGAGCCCGTGTGTGAGTGCTGTGCCGCATACAATAGGTGGGTGCGTGATCACTAGCAGAGCCCGTGTGTGAGTACTGTGCCGCATATACAATAGGTGTGTGTGTTATCACTAGCAGAGCCTGTGTGTGAGTATTGTGCTGCATACAATAGGGGGGTGTGTTATCACTAGCAGAGCCTGTGTGTGAGTGCTGTGCGGCATACACAATAGGTGGGTGTGTTATCACTAGCAGAGCTTGTGTGTGAGTGCCGCATACACAATCGGTGGGTGAGTTATCACTAGCAGAGCCCGTGTGTCAGTATTGTGCCGCATACACAATAGGTGGGTGTGTTATCACTAGCAGAGCCTGTCCGTGAGTGCTGTGCCGCATACACAATAGGTGGGTGAGTTATCACTAGCAGAGCCCGTCTGTGAGTGCTGTGCCACATACACAATAGGTGGGTGTGTTATCACTATTAGAGCCCGTGTGTGAGTGCTGTGCCGCATACACAACAGGTGGGTGTGTTATCAATAGGAGAGCCTGTGTGTAAGTGCTGTGCCGCATACACAATAGGTGGGTGTGTTATCACTAGCAGAGACTGTGTGTGAAAATTGTGCCGCATACACAATAGGTGGGTGTGTTATCACTAGCAGAGCCTGTGTGTGAGTATTGTGCTGCATACAATAGGGGGGTGTGTTATCACTAGCAGAGCCTGTGTGTGAGTGCTGTGCCGCACACACAATAGGTGGGTGTGTTATCACTAGCAGAGCTTGTGTGTGAGTGCCGCATACACAATAGGTGGGTGAGTTATCACTAGCAAAGCCCGTGTGTGTGAGTAATGTGCCGCATACACAATAGGTGGGTGTGTTATCACTAGCAGAGCCCGTGTGTGAGTACTGTGCCACATACACAATAGGTGGGTGTGTTATCACTAGCAGAGCCCGTGTGAGTGCTGTGCCGCATAGTCAATAGGTGGATGTGTTATCACTAGCAGAGCCTGTGTGTGAGTGCTGTGCCGCATACACAATAGGTGGGTGTGTTATCACTAGCAGAGCCCGTGTGTGAGCGCTGTGCCGCATACACGATAGGTGGGTGTGTTATCACTAGCAGAGCCTGTGTATGAGTGCTGTGCCGCATACACAATAGGTGGGTGTGTTATCACTAGCAGAGCCTGTGTGTGAGTGCTGTGCCGCATACACAATAGGTGGGTGTGTTATCACTAGCAGAGCCCGTGTGTGAGTACTGTGCCGCATACACAATAGGTGGGTGAGTTATCACTAGCAGAGCCTGTGTGTGAGTGCTGTGCCGCATACACAATAGGTGGGTGTGTTATCACTAGCAGAGCCCGTGTGTGAGTGCTGTGCCGCATACACAATAGGTGCGTGTGTTATCACTAGCAGAGCCCGTGTGTGAGTACTGTGCCGCATACACAATAGGTGGGTGAGTTATCACTAGCAGAGCCCGTGTGTGAGTGCTGTGCCGCATACACAATAGGTGGGTGAGTTATCACTAGCAGAGCCCGTGTGTGAGTGCTGTGCCGCATACACAATAGGTGGGTGTGTTATCACTAGCAGAGCCCGTGTGTGAGTGCTGTGCCGCATACACAATAGGTGGGTGTGTTATCACTAGTAGAGCCCGTGTGTGAGTACTGTGCCGCATACACAATAGGTGGGTATGTTATCACTAGCAGAGCCCGGGTGTGAGTATTGTGCTGCATACACAATAGGTGGGTGTGTTATCACTGGCAGAGCCTGTGTGTGAGTGCTGTGCCGCATACACAATAGGTGGGTGTGTTATCACTAGCAGAGACTGTGTGTGAAAATTGTGCCGCATACACGATAGGTGGGTGTGTTATCACTAGCAGAGCCTGTGTGTGAGTGCTGTGCCACATACAATAGGTGGGTGTGTTATCACTAGCAGAGCCGGTGTGTGAGTGCTGTGCCGCATACACAATAGGTGGGTGTGTTATCACTATTAGAGCCCGTGTGTGAGTGCTGTGCCGCATACACAATAGGTGGGTATGTTATCACTAGCAGAGCCCGTGTGTGAGTGCTGTGCCGCATACACAATAGGTGTGTGTGTTATCACAAGCAGAGCCTGTGTGTGAGTGCTGTGCCGCATACAATAGGTGGGTGTGTTATCACTAGCAGATCCCGTGTGTGAGTGCTGTTCCGCATACAATAGGTGGGTGTGTTATCACTAGCAGATCCCGTGTGTGAGTGCTATTCTGCATACAATAGGTGGGTGTGTTATCACTAGCAGAGCCCGTGTGTGAGTGCTGTGCCGCATACACAATAGGTGGGTGTGTTATCACTAGCAGAGCCCGTGTGTGAATACTGTGCCGAATACACAATAGGTGGGTGTGTTATCACTAGCAGAGCCTGGGTGTGAGTATTGTGCTGCATACACAATAGGTGGGTGTGATATCACTAGCAGAGCCTGGGTGTGAGTATTGTGCCGCATACACAATAGGTGGGTGTGTTATCACTAGTAGAACCTGTGTGTGAGTGCTGTGCCGCATACACAATAGGTGTGTGTGTGTTATCACTAGCAGAGCCCGTGTGTGAGTGCTGTGCCGCATACACAATAGGTGGGTGTGTTATCACTAGCAGAGCCTGTGTGTGAGTGCTGTGCCGCATACACAATAGTTGGGTGTGTTATCACTAGCAGAGCCGGTGTGTGAGTGCTGTGCCGCATACAATAGGTGGGTGTGTTATCACTAGCAGAGCCCGTGTGTGAGTGCTGTGCCGCATACACAATAGGTGTGTGTGTTATAACTAGCAGAGCCTGTGTGTGAATATTGTGCCGCATACACAATAGGTGGGTGTGTTATCACTAGCAGAGCCTGTGTGTGAGTGCTGTGCCGCATACACAATAGGTGGGTGTGTTATCACTAGCAGAGCCTGTGTGTGAGTGCTGTGCCGCATACATAATAGGTGGGTGTGTTATCACTAGCAGAGCCTGTGTGTGAGTACTGTGCCGCATACACAATAGGTGGGTGTGTTATCACTAGCAGAGCCTTTGTGTGAGTACTGTGCCGCATTCAATAGGTGGGTGTGTTATCACTAGCAGAGTCCATGTGTGAGTATTGTGCCGCATACAATAGGTGGGTGTGTTATCACTAGCAGAGCACGTGTGTGAGTGCTGTGCTGCATACAATAGGTGGGTGTGTGATCACTAGCAGAGCCTGTGTGTGAGTTCTGTGCCGCATACAATAGGTGGGTGTGTTATCACTAGCAGAGCCCGTGTGTGAGTGCTGTGCCGCATACAATAGGTGGGTGTGTTATCACTAGCAGAGCCCGTGTGTGAGTGCTGTGCCGCATACAATAGGTGGGTGTGTTATCACTAGCAAAGCCTGTGTGTGAGTGCTGTGCCGCATACACAATAGGTGGGTGTGTTATCACTAGCAGAGCCCGTGTGTGAGTGCTGTGCCGCATACAATAGGTGGGTGTGTGATCACTAGCAGAGCCTGTGTGTGAGTTCTGTGCCGCATATACAATAGGTGGGTGAGTTATCACTAGCAGAGCCCGTGTGTGAGTGCTGTGCCGCATACACAATAGGTGGGTATGTTATCACTTGCAGAGCCCGTGTGTGAGTACTGTGCCGCATACACAATAGGTGGGTATGTTATCACTAGCAGAGCCCGTGTGTGAGAGCTGTGCCGCATACACAATAGGTGGGTGAGTTTACACTAGCAGAGCCCGTGTGTGAGTGCTGTGCCGCATACACAATAGGTGTGTGTGTTATCACTAGCAGAGCCCGTGTGTGAGTGCTGTGCCGCATACACAATAGGTGGGTGTGTTATCACTAGCAGAGACTGTGTGTGAAAATTGTGCCGCATACTCGATAGGTGGGTGTGTTATCACTAGCAGAGCCCGTGTGTGAGTACTGTGCCGCATACAATAGGTGGGTGTGTTATCACTAGCAGAGCCAGCGTGTGAGTGCTGTGCTGCATACAATAGGTGGGTGTGTGATCACTAGCAGAGCCTGTGTGTGAGTTCTGTGCCGCATATACAATAGGTGGGTGTGTTATCACTAGTAGAGCCTGTGTGTGAGTGCTGTGCCGCATACAATAGGTGGGTGTGTTTTCACTAGCAGAGCCCGTGTGTGAGTGCTGTGCCGCATAAAATAGGTGGGTGTGTTATCACTAGCAGAGCCTGTGTGTGAGTACTGTGCCGCATACAATAGGTGTGTGTGTTATCACTAGCAGAGCCCGTGTGTGAGTGCTGTGCCGCATACAATAGGTGGGTGTGTTATCACTAGCAGAGCCCGTGTGTGAGTGCTGTGCCGCATACAATAGGTGGGTGTGTTATCACTAGCAGAGCCTGTGTGAGTGCTGTGCCGCATACACAATAGGTGGGTGTGTTATCACTAGCAGAGCCCGTGTGTGAGTGCTGTGCCGCATACAATAGGTGGGTGTGTGATCACTAGCAGAGCCTGTGTGTGAGTTCTGTGCCGCATATACAATAGGTGGGTGTGTTATCACTAGTAGAGCCTGTGTGTGAGTGCTGTGCCGCATACAATAGGTGTGTGTGTTATCACTAGCAGAGCCCGTGTGTGAGTGCTGTGCCGCATACAATAGGTGGGTGCGTTATCACTAGCAGAGCCCGTGTGTGAGCGCTGTGCCGCATACACAATAGGTAGGTGTGTTATTTGAGCCTGTGTGTGAGTTCTGTGCCGCATATACAATAGGTGGGTATGTTATCACTAGCAGAGCCCGTGTGTGAGTATTGTGCCGCATACACAATAGGTGGGTGTGTTATCTCTAGCAGAGCCCGTGTGTGAGTATTCTGCCGCATACAATAGGTGGGTGTGTTATCACTAGCAGAGCCCGTGTGTGAGTATTGTGCCGCATATACATTAGGTGGGTGTGTTATCTCTAGCAGAGCCCGTGTGTGAGTGCTGTGTCGCATACACAATAGGTGGGTGTGTTATCACTAGCAGAGCCCGTGTGTGAGTATTGTGCCGCATACAATAGGTGGGTGTGTTATCACTAGCAGAGCCTGTGTGTGAGTGCTGTGCCGCATACACAATAGGTGGGTGTGTTATCACTAGCAGAGCCTGTTTGTGAGTGCTGTGCCGCATACACAATAGGTGGGTGTGTTATCACTAGCAGAGCCCGTTTGTGAGTACTGTGCCGCATATACAATAGGTGGGTGTGTTATCACTAGCAGAGCCCGTGTGTGAGAGCTGTGCCGCATACACAATAGGTGGGTGAGTTTACACTAGCAGAGCCCGTCTGTGAGTGCTGTGCCACATACACAATAGGTGGGTGTGTTATCACTAGCAGAGCCCGTGTGTGAGTGCTGTGCCGCATACACAATAGGTGGGTGTGTTATCACTAGTAGAGCCCGTGTGTGAGTGCTGTGCCGCATACACAATAGGTGGGTGTGTTATCACTAGCAGAGCCCGTGTGTGAGTACTGTGCCGCATACACAATAGGTGGGTGTGTTATCACTAGCAGAGCCTGTGTGTGAGTGCTGTGCCGCATACACAATAGGTGTGTGTGTTATCACTAGCAGAGCCCGTGTGTGAGTGCTGTGCCGCATACACAACAGGTGGGTGTGTTATCACTAGGAGAGCCTGTGTGTAAGTGCTGTGCCGCATACACAATAGGTGGGTGTGTTATCACTAGCAGAGACTGTGTTTGAAAATTGTGCCGCATACACGATAGGTGGGTGTGTTATCACTAGCAGAGCCCGTGTGTGAGTACTGTGCCGCATACAATAGGTGGGTGTGTTATCACTAGCAGAGCCCGCGTGTGAGTGCTGTGCTGCATACAATAGGTGGGTGTGTGATCACTAGCAGAGCCTGTGTGTGAGTTCTGTGCCGCATATACAATAGGTGGGTGTGTTATCACTAGTAGAGCCTGTGTGTGAGTGCTGTGCCGCATACAATAGGTGGGTGTGTTATCACTAGCCGAGCCCGTGTGTGAGTGCTGTGCCGCATACAATAGGTGGGTGTGTTTTCACTAGCAGAGCCCGTGTGTGAGTGCTGTGCCGCATAAAATAGGTGGGTGTGTTATCACTAGCAGAGCCCGTGTGTGAGTACTGTGCCGCATACAATAGGTGTGTGTGTTATCACTAGCAGAGCCCGTGTGTGAGTGCTGTGCCGCATACAATAGGTGGGTGTGTTATCACTAGCAGAGCCCGTGTGTGAGTGCTGTGCCGCATACAATAGGTGGGTGTGTTATCACTAGCAGAGCCTGTGTGAGTGCTGTGCCGCATACACAATAGGTGGGTGTGTTATCACTAGCAGAGCCCGTGTGTGAGTGCTGTGCCGCATACAATAGGTGGGTGTGTGATCACTAGCAGAGCCTGTGTGTGAGTTCTGTGCCGCATATACAATAGGTGGGTGTGTTATCACTAGTAGAGCCTGTGTGTGAGTGCTGTGCCGCATACAATAGGTGTGTGTGTTATCACTAGCAGAGCCCGTGTGTGAGTGCTGTGCCGCATACAATAGGTGGGTGCGTTATCACTAGCAGAGCCCGTGTGTGAGCGCTGTGCCGCATACACAATAGGTAGGTGTCTTATTTGAGCCTGTGTGTGAGTTCTGTGCCGCATATACAATAGGTGGGTGTGTTATCACTAGCAGAGCCCGTGTGTGAGTATTGTGCCGCATACACAATAGGTGGGTGTGTTATCTCTAGCAGAGCCCGTGTGTGAGTATTCTGCCGCATACAATAGGTGGGTGTGTTATCACTAGCAGAGCCTGTGTGTGAGTGCTGTGCCGCATACACAATAGGTGGGTGTGTTCTCACTTGCAGAGCCTGTGGGTGAGTGCTGTGCCGCATATACATTAGGTGGGTGTGTTATCTCTAGCAGAGCCCGTGTGTGAGTGCTGTGTCGCATACACAATAGGTGGGTGTGTTATCACTAGCAGAGCCCGTGTGTGAGTATTGTGCCGCATACAATAGGTGGGTGTGTTATCACTAGCAGAGCCTGTGTGTGAGTGCTGTGCCGCATACACAATAGGTGGGTGTGTTATCACTAGCAGAGCCCGTTTGTGAGTACTGTGCCGCATATACAATAGGTGGGTGTGTTATCACTAGCAGAGCCTGTGTGTGAGTGCTGTGCCGCATACACAATAGGTGGGTGTGTTCTCACTTGCAGAGCCTGTGTGTGAGTGCTGTGCCGCATATACAATAGGTGGGTGTGTTATCACTAGCAGAGCCCGTGTGTGAGTGCTGTGCCGCATACACAATAGGTGGGTGTGTTATCACTAGCAGAGCCTGGGTGTGAGTACTGTGCCGCATACAATAGGTGGGTGTGTTATCACTAGCAGAGCCCGTGTGTGAGTACTGTGCCGCATACACAATAGGTGTGTGTGTGTTATCACTAGCAGAGCCCGTGTGTGAGTGCTGTGCCGCATACACAATAGGTGGGTGTGTTATCACTAGCAGAGACTGTGTGTGAGTGCTGTGCCGCATATACAATAGGTGGGTGTGTTATCACTAGCAGAGCCTGTGTGTGAGTACTGTGCCGCATACACAATAGGTGGGTGTGTTATCACTAGCAGAGCCTGTGTGTGAGTGCTGTGCCGCATACAATAGGTGGGTGTGTTATCACTAGCAGAGCCCATGTGTGAGTGCTGTGCCGCATACAATAGGTGGGTGTGTTATCACTAGCAGAGCCCGTGTGTGAGTGCTGTGCCGCATACACAATACGTGGGTGTGTTATCACTAGCAGAGCCCGTGTGTGAGTACTGTGCCGCATACACAATAGGTGGGTGTGTTATCACTAGCAGAGCCCGTGTGTGAGTGCTGTGCCGCATAAACAATAGGTGGGTGTGTTATCACTAGCAGAGCCTGTGTGTGAGTGCTGTGCCGCATACACAATAGGTGGGTGTGTTATCACTAGCAGAGCCCGTCTGTGAGTGCTGTGCCGCATATACAATAGGTGGGTGTGTTATCACTAGCAGAGCCCGTGTGTGAGTGCTGTGCCGCATACACAATAGGTGGGTGTGTTATCACTAGCAGAGCCCGTGTGTGAGTGCTGTGCCGCATACACAATAGGTGGGTGTGTTATCACTAGCAGAGCCCGTGTGTGAGTGCTGTGCCGCATATATACAATAGGTGGGTGTGTTCTCACTAACAGAGCCTGTGTGTGAGTATTGTGCCGCACATACAATAGGTGGGTGTGTTCTCACTAGCAGAGCCCGTGTGTGAGTGCTGTGCCGCATACAATAGGTGGGTGTGTTATCACTAGCAGAGCCTGTGTGTGAGTGCTGTGCCGCATACAATAGGTGGGTGTGTTATCACTAGCAGAGCCTGGGTGTGAGTGCTGTGCCGCATATACAATAGGTGGGTGTGTTATCACTAGCAGAGCCCGTGTGTGAGTGCTGTGCCGCATACACAATAGGTGGGTGTGTGATCACTAGCAGAGCCTGTGTGTGAGTTCTGTGCCGCATACGCAATAGGTGGGTGTGTTATCACTTGCAGAGCCTGTGTGTGAGTGCTGTGCCGCATAAACAATAGGTGGGTGTGTTATCACTTGCAGAGCCTGTGTGTGAGTGCTGTGCCGCATACACAATAGGGTGATGTGTTATCACTAGCAGAGCCTGTGTGTGAGTGCTGTGCCGCATACAATAGGTGGGTGTGTTATCAATCACTAGCAGAGCCCGTGTGTGAGTACTGTGCCGCATTCACAATAGGTGTGTGTGTTATCACTAGCAGAGCCTGTGTGTGAGTGCTGTGCCGCAATCCATAGGTGGGTGTGTTATCACTAGCAGAGCCTGTGTGTGAGTGCTGTGCCGCATACAATAGGTGGGTGTGTTATCACTAGCAGAGCCCGTGTGTGAGTGCTGTGCCGCATACACAATAGGTGGGTGTGTTATCAATCACTAGCAGAGCCTGTGTGTGAGTACTGTGCCGCATACACAATAGGTGTGTGTGTTATCACTAGCAGAGCCTGTGTGTGAGTGCTGTGCCGCATACAATAGGTTGGTGTGTTATCACTAGCAGAGCCTGTGTGTGAGTGCTGTGCCGCATACAATAGGTGGGTGTGTTCTCACTAGCAGAGCCCGTGTGTGAGTGCTGTGCCGCATACAATAGGTGGGTGTGTTATCACTAGCAGAGCCTGTGTGTGAGTGCTGTGCCGCATACAATAGGTGGGTGTGTTATCACTAGCAGAGCCTGGGTGTGAGTGCTGTGCCGCATATACAATAGGTGGGTGTGTTATCACTAGCAGAGCCTGTGTGTGAGTGCTGTGCCGCATACAATAGGTGGGTGTGTTATCACTAGCAGAGCCCGTGTGTGAGTGCTGTGCCGCATACACAATAGGTGGGTGAGTTATCACTAGCAGAGCCTGTGTGTGAGTGCTGTGCCGCATACAATAGGTGGGTGTGTTATCACTAGCAGAGCCCGTGTGTGAGTGCTGTGCCGCATACACAATAGGTGGGTGTGTTATCACTAGCAGAGCCTGTGTGTGAGTATTGTGCCGCATACACAGTAGGTGGGTGTGTTATCACTAGCAGAGCCCGTGTGTGAGTGCTGTGCCGCATACACAATAGGTGGGTGTGTTATCACTAGCAGAGCCCGTGTGTGAGTGCTGTGCCGCATACACAATAGGTGGGTGTGTTATCAATAGCAGAGCCTGTGTGTGAGTGCTGTGCCGCATATACAATAGGTGGGTGTGTTATCACTAGCAGAGACTGTGTGTGAGTGCTGTGCCGCATACAATAGGTGGGTGTGTTATCACTAGCAGAGCCCGTGTGTGAGTATTGTGCCGCATACACAATAGGTGGGTGTGTTATCACTAGCAGAGCCTGTGTGTGAGTGCTGTGCCGCATACAATAGGTGGGTGTGTTATCACTAGCAGAGCCTGGGTGTGAGTGCTGTGCCGCATATACAATAGGTGGGTGTGTTATCACTAGAAGAGCCTGTGTCTGAGTGCTGTGCCGCATACACAATAGGTGGGTGTGTTATCACTAGCAGAGACTGTGTGTGAGTACTGTGCCGCATACACAATAGGTGGGTGTGTTATCACTAGGAGAGCCTGTGTGTGAGTGCTGTGCCGCATACAATAGGTGGGTGTGTTATCACTAGCAGAGCCTGTGTGTGAGTGCTGTGCCGCATACACAATAGGTGGGTGTGTTATCACTAGCAGAGCCCGTGTGTGAGTGCTGTGCCGCATACACAATAGGTGGGTATGTTATCACTAGCAGAGCCTGTGTGTGAGTGCTGTGCCGCATACAATAGGTGGGTGTGTTCTCACTAGCAGAGCCCGTGTGTGAGTGCTGTGCCGCATACACAATAGGTGGGTGTGTTATCACTAGCAGAGCCCGTGTGTGAGTGCTGTGCCGCATACACAATAGGTGGGTGAGTTATCACTAGCAGAGCCTGTGTGTGAGTGCTGTGCCGCATACAATAGGTGGGTGTGTTATCACTAGCAGAGCCCGTGTGTGAGTGCTGTGCCGCATACACAATAGGTGGGTGTGTTATCACTAGCAGAGCCTGTGTGTGAGTATTGTGCCGCATACACAGTAGGTGGGTGTGTTATCACTAGCAGAGCCCGTGTGTGAGTGCTGTGCCGCATACACAATAGGTGGGTGTGTTATCACTAGCAGAGCCTGTGTGTGAGTGCTGTGCCGCATACACAATAGGTGGGTGTGTTATCACTAGCAGAGCCTGTGTGTGAGTGCTGTGCCGCATACAATAGGTGGGTGTGTTCTCACTAGCAGAGCCTGTGTGTGAGTGCTGTGCCGCATACACAATAGGTGGGTGTGTTATCACTAGCAGAGCCCGTGTGTGAGTGCTGTGCCGCATACACAATAGGTGGGTGTGTTATCACTAGCAGAGCCTGTGTGTGAGTATTGTGCCGCATACACAGTAGGTGGGTGTGTTATCACTAGCAGAGCCCGTGTGTGAGTGCTGTGCCGCATACACAATAGGTGGGTGTGTTATCACTAGCAGAGCCTGTGTGTGAGTGCTGTGCCGCATACACAATAGGTGGGTGTGTTATCACTAGCAGAGCCTGTGTGTGAGTGCTGTGCCGCATACAATAGGTGGGTGTGTTCTCACTAGCAGAGCCCGTGTGTGAGTGCTGTGCCGCATACACAATAGGTGGGTGTGTTATCACTAGCAGAGCCCGTGTGTGAGTGCTGTGCCGCATACACAATAGGTGGGTGAGTTATCACTAGCAGAGCCTGTGTGTGAGTGCTGTGCCGCATACAATAGGTGGGTGTGTTATCACTAGCAGAGCCCGTGTGTGAGTGCTGTGCCGCATACACAATAGGTGGGTGAGTTATCACTAGCAGAGCCTGTGTGTGAGTGCTGTGCCGCATACAATAGGTGGGTGTGTTATCACTAGCAGAGCCCGTGTGTGAGTGCTGTGCCGCATACACAATAGGTGGGTGTGTTATCACTAGCAGAGCCTGTGTGTGAGTATTGTGCCGCATACACAGTAGTTGGGTGTGTTATCACTAGCAGAGCCCGTGTGTGAGTGCTGTGCCGCATACACAATAGGTGGGTGTGTTATCACTAGCAGAGCCTGTGTGTGAGTGCTGTGCCGCATACACAATAGGTGGGTGTGTTATCACTAGCAGAGCCTGTGTGTGAGTGCTGTGCCGCATACAATAGGTGGGTGTGTTCTCACTAGCAGAGCCCGTGTGTGAGTGCTGTGCCGCATACACAATAGGTGGGTGTGTTATCACTAGCAGAGCCTGTGTGTGAGTACTGTGCCGCATACCCAATAGGTGGGTGTGTTATCACTAGCAGAGCCTGTGTGTGAGTACTGTGCCGCATACACAATAGGTGGGTGTGTTATCACTAGCAGAGCCTGTGTGTGAGTACTGTGCCGCATATACAATAGGTGGGTGTGTTATCACTAGCAGAGCCTGTGTGTGAGTGCTGTGCCGCATACACAATAGGTGTGTGTGTGTTATCACTAGCAGAGCCTGTGTGTGAGTGCTGTGCCGCATACAATAGGTGGGTGTGTTATCACTAGCAGAGCCTGTGTGTGAGTGCTGTGCCGCATACACAATAGGTGGGTGTGTTATCACTAGCAGAGCCTGTGTGTGAGTGCTGTGCCGCATACACAATAGGTGGGTGTGTTATCACTAGCAGAGCCCTTGTGTGAGTGCTGTGCCGCATACACAATAGGTGGGTGTGTTATCACTAGCAGAGCCCGTGTGTGAGTACTGTGCCGCATACACAATAGGTGGGTGTGTTATCACTAGCAGAGCCTGTGTGTGAGTGCTGTGCCGCATACAATAGGTGGGTGTGTTTTCACTAGCAAAGCCTGGGTGTGAGTGCTGTTCCGCATATACAATAGGTGGGTGTGTTATCACTAGCAGAGCCCGTGTGTGAGCGCTGTGCCGCATATAATAAGTGGGTGTGTTATCACTAGCAGAGCCTGTGTGTGAGTGCTGTGCCGCATACACAATAGGTGGGTGTGTTATCACTAGCAGAGCCCTTGTGTGAGTGCTGTGCCGCATACACAATAGGTGGGTGTGTTATCACTAGCAGAGCCCGTGTGTGAGTACTGTGCCGCATACACAATAGGTGGGTGTGTTATCACTAGCAGAGCCTGTGTGTGAGTGCTGTGCCGCATACAATAGGTGGGTGTGTTTTCACTAGCAAAGCCTGGGTGTGAGTGCTGTTCCGCATATACAATAGGTGGGTGTGTTATCACTAGCAGAGCCCGTGTGTGAGCGCTGTGCCGCATATAATAAGTGGGTGTGTTATCACTAGCAGAGCCTGTGTGTGATTGCTGTGCCGCATACAATAGGTGGGTGTGTTATCACTAGCAGAGCCCGTGTGTGAGTACCAGCCAATCAGACCCTTACTGCCATATCACAGGCTGTGTGTGAAAAATGCTCTCTATAAACCCCTCGGTGTGGTAGGATAAAGTAGAATAGATAGTAATAAAATATAGTGCAATATGACAAATAAATAAATGAGGCTGATGTAATAAATGTAAAATATCGTAGGTTTGCTAAGGGCTTGGAGTATACTGTATGTACAACACAATATACATATACAGTAATCTCAAAGACCTATCTGTGGATGACTGAATGAAAAAACATACAAAAACAAAAATTAAATAACAATCAATCACACTGATCATCCAATGAATTAATTAGGAAAGAGGCGGGATCTGCCAGACTATTTACAACCTCAGGACACACACCAACCTTTATGCTATATTGCTTTGAAGAAGACCCCAAGAGGGTCGAAACGTGTTGCAGTACCAGAACACACCCAGCGTTACCACCTATCAGGACACGAGGACTCCAGTCCAGTACCCGCAGCAGAGCTACCATCCTGCCACAAATGCACATGTGACCCGGAAGGCGTTCGCCAGAGGTATAGAGGACTTCAATCAACTAAGCCGACAGGGGTAGAGCGGGATCCCGTTGAGCCCCAGGAGGTAAGTCTCACATCGGAGGAGGTTACGGCGTCTGGTTCCCCTACGAGCCGCTGCCGTCAATTCTCCTCCCCGGGCAAGCGCTGCCCACCCCTCCAGTTCACTCGGACCTGTGCCGCCACGTATATCGGACACGGAAAGCGCAGCTAGGGGACTTGCTGCCCCCACATTCGCCGGACTCCCGTACTCCGACCCCAGGAAGATCACATCCCGGGCAAAGACTACCAGTCATCAGCGGGACGCCGCTTTCATATACTGTTCACTCCCCGCAGTGCATTACGATTCTGGAAATACACCTTTAACTATTCTGTACATCTGCCAACAACATCCGCACTGTCAAACAGTGTATGTACTCGTTATCCATTACATCAGTGATTCTCAAACTCGGTCCTCAGGACCCCCCACACAGGTCACGTTTTCCAGTTCACCCAGCAGGGGCACAGGTGTATTCATTACTCACTGACACATTTTAAAAGATCCACAGGTGAAGCTAATTATTTCACTGATTCTATGAGGAGACCTGCAAAACATGGACTGTTTGGGGTCCTTAGGACCGAGGTTGAGAACCTGTGCATTAGATCATTAGTTACAGGAGGACACTTTTATAAGTGCAACCTGTCTATTTGCATTTATCACTTGTCCCCGATCGGTACGTGCTCGGTACATCTCTGCTGCCGAGTGCTATTGGACTGGTTTTTGGAGTATTTTGATGTGGAGAGCCTGTTCCCATTACTCTTTGTTGCACATTGTCCTCATTTATTGCCTAAATTGATTGTTATTTAATTTTTGTTTGTTTTGTCATCCACAGATAGGTCTTTTAGATTACTCCTATGTATATTGTGTTGTGCATACAGTATACTCCAAGTCCTTAGCAAACCTACGATATTTTATTTATTACATCAGCCTCATTTATTTATTTGTCATATTGCATTATATTTTATTACTATCTATTCTACTTTATCCTACCATACCAAGGGGTTTATAGAGCGCACTTTACCTCTGTTTCATGTCCATTTCAGGAGGTCAGATACCCCTCCCCACTAGCGCAGCTCCCCCGCACAATAGGCTACAGCTCAGTGCGCAATTCTACCTCGACTTTCCGTGTTTGAAAAATGACAGCTAGGAGCTGGTTGGGTGGAACTTTATCGCCATCCAAGGCTTAGTAAATAGAGCCCAGAGTCACACTGGGCTACACTTGTGTTGTCCTTACAGGGCAGGATCAGCAGCCCGTCCTGACATGTCAGATATTGGTCTGCCCTTACACGTTGTGATCTGCGGCAGATTACCTCTAGGACAGCGGAAATTATGATCATGACAAATGGGTGACACCATGATGTTGAATGTCTGAGTTTGGCCACCACCGCTCTATATTATCAGTGTGAAACCCTATGAGATAATGGCCTGGATGTACTAAAGGTGAAAATGCCGCATTCACCAAATGTACTAAGCACCAGAATGCCATGCTTTCCAGTGCTTCGTCCCAATGGGTAACGCCACTTTCAGGCAGGGGATTCTGGGCACACTGTAGATCAGGATGGCGAGCATGCTGCAGACATGGTATTCTGGGCACACTGTAGATCAGGATGGCGGGCATGCTGCAGACTGGATTCTGGCACACTGTAGGTCAGGATGGCGGGCATGCTGCAGACGGGATTCTGGGCACACTGTAGATCAGGATGGTGGGCATGCTGCAGACGGGATTCTGGCACACTGTAGATCAGGATGGCGAGCATGCTGCAGACGGGATTCTGGCACACTGTAGATCAGGATGGCGGGCATGCTGCAGACGGGATTCTGGCACACTGTATATCAGGATGGCGGGCATGCTGCAGACGGGATTCTGGGCACACTGTAGATCAGGATTGTGAGCATGCTGCAGACGGGATTCTGGCACACTGTAGATCAGGATGGCGGGCATGCTGCAGATGGGATTCTGGCACACTGTAGGTCAGGATGGCGGGCATGCTGCAGATGGGATTCTGGGCACACTGTAGATCAGGATGGTGGGCATGCTGCAGACAGGATTCTGGCACACTGTAGGTCAGGATGGCGGGCATGCTGCAGATGGGATTCTGGGCACACTGTAGATCAGGATGGCGGGCATGCTGCAGACGGGATTCTGGGCACACTGTAGATCAGGATGGTGGGTATGCTGCAGACGGGATTCTGGCACACTGTAGATCTGGATGGTGAGCATGCTGCAGACGGGATTCTGGGCACACTGTATATCAGGATGGCGGGCATGCTGCAGACGGGATTCTGGCACACTGTATATCAGGATGGCGGGCATGCTGCAGACGGGATTCTGGCACACTGTAGATCAGGATGGCGGGTATGCTGCAGACGGGATTCTGGCACACTGTAGATCAGGATGGCGGGCATGCTGCAGACGGGGTATTCTGGCACACTGTAGATCAGGATTGTGAGCATGCTGCAGACGGGATTCTGGCACACTGTAGATCAGGATGGCGGGTATGCTGCAGACGGGATTCTGGGCACACTGTAGATCAGGATTGTGAGCATGCTGCAGACGGGATTCTGGCACACTGTAGATCAGGATGGCGGGTATGCTGCAGACGGGATTCTGGCACACTGTAGATCAGGATGGCGGGCATGCTGCAGATGGGATTCTGGGCACACTGTAGATCAGGGTAGCGGGCATGCTGCAGATGGGATTCTGGGCACACTGTAGATCAGGATGGCGAGCATGCTGCAGACGGGATTCTGGCACACTGTAGATCAGGATGGCGGGCATGCTGCAGATGGGATTCTGGGCACACTGTAGATCAGGATGGTGAGCATGCTGCAGACGGGGTATTCTGGCACACTGTAGATCAGGATGGTGAGCATGCTGCAGATGGGATTCTGGGCACACTGTAGATCAGGATGGCGGGCATGCTGCAGACATGGTATTCTGGGCACACTGTAGATCAGGATGGCGAGCATGCTGCAGACGGGATTCTGGGCACACTGTAGATCAGGATGGCGGGCATGCTGCAGATGGGATTCTGGCACACTGTAGATCAGGATGGCGAGCATGCTGCAGACGGGATTCTGGCACACTGTAGATCAGGATGGCGAGCAGGCTGCAGACGGGATTCTGGCACACTGTAGATCAGGATGGCGGGCATGCTGCAGATGGGATTCTGGGCACACTGTAGATCAGGATGGTGAGCATGCTGCAGACGGGGTATTCTGGCACACTGTAGATCAGGATGGCGAGCATGCTGCAGTCGGGATTCTGGGCACACTGTAGATCAGGATGGCGGGCATGCTGCAGACAGGGGATTCTGGGCACACTGTAGATCAGGATGGTGAGCATGCTGCAGACGGGATTCTGGGCACACTGTAGATCAGGATGGCGAGCATGCTGCAGATGGGATTCTGGCACACTGTAGATCAGGATGGCGGGCATGCTGCAGACAGGGGATTCTGGGCACACTGTAGATCAGGATGGCGAGCATGCTGCAGATGGGATTCTGGGCACACTGTAGATCAGGATGGCGAGCATGCTGCAGATGGGATTCTGGGCACACTGTAGATCAAGATGGCGGGCATGCTGCAGACAGGGGATTCTGGGCACACTGTAGATCAGGATGGCGAGCATGCTGCAGATGGGATTCTGGGCACACTGTAGATCAGGATGGTGAGCATGCTGCAGATGGGATTCTGGGCACACTGTAGATCAGGATGGCGGGCATGCTGCAGACATGGTATTCTGGGCACACTGTAGATCAGGATGGCGAGCATGCTGCAGACGGGGGATTCTGGCACACTGTAGATCAGGATGGTGAGCATGCTGCAGACGGGGTATTCTGGCACACTGTAGATCAGGATGGCGAGCATGCTGCAGACGGGATTCTAGGCACACTGTAGATCAGGATGGCGAGCATGCTGCAGACGGGATTCTGGGCACACTGTAGATCAGGATGGCGAGCATGCTGCAGTCGGGATTCTGGGCACACTGTAGATCAGGATGGCGGGCATGCTGCAGACAGGGGATTCTGGGCACACTGTAGATCAGGATGGCGAGCATGCTGCAGATGGGATTCTGGCACACTGTAGATTAGGATGGCGGGCATGCTGCTGACGGGATTCTGGGCATACTGTAGATCAGGATGGCGAGCATGCTGCAGACAGGGGATTCTGGGCACACTGTAGATCAGGATGGCGAGCATGCTGCAGATGGGATTCTGGGCACACTGTAGATCAGGATGGTGAGCATGCTGCAGATGGGATTCTGGGCACACTGTAGATCAGGATGGCGGGCATGCTGCAGACATGGTATTCTGGGCACACTGTAGATCAGGATGGCGAGCATGCTGCAGACGGGATTCTGGCACACTGTAGATCAGGATGGCGGGCATGCTGCAGACGGGATTCTGGCACACTGTATATCAGGATGGCGGGCATGCTGCAGACGGGATTCTGGGCACACTGTAGATCAGGATTGTGAGCATGCTGCAGACGGGATTCTGGCACACTGTAGATCAGGATGGCGGGCATGCTGCAGATGGGATTCTGGCACACTGTAGGTCAGGATGGCGGGCATGCTGCAGATGGGATTCTGGGCACACTGTAGATCAGGATGGTGGGCATGCTGCAGACAGGATTCTGGCACACTGTAGGTCAGGATGGCGGGCATGCTGCAGATGGGATTCTGGGCACACTGTAGATCAGGATGGCGGGCATGCTGCAGACGGGATTCTGGGCACACTGTAGATCAGGATGGTGGGTATGCTGCAGACGGGATTCTGGCACACTGTAGATCTGGATGGTGAGCATGCTGCAGACGGGATTCTGGGCACACTGTATATCAGGATGGCGGGCATGCTGCAGACGGGATTCTGGCACACTGTATATCAGGATGGCGGGCATGCTGCAGACGGGATTCTGGCACACTGTAGATCAGGATGGCGGGTATGCTGCAGACGGGATTCTGGCACACTGTAGATCAGGATGGCGGGCATGCTGCAGACGGGGTATTCTGGCACACTGTAGATCAGGATTGTGAGCATGCTGCAGACGGGATTCTGGCACACTGTAGATCAGGATGGCGGGTATGCTGCAGACGGGATTCTGGGCACACTGTAGATCAGGATTGTGAGCATGCTGCAGACGGGATTCTGGCACACTGTAGATCAGGATGGCGGGTATGCTGCAGACGGGATTCTGGCACACTGTAGATCAGGATGGCGGGCATGCTGCAGATGGGATTCTGGGCACACTGTAGATCAGGGTAGCGGGCATGCTGCAGATGGGATTCTGGGCACACTGTAGATCAGGATGGCGAGCATGCTGCAGACGGGATTCTGGCACACTGTAGATCAGGATGGCGGGCATGCTGCAGATGGGATTCTGGGCACACTGTAGATCAGGATGGTGAGCATGCTGCAGACGGGGTATTCTGGCACACTGTAGATCAGGATGGTGAGCATGCTGCAGATGGGATTCTGGGCACACTGTAGATCAGGATGGCGGGCATGCTGCAGACATGGTATTCTGGGCACACTGTAGATCAGGATGGCGAGCATGCTGCAGACGGGATTCTGGGCACACTGTAGATCAGGATGGCGGGCATGCTGCAGACAGGGGATTCTGGGCACACTGTAGATCAGGATGGTGAGCATGCTGCAGATGGGATTCTGGGCACACTGTAGATCAGGATGGCGGGCATGCTGCAGATGGGATTCTGGCACACTGTAGATCAGGATGGCGAGCATGCTGCAGACGGGATTCTGGCACACTGTAGATCAGGATGGCGAGCAGGCTGCAGACGGGATTCTGGCACACTGTAGATCAGGATGGCGGGCATGCTGCAGATGGGATTCTGGGCACACTGTAGATCAGGATGGTGAGCATGCTGCAGACGGGGTATTCTGGCACACTGTAGATCAGGATGGCGAGCATGCTGCAGTCGGGATTCTGGGCACACTGTAGATCAGGATGGCGAGCATGCTGCAGATGGGATTCTGGGCACACTGTAGATCAAGATGGCGGGCATGCTGCAGACAGGGGATTCTGGGCACACTGTAGATCAGGATGGCGAGCATGCTGCAGATGGGATTCTGGGCACACTGTAGATCAGGATGGTGAGCATGCTGCAGATGGGATTCTGGGCACACTGTAGATCAGGATGGCGGGCATGCTGCAGACATGGTATTCTGGGCACACTGTAGATCAGGATGGCGAGCATGCTGCAGACGGGGGATTCTGGCACACTGTAGATCAGGATGGTGAGCATGCTGCAGACGGGGTATTCTGGCACACTGTAGATCAGGATGGCGAGCATGCTGCAGACGGGATTCTAGGCACACTGTAGATCAGGATGGCGAGCATGCTGCAGACGGGATTCTGGGCACACTGTAGATCAGGATGGCGAGCATGCTGCAGTCGGGATTCTGGGCACACTGTAGATCAGGATGGCGGGCATGCTGCAGACAGGGGATTCTGGGCACACTGTAGATCAGGATGGCGAGCATGCTGCAGATGGGATTCTGGCACACTGTAGATTAGGATGGCGGGCATGCTGCTGACGGGATTCTGGGCATACTGTAGATCAGGATGGCGAGCATGCTGCAGACAGGGGATTCTGGGCACACTGTAGATCAGGATGGCGAGCATGCTGCAGATGGGATTCTGGGCACACTGTAGATCAGGATGGCGGGTATGCTGCAGACGGGATTCTGGGCACACTGTAGATCAGGATGGTGAGCATGCTGCAGATGGGATTCTGGGCACACTGTAGATCAGGATGGCGGGCATGCTGCAGACATGGTATTCTGGGCACACTGTAGATCAGGATGGCGAGCATGCTGCAGACGGGATTCTGGGCACACTGTAGATCAGGATGGCGGGCATGCTGCAGACAGGGGATTCTGGGCACACTGTAGATCAGGATGGTGAGCATGCTGCAGATGGGATTCTGGGCACACTGTAGAACAGGATGGCGGGCATGCTGCAGATGGGATTCTGGCACACTGTAGATCAGGATGGCGAGCATGCTGCAGACGGGATTCTGGCACACTGTAGATCAGGATGGTGGGCATGCTGCAGACAGGGGATTCTGGGCACACTGTAGATCAGGATGGTGAGCATGCTGCAGATGGGATTCTGGGCACACTGTAGATCAGGATGGCGGGCATGCTGCAGACATGGTATTCTGGGCACACTGTAGATGAGGATGGCGAGCATGCTGCAGACGGGGGATTCTGGCACACTGTAGATCAGGATGGCGGGCATGCTGCAGATGGGATTCTGGCACACTGTAGATCAGGATGGCGAGCATGCTGCAGACAGGGGATTCTGGGCACACTGTAGATCAGGATGGCGGGCATGCTGCAGACACGGTATTCTGGCACACTGTAGATCAGGATGGCGAGCATGCTGCAGACGGGGGATTCTGGGCACACTGTAGATCAGGATGGTGAGCATGCTGCAGATGGGATTCTGGGCATACTGTAGATCAGGATGGCGGGCATGCTGCAGATGGGATTCTGGCACACTGTAGATCAGGATGGCGGGCATGCTGCAGATGGGATTCTGGCACACTGTAGATCAGGATGGCGAGCATGCTGCAGATGGTATTCTGGGCACACTGTAGATCAGGATGGTGAGCATGCTGCAGACGGGGGATTCTGGCACCCTGTAGATCAGGATGGCAGGCATGCTGCAGACATGGTATTCTGGGCACACTGTAGATCAGGATGGCGGGCATGCTGCAGATGGGATTCTGGGCACACTGTAGATCAGGATGGCGGGCATGCTGCAGATGGGATTCTGGGCACACTGTAGATCAGGATGGCGGGCATGCTGCAGATGGGATTCTGGGCACACTGTAGATCAGGATGGCGAGCATGCTGCAGACATGGTATTCTGGCACACTGTAGATCAGGATGGCGGGCATGCTGCAGATGGGATTCTGGGCACACTGTAGATCAGGATGGTGAGCATGCTGCAGACGGGGTATTCTGGCACACTGTAGATCAGGATGGTGAGCATGCTGCAGATGGGATTCTGGGCACACTGTAGATCAGGATGGCGGGCATGCTGCAGACATGGTATTCTGGGCACACTGTAGATGAGGATGGCGAGCATGCTGCAGACGGGGGATTCTGGCACACTGTAGATCAGGATGGCGGGCATGCTGCAGATGGGATTCTGGCACACTGTAGATCAGGATGGCGAGCATGCTGCAGACAGGGGATTCTGGGCACACTGTAGATCAGGATGGCGGGCATGCTGCAGACACGGTATTCTGGCACACTGTAGATCAGGATGGCGAGCATGCTGCAGACGGGATTCTGGCACACTGTAGATCAGGATGGTGAGCATGCTGCAGATGGGATTCTGGGCATACTGTAGATCAGGATGGCGGGCATGCTGCAGATGGGATTCTGGCACACTGTAGATCAGGATGGCGGGCATGCTGCAGATGGGATTCTGGCACACTGTAGATCAGGATGGCGAGCATGCTGCAGATGGTATTCTGGGCACACTGTAGATCAGGATGGTGAGCATGCTGCAGACGGGGGATTCTGGCACCCTGTAGATCAGGATGGCAGGCATGCTGCAGACGGGGGATTCTGGCACACTGTAGATCAGGATGGCGGGCATGCTGCAGATGGGATTCTGGGCACACTGTAGATCAGGATGGCGGGCATGCTGCAGATGGGATTCTGGGCACACTGTAGATCAGGATGGCGGGCATGCTGCAGATGGGATTCTGGGCACACTGTAGATCAGGATGGCGAGCATGCTGCAGACATGGTATTCTGGCACACTGTAGATCAGGATGGCGGGCATGCTGCAGATGGGATTCTGGGCACACTGTAGATCAGGATGGTGAGCATGCTGCAGACGGGGTATTCTGGCACACTGTAGATCAGGATGGTGAGCATGCTGCAGATGGGATTCTGGGCACACTGTAGATCAGGATGGCGGGCATGCTGCAGACATGGTATTCTGGGCACACTGTAGATTAGGATGGCGAGCATGCTGCAGACGGGATTCTGGGCACACTGTAGATCAGGATGGCGGGCATGCTGCAGACAGGGGATTCTGGGCACACTGTAGATCAGGATGGTGAGCATGCTGCAGATGGGATTCTGGGCACACTGTAGATCAGGATGGCGGGCATGCTGCAGATGGGATTCTGGCACACTGTAGATCAGGATGGCGAGCATGCTGCAGACGGGATTCTGGCACACTGTAGATCAGGATGGCGAGCAGGCTGCAGACGGGATTCTGGCACACTGTAGATCAGGATGGTGGGCATGCTGCAGACGGGATTCTGGGCACACTGTAGATCAGGATGGTGAGCATGCTGCAGACGGGGTATTTTGGCACACTGTAGATCAGGATGGCGAGCATGCTGCAGACAGGGGATTCTGGGCACACTGTAGATCAGGATGGTGAGCATGCTGCAGACGGGATTCTGGGCACACTGTAGATCAGGATGGCGAGCATGCTGCAGATGGGATTCTGGCACACTGTAGATCAGGATGGCGGGCATGCTGCAGACAGGGGATTCTGGGCACACTGTAGATCAGGATGGCGAGCATGCTGCAGATGGGATTTTGGGCACACTGTAGATCAGGATGGCGAGCATGCTGCAGATGGGATTCTGGGCACACTGTAGATCAGGATGGCGGGCATGCTGCAGACAGGGGATTCTGGGCACACTGTAGATCAGGATGGCGAGCATGCTGCAGATGGGATTCTGGGCACACTGTAGATCAGGATGGTGAGCATGCTGCAGATGGGATTCTGGGCACACTGTAGATCAGGATGGCGGGCATGCTGCAGACATGGTATTCTGGGCACACTGTAGATCAGGATGGCGAGCATGCTGCAGACGGGGGATTCTGGCACACTGTAGATCAGGATGGTGAGCATGCTGCAGACGGGGTATTCTGGCACACTGTAGATCAGGATGGCGAGCATGCTGCAGACGGGATTCTAGGCACACTGTAGATCAGGATGGCGAGCATGCTGCAGACGGGATTCTGGGCACACTGTAGATCAGGATGGCGAGCATGCTGCAGTCGGGATTCTGGGCACACTGTAGATCAGGATGGCGGGCATGCTGCAGACAGGGGATTCTGGGCACACTGTAGATCAGGATGGCGAGCATGCTGCAGATGGGATTCTGGCACACTGTAGATTAGGATGGCGGGCATGCTGCTGACGGGATTCTGGGCATACTGTAGATCAGGATGGCGAGCATGCTGCAGACAGGGGATTCTGGGCACACTGTAGATCAGGATGGCGAGCATGCTGCAGATGGGATTCTGGGCACACTGTAGATCAGGATGGCGGGTATGCTGCAGACAGGGGATTCTGGGCACACTGTAGATCAGGATGGTGAGCATGCTGCAGATGGGATTCTGGGCACACTGTAGATCAGGATGGCGGGCATGCTGCAGACATGGTATTCTGGGCACACTGTAGATCAGGATGGCGAGCATGCTGCAGACGGGATTCTGGGCACATTGTAGATCAGGATGGCGGGCATGCTGCAGACAGGGGATTCTGGGCACACTGTAGATCAGGATGGTGAGCATGCTGCAGATGGGATTCTGGGCACACTGTAGAACAGGATGGCGGGCATGCTGCAGATGGGATTCTGGCACACTGTAGATCAGGATGGCGAGCATGCTGCAGACGGGATTCTGGCACAATGTAGATCAGGATGGTGGGCATGCTGCAGACAGGGGATTCTGGGCACACTGTAGATCAGGATGGTGAGCATGCTGCAGATTGGATTCTGGGCACACTGTAGATCAGGATGGCGGGCATGCTGCAGACATGGTATTCTGGGCACACTGTAGATGAGGATGGCGAGCATGCTGCAGATGGGGGATTCTGGGCACACTGTAGATCAGGATGGCGGGCATGCTGCAGACATGGTATTCTGGCACACTGTAGATCAGGATGGCGAGCATGCTGCAGACGGGGGATTCTGGGCACACTGTAGATCAGGATGGTGAGCATGCTGCAGATGGGATTCTGGGCATACTGTAGATCAGGATGGCGGGCATGCTGCAGATGGGATTCTGGCACACTGTAGATCAGGATGGCGGGCATGCTGCAGATGGGATTCTGGCACACTGTAGATCAGGATGGCGGGCATGCTGCAGATGGGATTCTGGGCACACTGTAGATCAGGATGGTGAGCATGCTGCAGACGGGGGATTCTGGCACACTGTAGTTCAGGATGGCAGGCATGCTGCAGACGGGGGATTCTGGCACACTGTAGATCAGGATGGCGGGCATGCTGCAGATGGGATTCTGGGCACACTGTAGATCAGGAAGGCGGGCATGCTGCAGATGGGATTCTGGGCACACTGTAGATCAGGATGGCGGGCATGCTGCAGATGGGATTCTGGGCACACTGTAGATCAGGATGGCGAGCATGCTGCAGACATGGTATTTTGGGCACACTGTAGATCAGGATGGCGGGCATGCTGCAGATGGGATTCTGGCACACTGTAGATCAGGATGGCAAGCATGCTGCAGATGGGATTCTGGGCACACTGTAGATCAGGATGGCGAGCATGCTGCAGACAGGGGATTCTGGGCACACTGTAGATCAGGATGGCGGGCATGCTGCAGACAGGGGATTCTGGACAGACTGTAGATTAGTATGGTGAGCATGCTGCAGACGGGATTCTGGGCACACTGTAGAACATGATGGTGGGCATGCTGCAGATGGGATTCTGGTACACTGTAGATCAGGATTGTGAGCATGCTGCAGACGGGATTCTGGCACACTGTAGATCAGGATGGCTGGCATGCTGCAGATGGTATTCTGGCACACTGTAGATCAGGATGGCGGGCATGCTGCAGACGGGATTCTGGGCACACTGTAGATCAGGATGGTGAGCATGCTGCAGATAGGATTCTGGGCATACTGTAGATCAGGATGGCGGGCATGCTGCAGATGGGATTCTGGGCACACTGTAGATCAGGATGGCGGGCATGCTGCAGATGGGATTCTGGGCACACTGTAGATCAGGATGGCGGGCATGCTGCAGATGGGATTCTGGGCACACTGTAGATCAGGATGGCGAGCATGCTGCAGACATGGTATTTTGGGCACACTGTAGATCAGGATGGCGGGCATGCTGCAGATGGGATTCTGGCACACTGTAGATCAGGATGGCAAGCATGCTGCAGATGGGATTCTGGGCACACTGTAGATCAGGATGGCGAGCATGCTGCAGACAGGGGATTCTGGGCACACTAGATCAGGATGGCGGGCATGCTGCAGACAGGGGATTCTGGACAGACTGTAGATTAGGATGGTGAGCATGCTGCAGACGGGATTCTGGGCACACTGTAGATGAGGATGGTGGGCATGCTGCTGATGGGATTCTGGTACACTGTAGATCAGGATTGTGAGCATGCTGCAGACGGGATTCTGGCACACTGTACATCAGGATGGCGGGCATGCTGCAGATGGTATTCTGGCACACTGTAGATCAGGATGGCGAGCATGCTGCAGACGGGATTCTGGGCAAACTGTAGATCAGGATGGTGAGCATGCTGCAGATGGGATTCTGGGCATACTGTAGATCAGGATGGCGGGCATGCTGCAGATGGGATTCTGGCACACTGTAGATCAGGATGGCGGGCATGCTGCAGATGGGATTCTGGGCACACTGTAGATCAGGATGGTGAGCATGCTGCAGACGGGGGATTCTGGCACACTGTAGATCAGGATGGCGGGCATGCTGCAGACGGGGGATTCTGGCACACTGTAGATCAGGATGGCGGGTATGCTGCAGACGCGATTCTGGCACACTGTAGATCAGGATGGCGGGCATGCTGCAGATGGTATTCTGGCACACTGTAGATCAGGATGGCGAGCATGCTGCAGATGGGATTCTGGGCACACTGTAGATCAGGATGGTGAGCATGCTGCAGATGGGATTCTTGGCACACTGTAGATCAGGATGGCGGGAATGCTGCAGATGGGATTCTGGCACACTGTAGATCAGGATGGCGGGCATGCTGCAGATGGGATTCTGGGCACACTGTAGATCAGGATGGTGAGCATGCTGCAGATGGGGGATTCTGGCACACTGTAGATCAGGATGGCGGGCATGCTGCAGACGGGGGATTCTGGCACACTGTAGATCAGGATGGCGAGCATGCTGCAGACGGGGTATTCTGGCACACTGTAGATCAGGATGGTGAGCATGCTGCAGACGGGGTATTCTGGCACACTGTAGATCAGGATGGCGAGCATGCTGCAGATGGGATTCTGGGCACACTGTAGATCAGGATGGCTGGCATGCTGCAGACATGGTATTTTGGGCACACCTGTAGATCAGGATGGCGAGCATGCTGCAGACATGGTATTCTGGCACACTGTAGATCAGGATGGCGGGCATGCTGCAGATGGGATTCTGGGCACACTGTAGATCAGGATGGCGGGCATGCTGCAGACGGGGTATTCTAGCACACTGTAGATCAGGATGGCGAGCATGCTGCAGACGGGATTCTGGGCACACTGTAGATCAGGATGGCGAGCATGCTGCAGACGGGATTCTGGGCACACTGTAGATCAGGATGGCGGGCATGCTGCAGACATGGTATTCTGGGCACACTGTAGATCAGGATGGCGAGCATGCTGCAGACGGGGGATTCTGGCACACTGTAGATCAGGATGGCGGGCATGCTGCAGATGGGATTCTGGCACACTGTAGGTCAGGATGGTGAGCATGCTGCAGACGGGATTCTGGGCACACTGTAGATCAGGATGGCGGGCATGCTGCAGATGGGATTCTGGCACACTGTAGATCAGGATGGTGAGCATGCTGCAGACGGGGTATTCTGGCACACTGTAGATCAGGATGGCGAGCATGCTGCAGACGGGATTCTAGGCACACTGTAGATCAGGATGGCGAGCATGCTGCAGACAGGGGATTCTGGGCACACTGTAGATCAGGATGGCGAGCATGCTGCAGATGGGATTCTGGGCACACTGTAGATCAGGATGGCGGGTATGCTGCAGACAGGGGATTCTGGGCACACTGTAGATCAGGATGGTGAGCATGCTGCAGATGGGATTCTCTGCACACTGTAGATCAGGATGGCGGGCATGCTGCAGACATGGTATTCTGGGCACACTGTAGATCAGGATGGCGAGCATGCTGCAGACGGGATTCTGGGCACACTGTAGATCAGGATGGCGGGCATGCTGCAGACAGGGGATTCTGGGCACACTGTAGATCAGGATGGTGAGCATGCTGCAGATGGGATTCTGGGCACACTGCAGATCAGGATGGCGGGCATGCTGCAGATGGGATTCTGGCACAAAGTAGATCAGGATGGCGAGCATGCTGCAGACGGGATTCTGGCACACTGTAGATCAGGATGGTGGGCATGCTGCAGACAGGGGATTCTGGGCACACTGTAGATCAGGATGGTGAGCATGCTGCAGATGGGATTCTGGGCACACTGTAGATCAGGATGGCAGGCATGCTGCAGACATGGTATTCTGGGCACACTGTAGATGAGGATGGCGAGCATGCTGCAGACGGGGGATTCTGGCACACTGTAGATCAGGATGGCGGGCATGCTGCAGATGGGATTCTGGCACACTGTAGGTCAGGATGGTGAGCATGCTGCAGACGGGGGATTCTGGCACACTGTAGATCAGGATGGCGAGCATGCTGCAGATGGGATTCTGGGCACACTGTAGATCAGGATGGTGAGCATGCTGCAGATGGGATTCTGGGCACACTGTAGATCAGGATGGCGGGCATGCTGCAGACGGGATTCTGGGCACACTGTAGATCAGGATGGCGAGCATGCTGCAGACGGGGGATTCTGGCACACTGTAGATCAGGATGGCGAGCATGCTGCAGACGGGATTCTGGCACACTGTAGATCAGGATGGTGGACATGCTGCAGACGGGATTCTGGGCACACTGTAGATCAGGATGACGGGCATGCTGCAGACGGGGGATTCTGGCACACTGTAGATCAGGATGGCGGGCATGCTGCAGATGGGATTCTGGGCACACTGTAGATCAGGATGGCGGGCATGCTGCAGATGGGATTCTGGCACACTGTAGATCAGGATGGCGGGCATGCTGCAGACATGGTATTTTGGGCACACTGTAGATCAGGATTTCGGGCATGCTGCAGATGGGATTCTGGGCACACTGTAGATCAGGATGGCGAGCATGCTGCAGACATGGTATTTTGGGCACACTGTAGATCAGGATGGCGGGCATGCTGCAGATGGGATTCTGGCACACTGTAGATCAGCATGGCAAGCATGCTGCAGATGGGATTCTGGGCACACTGTAGATCAGGATGGTGAGCATGCTGCAGACAGGGGATTCTGGGCACACTGTAGATCAGGATGGCGGGCATGCTGCAGACATGTTATTCTGGCACACTGTAGATCAGGATGGCGAGCATGCTGCAGACGGGGGATTCTGGGCACACTGTAGATCAGGATGGTGAGCATGCTGCAGATGGGATTCTGGGCATACTGTAGATCAGGATGGCGGGCATGCTGCAGATGGGATTCTGGCACACTGTAGATCAGGATGGCGGGCATGCTGCAGATTGGATTCTGGCACACTGTAGATCAGGATGGCGGGCATGCTGCAGATGGGATTCTGGGCACACTGTAGATCAGGATGGTGAGCATGCTGCAGACGGGGGATTCTGGCACACTGTAGATCAGGATGGCAGGCATGCTGCAGACGGGGGATTCTGGCACACTGTAGATCAGGATGGCGGGCATGCTGCAGATGGGATTCTGGGCACACTGTAGATCAGGATGGCGGGCATGCTGCAGATGGGATTCTGGGCACACTGTAGATCAGGATGGCGGGCATGCTGCAGATGGGATTCTGGGCACACTGTAGATCAGGATGGCGAGCATGCTGCAGACATGGTATTTTGGGCACACTGTAGATCATGATGGCGGGCATGCTGCAGATGGGATTCTGGCACACTGTAGATCAGGATGGCAAGCATGCTGCAGATGGGATTTTGGGCACACTGTAGATCAGGATGGCGAGCATGCTGCAGACAGGGGATTCTGGGCACACTGTAGATCAGGATGGCGGGCATGCTGCAGACAGGGGATTCTGGACAGACTGTAGATTAGGATGGTGAGCATGCTGCAGACGGGATTCTGGGCACACTGTAGATCAGGATGGTGGGCATGCTGCAGATGGGATTCTGGTACACTGTAGATCAGGATTGTGAGCATGCTGCAGGCGGGATTCTGGCACACTGTAGATCAGGATGGCTGGCATGCTGCAGATGGTATTCTGGCACACTGTAGATCAGGATGGCGGGCATGCTGCAGACGGGATTCTGGGCACACTGTAGATCAGGATGGTGAGCATGCTGCAGATGGGATTCTGGGCATACTGTAGATCAGGGTGGCGGGCATGCTGCAGATGGGATTCTGGGCACACTGTAGATCAGGATGGCGGGCATGCTGCAGATGGGATTCTGGGCACACTGTAGATCAGGATGGCGGGCATGCTGCAGATGGGATTCTGGGCACACTGTAGATCAGGATGGCGAGCATGCTGCAGACATGGTATTTTGGGCACACTGTAGATCAGGATGGCGGGCATGCTGCAGATGGGATTCTGGCACACTGTAGATCAGGATGGCGAGCATGCTGCAGACAGGGGATTCTGGGCACACTAGATCAGGATGGCGGGCATGCTGCAGACAGGGGATTCTGGACAGACTGTAGATTAGGATGGTGAGCATGCTGCAGACGGGATTCTGGGCACACTGTAGATCAGGATGGTGGGCATGCTGCAGATGGGATTCTGGTACACTGTAGATCAGGATTGTGAGCATGCTGCAGACGGGATTCTGGCACACTGTAGATCAGGATGGCGGGCATGCTGCAGATGGTATTCTGGCACACTGTAGATCAGGATGGCGAGCATGCTGCAGACGGGATTCTGGGCACACTGTAGATCAGGATGGCGAGCATGCTGCAGATGGGATTCTGGGCATACTGTAGATCAGGATGGCGGGCATGCTGCAGATGGGATTCTGGGCACACTGTAGATCAGGATGGTGAGCATGCTGCAGACGGGGGATTCTGGCACTCTGTAGTTCAGGATGGCGGGCATGCTGCAGACGGGGGATTCTGGCACACTGTAGATCAGGATGGCGGGTATGCTGCAGACGCGATTCTGGCACACTGTAGATCAGGATGGCGGGCATGCTGCAGATGGTATTCTGGCACACTGTAGATCAGGATGGCGTGCATGCTGCAGATGGGATTCTGGGCACACTGTAGATCAGGATGGTGAGCATGCTGCAGATGGGATTCTTGGCATACTGTAGATCAGGATGGCGGGCATGCTGCAGATGGGATTCTGGCACACTGTAGATCAGGATGGCGGGCATGCTGCAGATGGGATTCTGGGCACACTGTAGATCAGGATGGTGAGCATGCTGCAGATGGGGGATTCTGGCACACTGTAGATCAGGATGGCGGGCATGCTGCAGACGGGGGATTCTGGCACACTGTAGATCAGGATGGCGAGCATGCTGCAGACGGGGTATTCTGGCACACTGTAGATCAGGATGGTGAGTATGCTGCAGACGGGGTATTCTGACACACTGTAGATCAGGATGGCGAGCATGCTGCAGATGGGATTCTGGGCACACTGTAGATCAGGATGGCGGGCATGCTGCAGACATGGTATTTTGGGCACACCTGTAGATCAGGATGGCGAGCATGCTGCAGACATGGTATTCTGGCGCACTGTAGATCAGGATGGCGGGCATGCTGCAGATGGGATTCTGGGCACACTGTAGATCAGGATGGTGGGCATGCTGCAGACGGGGTATTCTAGCACACTGTAGATCAGGATGGCGAGCATGCTGCAGACGGGATTCTGGGCACACTGTAGATCAGGATGGCGAGCATGCTGCAGACGGGATTCTGGGCACACTGTAGATCAGGATGGCGAGCATGCTGCAGACGGGATTCTGGGCACACTGTAGATCAGGATGGAGGGTATGCTGCAGACGGGATTCTGGGCACACTGTAGATCAGGATGGCGAGCATGCTGCAGACATGGGATTCTGGGCACACTGTAGATCAAGGTAGCGGGCATGCTGCAGACGGGATTCTGGGCACACTGTAGATCAGGATGGCGGGCATGCTGCAGATGGGATTCTGGGCACACTGTAGATCAGGATGGCGAGCATGCTGCAGACATGGTATTTTGGGCACACTGTAGATCAGGATGGCGGGCATGCTGCAGATGGGATTCTGGCACACTGTAGATCAGGATGGCAAGCATGCTGCAGATGGGATTCTGGGCACACTGTAGATCAGGATGGCGAGCATGCTGCAGACAGGGGATTCCTGGGCACACTAGATCAGGATGGCGGGCATGCTGCAGACAGGGGATTCTGGACAGACTGTAGATTAGGATGGTGAGCATGCTGCAGACGGGATTCTGGGCACACTGTAGATCAGGATGGTGGGCATGCTGCAGATGGGATTCTGGTTCACTGTAGATCAGGATTGTGAGCATGCTGCAGACGGGATTCTGGCACACTGTAGATCAGGATGGCGGGCATGCTGCAGATGGTATTCTGGCACACTGTAGATCAGGATGGCGAGCATGCTGCAGACGGGATTCTGGGCACACTGTAGATCAGGATGGTGAGCATGCTGCAGATGGGATTCTGGGCATACTGTAGATCAGGATGGCGGGCATGCTGCAGATGGGATTCTGGCACACTGTAGATCAGGATGGCGGGCATGCTGCAGATGGGATTCTGGGCACACTGTAGATCAGGATGGTGAGCATGCTGCAGACGGGGGATTCTGGCACACTGTAGATCAGGATGGCGGGCATGCTGCAGATGGGGGATTCTGGCACACTGTAGATCAGGATGGCGGGTATGCTGCAGACGCGATTCTGGCACACTGTAGATCAGGATGGCGGGCATGCTGCAGATGGTATTCTGGCACACTGTAGATCAGGATGGCGAGCATGCTGCAGATGGGATTCTGGGCACACTGTAGATCAGGATGGTGAGCATGCTGCAGATGGGATTCTTGGCATACTGTAGATCAGGATGGCGGGCATGCTGCAGATGGGATTCTGGCACACTGTAGATCAGGATGGCGGGCATGCTGCAGACGGGGGATTCTGGCACACTGTAGATCAGGATGGCGAGCATGCTGCAGACGGGGTATTCTGGCACACTGTAGATCAGGATGGTGAGTATGCTGCAGACGGGGTATTCTGACACACTGTAGATCAGGATGGCGAGCATGCTGCAGATGGGATTCTGGGCACACTGTAGATCAGGATGGCGGGCATGCTGCAGACATGGTATTTTGGGCACACCTGTAGATCAGGATGGCGAGCATGCTGCAGACATGGTATTCTGGCGCACTGTAGATCAGGATGGCGGGCATGCTGCAGATGGGATTCTGGGCACACTGTAGATCAGGATGGTGGGCATGCTGCAGACGGGGTATTCTAGCACACTGTAGATCAGGATGGCGAGCATGCTGCAGACGGGATTCTGGGCACACTGTAGATCAGGATGGCGAGCATGCTGCAGACGGGATTCTGGGCACACTGTAGATCAGGATGGCGAGCATGCTGCAGACGGGATTCTGGGCACACTGTAGATCAGGATGGAGGGTATGCTGCAGACGGGATTCTGGGCACACTGTAGATCAGGATGGCGAGCATGCTGCAGACATGGGATTCTGGGCACACTGTAGATCAAGGTAGCGGGCATGCTGCAGACGGGATTCTGGGCACACTGTAGATCAGGATGGCGGGCATGCTGCAGATGGGATTCTGGGCACACTGTAGATCAGGATGGCGGGCATGCTGCAGATGGGATTCTGGGCACACTGTAGATCAGGATGGCGGGCATGCTGCAGATGGGATTCTGGCACACTGTAGATCAGGATGGCAAGCATGCTGCAGATGGGATTCTGGGCACACTGTAGATCAGGATGGCGAGCATGCTGCAGACAGGGGATTCCTGGGCACACTAGATCAGGATGGCGGGCATGCTGCAGACAGGGGATTCTGGACAGACTGTAGATTAGGATGGTGAGCATGCTGCAGACGGGATTCTGGGCACACTGTAGATCAGGATGGTGGGCATGCTGCAGATGGGATTCTGGTTCACTGTAGATCAGGATTGTGAGCATGCTGCAGACGGGATTCTGGCACACTGTAGATCAGGATGGCGGGCATGCTGCAGATGGTATTCTGGCACACTGTAGATCAGGATGGCGAGCATGCTGCAGACGGGATTCTGGGCACACTGTAGATCAGGATGGTGAGCATGCTGCAGATGGGATTCTGGGCATACTGTAGATCAGGATGGCGGGCATGCTGCAGATGGGATTCTGGCACACTGTAGATCAGGATGGCGGGCATGCTGCAGATGGGATTCTGGGCACACTGTAGATCAGGATGGTGAGCATGCTGCAGACGGGGGATTCTGGCACACTGTAGATCAGGATGGCGGGCATGCTGCAGATGGGGGATTCTGGCACACTGTAGATCAGGATGGCGGGTATGCTGCAGACGCGATTCTGGCACACTGTAGATCAGGATGGCGGGCATGCTGCAGATGGTATTCTGGCACACTGTAGATCAGGATGGCGAGCATGCTGCAGATGGGATTCTGGGCACACTGTAGATCAGGATGGTGAGCATGCTGCAGATGGGATTCTTGGCATACTGTAGATCAGGATGGCGGGCATGCTGCAGATGGGATTCTGGCACACTGTAGATCAGGATGGCGGGCATGCTGCAGATGGGATTCTGGGCACACTGTAGATCAGGATGGTGAGCATGCTGCAGATGGGGGATTCTGGCACACTGTAGATCAGGATGGCGGGCATGCTGCAGACGGGGGATTCTGGCACACTGTAGATCAGGATGGCGAGCATGCTGCAGACGGGGTATTCTGGCACACTGTAGATCAGGATGGTGAGCATGCTGCAGACGGGGTATTCTGGCACACTGTAGATCAGGATGGCGAGCATGCTGCAGATGGAATTCTGGGCACACTGTAGATCAGGATGGCGGGCATGCTGCAGACATGGTATTTTGGGCACACCTGTAGATCAGAATGGCGAGCATGCTGCAGACATGGTATTCTGGCACACTGTAGATCAGGATGGCGGGCATGCTGCAGATGGGATTCTGGGCACACTGTAGATCAGGATGGCGGGCATGCTGCAGACGGGGTATTCTATCACACTGTAGATCAGGATGGCGAGCATGCTGCAGACGGGATTCTATGCACACTGTAGATCAGGATGGCGAGCATGCTGCAGACGGGATTCTGGGCACACTGTAGATCAGGATGGCGAGCATGCTGCAGACCGGATTCTGGGCACACTGTAGATCAGGATAGCGGGTATGCTGCAGACGGGATTCTGGGCACACTGTAGATCAGGATGGCGAGCATGCTGCAGACATGGGATTCTGGGCACACTGTAGATCAAGGTAGCGGGCATGCTGCAAACGGGATTCTGGGCACACTGTAGATCAGGATGGCGGGCATGCTGCAGATGGGATTCTGGGCACACTGTAGATAAGGATGGCGGATATGCTGCAGACTGGATTCTGGGCACACTGTAGATCAGGATGGCGAGCATGCTGCAGACATGGTATTCTGGCACACTGTAGATCAGGATGGCGGGCATGCTGCAGATGGGATTCTGGGCACACTGTAGATCAGGATGGCGGGCATGCTGCGGACGGGGTATTCTGGCACACTGTAGATCAGGATGGCGAGCATGCTGCAGACGGGATTCTGGGCACTCTGTAGATCAGGATGGCGAGCATGCTGCAGACGGGATTCTGGGCACACTGTAGATCAGGATGGCGGGTATGCTGCAGACGGGATTCTGGGCACACTGTAGATCAGGATGGCGAGCATGCTGCAGACATGGGATTCTGGGCACACTGTAGATCAAGGTAGCGGGCATGCTGCAGACGGGATTCTGGGCACACTGTAGATCAGGATGGCGGGCATGCTGCAGATGGGATTCTTGCACACTGTAGATCAGGATGGTGAGCATGCTGCAGATGGAATTCTGGGCACACTGTAGATCAGGAAGGCGGGCATGCTGCAGACGGGGGATTCTTGCACACTGTAGATCAGGATGGCGGGCATGCTGCAGACGGGATTCTGGGCACACTGTAGATCAGGATGGCGAGCATGCTGCAGTCGGGATTCTGGGCACACTGTAGATCAGGATGGCGGGCATGCTGCAGACATGGTATTCTGGCACACTGTGGATCAGGATGGCGGGCATGCTGCAGATGGGATTCTGGGCACACTGTAGATCAGGATGGCGGGTATGCTGCAGACGGGATTCTGGGCACACTGTAGATCAGGATGGCGGGCATGCTGCAGACATGGTATTCTGGCACACTGTGGATCAGGATGGCGGCATGCTACAGATGGGATTCTGGGCACACTGTAGATCAGGATGGCGGGTATGCTGCAGATGGGATTCTGGGCACACTGTAGATCAGGATGGCGGGTATGCTGCAGACGGGATTCTGGGCACACTGTAGATCAGGATGGCGAGCATGCTGCAGACGGGATTCTGGCACACTGTAGATCAGGATGGCGAGCATGCTGCAGATGTTATTCTGGCACACTGTAGATCAGGATGGCGGGTATGTTGCAGACGGGATTCTGGGCCCACTGTAGATCAGGATGGTGAGCATGCTGCAGACATGGTATTCTGGGCACACTGTAGATCAAGGTAGCGGGCATGCTGCAGACGGGTTTCTGGGCACACTGTAGATCAGGATGGCGGGCATGCTGCAGATGGGATTCTGGCACACTGTAGATCAGGATGGTGAGCATGCTGCAGATGGAATTCTGGGCACACTGTAGATCAGGTTGGCGGGCATGCTGCAGACGGGGGATTCTGGCACACTGTAGATCAGGATGGCGGGCATGCTGCAGATGGAATTCTGGGCACACTGTAGATCAGGATGGCGGGCATGCTGCAGACGGGATTCTGGGCACACTGTAGATCAGGATGGCGAGCATGCTGCAGTCGGGATTCTGGGCACACTGTAGATCAGGATGGCGGGCATGCTGTAGACATGGTATTCTGGCACACTGTGGATCAGGATGGCGTGCATGCTGCAGATGGGATTCTGGGCACACTGTAGATCAGGATGGCGGGTATGCTGCAGACGGAATTCTGGGCACACTGTAGATCAGGATGGCGGGCATGCTGCAGACATGGTATTCTGGCACACTGTGGATCAGGATGGCGGGTATGCTGCAGACGGGATTCTGGGCACACTGTAAATCAGGATGGCGAGCATGCTGCAGACGGGATTCTGGCACACTGTAGATCAGGATGGCGAGCATGCTGCAGATGTTATTCTGGCACACTGTAGATCAGGATGGCGGGTATGCTGCAGACGGGATTCTGGGCACACTGTAGATCAGGATGGCGAGCATGCTGCAGACATGGTATTCTGGCACACTGTGGATCAGGATGGCGGGCATGCTGCAGATGGGATTCTGGGCACACTGTAGATCAGGATGGCGGGTATGCTGCAGATGGGATTCTGGGCACACTGTAGATCAGTATGGCGGGTATGCTGCAGATGGGATTCTGGGCACACTGTAGATCAGGATGGCGGGCATGCTGCAGACGGGATTCTGGGCACACTGTAGATCAGGATGGCGGGCATGCTGCAGATGGCATTCTGGGCACACTGTAGATCAGGATGGCCATCATGCTGCAGACGGGGTATTCTGGCACATTGTAGATCAGGATGGCAAGCATGCTGCAGATGGAATTCTGGGCACACTGTAGATCAGGATGGCGGGCATGCTGCATATGTTATTCTGGCACACTGTAGATCAGGATGGGGATATGCTGCAGATGGGATTCTGGGCACACTGTAGATCAGGATGGCGAGCATGCTGCAGACATGGTATTCTGGCACACTGTGGATCAGGATGGCGGGCATGCTGCAGATGGGATTCTGGGCACACTGTAGATCAGGATGGCGGGTATGCTGCAGACGGGATTCTGGGCACACTGTAGATCAGGATGGCGGGCATGCTGCAGACGGGATTCTGGGCACACTGTAGATCAGGATGGCGGGCATGCTGCAGATGGCATTCTGGGCACACTGTAGATCAGGATGGCGGGCATGCTGCAGATGGGATTCTGGGCACACTGTAGATCAGAATATAAAAAAGGGGCGCTTGTGTTGGTGCTAAATAAAAATGAAGGAATTTAAAAAAAACTAGGTAAATGATGGAAAATGCAAAAGACTAATAATTAGACCAAATAAATTAAAAATAATACAAAATAAATAAATTTAAAATGTAAAATAAAATATTTAATAAATATAAATTTAAATGAAAAAAGTGAAAATTAAAATACTGAGATATAAATTAAACAGTTAAATGTAATAATATTAAAATAAGGAGTATGTAATACCTGTAAAGGGAAAAAGGTTAATAGCTTTTATTGTGTATAAAGTCCGTGCTGGGAAGTACAGGGGTTCCAATGGTGTCAGTACTGGCCTTGCAGGAAAAGCTGCAGATTTGGAATTAACTAGCTGTCCCTATATCTGCCTACCTTTTCGGCCACAGACCTTGCAAGTATGTTGGTAATAACGTCAGCATACCGCGCCGCTGAGCAAAAGACCAAAACACTCACGGAGCGAACCTGCCGAGAACGGCGAACTAGACACATACGGAGGGAACCAATCAGCACATGGCAAATAATGGCAGATATAGGGACAGCTATTTAATTAAAAATCTGCAGCTTTTCCTGCAAGGCCAGTACTGACACCATTGGAACCCCTGTACTTCCCAGCACGGACTTTATACACAATAAAAGCTATTAACCTTTTTATTCTAACCTTTTTCCCTTTACAGGTATTACATACTCCTTATTTTAATATTATTACATTTAACTTTTTAATTTATATCTCAGTATTAAAATTTTCACTTTTTTCATTTAAATTTCCTTTTATCTTTATTAAATATACAGTCAGGTCCATAAATATTGGGACATTGACAGTATTTTCATATTTTGGTCTCTATTCACCACCACAATGGCTTTGAAATGAAACAAACAAGATGTGATTTACCTGCAGACTTTCAGATTTAGTTTGAGGGTAATTACATCCAAATCAGGTGAACGGTGTAGGAATTACAATGGTTTCTATATGAGCCTCCCACTTTTTAAGGGGCCAAAAGTAATGGGACAAACTAAACAATCCTAAATCTAACTTTCACTTTTTAATACTTTGTTGCAAATCCTTTGCAGGCAATTACAGCCTGAAGTCTGGAACGCATAGACATCACCAGATGCTGGGTTTCATCCCTGGTGATGCTCTGCCAGGCCTCTACTGCAAATGTCTTCAGTTCCTGCTTGTTCTTGGGGCATTTTCCCTTCAGTTTTGTCTTCATCAAGTGAAATGCATGCTCAATCGGATTCAGGTCAGGGGATTGACTTGGCCATTGCATAACATTACACTTTTTAGCCTTAAAAAACTCTTTGGTTGCTTTTGCAGTATGCTTCGGGTCATTGTCCATCTGCACTGTGAAGCACCGTCCAATGAGTTCTAAAGCATTTGACTGAATATGAGCATATAATATTGCCCGAAACACTTCAGAACTCATTCTACTGCTTTTGTCAGTAGTCACATCATCAATAAATACAAGGGAACCAGTTCCATTGGCAGCCATACATGCCCACGCCATGACACTACCACCACCATGCTTCACTGATGAGGTGGTATGTTTTGGATCATGAGCAGTTCCTTTCCTTCTCTTCTCTTCCCATCACTCTGGTACAAGTTGATCTTTGTCTCATCTGTCAATAGGATGTTGTTCCAGAACTGTAATGGCTTTTTTAGATGTTGTTTGGCAAACTCTAATCTGGTCTTCCTGTTTTTGTGGCTCACCAATAGTTTGCATCTTGTGGTGAACCCTCTATATTCACTCTTGTGAAGTCTTCTCTTGATTGTTGACTTTGACACATATACATCTACCTCCTGGAGAGTGTTCTTGATTTGGCCAACTGTTGTGAAGGGCTTTTTCTTAACCAGGGAAATAATTCTTTTGTCATCCACCACAGTTGTCTTCCGTGGTCTTCCGGGTCTTTTGGTGTAGATCATGGTAGCAGGCATGCTGCAGATGGGATACTGGGCACACTGTAGATCAGGATGGTGGGCATGTTGCAGATGGGATTCTGGGCACACTGTAGATCAGGGTAGCGGGCATGCTGCAGATGGGATTCTGGGCACACTGTAGATCAGGGTAGCAGGCATGCTGCAGATGGGATACTGGGCACACTGTAGGTCAGGGTAGCGGGCATGCTGCAGATGGGATTCTGGCACACTGTAGGTCAGGGTAGCAGGCATGCTGCAGATGGGATTCTGGGCACACTGTAGGTCAGGGTAGCAGGCATGCTGCAGATGGGATTCTGGGCACACTGTAGGTCAGGGTAGCGGGCATGCTGCAGATGGGATTCTGGCACACTGTAGATCAGGATGGTGAGCATGCTGCAGACGGGGGATTCTGGCACACTGTAGATCAGGATGGCGAGCATGCTGCAGACGGGGTATTCTGGCACACTGTAGATCAGGATGGTGAGTATGCTGCAGACGGGGTATTCTGACACACTGTAGATCAGGATGGCGAGCATGCTGCAGATGGGATTCTGGGCACACTGTAGATCAGGATGGCGGGCATGCTGCAGACATGGTATTTTGGGCACACCTGTAGATCAGGATGGCGAGCATGCTGCAGACATGGTATTCTGGCGCACTGTAGATCAGGATGGCGGGCATGCTGCAGATGGGATTCTGGGCACACTGTAGATCAGGATGGTGGGCATGCTGCAGACGGGGTATTCTAGCACACTGTAGATCAGGATGGCGAGCATGCTGCAGACGGGATTCTGGGCACACTGTAGATCAGGATGGCGAGCATGCTGCAGACGGGATTCTGGGCACACTGTAGATCAGGATGGCGAGCATGCTGCAGACGGGATTCTGGGCACACTGTAGATCAGGATGGAGGGTATGCTGCAGACGGGATTCTGGGCACACTGTAGATCAGGATGGCGAGCATGCTGCAGACATGGGATTCTGGGCACACTGTAGATCAAGGTAGCGGGCATGCTGCAGACGGGATTCTGGGCACACTGTAGATCAGGATGGCGGGCATGCTGCAGATGGGATTCTGGGCACACTGTAGATCAGGATGGCGAGCATGCTGCAGACATGGTATTTTGGGCACACTGTAGATCAGGATGGCGGGCATGCTGCAGATGGGATTCTGGCACACTGTAGATCAGGATGGCAAGCATGCTGCAGATGGGATTCTGGGCACACTGTAGATCAGGATGGCGAGCATGCTGCAGACAGGGGATTCCTGGGCACACTAGATCAGGATGGCGGGCATGCTGCAGACAGGGGATTCTGGACAGACTGTAGATTAGGATGGTGAGCATGCTGCAGACGGGATTCTGGGCACACTGTAGATCAGGATGGTGGGCATGCTGCAGATGGGATTCTGGTTCACTGTAGATCAGGATTGTGAGCATGCTGCAGACGGGATTCTGGCACACTGTAGATCAGGATGGCGGGCATGCTGCAGATGGTATTCTGGCACACTGTAGATCAGGATGGCGAGCATGCTGCAGACGGGATTCTGGGCACACTGTAGATCAGGATGGTGAGCATGCTGCAGATGGGATTCTGGGCATACTGTAGATCAGGATGGCGGGCATGCTGCAGATGGGATTCTGGCACACTGTAGATCAGGATGGCGGGCATGCTGCAGATGGGATTCTGGGCACACTGTAGATCAGGATGGTGAGCATGCTGCAGACGGGGGATTCTGGCACACTGTAGATCAGGATGGCGGGCATGCTGCAGATGGGGGATTCTGGCACACTGTAGATCAGGATGGCGAGTATGCTGCAGACGCGATTCTGGCACACTGTAGATCAGGATGGCGGGCATGCTGCAGATGGTATTCTGGCACACTGTAGATCAGGATGGCGAGCATGCTGCAGATGGGATTCTGGGCACACTGTAGATCAGGATGGTGAGCATGCTGCAGATGGGATTCTTGGCATACTGTAGATCAGGATGGCGGGCATGCTGCAGATGGGATTCTGGCACACTGTAGATCAGGATGGCGGGCATGCTGCAGACGGGGGATTCTGGCACACTGTAGATCAGGATGGCGAGCATGCTGCAGACGGGGTATTCTGGCACACTGTAGATCAGGATGGTGAGTATGCTGCAGACGGGGTATTCTGACACACTGTAGATCAGGATGGCGAGCATGCTGCAGATGGGATTCTGGGCACACTGTAGATCAGGATGGCGGGCATGCTGCAGACATGGTATTTTGGGCACACCTGTAGATCAGGATGGCGAGCATGCTGCAGACATGGTATTCTGGCGCACTGTAGATCAGGATGGCGGGCATGCTGCAGATGGGATTCTGGGCACACTGTAGATCAGGATGGTGGGCATGCTGCAGACGGGGTATTCTAGCACACTGTAGATCAGGATGGCGAGCATGCTGCAGACGGGATTCTGGGCACACTGTAGATCAGGATGGCGAGCATGCTGCAGACGGGATTCTGGGCACACTGTAGATCAGGATGGCGAGCATGCTGCAGACGGGATTCTGGGCACACTGTAGATCAGGATGGAGGGTATGCTGCAGACGGGATTCTGGGCACACTGTAGATCAGGATGGCGAGCATGCTGCAGACATGGGATTCTGGGCACACTGTAGATCAAGGTAGCGGGCATGCTGCAGACGGGATTCTGGGCACACTGTAGATCAGGATGGCGGGCATGCTGCAGATGGGATTCTGGGCACACTGTAGATCAGGATGGCGGGCATGCTGCAGATGGGATTCTGGGCACACTGTAGATCAGGATGGCGGGCATGCTGCAGATGGGATTCTGGCACACTGTAGATCAGGATGGCAAGCATGCTGCAGATGGGATTCTGGGCACACTGTAGATCAGGATGGCGAGCATGCTGCAGACAGGGGATTCCTGGGCACACTAGATCAGGATGGCGGGCATGCTGCAGACAGGGGATTCTGGACAGACTGTAGATTAGGATGGTGAGCATGCTGCAGACGGGATTCTGGGCACACTGTAGATCAGGATGGTGGGCATGCTGCAGATGGGATTCTGGTTCACTGTAGATCAGGATTGTGAGCATGCTGCAGACGGGATTCTGGCACACTGTAGATCAGGATGGCGGGCATGCTGCAGATGGTATTCTGGCACACTGTAGATCAGGATGGCGAGCATGCTGCAGACGGGATTCTGGGCACACTGTAGATCAGGATGGTGAGCATGCTGCAGATGGGATTCTGGGCATACTGTAGATCAGGATGGCGGGCATGCTGCAGATGGGATTCTGGCACACTGTAGATCAGGATGGCGGGCATGCTGCAGATGGGATTCTGGGCACACTGTAGATCAGGATGGTGAGCATGCTGCAGACGGGGGATTCTGGCACACTGTAGATCAGGATGGCGGGCATGCTGCAGATGGGGGATTCTGGCACACTGTAGATCAGGATGGCGGGTATGCTGCAGACGCGATTCTGGCACACTGTAGATCAGGATGGCGGGCATGCTGCAGATGGTATTCTGGCACACTGTAGATCAGGATGGCGAGCATGCTGCAGATGGGATTCTGGGCACACTGTAGATCAGGATGGTGAGCATGCTGCAGATGGGATTCTTGGCATACTGTAGATCAGGATGGCGGGCATGCTGCAGATGGGATTCTGGCACACTGTAGATCAGGATGGCGGGCATGCTGCAGATGGGATTCTGGGCACACTGTAGATCAGGATGGTGAGCATGCTGCAGATGGGGGATTCTGGCACACTGTAGATCAGGATGGCGGGCATGCTGCAGACGGGGGATTCTGGCACACTGTAGATCAGGATGGCGAGCATGCTGCAGACGGGGTATTCTGGCACACTGTAGATCAGGATGGTGAGCATGCTGCAGACGGGGTATTCTGGCACACTGTAGATCAGGATGGCGAGCATGCTGCAGATGGAATTCTGGGCACACTGTAGATCAGGATGGCGGGCATGCTGCAGACATGGTATTTTGGGCACACCTGTAGATCAGAATGGCGAGCATGCTGCAGACATGGTATTCTGGCACACTGTAGATCAGGATGGCGGGCATGCTGCAGATGGGATTCTGGGCACACTGTAGATCAGGATGGCGGGCATGCTGCAGACGGGGTATTCTATCACACTGTAGATCAGGATGGCGAGCATGCTGCAGACGGGATTCTGGGCACACTGTAGATCAGGATGGCGAGCATGCTGCAGACGGGATTCTGGGCACACTGTAGATCAGGATGGCGAGCATGCTGCAGACCGGATTCTGGGCACACTGTAGATCAGGATAGCGGGTATGCTGCAGACGGGATTCTGGGCACACTGTAGATAAGGATGGCGGATATGCTGCAGACTGGATTCTGGGCACACTGTAGATCAGGATGGCGAGCATGCTGCAGACATGGGATTCTGGGCACACTGTAGATCAAGGTAGCGGGCATGCTGCAAACGGGATTCTGGGCACACTGTAGATCAGGATGGCGGGCATGCTGCAGATGGGATTCTGGGCACACTGTAGATAAGGATGGCGGATATGCTGCAGACTGGATTCTGGGCACACTGTAGATCAGGATGGCGAGCATGCTGCAGACATGGTATTCTGGCACACTGTAGATCAGGATGGCGGGCATGCTGCAGATGGGATTCTGGGCACACTGTAGATCAGGATGGCGGGCATGCTGCGGACGGGGTATTCTGGCACACTGTAGATCAGGATGGCGAGCATGCTGCAGACGGGATTCTGGGCACTCTGTAGATCAGGATGGCGAGCATGCTGCAGACGGGATTCTGGGCACACTGTAGATCAGGATGGCGGGTATGCTGCAGACGGGATTCTGGGCACACTGTAGATCAGGATGGCGAGCATGCTGCAGACATGGGATTCTGGGCACACTGTAGATCAAGGTAGCGGGCATGCTGCAGACGGGATTCTGGGCACACTGTAGATCAGGATGGCGGGCATGCTGCAGATGGGATTCTTGCACACTGTAGATCAGGATGGTGAGCATGCTGCAGATGGAATTCTGGGCACACTGTAGATCAGGAAGGCGGGCATGCTGCAGACGGGGGATTCTTGCACACTGTAGATCAGGATGGCGGGCATGCTGCAGACGGGATTCTGGGCACACTGTAGATCAGGATGGCGAGCATGCTGCAGTCGGGATTCTGGGCACACTGTAGATCAGGATGGCGGGCATGCTGCAGACATGGTATTCTGGCACACTGTGGATCAGGATGGCGGGCATGCTGCAGATGGGATTCTGGGCACACTGTAGATCAGGATGGCGGGTATGCTGCAGACGGGATTCTGGGCACACTGTAGATCAGGATGGCGGGCATGCTGCAGACATGGTATTCTGGCACACTGTGGATCAGGATGGCGGCATGCTACAGATGGGATTCTGGGCACACTGTAGATCAGGATGGCGGGTATGCTGCAGATGGGATTCTGGGCACACTGTAGATCAGGATGGCGGGTATGCTGCAGACGGGATTCTGGGCACACTGTAGATCAGGATGGCAAGCATGCTGCAGACGGGATTCTGGCACACTGTAGATCAGGATGGCGAGCATGCTGCAGATGTTATTCTGGCACACTGTAGATCAGGATGGCGGGTATGTTGCAGACGGGATTCTGGGCCCACTGTAGATCAGGATGGTGAGCATGCTGCAGACATGGTATTCTGGGCACACTGTAGATCAAGGTAGCGGGCATGCTGCAGACGGGTTTCTGGGCACACTGTAGATCAGGATGGCGGGCATGCTGCAGATGGGATTCTGGCACACTGTAGATCAGGATGGTGAGCATGCTGCAGATGGAATTCTGGGCACACTGTAGATCAGGTTGGCGGGCATGCTGCAGACGGGGGATTCTGGCACACTGTAGATCAGGATGGCGGGCATGCTGCAGATGGAATTCTGGGCACACTGTAGATCAGGATGGCGGGCATGCTGCAGACGGGATTCTGGGCACACTGTAGATCAGGATGGCGAGCATGCTGCAGTCGGGATTCTGGGCACACTGTAGATCAGGATGGCGGGCATGCTGTAGACATGGTATTCTGGCACACTGTGGATCAGGATGGCGTGCATGCTGCAGATGGGATTCTGGGCACACTGTAGATCAGGATGGCGGGTATGCTGCAGACGGAATTCTGGGCACACTGTAGATCAGGATGGCGGGCATGCTGCAGACATGGTATTCTGGCACACTGTGGATCAGGATGGCGGGTATGCTGCAGACGGGATTCTGGGCACACTGTAAATCAGGATGGCGAGCATGCTGCAGACGGGATTCTGGCACACTGTAGATCAGGATGGCGAGCATGCTGCAGATGTTATTCTGGCACACTGTAGATCAGGATGGCGGGTATGCTGCAGACGGGATTCTGGGCACACTGTAGATCAGGATGGCGAGCATGCTGCAGACATGGTATTCTGGCACACTGTGGATCAGGATGGCGGGCATGCTGCAGATGGGATTCTGGGCACACTGTAGATCAGGATGGCGGGTATGCTGCAGATGGGATTCTGGGCACACTGTAGATCAGTATGGCGGGTATGCTGCAGATGGGATTCTGGGCACACTGTAGATCAGGATGGCGGGCATGCTGCAGACGGGATTCTGGGCACACTGTAGATCAGGATGGCGGGCATGCTGCAGATGGCATTCTGGGCACACTGTAGATCAGGATGGCCATCATGCTGCAGACGGGGTATTCTGGCACATTGTAGATCAGGATGGCAAGCATGCTGCAGATGGAATTCTGGGCACACTGTAGATCAGGATGGCGGGCATGCTGCATATGTTATTCTGGCACACTGTAGATCAGGATGGGGATATGCTGCAGATGGGATTCTGGGCACACTGTAGATCAGGATGGCGAGCATGCTGCAGACATGGTATTCTGGCACACTGTGGATCAGGATGGCGGGCATGCTGCAGATGGGATTCTGGGCACACTGTAGATCAGGATGGCGGGTATGCTGCAGACGGGATTCTGGGCACACTGTAGATCAGGATGGCGGGCATGCTGCAGACGGGATTCTGGGCACACTGTAGATCAGGATGGCGGGCATGGTGCAGATGGCATTCTGGGCACACTGTAGATCAGGATGGCGGGCATGCTGCAGATGGGATTCTGGGCACACTGTAGATCAGAATATAAAAAAGGGGCGCTTGTGTTGGTGCTAAATAAAAATGAAGGAATTTAAAAAAAACTAGGTAAATGATGGAAAATGCAAAAGACTAATAATTAGACCAAATAAATTAAAAATAATACAAAATAAATAAATTTAAAATGTAAAATAAAATATTTAATAAATATAAATTTAAATGAAAAAAGTGAAAATTAAAATACTGAGATATAAATTAAACAGTTAAATGTAATAATATTAAAATAAGGAGTATGTAATACCTGTAAAGGGAAAAAGGTTAATAGCTTTTATTGTGTATAAAGTCCGTGCTGGGAAGTACAGGGGTTCCAATGGTGTCAGTACTGGCCTTGCAGGAAAAGCTGCAGATTTGGAATTAACTAGCTGTCCCTATATCTGCCTACCTTTTCGGCCACAGACCTTGCAAGTATGTTGGTAATAACGTCAGCATACCGCGCCGCTGAGCAAAAGACCAAAACACTCACGGAGCGAACCTGCCGAGAACGGCGAACTAGACACATACGGAGGGAACCAATCAGCACATGGCAAATAATGGCAGATATAGGGACAGCTATTTAATTAAAAATCTGCAGCTTTTCCTGCAAGGCCAGTACTGACACCATTGGAACCCCTGTACTTCCCAGCACGGACTTTATACACAATAAAAGCTATTAACCTTTTTATTCTAACCTTTTTCCCTTTACAGGTATTACATACTCCTTATTTTAATATTATTACATTTAACTTTTTAATTTATATCTCAGTATTAAAATTTTCACTTTTTTCATTTAAATTTCCTTTTATCTTTATTAAATATACAGTCAGGTCCATAAATATTGGGACATTGACAGTATTTTCATATTTTGGTCTCTATTCACCACCACAATGGCTTTGAAATGAAACAAACAAGATGTGATTTACCTGCAGACTTTCAGATTTAGTTTGAGGGTAATTACATCCAAATCAGGTGAACGGTGTAGGAATTACAATGGTTTCTATATGAGCCTCCCACTTTTTAAGGGGCCAAAAGTAATGGGACAAACTAAACAATCCTAAATCTAACTTTCACTTTTTAATACTTTGTTGCAAATCCTTTGCAGGCAATTACAGCCTGAAGTCTGGAACGCATAGACATCACCAGATGCTGGGTTTCATCCCTGGTGATGCTCTGCCAGGCCTCTACTGCAAATGTCTTCAGTTCCTGCTTGTTCTTGGGGCATTTTCCCTTCAGTTTTGTCTTCATCAAGTGAAATGCATGCTCAATCGGATTCAGGTCAGGGGATTGACTTGGCCATTGCATAACATTACACTTTTTAGCCTTAAAAAACTCTTTGGTTGCTTTTGCAGTATGCTTCGGGTCATTGTCCATCTGCACTGTGAAGCACCGTCCAATGAGTTCTAAAGCATTTGACTGAATATGAGCATATAATATTGCCCGAAACACTTCAGAACTCATTCTACTGCTTTTGTCAGTAGTCACATCATCAATAAATACAAGGGAACCAGTTCCATTGGCAGCCATACATGCCCACGCCATGACACTACCACCACCATGCTTCACTGATGAGGTGGTATGTTTTGGATCATGAGCAGTTCCTTTCCTTCTCTTCTCTTCCCATCACTCTGGTACAAGTTGATCTTTGTCTCATCTGTCAATAGGATGTTGTTCCAGAACTGTAATGGCTTTTTTAGATGTTGTTTGGCAAACTCTAATCTGGTCTTCCTGTTTTTGTGGCTCACCAATAGTTTGCATCTTGTGGTGAACCCTCTATATTCACTCTTGTGAAGTCTTCTCTTGATTGTTGACTTTGACACATATACATCTACCTCCTGGAGAGTGTTCTTGATTTGGCCAACTGTTGTGAAGGGCTTTTTCTTAACCAGGGAAATAATTCTTTTGTCATCCACCACAGTTGTCTTCCGTGGTCTTCCGGGTCTTTTGGTGTAGATCATGGTAGCAGGCATGCTGCAGATGGGATACTGGGCACACTGTAGATCAGGATGGTGGGCATGTTGCAGATGGGATTCTGGGCACACTGTAGATCAGGGTAGCGGGCATGCTGCAGATGGGATTCTGGGCACACTGTAGATCAGGGTAGCAGGCATGCTGCAGATGGGATACTGGGCACACTGTAGGTCAGGGTAGCGGGCATGCTGCAGATGGGATTCTGGCACACTGTAGGTCAGGGTAGCAGGCATGCTGCAGATGGGATTCTGGGCACACTGTAGGTCAGGGTAGCAGGCATGCTGCAGATGGGATTCTGGGCACACTGTAGGTCAGGGTAGCGGGCATGCTGCAGATGGGATTCTGGCACACTGTAGATCAGGATGGTGAGCATGCTGCAGACGGGATTCTGGCACACTGTAGGTCAGGGTAGCAGGCATGCTGCAGACGGGATTCTGGCACACTGTAGGTCAGGGTAGCAGGCATGCTGCAGATGGGATACTGGGCACACTGTAGATCAGGGTAGCCCGCATGCTGCAGATTGGATGCTGGGCACACTGTAGATCAGGGTAGCGGGCATGCTGCAGACGGGATTCTGGCACACTGTAGGTCAGGGTAGCAGGCATGCTGCAGATGGGATACTGGGCACACTGTAGATCATGGTAGCAGGCATGCTGCAGATGGGATACTGGGCACACTGTAGATCAGGATGGCGGGCATGCTGCAGATGGGATTCTGGGCACACTGTAGATCAGGGTAGCGGGCATGCTGCAGATGGGATTCTGGGCACACTGTAGATCAGGGTAGCAGGCATGCTGCAGATGGGATACTGGGCACACTGTAGGTCAGGGTAGCTGGCATTCTGCAGATGGGATTCTGGCACACTGTAGGTCAGGGTAGCAGGCATGCTGCAGATGGGATTCTGGGCACACTGTAGGTCAGGGTAGCAGGCATGCTGCAGATACGATTCTGGGCACACTGTAGGTCAGGGTAGTGGGCATGCTGCAGACGGGATTCTGGCACACTATAGGTCAGGGTAGCGGGCATGCTGCAGATGGGATTCTGGCACACTGTAGGTCAGGGTAGCGGGCATGCTGCAGACAGGGATTCTGGGCACACTGTAGATCAGGATGGTGAGCATGCTGCAGACGGGATTCTGGCACACTGTAGATCAGGGTAGCGGGCATGCTGAAGATGGGATTCTGACACACTGTAGGTCAGGGTAGCGGGCATGCTGCAGACAGGGGATTCTGGGCACACTGTAGATCAGGATGGTGAGCATGCTGCAGATGGGATACTGGGCACACTGTAGATCAGGATGGCGGGCATGCTGCAGATGGGATTCTGGGCACACTGTAGATCAGGGTAGCGGGCATGCTGCAGATGGGATTCTGGGCACACTGTAGATCAGGGTAGCAGGCATGCTGCAGATGGGATTCTGGCACACTGTAGGTCAGGGTAGCAGGCATGCTGCAGATGGGATTCTGGCACACTGTAGGTCAGGGTAGCAGGCATGCTGCAGATGGGATTCTGGGCACACTGTAGGTCAGGGTAGCAGGCATGCTGCAGACGGGATTCTGGCACACTGTAGGTCAGGGTAGCGGGCATGCTGCAGATGGGATTCTGGCACACTGTAGGTCAGGGTAGCGGGCATGCTGCAGACAGGGATTCTGGGCACACTGTAGATCAGGATGGTGAGCATGCTGCATATGGTATTCTGGGCACACTGTAGATCAGTATGGCGAGCATGCTGCAGATGGGATTCTGGCACACTGTATGTCAGGATGGCGGGCATGCTGCAGATGGGATTCTGGGCACACTGTAGATCAGGGTAGCAGGCATGCTGCAGATGGGATACTGGGCACACTGTAGATCAGGGTAGCAGGCATGCTGCAGATCGGATACTGGGCACACTGTAGATCAGGGTAGCAGGCATGCTGCAGATGGGATACTGGGCACACTGTAGATCAGGGTAGCAGGCATGCTGCAGACAGGGTATTCTGGCACACTGTAGATCAGGATGGCGGGCATGCTGCAGATGGGATTCTGGGCACACTGTAGATCAGGATGGTGGGCATGCTGTAGATGGGATTCTGGGCACACTGTAGATCAGGGTAGCAGGCATGCTGCAGACGGGATTCTGGGCACACTGTAGATCAGGATGGTGGGCATGCTGCAGATTGGATACTGGGCACACTGCAGATCATGGTAGCAGGCATGCTGCAGATGGGATACTGGGCACACTGTAGATCAGGATGGCGGGCATGCTGCAGATGGGATTCTGGGCACACTGTAGATCAGGATGGTGGGCATGCTGCAGATGGGATTCTGGCACACTGTAGGTCATGATGGCGGGCATGCTGTAGATGGGATTCTGGGCACACTGTAGATCAGGATGGTGGGCATGCTGTAGATGGGATTCTGGGCACACTGTAGATCAGGATGGCGGGCATGCTGCAGATGGGATTCTGGGCACACTGTAGATCAGGGTAGCGGGCATACTGCAGATGGGATTCTGGGCACACTGTAGATCAGGGTAGCAGGCATGCTGCAGATGGGATACTGGGCACACTGTAGATCAGGATGGCAGGCATGCTGCAGACAGGGGATTCTGGCACACTGTAGATCAGGATGGCGGGCATGCTGTAGATGGGATTCTGGGCACACTGTAGATCAGGGTAGCCGGCATGCTGCAGATGGGATTCTGGGCACACTGTAGATCAGGGTAGCCGGCATGCTGCAGATGGGATTCTGGGCACACTGTAGGTCAGGATGGCAGGCATGCTGCAGATGGGATTTTGGGCACACTGTAGATCAGGGTAGCAGGCATGCTGCAGATGGGATTCTGGGCACACTGTAGGTCAGGATGGCGGGCATGCTGCAGATGGGATTCTGGGCACACTGTAGATCAGGGTAGCGGGCATGCTGCAGATGGGATTCTGGGCACACTGTAGATCAGGGTAGCAGGCATGCTGCAGATGGGATACTGGGCACACTGTAGATCAGGGTAACGGGCATGCTGCAGACAGGGGATTCTGGGCACACTGTAGATCAGGGTAGCAGGCATGCTGCAGACAGGGGATTCTGGGCACACTGTAGATCAGGGTAGCAGGCACGCTGCATGACTCTCTCTGTCTCGCGTGTCGCCCTCTCTCATGTGCATGACTCTCTCTGTCTCACAGCTCTCCCTCTCTCATGTGCATGACTCTCTCTGTCTTACGTGTCGTCCTCACTCATGTGCATGACTCTCTCTGTCTCACAGCTCTCCCTCTCTCATGTGCATGACTCTCTCTGTCTTACGTGTCGTCCTCACTCATGTGCATGACTCTCTCTGTCTCACAGCTCTCCCTCTCTCATATGCATGACTCTCTGTCTCACTTGTCGCCCTCTCTCATGTGCATGACTCTCTCTGTCTCGCGTGTCGCCCTCTCTCATGTGCATGACTCTCTCTGTCTCGCGTGTCGCCCTCTCTCATGTGTATGACTCTCTCTGTCTCGCGTGTCGCCCTCTCTCATGTGTATGACTCTCTCTGTCTCGCGTGTCGCCCTCTCTCATGTGCATGACTCTCTCTGTCTCACAGCTCTCCCTCTCTCATGTGCATGACTCTCTCTGTCTCGCGTGTCGCCCTGTCTCTGGAAGCTACTGGGCCTGATGTAGACGTAGCCTCCGATCACCCTGAGATGTAACATCAGACACCCCTGTCACACTGTGTTCCCGTCTGCTGGCTGCTTATTAGCAGCTCTGGCCCAGACAGGAAGTGGTTAAACTGGTGTGATTCCTGTGATACTGGGGTGTGAGAGTTCCGTCGCTCTGGGCGATTCCCTGCTATAAACACTGATTATATTAATAAAGTAATTATTCTCTAAGGCAGGTTAATAATATCACCGCACTGCAGGCCTCCGTCTCCCCAGCCCCTCTGTAGGGCACCTAATTCCTGATATATGCTGCCACATTCAGTATGATCATCCCTCTCCCTGCACCACGTAGAGAAACGTCTTTGTGGTTCCATAGACTGTGATCTGAAGGCCACAGGTCTCTGCACTGCCCCAGGGCTTCATTTCCAGGTGTATATTTAATATTTTCTATATTTGCGTTGCTAGACATCAAATCGAGTCCTTAAAGTGTATTAACTACACACAAGCATTAATCACAAAGGTGGAATTCAGGGCCTGAGTCAGACCCGGACGCTATATGCAGAAGGTCGTTCCTAAAAAGGGGCCGGCTATTTAAATTGAGCACTCGCTCATTGCGGTTTGTTGACGCTTCTATGTCTGAGCGAGCGAACGAAAAATGCGCTCGCTATTTTGTAAAGACGCCTCTTTACCGTTCGCATCACACGTCATCTCCGGTATTTATTTGTTTAATCAGGTGCATCGAAAGGCGTCTGAACTGCTCGCAGTGCTTGTGGTAGTTTTTTCCTACCGCAATCACTGCGAGCAGTTCAGGCTAAAAGACTAGCGTTCCCGCTAGGCTGTTTTAGCGGGGCGCGGCACCCTGCCCTCCTTCTGGAGGGTAAAAAGCACCCTGCCCTCCAGGAGGAGGGCAAAAAAGCGCCCTGCCTTCACAGCCTGCGGGTGCCGTTCTCACCCGCGGGACGCAGTGTCCCGCTGGTGGAGAAACATGCGGTGTCGCGGTGATGTCCCGGTCACCGCCGGAGAATAGACGCCGGGCGCATGCGTCCGGCATCTATTCTCCCTTTCTGCAGCGCTTGGGGGCTGCCCGGCATGTCCGTAAGCGCCGGGCACGCCCCCAAGTATGACGAAAAGGGGACGCGTCTTATAGACACGCCCCCTTTTCATGACCACGCCCCCTTTTCAGGCGCGCATAAGGTTGCCCTCTCTAGCTCCGGCGCCCTGCCTGCCGCCGGAGCTAGAGTTAACACTATAAAAGACAACCAAGTGACGTTGGCGATGACGCTCCTTTACTAATTATGCACTCCCATTAAACGCCCTTTTTACCATTAGGCACGCCTGCGTTCGGATCTTCAAGCACCTTCCCCTGTTACCACCCACAAACGGTACATTCTGTCAATCAAATTAGCAGCCCCTCGCTGTTTTGTGAGCGTTCGATTTCCGACCGCAATGACTGGTTTGCGCATGCACATTACGACCCGTACGCATGCGCAGTTGTGCGAACATCGCTCAGAGCGAACGAGCGGCTGCTTACGAGCGGGTCTGAATCAAGCCCTCAATTCCAAGCAATGCTCTGCAGCCCACTGGCCACCTATGGCACCCCGACATTGCAAGTTTTTCTGCGCACTTCTGCCATGTATCGTGTCCACCTGCTTTGAACTGAATTGCCCCCAAAGAACCTGGGGACTTGTCTATTGCGGAGCGCCCCCTTGTGTTTAACACACCCGCAGATTTGGTTACGCAGTCTGATTGCTGATTCATTCAGACCCGGACGCTAAGCTGCGCTCTCTCGCAGCTACAAGGGGCCGGGTATACAAATGCTGCGATCGCACTATCTGGTGTAAGGAGGCCCTCTATGTCTTAGAGAGCGACGGCAGAGCGAAGGTACGCTGGTATAAAGACGCCCACTTTTCTCTCTTAACACACGTCATCTCCAGGAAGTGTATGAACAATCGGAACCATCGAGAGCCATCGGAGCTGCACGCAGCGCTTGAGGTAGACCCTACCCCGCCGCAAGCACTGCGATCACTGCAGGCTGAAATACAACCAAGTGACGTGTACAATGACGCCTCCATGCTAATTATACACACCCATAGAACTCTGTTTTGACGCCCAGACACGCCTGCGTTCGCACCACCACCTTCCCCTGTCACCACTCACAAACGGCGCAATCTCACTCAAAGTAGCGTCCAGTCTGTGTACTACGAGCGCACGATTCCCGGCCGCAGTGACTGGTTCGCACATGCGTACTTTGATGCATGTGCAAACGTTTGATAATCGCCCATAGCGTGCGTCCGCAGCTTAGCGACCGGGTCTGAATAAGGCCCTTTGTTCCCATCCATGTCCCCTGGCTTGGGTCACTACAGGTGGCTGTATGCGTGCCATCGGCCCATACACACAGGCAGGGCCCATTCTGTGGGAATGTGACCACACCTAGAAGCTTCCTATCACCGTGTCACAGGTGTGTGACTGGCAGGTAGGTGAGGACAATGCAGAACACCCTACAGTGAGGGTCAGCAGTGCGGAGGGGGGGGGGGCATGGTGTGTTGGTCAGAGAGGTTCCCGGGGCCCTGTAATGTCGGCCTGTATACAGAGGAGGTGTGTGTGGGGGGTGTCGCAGCCTGCCGTGGGCAGAGACTCATAGTAGATCCCAGTGCGATGGACCCGTTACTGGTAGGCTCTTTATCAGCTTTCTGTGTGTCTGATATATTTGATCTCTTGTCACCGATCCTAAAATTCAGATTTGTTCGTGATACCGATATTTATGAAGTTATCCGATGTTTATATTGCAGCCCATGCCTCGCCCTGCGCATGCGTCCCGCTGCCTTTGCGTTGTTGCTCTCAGAGAGGATTTATATTGACCGTTATGGGCCGATTGTGGGTGGTAACGGAGGGATGGCTACAAAAACGCGGTCTTGTAACAACCGTTTCATGGGGCGTGTCAAATCCAGCGAGCGGGTCTTTGTACGCAGCTTCACTGGCGCCAGGCGTCTTTGTTCCCTTCGCCTAGTCTGTGGGACCCTATACTCGTTTACAGGGCAGATGATCGACTGATCTGAGACCGAAGCTGCAACGTTTTACGCAGCCGCTGCGACGTTTTACACAGATGCAAAGGGATTAGCGCACAACTGTATATCAGGCCCAAAATCTGGAATCCCCAAGGGGGCAATGACAAATATTCTCCCTAAAGCCCTGTGTGGATCTGTCTAAAGAACTAAAAATCAATGTTCTTATCAATGTTACCGGCAATTTCATAGTTTAGAAGCTGCTTTTGTTTTTCTTCTTTACAGATAAATTGTATATTTCCTAAATCAGTGCCCGTTATTGCATTTGTTGAATATATAAAGAGATCCCTCTAATTGCAAAATGCTTTTGGTTTTAAACCATTTCAAAATTGGTTTCCAAAACTCGGCCCCTGCTGCTCGGCTTTCTATTGACCGAATGTTTTTGTTCAGGTCACAGCGACCACCACGGTTGCCGTTGGTGACCTGTGTCTATGGTAAGTATACTGTCAGCCCATTTACAACATCTGTGTAGTAAATTCTTACCAGCAAGACTGACACCTGCAGGACAGCAGAGGTACTACACTCCAAATAAATGACGGCGAAGGCTTCCCCCATATTGTAGGCTGAATCAGGAGTGGTGCTAGAGATATTCTGAATTGATGGGCTAAATTTGGATGTTGATTTAGATATAAATGGCTGCCCTTGATAAATGCACGCCATTGCTTCTCTCGTCGTCTCTGGCGCCCCTTTCCGTGCGTTGACTATTCTGTCCCATCTGGTTTTAGCTCTTATCTTCCTGAGAACTTACTTCGCCAATTTTCTGTTCCCAGAACCCACCAGACTGCACCAGTCGGAGGTTAAAGCGAGGACTGCGCTTGAAGTCGTAAGTGTTGCATCCCTGCGTTCTTTTCCCTGCCCTCAGACCTGTAGGTGATCTCCTCAGCTCTTTACCATTTGCCAGTATCCCAGAAGATTGTCAGCTCTTGGAGTCATGAGGTCTTAATTCCAATTTTGTGTTTTTTTTGTGTTTTTTTTCTTTTAAAGGAGAACTTTGCGTAGTGCGAGGAAAGGAGCGCCGGGCAGGAGCTGTACTGGGAGCTGGGCAACATCGTGCGTCAGCCGCTCCCTGCTCGGGAACTTTGAGGTAAACGCGAAGCGTTAAATATTGTGATGTCACTGCCGGTTGGAGAGATGGGAACTTGTCCTCTTCCGGTCGCAGTGCCAAGTACACCTACCTTGTACCTTCCCTCCTTTGCTTTTACTGTGTTTAGTAAATTCGTTTTGACTCAGCAGATGGTGACTAGTTGTTGGGAAGTGATTGTGGGGGAATGTTTTTCCATGCACACCATATTTCCTGTCTGTAAATGTATTGATGGTCTCTGCAATGTGACTTTTAAATGTTGATAGAAATCTTTTTAGTAACTAGGGGGTCTATTTACTAAGGGCCGTATTCAATTTGAGGCGAAAAGTCAGTTTCTGCGTCTTTTTGGTGGAAACTTTTCGCTGATGACGTCATTTTCGCCTGTTTGACTTTTACTCAGCGGAAAGTCAGTGCAATGTAATAGGTGGAAAAGTTTCGCCTATGAATGGGAGGCGGAAAAAAGTGCAGAATTGGGGTTTTGGGGTGCAACGTTGCGGGAACCCCCGTGCATTCTTTAGACAGTCGTGTCAAAAATGTTTTAAACACTTAAGAAGACCCCAAAAAATTACTTTAAAAAAGGGGGCGAAAAAAAAATGTTCGGGTACAAACTTAAAAACTAGTGAACTTGACTCTGGGGGGGGGGGGGTCCCCAAGTGCGCCCCAGGTGTTTTTTTGATTGCAGGTGTTTGCGACTGGTGGATTTTTCACAATTGTTTCAACTTCACTTTAGCAACTTTTAAATTTGCTGACCCCCATTTTCATGTACCCCAAATATGCTGGGATAAGTTATTTTCTGGAAAAAACCCTCCTGAATACTATTCTGCACCTGGTATAGAAAAACGCTATTTAGCAGCTATTGAACCCGTTTAAAAACACCAAATACCTTCAGCAAGCCAAATCGGGGGGAACCATAGGGAACCCCCATGTCAGAGCATATTTTGGGGGGTGTCAGGCTGATTTCCCCAATTCTGACTGTTCACGTTTTGCCGGGTCCCGTTTTCATGTACTTCCATATTGAATACGGGGTGAAGCAGGGACGGCCGCGATACTTTTCCGCCTGCACAACAGGCGAAGTAGGCGGAAAGTCCGAGTCGCGAAAAAGTATCGCTGCTTGGCTCACATTGAATACGACTCTATGTCTTGGAAAGAGCTAAAGTACCTGCCAATTGGCTCCTAACTGCCATGTCACAGGCTGTGTTTATGAAATGACAGGAGCTGGTTGGCTGGTACTTTATCTTCTTTCACTTTACCTCCATCCATGGCTTAGTAAATAGACCCTTAGGTGATTAATATTTTATCACTTCTTCCTACATTAATCCCCTTGTGTGATATGCGTGTCCTGCCCCTGCCTTCCAACGCTGTATGATCTACTTAATCGCTTTCATTTCTTGTTCCCATATCACTGTACCAATGTATATAGGAGAATTATGTTATTATCCTATCACAGGGCCTATTTCAGACCCGCTCGCGATGGTGCCCTAATGCGCATGCGCACGACGGAGGGAGCTCCGTCGTGCACATGCCCGAGACCCGGCGAGCGACTGGGTAGCCGTCGTTCGGAGTCTCGCACCAAAGGGGACGTGCTGTCGATGGTGACTGACAGCACGCCCCCTTTGGTGGGTGTGCCGGGGGCGTGGCTTCCAGACGGAGGCGTTCCCATGGGAACGCCTACCGTCTGGGGCCGGCCCCACTGACATCAGTAGTGATGTCAGTGGGAGTCATTTTGGCTCTGATAGAGCCAAAATCACTCCAGGGCTTGCGGCAGCGAGACCCTACCGCAGGGTCTCGTCGCAAGCCCGATGGTCGCGATGGTCTTGACTATCGCGACCATCATCATGGACGCTCGCATAAGCTGTGGGTGGTAACAGCTATGCGAGCGTCCAAGAGGCCGCTCCAAGTTGAGGTAAAAGGGCCCTGATTCAGAGCGAGCGCTCTGGTTAGAGCGTCCGGCTCTGAATCAGGCCCACAGTCCATTAATGTAGACGCCGCATATATACTACAAGGAATACAGTGTATTGTAACAAGGATATTTTTTGTCTAAGGAGTCCATTCTAAGGGGCCGATTCGCTCCATCTGGTCAGATTGAAGGATTTACGGCAGAGATTGGCGCCAGTGGCTCGTACTGCCCTCAGCACGTCACCCTGCCGGTGGAGGTCACCTACTTTCACATCTCTGAGCACAGCGCCCCCTCACCTTTCCTGGTAGGAATATGACATTACACTGCATTGGTACCTGGCCGGGTCATGTGTTCGCCCAGTTTACTGTCATGCTTCTGTACAGTCTGTGTTTTCCTAACTGCTGGGCCTCTAGTATCTAATCCGGACCAACCACCGGCCTTTAATAATCTCAGCCTGCGCTTGTACAAACCTGTAGAGGTCGGGTGTGGGGAGCTTTTCTGGGTCAGAGCCCGGAGCTGCACCCTGGTATCCAGTTGATGGGAAACGTGCCGCCTGGTGTTCTTTATCTGTGCCGGAGTGATCGCACAGGTAGGAACCACTGGTTATGGCTTCTATGCATTACACCGGTACTAGACACCACCATATGGATGCAGCTGTGCTGCTGGTACGTGGAGACTGCGCAGGAGGTGTGTTCTGATGCTAGGAGGGGTGATAGGACAGAAGGGGTAACCCTTACTATAATGTAGCTCCCTTACCCCCACACAGCGACCTAAATCTCGGCCTCCCAGCAGCCCATGGATTAGATCCACTGGATCTCTGCTTTATATTATAGAGGGTGCAACCACTGTAAGACCTAGGCTGGGCAAGAGGCTTCCACCCACTATTCTATATAACATTGGCGTTATTAGCATCTCTTGCACTTCATAAATATTATTTCTTACAGTCATTTCACTCTATAAAGCAACGCCCCAATCCGTATACTATATATGGCAGGGGCTCATTCACAACATTATGTGCTTTTTATTATAACTACCAGCATGCAAATGTCTGTTCTGTGCTCCTCCCCCCACAGGGCGTGATTGATCTGGATGCTGTCGGCAGGAAGGGATACAGCGTCCCCAGCACAGGAACCATACAAGTGGTAGGTCCGGGCAGTAGCACAAGTATTTGTAGAGCTGACTGTTGAATTAATGTTGCCCCAGTGTATTCATACAGGGGCGGAAGCCAGTTTTTGAGCTGAACCAAAATTCATGAGGATATAGTCAACCATTTGCTAGGAACCAGTGACATCACTGAGAATGCAGCCTATCCATTCACTAGGGGCCAGTGACATCACTGAGAATGCAGCCTATCCATTCACTAGGGGCCAGTGACATCACTGAGAATGCAGCCTATCCAGTCACTGGGAACCAGTGATATCACTGAGAATGCAGCCTATCCAGTCACTGGGAACCAGTGATATCACTGAGAATGCAGCCTATCCAGTCACTAGGAGCCAGTGACATCACTGAGAATGCAGCCTATCCATTCACTAGGAGCCAGGGACATCACTGAGAATGCAGCCTATCCAGTCACTGGGAGCCAGTGATATCACTGAGAATGCAGCCTATCCATTCACTAGGAGCCAGTGACATCACTGAGAATGCAGCCTATCCATTCACTAGGAGCCAGTGACATCACTGAGAATGCAGCCTAACAATTCACTAAGGAACCAGTGACATCACTGGGAAAGCAACCTATCGATTCACTAGAACAGTCGTTCCCAAATTTTATCGATTCACGGTGCCCTAGAGTATCAGCATTTTTTTTCCACGGCACCCATGGGACAAAAGTTTCTTATTGAGGAATTAAATTGTACTTATTTGTCACCCTTAGGTTCAGTTATGTGGTGGTTGCCAGAGCTGCACTTCAATCTGTCCATATATTTTTTGATTGGCAGCCAATAGCACTGGTTTTGCCTATTACACTGACTAAAAATAATTTTATTAGCTACTGGACCACCAACCCAAGGCGCCCATTTGGGAAGCACTGCACTAGGAACCAATGACATCACTGAGAATGCAGGCTATTCATTCACTAGGAGCCAGTGACATCACTGAGAATGCAGCCTATCCAGTCACTAGGGGCCAGTGACATCACTGAGAATGCAGCCTATCCAGTCACTGGGAACCAGTGATATCACTGAGAATGCAGCCTATCCAGTCACTGGGAACCAGTGATATCACTGAGAATGCAGCCTATCCAGTCACTAGGAGCCAGTGACATCACTGAGAATGCAGCCTATCCATTCACTAGGAGCCAGTGACATCACTGAAAATGCAGCCTATCCAGTCACTGGGAACCAGTGATATCACTGAGAATGCAGCCTATCCAGTCACTGGGAACCAGTGATATCACTGAGAATGCAGCCTATCCAGTCACTAGGAGCCAGTGACATCACTGAGAATGCAGCCTATCCATTCACTAGGAGCCAGGGACATCACTGAGAATGCAGCCTATCCAGTCACTGGGAGCCAGTGATATCACTGAGAATGCAGCCTATCCATTCACTAGGAGCCAGTGACATCACTGAGAATGCAGCCTATCCATTCACTAGGAGCCAGTGACATCACTGAGAATGCAGCCTAACAATTCACTAAGGAACCAGTGACATCACTGGGAAAGCAACCTATCGATTCACTAGAACAGTCGTTCCCAAATTTTATCGATTCACGGTGCCCTAGAGTATCAGCATTTTTTTTCCACGGCACCCATGGGACAAAAGTTTCTTATTGAGGAATTAAATTGTACTTATTTGTCACCCTTAGGTTCAGTTATGTGGTGGTTGCCAGAGCTGCACTTCAATCTGTCCATATATTTTTGATTGGCAGCCAATAGCACTGGTTTTGCCTATTACACTGACTAAAAATAATTTTATTAGCTACTGGACCACCAACCCAAGGCGCCCATTTGGGAAGCACTGCACTAGGAACCAATGACATCACTGAGAATGCAGGCTATTCATTCACTAGGAGCCAGTGACATCACTGAGAATGCAGCCTATCCATTCACTAGGGGCCAGTGACATCACTGAGAATGCAGCCTATCCAGTCACTGGGAACCAGTGATATCACTGAGAATGCAGCCTATCCAGTCACTGGGAACCAGTGATATCACTGAGAATGCAGCCTATCCAGTCACTAGGAGCCAGTGACATCACTGAGAATGCAGCCTATCCATTCACTAGGAGCCAGGGACATCACTGAGAATGCAGCCTATCCAGTCACTGGGAGCCAGTGATATCACTGAGAATGCAGCCTATCCATTCACTAGGAGCCAGTGACATCACTGAGAATGCAGCCTATCCATTCACTAGGAGCCAGTGACATCACTGAGAATGCAGCCTAACAATTCACTAAGGAACCAGTGACATCACTGGGAAAGCAACCTATCGATTCACTAGAACAGTCGTTCCCAAATTTTATCGATTCACGGTGCCCTAGAGTATCAGCATTTTTTTTCCACGGCACCCATGGGACAAAAGTTTCTTATTGAGGAATTAAATTGTACTTATTTGTCACCCTTAGGTTCAGTTATGTGGTGGTTGCCAGAGCTGCACTTCTTTCTGTCCATATATTTTTTGATTGGCAGCCAATAGCACTGGTTTTGCCTATTACACTGACTAAAAATAATTTTATTAGCTACTGGACCACCAACCCAAGGCGCCCATTTGGGAAGCACTGCACTAGGAACCAGTGACATCACTGAGAATGCAGGCTATTCATTCACTAGGAGCCAGTGACATCACTGAGAATGCAGCCTATCTATTCACTAGGAGCCAGTGACATCACTGAGAATGCAGCCTATCCATTCACTAGGAGCCAGTGACATCACTGAGAATGCAGCCTAACAATTGACTAAGGAACAGTGACATCACTGGGAAAGCAACCTATCCATTCACTAGAACAGTCGTTCCCAAACTTTATCGATTCACGGTGCCCTAGAGTATCAGCATTTTTTTTTCACGGCACTCATGGGACAAAAGTTTCTTATTGAGGAATTAAATTGTACTTATTTGTCACCCTTAGGTTCAGTTATGTGGTGGTTGCCAGAGCTGCACTTCTTTCTGTCCATATATTTTTTGATTGGCAGCCAATAGCACTGGTTTTGCCTATTACACTGACTAAAAATAATTTTATTAGCTACTGGACCACCAACCCAAGGCGCCCATTTGGGAAGCACTGCACTAGGAACCAGTGACATCACTGAGAATGCAGGCTATTCATTCACTAGGAGCCAGTGACATCACTGAGAATGCAGCCTATCCATTCACTAGGGGCCAGTGACATCACTGAGAATGCAGCCTATCCAGTCACTAGGAGCCAGGGACATCACTGAGAATGCAGCCTATCCAGTCACTGGGAGCCAGTGATATCACTGAGAATGCAGCCTATCCATTCACTAGGAGCCAGTGACATCACTGAGAATGCAGCCTATCCATTCACTAGGAGCCAGTGACATCACTGAGAATGCAGCCTAACAATTCACTAAGGAACCAGTGACATCACTGGGAAAGCAACCTATCGATTCACTAGAACAGTCGTTCCCAAATTTTATCGATTCACGGTGCCCTAGAGTATCAGCATTTTTTTTCCACGGCACCCATGGGACAAAAGTTTCTTATTGAGGAATTAAATTGTACTTATTTGTCACCCTTAGGTTCAGTTATGTGGTGGTTGCCAGAGCTGCACTTCAATCTGTCCATATATTTTTTGATTGGCAGCCAATAGCACTGGTTTTGCCTATTACACTGACTAAAAATAATTTTATTAGCTACTGGACCACCAACCCAAGGCGCCCATTTGGGAAGCACTGCACTAGGAACCAATGACATCACTGAGAATGCAGGCTATTCATTCACTAGGAGCCAGTGACATCACTGAGAATGCAGCCTATCCATTCACTAGGGGCCAGTGACATCACTGAGAATGCAGCCTATCCAGTCACTGGGAACCAGTGATATCACTGAGAATGCAGCCTATCCAGTCACTGGGAACCAGTGATATCACTGAGAATGCAGCCTATCCAGTCACTAGGAGCCAGTGACATCACTGAGAATGCAGCCTATCCATTCACTAGGAGCCAGTGACATCACTGAGAATGCAGCCTATCCAGTCACTGGGAACCAGTGATATCACTGAGAATGCAGCCTATCCAGTCACTGGGAACCAGTGATATCACTGAGAATGCAGCCTATCCAGTCACTAGGAGCCAGTGACATCACTGAGAATGCAGCCTATCCATTCACTAGGAGCCAGGGACATCACTGAGAATGCAGCCTATCCAGTCACTGGGAGCCAGTGATATCACTGAGAATGCAGCCTATCCATTCACTAGGAGCCAGTGACATCACTGAGAATGCAGCCTATCCATTCACTAGGAGCCAGTGACATCACTGAGAATGCAGCCTATCCATTCACTAGGAGCCAGGGACATCACTGAGAATGCAGCCTATCCAGTCACTGGGAACCAGTGATATCACTGAGAATGCAGCCTATCCATTCACTAGGAGCCAGTGACATCACTGAGAATGCAGCCTATCCATTCACTAGGAGCCAGTGACATCACTGAGAATGCAGCCTAACAATTCACTAAGGAACCAGTGACATCACTGGGAAAGCAACCTATCGATTCACTAGAACAGTCGTTCCCAAATTTTATCGATTCACGGTGCCCTAGAGTATCAGCATTTTTTTTCCACGGCACCCATGGGACAAAAGTTTCTTATTGAGGAATTAAATTGTACTTATTTGTCACCCTTAGGTTCAGTTATGTGGTGGTTGCCAGAGCTGCACTTCAATCTGTCCATATATTTTTTGATTGGCAGCCAATAGCACTGGTTTTGCCTATTACACTGACTAAAAATAATTTTATTAGCTACTGGACCACCAACCCAAGGCGCCCATTTGGGAAGCACTGCACTAGGAACCAATGACATCACTGAGAATGCAGGCTATTCATTCACTAGGAGCCAGTGACATCACTGAGAATGCAGCCTATCTATTCACTAGGAGCCAGTGACATCACTGAGAATGCAGCCTATCCATTCACTAGGAGCCAGTGACATCACTGAGAATGCAGCCTAACAATTGACTAAGGAACAGTGACATCACTGGGAAAGCAACCTATCCATTCACTAGAACAGTCGTTCCCAAACTTTATCGATTCACGGTGCCCTAGAGTATCAGCATTTTTTTTTCACGGCACTCATGGGACAAAAGTTTCTTATTGAGGAATTAAATTGTACTTATTTGTCACCCTTAGGTTCAGTTATGTGGTGGTTGCCAGAGCTGCACTTCTTTCTGTCCATATATTTTTTGATTGGCAGCCAATAGCACTGGTTTTGCCTATTACACTGACTAAAAATAATTTTATTAGCTACTGGACCACCAACCCAAGGCGCCCATTTGGGAAGCACTGCACTAGGAACCAGTGACATCACTGAGAATGCAGGCTATTCATTCACTAGGAGCCAGTGACATCACTGAGAATGCAGCCTATCCATTCACTAGGGGCCAGTGACATCACTGAGAATGCAGCCTATCCAGTCACTAGGAGCCAGGGACATCACTGAGAATGCAGCCTATCCAGTCACTGGGAGCCAGTGATATCACTGAGAATGCAGCCTATCCATTCACTAGGAGCCAGTGACATCACTGAGAATGCAGCCTATCCATTCACTAGGAGCCAGTGACATCACTGAGAATGCAGCCTAACAATTCACTAAGGAACCAGTGACATCACTGGGAAAGCAACCTATCGATTCACTAGAACAGTCGTTCCCAAATTTTATCGATTCACGGTGCCCTAGAGTATCAGCATTTTTTTTCCACGGCACCCATGGGACAAAAGTTTCTTATTGAGGAATTAAATTGTACTTATTTGTCACCCTTAGGTTCAGTTATGTGGTGGTTGCCAGAGCTGCACTTCAATCTGTCCATATATTTTTTGATTGGCAGCCAATAGCACTGGTTTTGCCTATTACACTGACTAAAAATAATTTTATTAGCTACTGGACCACCAACCCAAGGCGCCCATTTGGGAAGCACTGCACTAGGAACCAATGACATCACTGAGAATGCAGGCTATTCATTCACTAGGAGCCAGTGACATCACTGAGAATACAGCCTATCCATTCACTAGGGGCCAGTGACATCACTGAGAATGCAGCCTATCCAGTCACTGGGAACCAGTGATATCACTGAGAATGCAGCCTATCCAGTCACTGGGAACCAGTGATATCACTGAGAATGCAGCCTATCCAGTCACTAGGAGCCAGTGACATCACTGAGAATGCAGCCTATCCATTCACTAGGAGCCAGTGACATCACTGAGAATGCAGCCTATCCAGTCACTGGGAACCAGTGATATCACTGAGAATGCAGCCTATCCAGTCACTGGGAACCAGTGATATCACTGAGAATGCAGCCTATCCAGTCACTAGGAGCCAGTGACATCACTGAGAATGCAGCCTATCCATTCACTAGGAGCCAGTGACATCACTGAGAATGCAGCCTAACAATTCACTAAGGAACCAGTGACATCACTGGGAAAGCAACCTATCGATTCACTAGAACAGTCGTTCCCAAATTTTATCGATTCACGGTGCCCTAGAGTATCAGCATTTTTTTTCCACGGCACCCATGGGACAAAAGTTTCTTATTGAGGAATTAAATTGTACTTATTTGTCACCCTTAGGTTCAGTTATGTGGTGGTTGCCAGAGCTGCACTTCAATCTGTCCATATATTTTTTGATTGGCAGCCAATAGCACTGGTTTTGCCTATTACACTGACTAAAAATAATTTTATTAGCTACTGGACCACCAACCCAAGGCGCCCATTTGGGAAGCACTGCACTAGGAACCAATGACATCACTGAGAATGCAGGCTATTCATTCACTAGGAGCCAGTGACATCACTGAGAATGCAGCCTATCCAGTCACTAGGGGCCAGTGACATCACTGAGAATGCAGCCTATCCAGTCACTGGGAACCAGTGATATCACTGAGAATGCAGCCTATCCAGTCACTGGGAACCAGTGATATCACTGAGAATGCAGCCTATCCAGTCACTAGGAGCCAGTGACATCACTGAGAATGCAGCCTATCCAGTCACTAGGAACCAGTGACATCACTGAGAATGCAGGCTATTCATTCACTAGGAGCCAGTGACATCACTGAGAATGCAGCCTATCTATTCACTAGGAGCCAGTGACATCACTGAGAATGCAGCCTATCCATTCACTAGGAGCCAGTGACATCACTGAGAATGCAGCCTAACAATTGACTAAGGAACAGTGACATCACTGGGAAAGCAACCTATCCATTCACTAGAACAGTCGTTCCCAAACTTTATCGATTCACGGTGCCCTAGAGTATCAGCATTTTTTTTTCACGGCACTCATGGGACAAAAGTTTCTTATTGAGGAATTAAATTGTACTTATTTGTCACCCTTAGGTTCAGTTATGTGGTGGTTGCCAGAGCTGCACTTCTTTCTGTCCATATATTTTTTGATTGGCAGCCAATAGCACTGGTTTTGCCTATTACACTGACTAAAAATAATTTTATTAGCTACTGGACCACCAACCCAAGGCGCCCATTTGGGAAGCACTGCACTAGGAACCAGTGACATCACTGAGAATGCAGGCTATTCATTCACTAGGAGCCAGTGACATCACTGAGAATGCAGCCTATCCATTCACTAGGGGCCAGTGACATCACTGAGAATGCAGCCTATCCAGTCACTAGGAGCCAGGGACATCACTGAGAATGCAGCCTATCCAGTCACTGGGAGCCAGTGATATCACTGAGAATGCAGCCTATCCATTCACTAGGAGCCAGTGACATCACTGAGAATGCAGCCTATCCATTCACTAGGAGCCAGTGACATCACTGAGAATGCAGCCTAACAATTCACTAAGGAACCAGTGACATCACTGGGAAAGCAACCTATCGATTCACTAGAACAGTCGTTCCCAAATTTTATCGATTCACGGTGCCCTAGAGTATCAGCATTTTTTTTCCACGGCACCCATGGGACAAAAGTTTCTTATTGAGGAATTAAATTGTACTTATTTGTCACCCTTAGGTTCAGTTATGTGGTGGTTGCCAGAGCTGCACTTCAATCTGTCCATATATTTTTTGATTGGCAGCCAATAGCACTGGTTTTGCCTATTACACTGACTAAAAATAATTTTATTAGCTACTGGACCACCAACCCAAGGCGCCCATTTGGGAAGCACTGCACTAGGAACCAATGACATCACTGAGAATGCAGGCTATTCATTCACTAGGAGCCAGTGACATCACTGAGAATGCAGCCTATCTATTCACTAGGAGCCAGTGACATCACTGAGAATGCAGCCTATCCATTCACTAGGAGCCAGTGACATCACTGAGAATGCAGCCTAACAATTGACTAAGGAACAGTGACATCACTGGGAAAGCAACCTATCCATTCACTAGAACAGTCGTTCCCAAACTTTATCGATTCACGGTGCCCTAGAGTATCAGCATTTTTTTTTCACGGCACTCATGGGACAAAAGTTTCTTATTGAGGAATTAAATTGTACTTATTTGTCACCCTTAGGTTCAGTTATGTGGTGGTTGCCAGAGCTGCACTTCTTTCTGTCCATATATTTTTTGATTGGCAGCCAATAGCACTGGTTTTGCCTATTACACTGACTAAAAATAATTTTATTAGCTACTGGACCACCAACCCAAGGCGCCCATTTGGGAAGCACTGCACTAGGAACCAGTGACATCACTGAGAATGCAGCCTATCCATTCACTAGGAGCCAGTGACATCACTGAGAATGCAGCCTATCCAGTCACTAGGGGCCAGTGACATCACTGAGAATGCAGCCTATCCAGTCACTAGGAGACAGTGATATCACTGAATATGCAGCCTATCCAGTAACTAGGAACCAGTGACATCACTGAGTATGCAGCCTATCCATTCACTAGGAGCCAGTGACATCACTGAGAATGCAGCCTATCCATTCACTAGGAGCCAGTGACATCACTGAGAATGCAGCCTATCTATTCACTAGGAGCCAGTGACATCACTGAGAATGCAGCCTATCCAGTCACTAGGAGACAGTGATATCACTGAATATGCAGCCTATCCAGTAACTAGGAACCAGTGACATCACTGAGAGTGCAAATATACACAAAAATAAACAAATTCCACCAAAGCTCTGAGTATAAATATAGAGTGCTGTAAGACTAAAAAGACTGAAGAATAAGAAAGATAAAATCAATACTCATTTATTATGAAGTAAAACAATGGATCATATCATAACACAAAATTACCCCTCCAATGGGGAAGGTATAAAATGAAGAATGTGGTGCTAATTCCACAAAATGACAATCACGAATTATAAAAAAGGGACCAGTGACATCACTGTCCTTGTTCCTGGTCTCTGGAGACATCCAGCGCTGGGTGCCTGCACCGACCATAGACCAGGAACAAGGACACCCTTTTGTAAGCTTTGGGACACTATGTATGACCCCTTAGAAGATTCTGGATTATCCAATGACCGGTTACCAAGGGATCCCAGTGCTTATTCAATGGGTATGTTTTGCCACTTATTTTTTTCCCACTATACTGTCTATTTTGATTACTCACCTGCTCAAGGGTGAATATGTACATGGGATTTGCATTATTTATACTTTTTTATAACTTTTGATGATTGTCATTTTGTGGAATTAGCACCACATTCTTCATTTTATTCCTTCCCCATTGGAGGGGTAATTTATGTGTTATGATATGATCCATTGTTTTACTTCATAATAAATGAGTATTGATTTTATCTTTCTTATTCTCCAGTCTTTTTAGTCTTACAGCACTCTATATTTATACTCAGCTTATCTTTGTGTATATTTTAATTTATTGGTCCACTTTTGGTGATAGGACCCTAACTTATTTCCTAATAGCTGTAGAGTTTTGCACCCAGAGTGTTACACCCTTTCTTTTCTGACCACTGAGAATGCAGCCTAACCATTCACTAGGAGCCAGTGACATCACTGAGAATACAGCCTATCCATTCACTAGGAGCCAGTGACATCACTGTGAATACAGCCTATCCATTCACTAGGAGCCAGTGACATCACTGATAATGCAGCCTAACCATTCACTAGGAGCTAGTGACATCACTGAGAATGCAACCTATCCATTCACTAGGCATCAGTGACATCACTGAGAATGTATCCTATCCATTCACTAGGGACCAGTAACATCACAGAGTGCAGCCTATATAGTCACTACAAACCAGTGATATCACTGAGAATCCAGCCTATGCAGTCACTAGGAGCCAGTGACATCACTGAGAATGCAGCCTATACAGTCACTAGGAACCAGTGACATCACTGAGAATGCAGCCTATACAGTCACTAGGAGCCAGTGACATCACTGAGAATGCAGCCTATCCAGTCACTAGGAACCAGTGACATCACTGAGAATGCAGCCTATCCAGTCACTAGGAACCAGTGACATCACTGAGAATGCAGCCTATCCATACACTAATGATGTGTGTGACTGGTGCCCTCTGTGCTGGAAGAGAATATTGAGTTGATGGGCTGCATTGTAATAAATACTGATTCAGCCTATGAAGATTGCCTCCACTGTGTCTTGTTAAGGGGTCTATTTTAACAGCACGTGGAAGTTATTTCTTATATTGCAATCTCTTATAGAATGACATTCCCCAGCATGCTTTGTAATCAAGCCTCTAATTCACAAGATCTATTTCCAGGGGGGGCCGTTCTCTACTCCTTTGTCTAACTTGCAGTACAGATTGTCTCCACTTGATGTCAGTGATGTTTAGTTATTGATATGTGAATGTACAGGATGAGGTTAGTCCTTGTGTGACAATGCAGAGTGGGCTGAAGCCGGTCACGTCAGTAAGACGGCATAGATCAGTGACATCTGTACGACCATCTTAGTCTACAGCCGTCCGCTGCTACGGATTCCTGTTATAATTGGATCCTGTGCCTGTCGCACATGCGCTGTTCCTCTAATGCACTCCGTATTCATTTCCCCTATTCTGTACGACCCCCGCTGACAGGATTCTAAGATTAACCCCTTAACTGCCAGGGGTACAAAACAAGACTCCTTAACAATAGTATATGATATTAAAAATATTCTCGTACCCCCCCCAAAACCCCCCCAAAAAAACGTAATCTATTAAACGTTCGTTAAAATGTAAAATAATTTAAGATCATTCTAAATATAAATTGTATGCCATTCCCCTCCCTCACCCACCATTATTCTGTGTCCCTGATATATACTTATTATGTTGCCCTCAGGCTCTGGCAGAACTAGAAATCCCAGCATCCCCTAGCAACCACTGACTGGCAGGGCATCCTGGGATTTGTGGTTCAGAAACACAAAGTCGGTGCAGAGCCACAGGTGGTAAACTGCGCCCTAGACGTCCCAGTCTGCAGATCTGACCGTACAAAGTCTGATGCGCAGAGCAGATCTGGAGCGTCGTCCGTGCGCTGTGCGTATTTCCATGGCTTCCTGTGCGTCACCTGAAAGTCTTCGCTCTGCTTCCTTTCCAGACCTTATTTAACCCCAACAAGACGGTGGTGAAGATGTTCCTCGTCACGTATGACTTCACAGACATGCCAGCAAATCACGTGACCTTCCTGCGTCACCGCATCTTCCTGGTGCCGGTGCAGGAGAACGACGGGGAGGGTGACGGTCAGGATAGCGCTGCTAAGGATAAAGCCAAGAGGATCCTGTGCTACCTTATGCACCTGAGGTGAGTGCGTCACGCCGCTCCGTCTCTGGGTGCGGCTCATTAATTATAGGCGGAAGAGGATTTGGCGCTATTTTTCTTCCACGTAGTAAGGGCTAATACCGGAACCCAGAGGGCTGATACATGTAGTCCTTTCTCACAGGGCTCGGGCAGGTCTGTAATGGGTGTGGTATATTCTGTCGACATCGTCACAATGTCGACATGCTTGGCATATTGGCATTCATCATGTCGACACTGATGCAATAACTACATGATTAGAATGTCGACAACACGTGTCTGATGATCTAGTGGTGAAACACCTGGTACGACGTGTGCGCCGGCTGCAGCGGTGTCTTCTGTGTCCGGCGGTGACGTCAGGATGATTTCTGGCAGACCCTGTGTCGCTTTCAGCGGTATGAATGAGTAATTCTCCCCCCCCCACACCCCACCCGGTCCATAACCCGTCGCTAGCGGTCCGTGCTGAAAGTTGGCAATTCACATGTCAATATTGTGAACATGTCGGCATGCTGCAGATGCTGACATTGCGACGACATCCCGTACAGAGGGCCTGATTCAGACAGGGGCGCTATTTGCGGCCGCTCGCTGGCTAAAAGGGGCCGGCTATTTAAATCATGCGCTCGCACTGCGTCGCGTAAAGCCGCCCACTAAGTAATAGCGAGCGGGCGCACTATGTGCTCGCACCTGTATAAAGACGCCCCTTTGCCACTCGCAACACACGTCATCTCCGGCAGTTGTAGGATTAATCGGGAACATCGAGAGCCATCGGAGCTGCTCGCAGCGCTTGTGGTAGCCTTTTCCCACCAGAAAAATTGCGAGCAGTTCAGGCTAAAATACAACCCAGTCACTTGTGTAATGACGCAACTTTGCTAATTATGCACACCCATTAAACGCCGTTCTGACGGTTGGGCACGCCTGCGTTCATACATCCACACACCCGTTTTCAATCACCTTCCCCTGTTACCACCCACAAACGGCACTATCTGTCACTCAAAATAGCGGGCCGACTGCGGGCTACGGGCGAGCACTTTCCCATCGCAATGACTGATTTGCGCACGCGCATTGCGACTCATGCGCAGATTGCGAAAAATCACTCAATGCGAGCGCAGCACAGCGTCCGGGTCTGAATCAGGCCCAGGAACCGCAATACAGTTTAAATGGGGCCAGAGTGAAGCGCGAGCGTGAGAACCAATCACAGGCCACGGTCTTTAGGTCTTCCCTGCTCTTTTTACTAGGTGGCCGTACAGCTTTAAAAGGGATCTCAGACACCAGGCACCTCCGGCACCGCCATTGTGTGTGTGACCGGGGAAAGTACCCGTTCAGGACTGTAATATTCATCATTTTTATTATGAATTAATGTTTTTTTTTCATTTATGTGCACCGTGGTCCTGACACAGTGGGGGATATTCCATGCAGCCACACACTACGAAGCAGTAACACCTCCGAGGCTTAGATAAGCTACGCGTGTATAATGGATCAGTCTGTACCACGTGCATTATACGTGGCCTCTGTGGTGTCCCTGGTTCCTAGTGCATGGACATAGGCCCAGAAACACACGGCTGCCTCCATTGCGCACAGACGGCGGATACATGTTACATTCTGTACTGTGCTTCCAGTGCGCTGTGTACAGGTGATCAGTCTCTATTTAATCATCATCCAGGACTCTTGCAGTGTGACAGTAATTGGCGCAATACAGCAGCGTCAGCCGGGCGCCAGATCCACCTGATTTGTCTGTTTTGCCGCCTGCTGGTGATTTGAGTCCCTGGATTTTGGCCCTGATTCAGAGCCGGACGCTCTGACCAGAGCGCTCGCTCTGAATCAGGGCCCACCTCCATAATTATGGAGCGTCCTCCTGGATGCTCGTATAGCTGTGGGTCACCACCCACAGCATATACGAGCGTGCAGGATGATGGTCGCGATGGTCTTGACCATCGCGACCATCACCACTGCGAGCCGAAGCCTGCGGTTGAGTTTCTCAACCGCAAGGCCCGGAGTGATTTTGGCTCTATCAGAACCAAAATCACTCCCACTGACATCACTAGTGATCTCAGTGGGGCCGGCTTCTGACGGTCGGCGTTCCCTTGGGAACGCCCCCGTCTGGGAGGCACGCCCCCGGCACGCCCACCAAAGGGGGCGTGCTGTCAAATCAACATCGACAACACGCCCCCTTTGATCAGACTCAACGAGCGAAGGAAAGTCCTTCGCTCGTCGCGTCTCGCGCATGCGCACGACGGAGCTCCCTCCGTTGTGCGCATGTGCAGTGCACACCATGGACCCACTTGCGAGCGGACAGCCGCTCGCGAGTGGGTCTGAATCAGGCCCTTTATTCTCTTTCAGCTGTGTAGCTGAGGTATCTGTCTGTATTACAGGGATATAGATGTCTGTGGGGAATAGTCCTTATTACAGGCCCAGGGGAAACTGGCCCCGCTAGGGCTTTGCCACCAAAATGTTTTACGGTTACTGCGGCAAAATGTCTTCTGTATCCTCTGAGTGACAAAACTCTATGTTTCAGGTTTCAGCGATCAAAGTCTGGGAAGATTTACCTCAACGAAGACATCCGCTTACTGTTCTCCCGCAAGTCCATCGAGGTGGACACCGGCATTCCCTACGAACTCAAGTCCTTCACCGAAGCCCCCAAGAATCCCAAATACTCCCCCCGAGTTTAAGGACTCAGCACTAGAGAGGGGCGTGGGACTGCTTCCCGCCTTCCTGCAGACTGCGCACCTTGATTACCCCTTAAGATTTCGCACATCCTATTTATTACCTGCACCCTGCTAACCTTACCCCCCTTGAACTTTGTAGCAGTCAGCATTGGCCCCTTAGTAGGTTGGTGGGATGGCCGGATGGGGCCCCTTTTTGTTACACCCGGCCTTCCGACAGTCTGTGGCCTCCAACAAGCCGATCTGGGCTGAGATCTTGTTCCTGGACTCATTCGTCCTACAGCTCAAAGTGATGATGATGATGGTAAATTCTAGCGCTGCACAGAGTGCGCAGGCTCCACGCGGAGGGGCAGAGATTATAGATGGCGTGAATTGTGACATGAGAGGGTGGCTGGATAATAACCGGGATGGGTTTGAGATGTGGGGGGGTCACCTGAGCGTCCGCTGTGCCAGTATGGAGTTAGGGAGTGCGCAGTGGGATGTTACAGTAGGCAGTGACTGTAGGGGGCGTAGAGAAAGTACCTCCGCATACTTTATATTTTTATTTTGTCGCCTCGCCAGTTTTCTGGTATGACCGGTCATCTGGTAAAGGCTTTACCCCTGTACCCTGGAGAGAGTGACATTGTTTGGTGGTAGTTTTGATTGTGCATCCCTCAGCGATGGGAGTACCTTACCTTGACTGTGTGGTGAATTGGGCATTTCCGCTTATTAATTTGCAGTCACGTGTTACTGGTACAGAGGTTTGACCTTGGAAGGTGCAGTCAATCCCCCATAGACATCTTTTTTTTTTTTTTTGTAAACATCACTTTTTGTGCCTTTTTATAAGATGAAGCCGTCGGTCGTTTTTCCAGGACTTTCTCCTATAACAACTTTGTCCATTTGCAAAATCAGTCTGTGCTGGAGAACCGCATGCAAAGCATTTGTACAGTTGTCCTGTGGAGAAGGGTCACCTACCTGCTGTTTCAGGGCCCCCTGTGTACTGCATTACAATGTAAGCCCAGCACCCCAAACACACCCACATTCTGCCGAAACCCCACCCAGCTACCTTTAAGCCACGCCCCCCCTTTTTCCCCCCAAATCGCCACTAGTAGGATTAGTGCCGTTACTGTAATTACCTCCAGTCCTGCTGCTTCCACACTGCACAATGTTGTGCAGCGTTTAGAAATCTCACTGGTCATGTGATGGAAGAGGGGGGCATTTGCTGCGTTTCCAAAGCCTCCCTGCTCACTACATCAAAGTCATATGACTGTGGTTGCCATGGTGAAAGCAAAAAGCAAACTACATTTTCTAATAGTAGCTTGAATCGCAAAACCAACACACTTCATACAGGTAACCAGAGTGCAGATACACACCTGATTGTTACAGGGAATGGCACCTTTACTGTTTAAAAAAAAAAAAAAAGAAATGAACATTTCAGTATAGGTTACAGAATAATTGAATGTAGTCAAAAGTAGACTCCCCTAAATGTTGTCACCCAACAAGAGTGTTCAGTGATTCCGTAAAGACGGATAATGTGGTTGATCGCATAAATCTCACACCGATTCCAATTTATAAGGCACCATGAAAGTGCTCAGGCAATGTGGTGTTTGCACTATTAACCAGAAGACCCCCATAGTACTTATATTAAACCCCACCCCAAGCACAGTCTCCTTTACTGGTCTACAGTGGTGGTTTGTGAGCTGATCCGCCATGACTGGATTCAAGATATCCATCATGTACATTGATTTCCTGGTTTCGGAAGCTGCGTAAAAGTAACAGCAAAGCATTCTGGGAGGGGACCCCACGCTGGATACAGCACACTGATAGCAGCCACCAATATTCATCATAGCGCAACTTATTAACAAGCCAATCACTGACAGACAATCCATGACGTCAACGAGACACATTCCGCCACAGTAACTTGACTGGTTCCCAGTGGATAAATAGGCTGCTGTCTTAGGGACATTGGAACCCAAGATGGCAGCCTCCAATGTTACTAAATGACAGGTGCCCTTTAAATTTGGGAGTGACCACATTCACGAGCAGCGTTTGCAAAGGATCCTGGGTGCAGAGCAATCTCCCGTTAGGTGTTGCCATTCTGTTTTGGTATTTTATGTGTAGAAAGAAAAATTTAATTTCTTAGTAGAGAAGGTAAAATGCGCTGAGGGGTTTTATCCCCAAAAATCCAAGACACAAAATATGGGTTAAACATTTGTGCCAAATATCGCCCCCTTTTTATCCTGCTGCTGCCTAAGTACGTCTGTACGGGGGGCCTCTAGAGGTTCCCAAATAATCAGTGCACCCACATAGTGGAACTTTATATTTAACTGCTGCCTATTATAGAGGGATAAGAGGCAGAATCCTAACTGCAATCAGTCCCAAGCACATAATTATTGCCTTTAGTTGGGCATACTGAGACTTGTAGTTCAAGAGAGCTATCGGAGGTCTACTTCTGCTGTAATCTCTCCCCAGCAGTAGAGCATGATGGGAGCTTCCATAACACATTGACTAAAAAAAACAAATAATGACAATTTGGGAGTGAAGTGAGTCCTCCGCTCATGCTCCATATAACTGTATTTGGTGCATTTGGCCAAGCGCTTCCGTTTTATTTTGGTCACGCGTTTCGCTAAGCCGGGCTCACAGAGTACGTTTGCGTCATTCAGCGCTGACTTCAGACAAGTGTAATCTGTCCACTGACTTCCTTCTTTGATGGCCTTTACGTTGTTTCATATTCTGTAATTTAAACATGTTGAAATATTTTCATTAAAATGGTAATTTTCAAAAAAAAAAACCTAGACCCAATTATATACTGCTAGGTCTGGCGCTGTGCCGTACTGCCAGGTCTGGTGCTGTGCCGCACTGCCAGGTCTGGTGCTGTGCCGCACTGCCAGGTCTGGTGCTGTGCCGTGATGCCAGGTCTGGTGCTGTGCCGTGATGCCAGGTCTGGCGCTGTGCCGCGCTGCCAGGTCTGGCGCTGTGCCGTACTGCCGGGTCTGGCGCTGTGCCGCGCTGCCAGGTCTCGTGTTCTGCCTACAGATCATCCAGCAGACATGATGTCGTGTTTTGCACAGAGCAGTCAGATCCTGTCGGTTTGAAGATTGAGCGTTGTTTCTATGGCGGGGGGCGTGCAGTAATGGAGACTGATGAGATCCCCATTCTCTGGCCCGTAATAGTGACATCCAAAACCAGTTCATTGGATCGTATTTCACAGTAAACATTAGCAAGGGGCTGAAGTTTTATTTCCATGTTTCTTTATACCATTAAATAATAACCACGCCACGCTGGTTATAGGGGGTATGTTTATGTCAGAACACTCAGCGGAACAGTTTATAAATAATACCTGGAACGTTAGTCCTATTGTTCTACGAATGGGCTGGAGCTTCTAAATAAATAGATTCGGTCATTTAAGATGGAAATTTCAACAGTTAAATCTCTGGAGAAATGATTTTTGCCGTTTTCAATAGCTATGTTCTTAGTATAACTTCTGCAGAAAACACAGAAACATACTGTTATATGCCAGACACATGAAGGACTGACATTGGCTTGCCACCATTATAAACAGTGCCGGCCATGCTTAGTAGCATCCCTAACCATGAGACTGAAACTGCGTCTGTTTCTAACAACCCATGCGTAAAGAGTCAGTAACAGTGTGTTTCTGCGTCTCACACTGTGGCTTTCAGACACTAATGTTCTTTAAGTTTAAGGAGAAATTCTAGTGCGATGTATTACTGAGCATAACGACTGTAATTAGGCCAGTTCCGTTTTGAGATTTGTGTATCCTGAGCATTCTATTTGTTATGCCCTTTTTTGTTGGGTTTGCCGAGAGGACTGAAGTGATTTAGTAGCGGTGTCACTAATTAGTCTACCTGCACCCTCCTCCAATGCAGTTTCTGTTGTACTGTGGAAAATAGGTACTTGGTAACGGGCAGAGAGCACTGACAAAGGCATAAATCTGTTTTCTGTTGACCTCTGTATAATGCATCCATCTAATTGGTCTCAGATGTGTAGAGATATAAGTCCGCCATATACAGTCCACCGTAAATGGAAGTATACAGGTTACAATGTAAGTATTACTACATAACACACATTTCAATCAACTCCAGTACATCCATTTGCACTAGTACATTACATGGCTCTAAATCAGTGGTTCTCAACTCAAGTACCAGCAGCAGGTCATGCCTTCTGGATTTCTTTAATCTTGCACAGGTGAGTTAATCTATTTTGCTGGATCAGTATTTTCATTATTTTTTTTAATTAAAAAAAAGTTAAGTAGATCACATTAAAGGGTCTATTTACTAAGTAGTGTTAGGAGAAGTGATAAGGTGCCAGCCAATCAGCTCCCAACTGTCATCTCACAGGCTGTGTTTGAAAAATAACAGTTGGGAGCTGATTGGCTGGCACCTTATCACTTTTCGCTTCTCCTAACACTGCTTAGTAAATAGACCCCTAAGCAACTGAGACCAAGACAATTGAAAAACTCAATAACAAGAATCCTAAGCAAAACAAATATCCGGTCCAGACAAATTAGCAGTCAATTTTTATAATATAACTCTAATAATGAGAAAAAAAACTCCAATATGGACGACCAAGGGCGAGGTCTTTTAGGAGAGAGAAAAGCTGAAGAGCAAGGGAAAGAAAACCTCTGGGGTGGGTCCTAAGAATAGAAACCTAAAAACAATGACTAGATATAAGTGGTTATTCTAAGGCAAAGGGGGAAGGGGCATTCTGAGAGGCTAACCAAGGTTCTATATTTTGGCAAGTGATTTAGAAAAGTGATTTATAATGCTAGTCCTGTATTCCATTCGGCAGATATACCATATTTGGGATAAAATAGATGGCGGGGGGGAGGTTGTTTCCCGTCTGCTGCCATATGACAAGTTGTAGCAGTGACTAAGTGGCGCATTAATTTATTTAGATACCTGGTCACCGCCGGGAAGTCTAGAGCAGTGGTTCTCAAACTCGGTCCTCAGGACCCCCACACAGGTCACGTTTTCCAGGTCACACAGCAGGTGCACAGGTGTATTCATTACTCACTGACACATTTTGAAAGATCCAGCTAATTATTATTGAAGCTAATTATTTCTCTTGTGAGTGTGAGGAGACCTGGAAAACATGCACTGTGTGGGGTCCTGAGGACCGAGTTTGAGAACCTGTGGTCTAGAGGAAGAAGAAACTGTCGTTCAGTGCAGGCTCATCAATCATCTGCAGACATGCTCAATCTGACGTAATCGTCAGGTTGACCAGATTGTTTGCACGATGGTAGATGTCGGAAATGATCAGCGGGCACGCGCATCGCTGGTCGTTTCCGACATAAATGTGCACGATTTGCAAGCGACGTCGTTATCGTGCAAGCGCTTGCAACGATCGCTATATGGATGGACACCTTACCTTTGGGCAGGACCACCATACATGAAGAAAGGTGCCCCCATTGGCACGTCCTCTCCATCTTTCTGGAGTATCGGGATATATTCTGCGCAGTTGAGAAGGCACGTAGTATCATCTATATCATAACTTCTAGGTTTTCTCTTTCGTTCTGAGACAAAAAGAGCTAGAGGCCGCATTATCCCAGACCTCAGCCCCCTCCTCGCCGTGTAAAGCAGTACCCAGACCCACCTCCCAGGCCCTTTCATGGGGATCACGTGAGAAGAAGACTCCTCAGCAAGCAGCGTGTACAAAAGGGAGATCAAGACTTTAGTCGAGGCGCTTCTCATAGGCAGAGCCTGGAAGGTTGGAACGGGGCGTTCTGGAGAGGAGATGTTTCACTTTACAATGAAAGTGTCTGAGCTGTAAAATAGGGAAACAATTCCTACACTGAAGAGCTGTGTCGTCCCGAATCTGAGAGGACTGAGGGAAAATCTTACCTGGATGGAAATCTGGATTATGGAAAATTGGGATAACAGGTTCCTGTTGGCATAATCCCATATGGATAACGAGTGGGAGATTATTGGGTGAGAAGCAACAAGTTTGGGGCTGCGAGACCTCAGATGCTGGTTCAGTATTTAGCCCACCTGCTTCTGCAGACAGAAATCCTGAGAACATGACCTGTTAGGGGTACTTGAGGAATGGGCTTGAGAACTACTGGTCTAAATAACTACCATGCCATCCTACTTACCGGATGCAGTAGCGAATGGTATACACCTAAAGAGGATTACAGAGCCGCTGGCAGGCCATGCTGGCACTTTTAGTCTAATCCTATTATAAAGTTTATACAGAACACAGCTGACAATGATACATTCAAACCACAATTTAAAATACATATTTTTTGCGGTTTAAATTCTGTGAAATTTATCCAAGTGGTGGCCGCACATTGACCCCCATTTGTTTCTTACAGCGCCAGATGGCGAGTTGCAATAAAAAACGTGTTGGCGGTGGTTTCATAATAGCATCATAAACCACTTATAGTATCTCCCGACTCCATAGTCTGTCTGAAAAGCGAACGCTTCTAGTAGCCACTTTGCCGCGCTGAACGGTCAGGTGATGCCTATTTCCACCCACTCCTCATCGATCTCCGGTGGATGCTCATCTGTGATTGGCTGCTGCTTTACACACGGCGTCTTGACGACTGTTGATCTAAATCCATCAAGAACTCTCCATGCACTTTATACCAAGCTGGGTGACTGTGACCGAAAATCCACATCTGTGAGCGATTTACCGCTATTCTGACCTTCGCGTCCGTCAGCCCGATTGCACTGAATGCTTGGGCTCTTGCGATCCTGACCCTGTATATGTGACAGCAGGGTTACCCTTCATCCCAGTGTTTCACCATACCTAACCAAATACAGTGCAAACCCAATGGGTTTAAATCCAGTATGGTGACCCCAGACAGGGCACAATGACTGGTCCCCGGGACATGTAAGAGGCTGTAATATGCATGGTAATATTAGGAGCAATGCTTTCTGGTGTATGAGCCCTAACACTGTATAGTGATATCAGCCAATCTGAAAACAATTCTCAAACCCCTCTAAAAAAATTTTTTATATACCTACTGACCATAACACAAGGGGGGTATTACAGTTACATTACATTCAAAAATCACATACAGTACATTAGGGCAGGGGGGAGGAACCTTTTTTCTGCCTAGTTCCATTTTGATATATATAACATTATTTGCGGGCCTGGTGCAGGCCACGCCCCCTCAGTGTGATGTCACAAGGGGGCGGGCCACCATTGCCGATGATTACAGCAATGCCCGGAGTATCCTGAGGATGCTCCTGGGAGCTGTAAGGGCAGGGCACTATTCTAGGCACAGTGATAGCCAGATGAGGCTAGCAGAAAAAAGCTCCGAGGGCCAGACCAAATGATATTGAGGGCCTTATACGCCCCCGGGCCTGAGGTTCTCCATCCCTGCATTAGGGCGTCACATTTTATTCTACAGACGGAACCCTGGTGGAAAGTGAAACGCGCCGTAATTCTCTTTATATGTCTCTCGGCCGGAGGGATGTACTCTGGCCCCTGACCTCCGCACTTACAGTATAATACTGACCAATGCTGGAAATGTGTTACTAACCCAGTGTTCAGTATTTGCAGCCTCTATCACATGATTCTGGACAGGGCAGCGGGCGACCAATACGACTTGCAGCAGTAGTTTTAGGAACTGCTATATAGCCCTATTTCCTTTTCATTACCTAAACCAACAGGCAATGATTTATTTTATTATATTTCTCTATTGTACAACGCCTCCATACCACTCGCTTAGGCCCAGCTTTATCAAAGAGTGGTATTCTTGCTATGACTCATTAATAATCTGGTGCCCCAGCCAATCAGCTCCTAACTGTCATTTTTCAAACACATGACAGTTGCTGATTGGTTGGGGCAGCATTTAAGATCAGTAACGAGTGATAACATGCATATCACTCGTTGATAAATCTGGACCTGTTTAGCCGTACAGCAATACTGACCACTCCAGCAAACATGAGACTGGAAAGTTCCCTATAAATGTTGAATATTCCCGGGCGCACCTCGCCCCCCTCTTCCTCGTACATTTACATCTCACAGTGTTTGTCCCTCTGCGATTACACAGAAGCCGGCCGGACATTACATAATGTATATTCTCTCCGGAAACTTCTGCTCCGGAATCGGACACTGTACAGATCCCAAATACATATTTTCTTCCTCTATATTAAAAAAAATAAAGCGGCATATTTTTGTAATAATAATATTTGCCTTTATAAAGAGCCTTATTGTGGTGTTGTTGGAAGTTACAATAAAATGACCTGTGACTGCAGTGTGCGCTCGTCCCATTGTCTCTGTGGATGCTGGTGAGGGGAGGGTACTAAACCTGAGATATTATTCCCATGTATGAAAGATTATTATGATTCTCATCCCATCCACACTGTACAGGAAGAGGCGCCAATCTCCACATTTACACCCCATCCACACTGTACAGGGAGAGGCGGTAATCTCCAGATTTACATCCCATCTACACTGTACAGGGAGAGGCGCTAATCTCCAGATTTACACCCCATCTACACTGTACAGGGAGGAGGCGGTAATCTCCACATTTACACCCCATCCACACTGTACAGGAAGAGGCGGTAATCTCCAGATTTTCACCCCATCCACACTGTACAGGGAGAGGTGGTAATCTCCAGATTTACATCCCATCCACATTGTACAGGGAGAGGCGGTAATCTCCAGATTTACACCCCATCCACACTGTACAGGGAGAGGTGGTAATCTCCAGATTTACATCCCATCCACACTGTACAGGGAGAGGCGGTAATCTCCAGATTTACACCCCATCTACACTGTACAGGGAGGAGGCGGTAATCTCCAGATTTACATCCCATCTACACTGTACAGGGAGAGGCGCTAATCTCCAGATTTACACCCATCATCCACACTGTACAGGGAGAGGCGGTAATCTCCAGATTTACACCCCATCCACACTGTACAGGAAGAGGCGGTAATCTCCAGATTTACACCCCATCTACACTGTACAGGGAGGAGGCGGTAATCTCCAGATTTACATCCCATCTACACTGTACAGGGAGAGGCGCTAATCTCCAGATTTACATCCCATCCACATTGTACAGGGAGAGGCGGTAATCTCCAGATTTACATCCCATCCACATTGTACAGGGAGAGGCGGTAATCTCCAGATTTACACCCATCATCCACACTGTACAGGGAGAGGCGGTAATCTCCAGATTTACACCCATCATGCACACTGTACAGGGAGAGGCGCCAATCTCCAGATTTACACCCCATCCACACTGTACAGGGAGAGGCGGTAATCTCCAGATTTACACCCCATCCACACTGTACAGGGAGAGGCGGTAATCTCCAGATTTACACCCATCATCCACACTGTACAGGGAGAGGCGGTAATCTCCACATTTACACCCCATCCACACTGTACAGGGAGAGGCGGTAATCTCCAGATTTACATCCCATCCACATTGTACAGGGAGAGGCGGTAATCTCCAGATTTACACCCATCATCCACACTGTACAGGGAGAGGCGGTAATCTCCAGATTTACACCCCATCCACACTGTACAGGGAGAGGCGGTAATCTCCAGATTTACATCCCATCCGCACTGTACAGGGAGAGGTGGTAATCTCCAGATTTACATCCCATCCACATTGTACAGGGAGAGGCGGTAATCTCCAGATTTACACCCCATCTACACTGTACAGGGAGAGGCGGTAATCTCCAGATTTACATCCCATCCACATTGTACAGGGAGAGGCGGTAATCTCCAGATTTACATCCCATCCACATTGTACAGGGAGAGGCGGTAATCTCCAGATTTACACCCCATACACACTGTACAGGGAGAGGCGGTAATCTCCACATTTACGCCCCATCCACACTGTACAGGGAGAGGCGGTAATCTCCAGATTTACACCCCATCTACACTGTACAGGGAGGAGGCGGTAATCTCCAGATTTACACCCATCATCCACACTGTACAGGGAGAGGCGGTAATCTCCAGATTTACACCCATCATCCACACTGTACAGGGAGAGGCGCTAATCTCCATATTTACACCCCATCCACACTGTACAGGGAGAGGCGCCAATCTCCAGATTTACACCCCATCCACACTGTACAGGGAGAGGCGCCAATCTCCAGATTTACACCCCATCCACACTGTACAGGGAGAGGCGCCAATCTCCAGATTTACACCCCATCCACACTGTACAGGGAGAGGCGGTAATCTCCATATTTACACCCCATCCACACTGTACAGGGAGAGGCGGTAATCTCCACATTTACACCCCATCCACACTGTACAGGGAGAGGCGGTAATCTCCAGATTTACACCCCATCCACACTGTACAGGGAGAGGCGGTAATCTCCACATTTACACCCCATCCACACTGTACAGGGAGAGGCGGTAATCTCCAGATTTACACCCCATCCACACTGTACAGGGAGAGGCGGTAATCTCCATATTTACACCCCATCCACACTGTACAGGGAGAGGCGCTAATCTCCAGATTTACATCCCATCTACACTGTACAGGGAGAGGCGGTAATCTCCAGATTTACACCCCATCCACACTGTACAGGGAGAGGCGGTAATCTCCAGATTTACACCCCATCCACACTGTACAGGGAGAGGCGGTAATCTCCAGATTTACACCCCATCCACACTGTACAGGGAGAGGCGCCAATCTCCAGATTTACACCCCATCCACACCGTACAGGGAGAGGCGGTAATCTCCAGATTTACGCCCCATCCACACTGTACAGGGAGAGGCGCTAATCTCCAGATTTACACCCATCATCCACACTGTACAGGGAGAGGCGGTAATCTCCACATTTACACCCCATCCACACCGTACAGGGAGAGGTGGTAATCTCCAGATTTACACCCATCATCCACACTGTACAGGGAGAGGCGCTAATCTCCAGATTTACACCCATCATGCACACTGTACAGGGAGAGGCGCTAATCTCCAGATTTACACCCATCATGCACACTGTACAGGGAGAGGCGGTAATCTCCAGATTTACACCCCATCCGCACTGTACAGGGAGAGGCGGTAATCTCCAGATTTACACCCCATCCACACTGTACAGGGAGAGGCGGTAATCTCCAGATTTACACCCATCATCCACACTGTATAGGGAAAGGCGCTAATCTCCAGATTTACACCCCATACACCCCAATTGAGATTTCTGTATCTGTATTTCAACCGCTGGGATCTCACGCTCCGGCGTTTCACGCTCTGGCATATCACACCCAACCCTTCAACTGGGCTAAAAAAAATGTTTCTATTATATATATTTTTATGTTCATTTCATAGCACAGGGACTAGACTCATGCTGCACATTGTCAGTCCCATTCCCCGTTTGGCGCTATGAAACCATTGTGTCGCCTTATACATAAGCGAGATATAATAATATACCCGGGCTGATTGAAAAGTAATATGAGGCTGCCTCTGTGTTTCTGTCTCATAGGAAGACGTGGCATTGCTATCGCAGTCCCCATCGCAGTGACTGGGCTTCGCATGCGCACTGCGATGCATGCGCAAAACGCTACAATTGGCTGATTGCGTGCGTATAAGCAACTGCGTTCCTTGCTGAATCAGGCCCTCAGTGCACAGGAACTAGGGATGGACATCGGAAGCCGTCATCCAATGGTTTCCTAGTTTCCGACATTAAATCCAGCAATAACCATCGATGGGTACTATGAGGGTGATTCATGGTCCAATGCTATCCATGGTAGCAGCTGCGATAGCACTATTATGGTGAGGTATCACACCTCCTGAGTGCATTACTGTTCCAAGCTACGTCCATGGACGCAACATGAGAACATCTGCGCTATCCTCTGCCGGCTGTGACCATGGGATCACTCAAGCCGGCGAATGCAGTTGCCCAAAAGAGGCCAGGAAATCAGCTGGGGAAATGGAGCCCGACGCCACCCCCTCCCTCCCCAGAAACGGCAGCAGACCGACTGCTGCTGCTCTGTGTGCGAACACGCAGGACCTGTACTGCACATGCGCAGTACGGGTCTTGCGCACACTTCACATGCGCAGTACGGGTCTTGCGCACACTTCACATGCGCAGTACGGGTCTTGTGCACACTTCACGTGCGCAGTACGGGTCTTGTGCACACTTCACGTGCGCAGTACGGGTCTTGGGCACACTTCACGTGCGCAGTACGGGTCTTGGGCACACTTCACGTGCGCAGTACGGGTCTTGCGCACACTTCACGTGCGCAGTACGGGTCTTGCGCACACTTCACGTGCGCAGTACGGGTCTTGCGCACACTTCACGTGCGCAGTACGGGTCTTGTGCACGCTACTTCACGTGCGCAGTACGGATCTTACGCACACTTCACACGCGCAGTACGGGTCTTGCGCACACTTCACACGCGCAGTACGGGTCTTGCGCACACTTCACACGCGCAGTACGGATCTTGTGCACACTTCACATGCGCAGTACGGATCTTGTGCACACTTCACATGCGCAGTACGGCCCACAGCCCTTGCGCACACTTCACATGCGCAGTACGGGTCTTGCGCACACTTCACATGCGCAGTACGGGTCTTGCGCACACTTCACGCGCGCAGTACGGGTCTTGCGCACACTTCACGCGCGCAGTACGGGTCTTGCGCACACTTCACGTGCGCAGTACGGGTCTTGCGCACACTTCACGTGCGCAGTACGGGTCTTGCGCACACTTCACGTGCGCAGTACGGGTCTTGTGCACGCTACTTCACGTGCGCAGTACGGATCTTACGCACACTTCACACGCGCAGTACGGGTCTTGCGCACACTTCACACGCGCAGTACGGGTCTTGCGCACACTTCACACGCGCAGTACGGATCTTGTGCACACTTCACACGCGCAGTACGGATCTTGTGCACACTTCACATGCGCAGTACGGCCCACAGCCCTTGCGCACACTTCACATGCGCAGTACGGGTCTTGCGCACACTTCACATGCGCAGTACGGGTCTTGCGCACACTTCACATGCGCAGTACGGGTCTTGTGCACACTTCACGTGCGCAGTACGGGTCTTGTGCACACTTCACGTGCGCAGTACGGGTCTTGGGCACACTTCACGTGCGCAGTACGGGTCTTGGGCACACTTCACGTGCGCAGTACGGGTCTTGCGCACACTTCACGTGCGCAGTACGGGTCTTGCGCACACTTCACGTGCGCAGTACGGGTCTTGCGCACACTTCACGTGCGCAGTACGGGTCTTGTGCACGCTACTTCACGTGCGCAGTACGGATCTTACGCACACTTCACACGCGCAGTACGGGTCTTGCGCACACTTCACACGCGCAGTACGGGTCTTGCGCACACTTCACATGCGCAGTACGGCCCACAGCCCTTGCGCACACTTCACATGCGCAGTACGGGTCTTGTGCACACTTCACGTGCGCAGTACGGGTCTTGTGCACACTTCACGTGCGCAGTACGGGTCTTGGGCACACTTCACGTGCGCAGTACGGGTCTTGGGCACACTTCACGTGCGCAGTACGGGTCTTGCGCACACTTCACGTGCGCAGTACGGGTCTTGCGCACACTTCACGTGCGCAGTACGGGTCTTGCGCACACTTCACGTGCGCAGTACGGGTCTTGCGCACACTTCACGTGCGCAGTACGGGTCTTGCGCACACTTCACGTGCGCAGTACGGGTCTTGTGCACGCTACTTCACGTGCGCAGTACGGATCTTACGCACACTTCACACGCGCAGTACGGGTCTTGCGCACACTTCACACGCGCAGTACGGGTCTTGCGCACACTTCACACGCGCAGTACGGATCTTGTGCACACTTCACACGCGCAGTACGGATCTTGTGCACACTTCACATGCGCAGTACGGCCCACAGCCCTTGCGCACACTTCACATGCGCAGTACGGGTCTTGCGCACACTTCACATGCGCAGTACGGGTCTTGCGCACACTTCACATGCGCAGTACGGGTCTTGCGCACACTTCACATGCGCAGTACGGGTCTTGCGCACACTTCACGTGCGCAGTACGGGTCTTGCGCACACTTCACGTGCGCAGTACGGGTCTTGTGCACACTTCACGTGCGCAGTACGGGTCTTGTGCACACTTCACGTGCGCAGTACGGGTCTTGGGCACACTTCACGTGCGCAGTACGGGTCTTGGGCACACTTCACGTGCGCAGTACGGGTCTTGCGCACACTTCACGTGCGCAGTACGGGTCTTGTGCACACTTCACGTGCGCAGTACGGGTCTTGGGCACACTTCACATGCGCAGTACGGGTCTTGTGCACACTTCACGTGCGCAGTACGGGTCTTGTGCACACTTCACGTGCGCAGTACGGGTCTTGGGCACACTTCACGTGCGCAGTACGGGTCTTGGGCACACTTCACGTGCGCAGTACGGGTCTTGCGCACACTTCACGTGCGCAGTACGGGTCTTGCGCACACTTCACGTGCGCAGTACGGGTCTTGCGCACACTTCACGTGCGCAGTACGGGTCTTGTGCACGCTACTTCACGTGCGCAGTACGGATCTTACGCACACTTCACGTGCGCAGTACGGGTCTTGCGCACACTTCACACGCGCAGTACGGGTCTTGGGCACACTTCACGTGCGCAGTACGGGTCTTGCGCACACTTCACATGCGCAGTACGGGTCTTGCGCACACTTCACGCGCGCAGTACGGGTCTTGCGCACACTTCACGTGCGCAGTACGGGTCTTGCGCACACTTCACGTGCGCAGTACGGGTCTTGCGCACACTTCACGTGCGCAGTACGGGTCTTGTGCACGCTACTTCACGTGCGCAGTACGGATCTTACGCACACTTCACACGCGCAGTACGGGTCTTGCGCACACTTCACACGCGCAGTACGGGTCTTGCGCACACTTCACACGCGCAGTACGGATCTTGTGCACACTTCACATGCGCAGTACGGATCTTGTGCACACTTCACATGCGCAGTACGGCCCACAGCCCTTGCGCACACTTCACATGCGCAGTACGGGTCTTGCGCACACTTCACATGCGCAGTACGGGTCTTGCGCACACTTCACGCGCGCAGTACGGGTCTTGCGCACACTTCACGCGCGCAGTACGGGTCTTGCGCACACTTCACGCGCGCAGTACGGGTCTTGCGCACACTTCACGTGCGCAGTACGGGTCTTGCGCACACTTCACGTGCGCAGTACGGGTCTTGTGCACGCTACTTCACGTGCGCAGTACGGATCTTACGCACACTTCACACGCGCAGTACGGGTCTTGCGCACACTTCACACGCGCAGTACGGGTCTTGCGCACACTTCACACGCGCAGTACGGATCTTGTGCACACTTCACACGCGCAGTACGGATCTTGTGCACACTTCACATGCGCAGTACGGCCCACAGCCCTTGCGCACACTTCACATGCGCAGTACGGGTCTTGCGCACACTTCACATGCGCAGTACGGGTCTTGCGCACACTTCACGCGCGCAGTACGGGTCTTGCGCACACTTCACGCGCGCAGTACGGGTCTTGGGCACACTTCACGTGCGCAGTACGGGTCTTGCGCACACTTCACGTGCGCAGTACGGGTCTTGCGCACACTTCACGTGCGCAGTACGGGTCTTGCGCACACTTCACGTGCGCAGTACGGGTCTTGTGCACGCTACTTCACGTGCGCAGTACGGATCTTACGCACACTTCACACGCGCAGTACGGGTCTTGCGCACACTTCACACGCGCAGTACGGGTCTTGCGCACACTTCACACGCGCAGTACGGATCTTGTGCACACTTCACACGCGCAGTACGGATCTTGTGCACACTTCACATGCGCAGTACGGCCCACAGCCCTTGCGCACACTTCACATGCGCAGTACGGGTCTTGCGCACACTTCACATGCGCAGTACGGGTCTTGCGCACACTTCACGCGCGCAGTACGGGTCTTGCGCACACTTCACGCGCGCAGTACGGGTCTTGCGCACACTTCACGTGCGCAGTACGGGTCTTGTGCACGCTACTTCACGTGCGCAGTACGGATCTTACGCACACTTCACACGCGCAGTACGGGTCTTGCGCACACTTCACACGCGCAGTACGGATCTTGTGCACACTTCACATGCGCAGTACGGGTCTTGCGCACACTTCACGTGCGCAGTACGGGTCTTGCGCACACTTCACGTGCGCAGTACGGGTCTTGTGCACGCTACTTCACGTGCGCAGTACGGATCTTACGCACACTTCACACGCGCAGTACGGGTCTTGCGCACACTTCACACGCGCAGTACGGGTCTTGCGCACACTTCACACGCGCAGTACGGATCTTGTGCACACTTCACACGCGCAGTACGGATCTTGTGCACACTTCACATGCGCAGTACGGCCCACAGCCCTTGCGCACACTTCACATGCGCAGTACGGGTCTTGCGCACACTTCACATGCGCAGTACGGGTCTTGCGCACACTTCACGCGCGCAGTACGGGTCTTGCGCACACTTCACGCGCGCAGTACGGGTCTTGCGCACACTTCACGTGCGCAGTACGGGTCTTGTGCACGCTACTTCACGTGCGCAGTACGGATCTTACGCACACTTCACACGCGCAGTACGGGTCTTGCGCACACTTCACACGCGCAGTACGGATCTTGTGCACACTTCACATGCGCAGTACGGCCCACAGCCCTTGCGCACACTTCACATGCGCAGTACGGGTCTTGCGCACACTTCACATGCGCACACTTCACATGCGCAGTACGGGTCTTGCGCACACTTCACGCGCGCAGTACGGGTCTTGCGCACACTTCACGCGCGCAGTACGGGTCTTGCGCACACTTCACGCGCGCAGTACGGGTCTTGCGCACACTTCACGCGCGCAGTACGGGTCTTGCGCACACTTCACGCGCGCAGTACGGGTCTTGCGCACACTTCACGCGCGCAGTACGGGTCTTGCGCACACTTCACGCGCGCAGTACGGGTCTTGCGCACACTTCACGTGCGTTGTACGGCCCTTGCGCACACTTCACGTGCGCAGTACGGCCCTTGCGCAAGACTCTTAATTAGCCCCTATGTTTGCTTGCGCACGAAACACTGAACTACAGACATTACATCCGGGTGTCCGCAGCTGCATACCTGCCGTTAGCCATCGGATGGGCATTGGAAAGCAGCACGCGATGGCTGGCAACCACTGAATACATGCAATTTGATGGGAAAAGTACTCCCATCGGATCGGGAACATCGATTGATGAGAGTAATCGCAGTGTGATCGCAGCAGACGCACAGGGCGGCTTAAACGCATACGCAATGGCTAACAATCGCTCGGTCCGCATACGTAGTTGTATTTGCGATCGCTGCTGAATAAGGCCCTAAATACCTCAATAATAATAATAAAAAGAAAAGGACAGACAGTGATTTATAGGATCTGAGACAGATGTTTGGGGCAGATTTCCCCTCAGAAGAGATGAGAGGCCCAGGAGTGAGGGGTACTACATGGGATGGAGCAGGACCCCTTGGGGTGGGACATGAGCTGCATGATGCAACCATCCAGTAATAAGGAGCAGGATGGATGGATGGGTCTTATATAGAGTTTACAGAGAAGGTGACAGGCTGATGACGTTTGCCATCCCCAACATGGCGACGCTCTCATCTGGCCGGTGCCATTCGATCACTGTACATGCGATACGGCTGCGTGCCACTCACAATATGGCGCCCCGGTCCTGATGTCATCACCCGGCGCCGCGTACAGCCAACTCCCGGCATTTCCAGCCTCAGCCTGGCGACGTGACGTCACCTGAGCGCGCCTGCTGGGACACGTGACACAGGGAGCTGGAACTGAGGCTGCGGATCAGACAGGAGCCGGCACAGGGACATGCTGAGAGCAGTGAGCCGGGCCGGGAGCGCCCTCCTGCGGGTGAGAGAGTTACAGCCTGACCTCTGACACTGCCAGAGCCCGGGGGTCCCCTGCCACCCACAGAGGCCATGAGTCCCCTGTCAACCCACAGAGCCCGGGGGTCCCCTGCCACCCACAGAGCCCAGGGGTCCCCTGTCTACCCCCACAGAGCCCAGGGGTCCCCTGTCTACCCCCACAGAGCCCAGGGGTCCCCTGTCTACCCCCACAGAGCCCAGGGGTCCCCTGTCTACCCCCACAGAGCCCAGGGGTCCCCTGTCTACCCCCACAGAGCCCAGGGGTCCCCTGTCTACCCCCACAGAGCCCAGGGGTCCCCTGTCTACCCCCACAGAGCCCAGGGGTCCCCTGTCTACCCCCACAGAGCCCAGGGGTCCCCTGTCTACCCCCACAGAGCCCAGGGGTCCCCTGTCTACCCCCACAGAGCCCAGGGGTCCCCTGTCTACCCCCACAGAGCCCAGGGGTCCCCTGTCTACCCCCACAGAGCCCAGGGGTCCCCTGTCTACCCCCACAGAGCCCAGGGGTCCCCTGCCACCCTGAGAAACTGGGCTCACTTCTCTCCTAGCCGCACCTGTCCCGTCACCCACAATTCCCCTGTCCCCTTGAGAAACTGGGCTTATATGTCGCCCACAGAGCCTGTTGGTGCTGAAGAGCCCTAGAGTAGAAGAGGCAGGGCCACAGAGCCACGAAGTTTATGACAATAGGTGTATTATACATATATACACACACATACATAGGGATAAATCCAATTAGGTGCGAGTTGCTATTTTCTCATCGAATTCACATAGCGAAATCATTCTGCAATCCAATTAGCAACTCGCACTGAATCAGTCAGACTGAATTAGCATTTTTCCATTATCACCTCCCTGAGGGTGAGAGATGGAAGGGAAAATTTTATTTTAAGGTTAAAATGTCGGGACACCCCCCTAATGACTAACTGGCAATTAGAAGTTTCCAATTGGCTTAATTAGTCCAATAATTAAATGTCATATTTTGGGGCAATAAATAAAAAATTGTCCTCAAATTACCCAAAAATCAACTTTTCCATTAGTTTAGGCACCCCAAATTAAATAACAATAATTTTTTAATTGAAAAAAAAAAAATATATATATATATATTTTTTTAATCCTTTTTTTTTTTTTTTTTTTAAATTCAGTGTTTCATGGAGCCTTAAAAGTACCCCCAAACCACCCTTTTTCTTACTTTTTTTTTTTTTTTTTTAACTTGAGTTTTTCGTTCACGTCATTTGAGATTAAACGATAAAAAAAAAAAAAAAAAAAAAAAAGAGCTTTTATCATTTTCTTGCATTTAAAAAAAAAACAGAAATCAGCCATTTGACACCATTTAAAAACCTACAGTAACTTCCTAATACCCACAAACAGCCTTCTGTACGGTCCTGCTAACGAAATTATCCATTTTGGGGGGTCCAGGATGGTGTCCCCACTTTTTCATGCACTTCTCTCAAATCTCATTTTGGCCGTCAGTTCACACCCCTCCGCTGCGAGTACTGCGAATAGGCATTTTATAATTGGATTGGAGAGTTCTCGGGAGCGCGCTTCGCTGGAAGTCTGCCAGTATCAAGAAACAAACTCGCTACTTGCAATTCGCACCTGATTGGATTGACCCCATAGAATGAACTCTGTAGCATCGCTGTGTAATATAATATCTGGAGTCAAATTAGACACCTCCCCTATAGCAGTCTGGTTTATGTACATATATTTGTGTTGTGCTTAGTATGTTCCTAGTACCTAATACTGCGTTACCATCCATAACTAAGCTTCCCGGGGTACTAACGCTGCAGAGGAAGGTGAGACGGAGGACCTGCGACAATGCGGCTCACACTACCCATCCACACAGTGTAAAGTATTCTGCAGCGCAGGGGGAGGTGTATACATTACATGGCCAGTCCCAGCAGTGCAGGGGGAGGTGTATACATTACATGGCCAGTCCCAGCAGTGCAGCGCAGTGGGAGGTGTATACATTACATGGCCAGTCCCAGCAGTGCAGCGCAGTGGGAGGTGTATACATTACATGGCCAGTCCCAGCAGTGCAGCGCAGGGGGAGGTGTATACATTACATGGCCAGTCCCAGCAGTGCAGCGCAGGGGGAGGTGTATACATTACATGGCCAGTCTCAGCAGTGCAGCGCTGGGGGAGGTGTATACATTACATGGCCAGTCCCAGCAGTGCAGCGCAGGGGGAGGTGTATACATTACATGGCCAGTCCCAGCAGTGTTATCAGTTAGGAGACCTCATATATTGTTCTGTCTGATATGTGCAGCAAGAGACCTAAACTCACACTGTTCTCCTTCTCTCCACAGGGCTCCCAAATAAATGCCCCTAACACCTGGAATAATGAGGTTCGGCGGTGTGCGTCCTCCGGCCTCCCCATGAACACAGCTGTTTTGTTCGTACCCCAACAGGAGGCCTGGGTGGTGGAACGCATGGGCCGATTCCACCGCATCCTGGAGCCTGTAAGTGCCGCCATCTCTTGATGATTTTTTTTATCCTAGTCTTTTTATTGTTTTTATCCTTTTATTTATATGGCGCCTCAGGGGGTCCATGGCGCCTTGCAGAGTACATAAACAGAAATTGTATGAACAAAACAAGAAAGAAGTGACTGACCGTACATTGCAGGACATGGTTTATACACATTGCTGCGTCTGCAAATGCCCAACAGGGCGGCGCAATCCATAGGATAGGTGCGATAAAGGTAATGGGGAGAAGATTATGGTATAAGTGAGGTATAGAAAAGCACACGAAGGAAGGAGCATAGGACCTGATTCAGACCCGGTCGCTAGATGCGGACGCTCGTTCCCAGTTTATGCAAAATTCGGCTAAGTGACGGCAAGGCAGGCGATCGCACGGCAAGGCATAAGCACACCCACTATGTCTTGGCGTGCCATCGATTTGTGTATGTAGACGCCCACCAGCCTGTCTTAAGACGCCCACTTGCGCACGTCATCTCCAGGAAGTGTATGCAACCATCGGTACATGGGGTACCATCGGAAGAGAACGCAGCGCTTGAGGTTGACTATACCCTGCCGCAAGCACTGCGAGCGCTTCACTTCAGTGTAAAAATCAGCCAGTACTATGTCGCTGCCTGTTAATTATGCACGCCTCTGAAACGGCGTTAAGATGCTTGGGCACGCCTGCGTTCGCATCTCCACTCCACCATTATTAATGGCCTGCCCCTGTCACCACCCACACATGGCTTCTCCTGTCACTCATTCAACCGTGCTGTCTATGCGCAGAATGCGGAAATCGTCCAGCTACGAGCGAACGCATCCTAGCGAGCGGGTCTGAATCAGGTCCATAGAGTGGTGGGTTAGGATGAGAGCTTACACTCTATAGCAGTGATTGCCAACCTCGGTCCTCAAGGCACACCAACAGTCCTGGTTTTAGTGATATCAATGCTTAAGCACAGATGGTTCAATCAAAATAACTAAGGTACTAATTAAGTCACCTGTGCTCAACGATGGCTATCCTTAAAACCTGGACTGTTAGTGTGCCTTGAGGACCGTGGTTGGGAACCCCTGCTCTATAGGTAAGGGGCCGACAGACAGGGGTGACAGAGGGAAGAGACAATGAATGAGGAGAAGAGAGTGCTGGGTTAGGATGAGAGGTTACACACTATAGGGGAGGGGCAGACAGACAGGGGAGACAGAGGAGAGACAGTGAGTGAGGAGCATAGAGTGGTGGGTTAGGATGAGAGGTTACACACTATAGGGGAGGGGCAGACAGACAGGGGAGACACAGAGGGGAGAGACAGTGAGTGAGGAGCACAGAGCGGTGGGTTAGGATGAGAGGTTACACACTATAGGGGAGGGGCAGACAGACAGGGGAGACACAGAGGGGAGAGACAGTGAGTGAGGAGCATAGAGCGGTGGGTTAGGATGAGAGGTTACACACTATAGGGGAGGGGCAGACAGACAGGGGAGACAGAGGAGAGACAGTGAGTGAGGAGCATAGAGCGGTGGGTTAGGATGAGAGGTTACACACTATAGGGGAGGGGCAGACAGACAGGGGAGACACAGAGGGGAGAGACAGTGAGTGAGGAGCATAGAGCGGTGGGTTAGGATGAGAGGTTACACACTATAGGGGAGGGGCAGACAGACAGGGGAGACAGAGGAGAGACAGTGAGTGAGGAGCATAGAGCGGTGGGTTAGGATGAGAGGTTACACACTATAGGGGAGGGGCAGACAGACAGGGGAGACACAGAGGGGAGAGACAGTGAGTGAGGAGCACAGAGCGGTGGGTTAGGATGAGAGGTTACACACTATAGGGGAGGGGCAGACAGACAGGGGAGACACAGAGGGGAGAGACAGTGAGTGAGGAGCATAGAGCGGTGGGTTAGGATGAGAGGTTACACACTATAGGGGAGGGGCAGACAGACAGGGGAGACACAGAGGAGAGAGACAGTGAGTAAGGAGCATAGAGTGGTGGGTTAGGATGAGAGCTTACACTCTATAGGGGAGGGGCAGACAGACAGGGGTGACACATGGAAGAGACAGTGAGTGAGGAGCATAGAGTGGTGGGTTAGGATGAGAGGTTACACTATAGGGGAGGAGCAGACAGACAGGGGTGACACAGAGGGGCGAGACAGTGAGTGAGGAGCATAGAGCGGTGGGTTAGGATGAGAGGTTACACACTATAGGGGAGGGGCAGACAGACGGGTGACACAGAGGGGAGAGACAGTGAGTGAGGAGCATAGAGCGGTGGGTTAGGATGAGAGAAGTTACACTATAGGGGAGGGGCAGACAGACAGGGGTGACACAGAGGGGAGAGACAGTGAGTGAGGAGCATAGAGCGGTGGGTTAGGATGAGAGGTTACACACTATAGGGGAGGGGCAGACAGACAGGGGAGACACAGAGGGGAGAGACAGTGAGTGAGGAGCATAGAGCGGTGGGTTAGGATGAGAGGTTACACACTATAGGGGAGGGGCAGACAGACAGGGTAGACACAGAGGAGAGAGACAGTGAGTAAGGAGCATAGAGTGGTGGGTTAGGATGAGAGCTTACACTCTATAGGGGAGGGGCAGACAGACAGGGGTGACACATGGAAGAGACAGTGAGTGAGGAGCATAGAGTGGTGGGTTAGGATGAGAGGTTACACTATAGGGGAGGAGCAGACAGACAGGGGTGACACAGAGGGGCGAGACAGTGAGTGAGGAGCATAGAGCGGTGGGTTAGGATGAGAGGTTACACACTATAGGGGAGGGGCAGACAGACGGGTGACACAGAGGGGAGAGACAGTGAGTGAGGAGCATAGAGCGGTGGGTTAGGATGAGAGAAGTTACACTATAGGGGAGGGGCAGACAGACAGGGGTGACACAGAGGGGAGAGACAGTGAGTGAGGAGCATAGAGCGGTGGGTTAGGATGAGAGGTTACACACTATAGGGGAGGGGCAGACAGACAGGGGAGACACAGAGGAGAGAGACAGTGAGTAAGGAGCATAGAGTGGTGGGTTAGGATGAGAGCTTACACTCTATAGGGGAGGGGCAGACAGACAGGGGTGACACATGGAAGAGACAGTGAGTGAGGAGCATAGAGTGGTGGGTTAGGATGAGAGGTTACACTATAGGGGAGGAGCAGACAGACAGGGGTGACACAGAGGGGCGAGACAGTGAGTGAGGAGCATAGAGCGGTGGGTTAGGATGAGAGGTTACACACTATAGGGGAGGGGCAGACAGACGGGTGACACAGAGGGGAGAGACAGTGAGTGAGGAGCATAGAGCGGTGGGTTAGGATGAGAGAAGTTACACTATAGGGGAGGGGCAGACAGACAGGGGTGACACAGAGGGGAGAGACAGTGAGTGAGGAGCATAGAGCGATGGGTTAGGATGAGAGGTTACACACTATAGGGGAGGGGCAGACAGACAGGGGAGACACAGAGGGGAGAGACAGTGAGTGAGGAGCATAGAGCGGTGGGTTAGGATGAGAGGTTACACACTATAGGGGAGGGGCAGACAGACAGGGTAGACACAGAGGAGAGAGACAGTGAGTAAGGAGCATAGAGTGGTGGGTTAGGATGAGAGCTTACACTCTATAGGGGAGGGGCAGACAGACAGGGGTGACACATGGAAGAGACAGTGAGTGAGGAGCATAGAGTGGTGGGTTAGGATGAGAGGTTACACTATAGGGGAGGAGCAGACAGACAGGGGTGACACAGAGGGGCGAGACAGTGAGTGAGGAGCATAGAGCGGTGGGTTAGGATGAGAGGTTACACACTATAGGGGAGGGGCAGACAGACGGGTGACACAGAGGGGAGAGACAGTGAGTGAGGAGCATAGAGCGGTGGGTTAGGATGAGAGAAGTTACACTATAGGGGAGGGGCAGACAGACAGGGGTGACACAGAGGGGAGAGACAGTGAGTGAGGAGCATAGAGCGGTGGGTTAGGATGAGAGGTTACACACTATAGGGGAGGGGCAGACAGACAGGGGAGACACAGAGGGGAGAGACAGTGAGTGAGGAGCATAGAGCGGTGGGTTAGGATGAGAGGTTACACACTATAGGGGAGGGGCAGACAGACAGGGGAGACACAGAGGAGAGAGACAGTGAGTAAGGAGCATAGAGTGGTGGGTTAGGATGAGAGCTTACACTCTATAGGGGAGGGGCAGACAGACAGGGGTGACACATGGAAGAGACAGTGAGTGAGGAGCATAGAGTGGTGGGTTAGGATGAGAGGTTACACTCTATAGGGGAGGGGCAGACAGACAGGGGAGACACAGAGGGGAGAGACAGTGAGTGAGGAGCATAGAGTGGTGGGTTAGGATGAGAGGTTACACTCTATAGGGGAGGGGCAGACAGACAGGGGAGACACAGAGGGGAGAGACAGTGAGTGAGGAGCGTAGAGCGGTGGGTTAGGATGAGAGGTTATACACTATAGGGGAGAGACAGACGGGTGACACAGAGGGGAGAGACAGTGAGTGAGGAGCATAGAGCTGTGGGGTGGGATGAGAGCTTACACATTATGGGGTCTATTTACTAAGCAGTGTTAGGAGACAGAGTGAAAAGTGATAGGAAAGTGATAAGGTACCAGCCAATCAGCTCCCAACTGTTATTTTTAAAGCACAGCCTGTGAGATAACAGTTGGGAGCTGATTGGCTGGTACCTTATCACTTTTCACTGTCTCCTAACACTGCTTAGTAAATAGACCCCTATATATGGGAGGGGGAGACACAGAGGGGAGACACAGAGGGGAGAGACAGTGAGTGAGGAGCATAGAGCGGTGGGTTAGGATGAGAGGTTACACACTATAGGGGAGGGGCAGACAGACAGGGGTGACACAGAGGGAAGAGACAGTGAGTGAGGAGCATAGAGCGGTGGGTTAGGATGAGAGGTTATACACTATTGGGGAGGGGCAGACAGACAGGGGTGACACAGAGGGGAGAGACAGTGAGTGAGGATCATAGAGCGGTGGGTTAGGATGAGAGGTTACACTCTATAGGGGAGGGGCAGACAGACAGGGGAGACACAGAGGGGAGAGACAGTGAGTGAGGAGCATAGAGCTGTGGGGTGGGATGAGAGCTTACACATTATGGGGTCTATTTACTAAGCAGTGTTAGGAGACAGAGTGAAAAGTGATAGGAAAGTGATAAGGTACCAGCCAATCAGCTCCCAACTGTTATTTTTAAAGCACAGCCTGTGAGATAACAGTTGGGAGCTGATTGGCTGGTACCTTATCACTTTTCACTGTCTCCTAACACTGCTTAGTAAATAGACCCCTATATATGGGAGGGGGAGACACAGAGGGGAGACACAGAGGGGAGAGACAGTGAGTGAGGAGCATAGAGCGGTGGGTTAGGATGAGAGGTTACACACTATATAGGGGAGGGGCAGACAGACAGGGGAGACACAGAGGGGAGAGACAGTGAGTGAGGAGCATAGAGCGGTGGGTTAGGATGAGAGGTTACACTCTATAGGGGAGGGGCAGACAGACGGGTGACACAGAGGGGAGAGACAGTGAGTGAGGAGCATAGAGCGGTGGGTTAGGATGAGAGAAGTTACACTATAGGGGAGGGGCAGACAGACAGGGGTGACACAGAGGGGAGAGACAGTGAGTGAGGAGCATAGAGCGGTGGGTTAGGATGAGAGGTTACACACTATAGGGGAGGGGCAGACAGACAGGGGTGACACAGAGGGAAGAGACAGTGAGTGAGGAGCATAGAGCGGTGGGTTAGGATGAGAGGTTATACACTATTGGGGAGGGGCAGACAGACAGGGGTGACACAGAGGGGAGAGACAGTGAGTGAGGATCATAGAGCGGTGGGTTAGGATGAGAGGTTACACTCTATAGGGGAGGGGCAGACAGACAGGGGAGACACAGAGGGGAGAGACAGTGAGTGAGGAGCATAGAGCGGTGGGTTAGGATGAGAGGTTACACACTATATAGGGGAGGGGCAGACAGACAGGGGAGACACAGAGGGGAGAGACAGTGAGTGAGGAGCATAGAGCGGTGGGTTAGGATGAGAGGTTACACTCTATAGGGGAGGGGCAGACAGACAGGGGAGACACAGAGGGGAGAGACAGGGAGTGAGGAGCATAGAGCGGTGGGTTAGGATGAGAGGTTACACACTATATAGGGGAGGGACAGACAGGGGAGAGACAGTGAGTGAGGAGCATAGAGCGGTGGGTTAGGATGAGAGGTTATACACTATTGGGGAGGGGCAGACAGACAGGGGTGACACAGAGGGGAGAGACAGTGAGTGAGGATCATAGAGCGGTGGGTTAGGATGAGAGGTTATACAGTATAGGGGAGGGGCAGACAGACAGGGGTGACACAGAGGGGAGAGACAGTGAGTGAGGAGCATAGAGCGGTGGGTTAGGATGAGAGGTTACACACTATAGGGGAGGGGCAGACAGACAGGGGTGACACAGAGGGGAGAGACAGTGAGTGAGGAGCATAGAACAGGTGGGTTAGGATGAGAGGTTACACACTATTGGAGGGGCAGAGAGACAGTGAGTGAGGATCATAGAGCGGTGGGTTAGGATGAGAGGTTACACTCTATAGGGGAGGGGCAGACAGACAGGGGAGACACAGAGGGGAGAGACAGTGAGTGAGGAGCATAGAGCGGTGGGTTAGGATGAGAGGTTATACACTATAGGGGAGAGACAGACGGGTGACACAGAGGGGAGAGACAGTGAGTGAGGAGCATAGAGCTGTGGGGTGGGATGAGAGCTTACACATTATGAGGTCTATTTACTTAGCAGTGTTAGGAGACAGAGTGAAAAGTGATAGGAAAGTGATAAGGTACCAGCCAATCAGCTCCCAACTGTTATTTTTAAAGCACAGCCTGTGAGATAACAGTTGGGAGCTGATTGGCTGGTATCTTATCACTTTCTTATCACTTTTCACTCTGTCTCCTAACACTGCTTAGTAAATAGACCCCTATATATGGGAGGGGCAGACAGACAGGGGAGACACAGTGAGTGAGGAGCATAGAGCGGTGGGTTAGGATGAGAGGTTACACACTATAGGGGAGGGACAGACAGACAGGGGAGACACAGAGGGGAGAGACAGTGAGTGAGGAGCATAGAGCGGTGGGTTAGGATGATAGGTTACACGATAGGTTACACACTATAGGGGAGGGGCAGACAGACAGGGGTGACACAGAGGGGAGAGACAGTGAGTGAGGAGCATAGAGCGGTGGGTTAGGATGAGAGGTTACACACTATATAGGGGAGGGACAGACAGACAGGGGAGACACAGAGGGGAGAGACAGTGAGTGAGGAGCATAGAGCGGTGGGTTAGGATGAGAGGTTACACTCTATAGGGGAGGGGCAGACAGACAGGGGAGACACAGAGGGGAGAGACAGTGAGTGAGGAGCATAAAGCGGTGGTTTAGGATGAGAGGTTACACACTATAGGGGAGGGACAGACAGACAGGGGAGACACAGAGGGGAGAGACAGTGAGTGAGGAGCATAGAGCGGTGGGTTAGGATGAGAGGTTGCACACTATATAGGGGAGGGGCAGACAGACAGGGGTGACACAGAGGGGAGAGACAGTGAGTGAGGAGCATAGAGCGGTGGGTTAGGATGAGAGGTTGCACACTATATAGGGGAGGGGCAGACAGACAGGGGTGACACAGAGGGGAGAGACAGTGAGTGAGGAGTATAGAGCAGTGGGTACAGCCACCTCTAGCTCCTCTGCCATGTTGTGCAGACTTTCAGTGACACTTGTACCCTATAGCCTCCAAACTCCTTGAGCGTATTGTTTGCGATCGCCTTACCGCCTTTCTTTCCTCCCACTCCCTGCTTGACCCTTTTATTACGTTCTTTTCACTCCACTGAAACCGTCCTCACGAAAGTCAGCAACGACCTCCTTGCTTCCAAATCCAAGGGCCACTGCTCTCTGCTCATTCTCCTCGACCTCTGCTGCTTTTGACTATTGCAACCTCCTCCTATTTGTCCTCCCAGTCTCCCATCTCTCTCCATTACAATCAGTCCTCAATGCTGCTGCTCGGCTCCTGTTCCTCTCCAAACTTTCTTCATCTGCCTCCCCTCTCCTACAAGCCCTCCACTGGCTCCCCTTCCCCTTCAGAGCCCAATTTAAGGTTCTCACACTCACTTACAAAGCCCTCACCCATTCCTCTCCCATTTACATCTCTGATCTCATCTCCCTTCACTCTCCTGTCCGCCCTCTTCGTTCACTTAATACACGCCGCCTCTCATGCCAATTGATTACTTCCTCCCACTCCCGCTTCCAAGACTTTGCCCGTGCTGCTCCCCACCTCTGGAACTCTCTCCCTCTCCCCATCAGACTCTTAATCCTTTAAACAGGCTCTCAAGACCCCCTACTTCTTCAAAGCCTTCCAGCTCTCATTCTAACCTGCTGCTCCATGCTCCCTCCTCCCTGCCTACCCCATTGGTGTCACACCTGTCTGTCTGCCCCCCCCCCCCCCCCTTTAGAATGTTAGCTCTTATGAGCAGGGCCCTCTACCCTCTTGTGCTTCTCCATACTTTAGTTTTATCTACGCCTTACTCCCCACTGGGGCACCTAATGTGTGTGTTATGGACGCTAGTGTAGCAATGTATATTATTCTTCTCCTCGTCCTGTATTTTATTGTACTGTAAGTCACTTGCCACCTATTTGTTTATGTACTGTGGCGCCATATAAATAAATGAGACTAATAATAATAGCGACAGGGGCGCTCTCTCAGCTCAGGCAGTGGGTTCAATTCTCCACTAAATTTTGGGACTGGAGACTTGGTGCCTTCTGCCTACACTGCAGAACTTCTGTGACCAAGGCCTGTACTGGATAACATCAGATGCTCCCTAGCATTGCTGGCATTATACACTCACTGCTGCTTCCCTTCTGATAGAGCAGGGGTGGGGAACATTTCTTTTGCTGAGGGCCACCCTCCAGGTGATGTCACACGGGGCGGTGCCACATATGCCAGTGATTACAGCAATGGCCGGAGCATCCTGAGGATGCTCCTGGGAGCTGTAAGGGCAGCGGTGTGATCAAATCTGAAGCGTCCTAAGGATGCTCCAGGCGGCACTGCTGCGTACATTCCGGCTGCCTGGTACCAGTCTAGGCACAGTGATAGCCAGATGAGGCTAGCAGAAAAATAGCTCAGAGGGCCAGACCAAATGATTCCGGGGACCTTATACGGCCCCCGGGCCTGAGGTTCCCCATCCCTGTGATATAGGAATGGGTAAAGGGAATGAACCTGGTCACTATGGAGCGCCCTCTGCTGTCCAGTTGTAGAGCAGCAGCTTATATAAGCATCAGGCACATTATAATAGGAGAACATAGGGCCTCATTCAGAGGCGGTCGGAGGATGCAAGCGGTCGCTCAGAAACTGGGCGGCCGCTTGCATCCTGACCGCCCGCCTCTGTTGCGGTCGTTAGGCTGTGGGTTAACACCCACAGCTCTAACGACCGCTCCGGTGATGGTCGCGATGGTCAGAGACCATCGGGGCTTACAACGAGACCCTAGGGTAGGGTCTCCCTTGTCGTAAGTCCCGGAGAGCTTCTGGCTCTGTCTGAGCCAGAAGCTCTCCACTGACATCACTAGTGATGTCAGTGGGGCCTCCCCCAAACGGTAGGCGTTCCCATGGGAACGCCTCCGTTTGGGCTGCCACCCCCCCGGCCCGCCTTCCAAACCGGGCGAGCTGTCAATCAACATCAACAGCTCGCCACCTTTGGATCGAGACCCGCTATGACCGGCGCTGTCGGTCGTAGCGGGTCTCACGCATGCGCACGACGGTGACGGCGCCACTCGTGCGCATGCTCTGTGGGGGGCCATCGACCTGGTCCGAGCGCATTGGCGCTAACGACCGGGTCTGAATGACCCCCATATTCCCTTATTCTGTCTATTGTTCTCTGTTATCAGACAATAAAGAATATTGGTCACAGAGGACACATATCTCCCCCAGGGTTACACATTTGTGTCCTCTGTTACCATCTCATTAAGCTCTTGAAGCTATTTTATTATCTCACTATTAGGGGAATGATATTATGTTTATGTAGTGAAACACTGGTGCCGAGCTGGGAACTGCGTCCTGTCATCTGGATGTACAGATGTAATTGGGAAAATAAAATCGTTTTACAGACGTCTTTATCTCTTAATAAGGAAAACTTGTGTCTGTATGTAATATTCTGCTGGATAAATGTGTGCCCTTTGTTACTGGGACTCTGGACCTGATTCAGACCCGCTCGCTAGGATGCGTTCGCACGCAGCCAGCCTGCGTACGCATCGCAGTGCGCGAACCTGTGCGAGCGATCGGGAAACGTATGCTCGCCACCCATAGACAGCCTGGCATAATGAGTGACAGGAGAAGCAGTTCGTGGGTGGTAACGGGCCGGCCGCTAGAAACGGGGGAGTAGAGGTGCGAACGCAGACGCACCTGAGCGTCCTAACGCCGTTTCAGAGGCGTGCATAATTAACAGGCAGCGTCATAGTACACGTCACCTGGCTGAAATTCACACTGAAGTGCTCGCAGTGCTTGCGGTAGGGTATGGGCAGCCACAACCGCTGCGTACGGGTCTGATTGTACCCAATGTACCGATGGCTGCATACACTTCCTGGAGATGACGTGCGCAAGTGGGCGTCTTAAGACAGGCTGGCGGGCGTCTGCATACACTAGGCGATCGCACGCCAAGACATAGTGGGCGTGCTAATGCCTTGCCGTGCGATCGCCTGCCTTCCCAAATTTGCATACACGTTGAGCGAGCGAACGCATCCTAGCGAGCGGGTCTGATTGGGTCCTCTGTGTACTGCGCATTACTTATTACAGGAAAAGCACTAAGATGCTTTAACATTTCCTGTTTTCCTTTTTCGGGCAACACCGTCTGCAGCATCGCAGTCTTATAGCGCTAGGGGCCGTGTGTTTCTATCCCAACCACTGTCCTTTCTGTGTGGAGTTTGTATGCGCTCTCTCTTTGTGTGGGTTTCCTCCCAAAGTCCAAACACACCCTGGTAGACTAGTTAGCGCTGGTGACGCTATATAGATAAGCGATAATAAATGATAATATATGACGGGCAGCTCTGAGGAGTAGTACGGTGAATACAGTGACTGTAGGTGACCGTTACATACGTTATCTCTAATCCTGATTGTAGGGTCTGAATCTGCTCATTCCGGTGCTGGACCGCATCCGCTATGTACAGAGCCTGAAGGAAATTGTGATCAATGTTCCGGAGCAGTCCGCGGTATCTCTGGGTGAGTCAGGTGGCGAGGGAAGGGGGGGGTCCTGACCAGACTCAGGAAACCGGTGGCTTTCCACCTAGTATGGAACTACCAGTCTCAGCATGCCTTGCCAATTAGAGGCCAATAGGTGATGTTGGGAATTTTAGATCCATGACCTGCTGTCCACTAATATCATTAATTATTACACAGCACTGTCCGCTTGGTGGAATACAGATAGTAACGGGACATGTGGTTTAGAGGGACCTGGCCATCAAAGCTTACAATCTACACGGGTTGGCGGAATGTATTAGGACTGTGTAGGGCAGGAGAAGTGGAGAGATGGGTGAATATAGAGGAGGGAGCGTATGGAAGATGACATATCGGGACCGGTTTGGATGGGGGGTGATTTATATAGAAGAGGTGCTTTGTGGGAGAGTCCTGTAGGCGTTGATGAGGAGAGGACATGGCGATCAGGCCGGGCATGTAAGGACGAGCGTATACAGGGTACAGCAGCCAGTGCAATCTTTATTAGAGCATTACCCACGTGTGCGGTATATAACCAGGGTATGTAGTGCTAACATTATGTGACTGTGATACTTGTGTTATTTTGCAGATAATGTCACCTTACAGATAGACGGAGTGTTGTACCTGCGGGTCATGGACCCATATAAGGTAATCCCCCCTCACCCCCTCCCCAATCGCTCTGTGTTCTGCTCTTTGTCAGTGATATTGTGATATTGTGATAGAGGAAAAAACTAGAAAGGTAAAGAGAAAATGAGAATCTTCTAACTGTTCTCCCCCCCCGTCTCCTCAATCGCTCTGTGCCCAGGCCAGTTACGGGGTGGAAGACCCTGAGTATGCAGTGACACAGCTGGCGCAGACCACCATGCGCTCCGAACTCGGCAAACTGTCCCTGGACAAGGTGTTCCGGGTGAGTGTCGCGTACAATTTAATGTCACTGAATTGTCATTGTTCACAATCGCTTTATATTTATGTCATTGGCGTATTACACAGTGCCTTGTGTGTGATTAGGAGACCGGATGGCGTTCCTCCCTACCCCAGTGCCTCCGGGAGCCGTAGCAACAGTCTCAGGAACTGAACCGCTAAACATGGCGGCCTGAATAACGCGTATTCCATAAACTATAAGGAATTTTATTCTTTACATTGTGTAAATGTTTTTATAAATGTGATATTTGTTACACTGTATCTGCTGGTAGCTGACCCCCACCTGTGAATGTAACCTGGGGGCTATTGGTCACTGATTACAGCTGCTCGGGGCACTTATACGTTCCGTATCCTGAATTTATTTTGCAGGAGAGGGAATGTCTGAATGCCAACATTGTAGACGCCATCAACCAGGCTTCTGATGACTGGGGCATACGGTGTCTGCGGTACGAGATTAAAGATATTCATGTGCCCCCCAAAGTCCGAGAGGCCATGCAGATGCAGGTAGGTTCTCAGTAAGTAGCACTGTCCAGAACTCACCGGCCCTGTCTGTAATGACATTCAGGTTACATTTTATTATTATTATTATTATTATCCTTTATTTATCTGCTGCCACAAGGTTTCTGCAGCGCCTTACAGAGTACTGTATATAGAAAACCATGACTTACAGTATTACCAGTTATTATTATTACCAGTTATTTATATAGCGCACACATAATCCACAGCGCTTTACAGAGTACTGTATATAGAAAACCGTGACTTACAGTACAAAACATTGCAGTACAAGGATGTGGTTCATAAACATTTCTCAAACAGCGGTCGTAATACTCGTTACTCCCAGCGCTCGTTACTCCCAGCACTCAAATAAGCAGCAGGGCGACAGAAGTTAAGTGTCCTTGTGGGGAATTAGGAGTAGATGATGGTATGAGTAAGGGAAGGAGAAGCACAGGAGGGAAGAGGGTCCTGCTCGTGAGAGTTTACATTCTAATGGTGGTGGTGCAGATATAAAGGGGGGACACGGATAGGGGAGACTGGGAGGAAGGGGCAGTGGGTTAGGATGAGAGCTGGAAAGGTTTTAGAAAGAAGTGGGTCTGAGAGCCTGTTTGATGCTTTGTAGACAGGTGGAGAGTCTAAGAGGGAGAGAGTTCCAGAGGTAGGGAGAAGCACGGGCAGCTTGGAGGCAGGAGTAGGAGGCAGTAATCAGTTGGCAGGAGAGGTGGCATGCATTTGTTCAGCGAAGTGGGCAGGTGGAAGTGTGAAGGGAGATGAGGTCAGAGATATATTTATATGGGTTTTATTACAACAGGAAGACTGCAATATAAACTAGTGCAGGAGTATAATCCCATGTCTTGGTCTGTTACAGTATAACAGAGAGAATTGGAACATTGTTCCTGTGTAAGAACCTGATCTCATAGCTCCGCCGAACAGTCCACTGCCAGTCTGCCCACCTATGTGTGTGGCTGCATCGGGTGAGGTCAAGTTGGTTTTTAATGACCCTATATATTTCTATAGGATATGGGTCATTTCTGGGCCCACTTCCGACACCAGGCAGGTTGTTCATGTTTAATTTAGGTGCTGCAAAGTAGCACAGCTAATGGTGGAACCTCCGTCTGCTGTCTTCACAGGTGGAGGCGGAGAGGAGGAAGAGGGCGATGGTATTAGAGTCTGAAGGGACCAGAGAGTCTGCTATTAATGTGGCTGAGGGCCAGAAGCAGTCTCAGATCCTGGCCTCCGAAGGAGAGAAAGCCGAGCAGATAAACAAAGCTGCAGGTGGGTGCCGGGGGTGATGAGCAATGCAGCCGGGTGTCCCGGGTGTGTATTTCTGGCACTGTCAGAAGAAGACGTCATAGTCCGGTTTCGCCAGGGAAACTCAGAACCAGAGTTACTAATAAATACAATAAATTGTTTAATTCGTCACATTTCTGTGTTATATATGAAAATCCAGCCGCTCTGGGGGATTGAGTAAAGCCGTGTATGAGGCTATTGGTACTAATGGGTTCTTACTATAATAAGAATTGTGAGCGTAGAACTGGTCCGTCGCGTCCCCACTTGTGCCTGTACTCCCAGTGACATCACAGGCGCGAGGTGTACGGTAACGCAGAACAATCAGTCTAACTGTAACCTCACGGATCGGAGCTACCACAGCTTATAGATAGCGCATCATACAAGCTTCTTTTCCCGTTATATAATATTCCTCTCTGTGTCATTATAACAGGTGAAGCCAACGCCATCTTAGCCAGAGCCAGCGCCCGGGGAGAGGCAATACGGATGATAGCAGAGGCGCTTGCAAATAAGGTAATGCCCCATTACAGAAGGGTTTTGTTCTGTAATTATCATTTCTGTTACCTGTGCTCTATTGTGCTTTAAATGGAAGTATTACTTCTTTATACAGAACTTTTATAAAATTACCAATTTTGTAATAAGTAGTAACTGGCTCTATATGAGAGAGAGAGAGCAATTTCTTATAGGCAGCGTAAGGTTGCTGTGTGATAATGGGGCGGTGGTGTTGCTTACCACGATATTTAGTTACAGTGCGGGAATGTTGTATATGTATGGGCGCTCCCATATCTAATGAATGACAGGTGACATGACAAGCAGCTAATGTGGCAAACAGCGCCACCTGCATGCAGGCTCAGGTACTGCACTCAATGCTGCAATAATTATCCTTTATATGGCGCCACAAATGTTCTGCGTCACCTTACACAGTACATAAATAAGTGAACAAGATACCAGTGACTTACAGTACAGTACAATGCAGGACAAGGATAATATACATTGCTGCATTAGCGATCATCACACTCAAATGAGCAACAGGGCATAAGCAACCAAGTATTAGGTGCCCGAGTGGGGAGTAGATGATGGTATAAGTAAGGGGAAGCACAAGAGGGTAGAGGGCCCTGCTGGTGAGAACTGACAATCTAATGGGGAGGGAAGACACACAGGCATGATGGGGGGCACAGATGGAGTAGACAGGGAGGAAGGAGCAGGTAGCAGCAGGTTAGGATGAGAGCTGGACGGCTTTGAATGTTTATTACCCAGCAATTCTTCATATTCAACACAAAGCCCTGGTACTAATGCTCCGTTTATATGCATTCCCCAGCACGGTGATGCTGCAGCGTCTCTTTCTGTAGCGGAGCAGTACGTGGCCGCCTTCTCCAAACTGGCACAGGAGTCCAGCACTATCCTGCTGCCCGCCAACACCGGTGACATCAGCAGCATGGTGACCCAGGTCTGTACAAAGATCACCTAATCTATAGATGATAAATCACAGCCTATAGCTCTGCGTAACGTCCCTACTTTGTCTCCCCCCTACCCCCCCCCCCTTGCTTGTGCAGGCTATGGGTATCTACGGCACACTGACCAAACGTTTACCTCAAAAGAGCCACTCGGACCCCCTTACAGACGCCGACGCAGAGGAGACCAGGTTCACGAGTATAGGCGAGAGGGACCAGAGCGACTGATGAATTTATCCATAATGTCGGGGACTGTTTATAGGACTTTATTTTTATTGTTATTATTGTCACATGTAATAATCTATCATTGGAAACAAATCTACAGTTTGTTGCTTTTCTGCCTGGTGTCAGATCATTCATTTCTTGTGGGGTCACACACTGCGTGGCCCGAGGTGCGTGGTCCCCCGAACATAACACTCCATATGTGCTTGTTGAACATCTCCATTCCAAACTCGTTCATCTAGAGCCGGTCTCCCCTTTGCTGCTACAGCAGCCTCCACTCTCCTGGGCAGGCTCTCCGGTAGATCTGGAATATGTCTGCGGTGATTCGCATCCATTCAGCCGCATTGGTGAAGTCGAGCGCTGAGGCCTGGCTCGCAGTTGTCATTCCAAGTCATAGCAAAGGTGTTTGATGAGCTGATGCTTAGGCCAGGGCCGGATTAGGGTTTGTGGGGGCCCATACCAATAACATTGATAATAAGAAATGCCGGTGATGTAATTATAGATGGTAAATACTCCCAGCACCACAAATGTGTTAAGCACCACTGTAGTGTCCCCAATTCACATTATGCCATGGTGCCACCAAGCTGGTGAATGAAGCTACGTGTGCGCGTTCCCCCGGGCGACCTTTCCGGCCGCCCTGTTGTTAATCTGGCTCTGGTCTGGGTTTGTGCAAGACAATCATGTTCCTTCCCCACCAATGTGATAGTCCTCGCTCTGCACAGGGAAATTACCACTGATACGGGAGCGGGGGTCTCCCCCACAAAGTTGTTTGCGCACAATTCTCTAGACTACTGTAGCATTGATATTCCCGTTACTAGAACTAAGTGTCCCAGGCCATGGCCTGAAGAACAGCCCCTGACCACTCTTTACAGTTGCCAGTATGTATATGGGCTGGAAGCTTTCTCCTGGCATCTGCCAAACCCGGATTTGTCTGTTAGACTGCCAGATGGTGACTTATGATATCCCACGCAATAGAATGTGTTTACACTGCTCCAAATTCCCAAGGTGGCTTGTGTCACACCCATTCAGCTGACGTTTAGCATTACATGTGGTGATCTGGGCAGTGTGCCAGGGCAGCAATCTTAGGAATTGAACTGTTGGATGGATAATGAGAGTTATGGTAAAACTTACCTTTGTTAACTATCTTTCTTCGAAGTCCATAGGGATACCTTGTCGTTTAGGAGGAGGTTAGGACTAGACAGTTAAAGCTGTTGACTTCCAGGAAGCACTGGTCCTTACCCCTATACTTTCCCTAAGCCAGAGGCCCTTCAGTTATTTAGCAAGCCAATGTCAGGAGGAGGACAGAAGAGAAGGCTGGTACACAGAAAAACGCTCTCACGCAAGGGAGCCGGAGAACGATGACCAGGAAAACCAACCCAGAGAAGCCAGGGGTGTCAGGGCGGGCGCCCTGTGGACCCTATGGACTTCGAAGAAAGAGAGTTAATAAAGGTAAGTTTTGCCATAACTAATTTTTTCTTCAGGGTCCATAGGGATCCACAGGGATACCTTGGGAATGTCCCAAAGTAGTATTCAAGGACGGGAACGCTCCTGAGTTGACAGGAGTATCTGCTTCCCAAATGAAGCATCCTGAGAGGCGAATGTATCAAAAGGCATAGAACCTCAGAAACATGTGGACAGAAGACCACGTGGCCACCTTACAAAGCTGTTCAGCCGAGGCGCCACGGCGAGCTGCCCACGATAGTTCCACAGAGCGAGTGCAATAAGCAGTAACAGTAGCTGGTACAGGATGACCCATCTGCAAGTAAGCCTGTGACATAGCCATGCGAATCCCTCTGGCAAGGGTCTGTTTGTTATCTGGCCAACCCTTCATGGGGAATCCATAGAGGGCAAATAGAGAATCTGTTTTCCTAAAAACAGGTACGATTCACGTAGATCCTGAGGTCACGGACCACATTCAAGGAAGCCTCACCAGCCGAAAGGCCGGGTGAACAGAAGGTCGGGACTACAATTTCCTCATTGATATGGAATTGAGAGACCACATTGGGAAGAAAACCAGGGCAAGTACGAAGAACCGCCCTATCTGGATGAAAAATCAGAAATGGGGAGCGACACTACAGTGCCCCTAAGTCTGACACCCTACGGGCAGAGGCAACAGCCAGAAGAAAGATAGTCTTGGCTGTTAACCAGTTGAGATCCACTGATTCCAAGGGCTCAAATGGAGGGCCCTGCAGGGCCTGAAGAACCACAGACAAATCCCGAGGAGCCACAGGAGGGACAAAGGGAGGTTGAATGCGGAGAACACCCTGTACAAAGGTGTAAACATCCGGTAGCGTAGCAATTTTGCATTGGAACCAGATAGACAAATCAGAGACATTAACTTTTAAGTGAGGGCAGGTGAAGTCCAAGGTCCAATCCAGCTTGAAGGAAGGCAAGCACTCCAGAGACCCAAAAAATATGAGGGTCATAAATTCTGGCATTACACCACTGGAAGTATGTATGCCACACTGTGATAGATCTGGGCAGAAGCCAGTTTAAGCACCCTGAGCATAGTCTGTAATACTGCTGCAGAATATCCCTTAGATTTTAAGAGGGATGTCTCAAGAGCCATGCGACCCAAGACAGACGACCCAAGTCCAGGTGTAGACAAGGACCTTGAGATAACAGATCCGGCTGTTGAGGCAGCAGAAGAGGAGCATCGATGGAGAGGCTCTGAAGGTCTAAGTACCAATGTCATCTGGGCCACGCTGAAGCCACCAGAAGGACAGTGCCTCCGTCTTGTCTGAACTTCCGAAGAACTCGAGGAAGGAAGGAGACCAGAGGACACAGGTACGCCAACCGAAAGGTCCACTTTATGGACAATGCGTCTACGAAGCCTGCCGTGGCATCCCTTGTTCTTGATCCGTACACCATTAGCTTGTGATTGTGACGAGAGGCCATGAGGTCCACCTCAGGTAGGCCCCACTTGTCCACAAAGAGTTGAAACACTTCTGGGTAGAGAGACCATTCCCCGGCCTGTACATAGTGACAGCTGAGGAAGTCCGGTACCCAATTCAGAAGTCCAGAAATGAACACTACTGAGATTGCAGAAGGTGTTTTTCTGCCCATGTGAGAATGTGAGCAACTTCTGACATGGCTGCGCGACTTCGAGTACCTCCTTGGTGATTGAGGTAGGCTACTGCCGTGGTGTTGTCGGACTGTACCTGTACAGGTCTTCCCTGAAGAATGTCGCGCCAGAGTAAGGGCTTTGTACACTGCTCGAAGTTCCAACACGATTGGTAGAATCTAGGAGAGCCCCCAGATGGACCATTCTTTGTGAAGGAACCAGGGAGGATTTCTTCCAATTGATTAATCAGCTGTGATTCTGCTGAAAGGCAATGTTAACCTGAAGGTGTTGTTGAAAAGCACGCTCCCCAGAGGTCCTTCAAGAGGTCGCCCAGGTATGGTAGCAGTCTGACTCCCTGACAACGGAGGTGAGCTGGCCTAACCGCCATAATTTTGGTAAATACACGTGGGGCTGTAGAAAGTCCAAAGGGCAGAACCTGGAACTAAAAATGTTGCTGTAGATCAGCAAACCTGATAAATTTCTGTTGAGATGGCGCTATAGGTCTATGTAGGGAAGCGTCCTGAATATCTAGTGCCACCATAAAGTAACTCTGTTCCATAGCTAGGACCCGTAAGAGACCAGTTCCTGTACCCAAGCATCTGAGGTGATTTGACACCAGCGCTGGGCAAAGAGAAGAAGTCGGCCTCCTACTCTGGGATCCCCAGAGGGAGGCCTGCCCCATCAGGTGGACGGTTTATCCTCTGATTTTGCAGCAGGACGGTGGGTGGCCCAGGCCTGCTTGGGCTTAGGTGTGGCTGACTTAGAGGAAGCCTGCTGTCGAAGAAAGGACTGACCTCTAGGTTTCCCTATCACTTTTCACTCTTCACTTATAGCACTGCTTAGTAAATAGACCCCTCAGACTCTAATGTCTGGTAGGCTATAGCGCTACATAACCTGGCTCCAGGGAGAGGTATGTAGGGGGACCTGGACCCAGCGTTTCTCTGAGAGACCTGTGGCTGAGCCTTGGACTAGATGGCCGCTGGAGACCTCTGAGAGGACGTGGCTGGACAGGAAATGCAGCTCAGAGCGGTTTAGACCATGCGGAATGGCGCCCTGAAATGGGTGAGTGGCCGCTTAAACAGGGAAAGCTGGCCTCCCCTAGCTGATTATTGACCCCAGGGATGCTGGTTTCCCGCACCATATGTACCCTGGTGGTCTTAATGGAGCACGCAAACTACCCTGGTGTACACCCTAAGTGTCCTCCGGTCCGTCCCTTGAGATCATAGGAAAGACTGCCCATGTGCGGGTTACCGAGTTGCAGTCTATGGTCATCCCGCGGGGACAGCTAGCAAGGTCCCCGGGAGCCCGTTGAGAGTACCAGACGGAACTGAAGTTTTGACGCCCGGAGCAGTGATGGAGTGTCAGCACAGACGTGTCATGGACAGTCTGATGCTGAACACTCAGTGATAAAATAACTCAAAACTACAAATCAAATAAAAACTTATGGCTGCCTAACGCAGCTCACTAAATGGTGATCTGACTCCTGCAGGCACCAGAACTAACTGAAGGGCTTAGGGGTGGGGTATAGGGGGAAGTACCAGTGCTTTCCTGGGAGTCAACAGCTTTAACTGTCTGGTCCTAACCTCCACCTATACCCCAAGGTTTCCCTATGGACCCTGAAGAAGAAAGTATCCTATAACAGAGCTGCGTCGGGAGTTACTGACTCTCGCTCTGCTGCTACTGGGTGACTGCGGTGATTGCATGGCTGTATGCTGGATTTTATTCATCTGTTCGCAGTGGCTGAATTGGCCAGACACTCATTACAGGGACGTCCACGTACGGAATCAGTATGTATGCGGCCGGCAGTACAAATCCCGACAGCGGAAAACTGGCAGCGGGGAGGATCCCTTTCCCCCCCCAATCCTCCCTTAGGGGTACCTAATCCTATCCCCCCCCAAGTGCCTAACCCCCCCCGTCCCCGTCCCCGCAGCCTAAACCTAAGTGTCCAGGGGGGGTGTCTAAACCTAACCTCCCTCTGGGGATGCCTAACTCCCCCTTCCCCTAGCCGAATGGGTAAGAACCGCATGGCCGGCGGTTCGATTCCCGTCAGCGGCAGGCCGACATCAGCAGAGTTCCGAGCAGCGGAAGCCCGACAGCGCTGGAAATCCCGATCGTGGATAGGTGAGTATCTACTAACCTAACCCTCCTTAGGGGTGCCTAACCCTAACTCCCCCCCCCCCAAGTGCCTAACCCTAATCCCCCCTCTAAGTGCCTAACCCTAACCACCCCCTTCCCCGGTGCCTAACCCTAAGTCCCCCCCGGGGGTGCCTAACCCTCCATCCCCCTAGCCTAAGCCTCCCGGGGGTTACCTAACCCTAAGTCCCCCCCGGGAGCCCTAAACCTAACCCTCCCCCCCCCCAGCGGCTGTCCACTCGCGGCGCCCGGCATCACTACGGTCGGGATGCCGGGCGCCGTCTCCCGGCGTCGGGGAAATGCGGGCGTCTACATCTAGACGCCCGGCATTTCACCCTTGCCGGGATATGACAGTCGGGAAGCCGGCTGCCGGTATTTAGGCAGTCGGCTTCCCGATTGCTTCCCCCGTAGCCTAACCCTCCTGGGGGGGGACGCTAACCCTAAGTCCCCCCGGGAGCCCCTAACCTAACCACCCCCTGCAAGTGTCCGCGCCCGGCTTACCTTCGGTATGCCGGGCGTCGGGTTCCTGGAGTAGGGATAATGATAGGCGTCGGGATTTCAACGTCTATCATTAGTCCCCTGCCGGGATCAGACAGTCGACATTTCGACTGTCGGCTTCCTGACTGCATCCCCTACGTACTTAGGACAATGTTGTGTATATTGCTTCTCTTTATCACCCTTACCGCCATGAATATTCCATCCCTATACCGTCCCTATCCTACTTCTTGTCATTGGGTCCTGTACTAAAAACTATTATATAACATTACATGGTGATTATTCCCATTATAACATACTCCCCATGCTTCTGCACAGCTCTCTGTATCTGCCTTCCCTCGTGTACTACAGAAGGATCAGATGATACTTGAAGCTGGTCCTGTCACGTGCACACACAGGCAGCCATTTTGTGGTGTAGTGACTTCATGAGGCACAAAATGCTCTACTTCCAACATTTGCTACAATGTCAGAATTAAATAGATGGGGCCAGAGGCATCACATGATGAAAGTGGTTCACATAGCGAAGTAATTCAAGACATGTACCTACACTAAAAAAAACTAATATAGACACTGACAGGCGCTAAAAGATATTTAATATTTAAAAAGAAAAAGACCGCAATATAAAAAAGAGGATACACAAGGAAATGGGAATATATAAAGCAAGAGATACTATAAAGACATGATAAATACAAAAAAATAAGAGAAATACGAGTGACACAATAAATCAAATGGAGATGGCAATTAATTGGAGTATATAAAAATCCTGTCTAACCAGGGCAAAAGGGACCTGGAGGATGAATTAAGAGGTGATAAGCAGTCTAAACAATGTATCAGGAGCTTTCATATACACAATAACCACGATATACAATAAAATTAAAAATAAGAATAAATAGCTGCTCTTATATAGTCCGTATGTAAAATGATGCATAAAATTGTCTCTCACACATCTCATGAGACTCCAAGATAGTACTATTTAATACGCCATGGTGTAAAATGTTCCAGCCTGTATTGGCACAATTTAGATTTTAAATGGGGACTGCTGATGTCCAATATTATTCTGAAGAAAAAAAATATTTTTTTGTATATAATAAGCCCTTGTAATGGGGCTTAATAGTTATTCGTCCTGGAGCATATGGCGGTTTTTGACATTTACAGCCACTCCTAATTACGTGTAGACCGCACAGCCGTAAATATCTCTTTCAATATCAGAGAAATAAAAAAGAGGAAAATGTGCACATTTATTCATGCATGCTTAGCGGGTGGTCACTCACGATCCAGTTGTAACATTATACCACGCCGTGATCCTCACTTAACTCTCACATGCAGTGTCCTCACAACGATCCAAGGAGGGGAGAAATTAAAACTCTCCAAAAAAATGTTAAGTGATAACTCATCTCCATCCCAAGTAAAAAAACATCATCTATGTATCTGCCACAGAGAACCAGGTCCGCCCCAGAACCCCGACCCCACACATACTCCTCTTCGAACCTACCCATGTACAGGTTGGCAAAGCTCGGAGCGAACCTGGTTCCCATGGCAGTACCAAGTGTCTGTAAAAAAAAAAAATTGTGAATCAAACGTGAAATAATTGTGTTCAAGAATAAATTTGATAGATGCCAAAATAAAATTCCTAAGTGCTGCAGTCATACTTGTGTCTCCCTCTAGATAATATTCTACTGTTTGTATTCCCTTGTCATGTGGAATATTGGAATAAAGTAATTCCACATCACAAGTGGCAAAGATATAACTTTCTTTCCACTAAATGTTTTGAATTAGCCTGAAAAAGTGGGAAGCACACCTGATACCTGAGCAGTGTCTCTAATCAATAACAGCTGCGCGAATAAGAGCCATGCCGATATAAACGGAACTGCACTAACACCATAGAAATCTGTCTCCTGAGGAAGCCGCTGATACCCCTAAGGCGGAGAAACTCGTAGAGAGAAGGACGAGACGTGAGACCGCAAGCCGGGCAAGTGGGTCACTGGCCGCTATACACGGAGGACGAATAACCACGCCGCCTGTTGCTCACCGACGGGTGATTGCACTGGAGCCGATTCCTCCCCTCCTTGGATCGTTGTGAGGACACTGCATGTGAGAGTTAGGTGAGGATCACGGCGTGGTATAATGTTACAACTGGATCGTGAGTGACCACCCGCTAAGCATGCATGCCTAAATGTGCACATTTTCCTCTTTTTTTATTCCTCTGATATTCAACAGAGATATTCACGGCTGTGCGGTCTACACGTAATTAGGAGTGGCTGTAAATGTTAAAAACCGCCATATGCTCCAGGACGAATAACTATTAAGCCCCATTACAAGGGCTTATTATATACAAAAAATATATTTTTTTTCTTCAGAATAATATTGGACATCAGCAGTCCCCATTTAAAATCTAAATTGTGCCAATACAGGCTGGAACATTTGACACCATGGCGTATTAAATAGTACTATCTTGGAGTCTCATGAGATGTGTGAGAGACAATTTTATGCATAATTTTACATACGGACTATATAAGAGCAGCTATTTATTCTTATTTTTATTGTATATCGTGGTTATTGTGTATATGAAAGCTCCTGATACATTGTTTAGACTGCTTATCACCTCTTAATTCATCCTCCAGGTCCCTTTTGCCCTGGTTAGACAGGATTTTTATATACTCCAATTAATTGCCATCTCCATTTGATTTATTATATCACTCGTATTTCTCTTTTTTTTTTTTTATATTTATCATGTCTTTATAGTATCTCTTGCTTTATATATTCCCATTTCCTTGTGTATACTTTTTTTTTTTTTATATTGCGGCCTTTTTCTTTTTAATTTTAAATATTAAATATCTATTAGCGCCTGTCAGTGTGTATATTTGTTTTTTTGGCATATGTTGGGAGGGTCCAGTTTCCTCCATTTTCTGACAGCTGCTTTATATTATTGATCCATCTCCTATTGTGTAGCACACTCCTCCCCACATCCCTCGGCCAATTGGTTGGACATAGTCCAGCGCCTATTTTGTTTGTGTGTGTACCTACACTAATGAGCTCATCAGTTATAGGAAGAGTATGCAGTTTCCTGTGAGGGCATTTCTCCAGAGGAAAGAAGGAACGTGCAATAAGGAGCAACAACAAAAAATGCTGTTGTATGTCTTTGAACGCAATTTACGTAAGATGTTTTAACAGGACCAATGGCTGCGGGTGAGGTTAAAGGGTATAAGGTGCCATAACCTATGGCTGTAGGGTTTATTGCTGTCCTCTTTAAGGCTGGAATATTTTCACACCTTATTGGCTTATTAAACTCTAGATACATGACTGTAAGAAACCTTACAATATGCTATTATACTGTTCTCCACACTCCTGGAGACAGAAACCTGTAATATAAAAATCCTATAGTGATCGCCAAAAGTTAAGAATATTATGGAAAGGATTTATTGTCAGGGGCGTAACTATATAAACGTATTCACTCCCTTATTTTGTGATGGGACATCGCACAGCGCTACATAATATGTTGGTGCGACATGAATAAAGGATAATATTGATACAGGTGGGGTGCAGGAGGTGTAGGTGGGGAAAGACAGAAAATTACATCAAAGCAAACATGAGAGCAGGGGTGTATCTAGGGTTCCAAGCTACCCTGGCAATGTAATAGACTGGTGCCCCCAGCAGTAATCCCCCTGTGCTGCATTGCCCCCAGTAGTAGTCCCCCCTATACAGTGCCCCCAGTAGTAGTGCCCCCAGTAGTGGCCACCCCCCCTGAAGTGCCCCCCCTATACAGTGCCCCAGTAGCAGGCACCCCCCCATAAAGTGCCCCAAGTAGCGGCCACCCCCTATACAGTGCCCCCCCCTTGTGCTGTGCCAGGCTTACACACACGCAGAAGAAAAAAAAATACAACTTACCTGATCCCCGCTCCTGACGCGACCGCCGCTGTTCACTACGAGTCCCGGCTCTTCTTGCACTATGGAAGAGACGTCATGACGTGTCTACCATCACCCGCTGCGGGGGAGCCGGAAGACGGAGCTCATGAGTGAGCTCCAGCCGGCTCCCTCCGTGGATGACGCAGCAGCCAATGAGAGTCTGTCTGACTCTCATTGGCTGGCTGCTGTAACAAACACACTGCTGCCGCTGGCGGCTGTGTGTTTGTAAACTGTGTAGGGGCCGGGGGGGTAGTCCACCCCTTGGCAGCTGGTGGCGCTGCCGGGCGGCGCCCCTGGTGAGTGCCATCCTGGCCAATGGGTACATATGTCCCTGGTTCCCCCTATATAGTGCCCCCAGTAGTAGTCCCCCCATGTTGCCTTGCCCCCAGTAGTAGTCCCCTTATACAGTGCCCCTAGTAGTTTCCCCCCTATACAGTGCCTCCAGTAGTAGTCCTCCCTAAACAGTGCCCCGCAGTAGCAGCCACACCTCCTATATAGTGCCCCCAGTAGTAGTCCTCTTATACAGTGCCCCCAGTAGTAGTCCCCCCCTATACAGTGCCTCCAGTAGTAGTCCCCCTATACAGTGCCCCCAGTAGTAGTCCTCTTATACAGTGCCCCCAGTAGTAGTCCCCCTATACAGTGCCTCCAGTAGTAGTCCCCCCCCATACAGTGCCTCCAGTAGTAGTCCTCTTATACAGTGCCCCCAGTAGTAGTCCTCTTATACAGTGCCCCCAGTAGTAGTCCCCCCTATACAGTGCCTCCAGTAGTAGTCCCCCTATACAGTGCCCCCAGTAGTAGTACTCTTATACAGTGCCCCCAGTAGTAGTCCTCTTATACAGTGCCCCTAGTAGTAGTCCCCCCTATACAGTGCCTCCAGTAGTAGTCCCCCTATACAGTGCCCCCAGTAGTAGTCCTCTTATACAGTGCCCTCAGTAGTAGTCCTCTTATACAGTGCCCCCAGTAGTAGTCCCCCTATACAGTGCCCCCAGTAGTAGTCCCCCTATACAGTGCCTCCAGTAGTAGTCCCCCCCCTATACAGTGCCTCCAGTAGTAGTCCTCTTATACAGTGCCCCCAGTAGTAGTCCCCCCCTATACAGTGCCTCCATTAGTAGTCCCCCTATACAGTGCCCCCAGTAGTAGTCCCCCTGTACAGTGCCCCCAGTAGTAGTCCCCCTATACAGTGCCTCCAGTAGTAGTCCCCCCCCATATACAGTGCCTCCAGTAGTAGTCCCCCCCTATACAGTGCTCCCAGTAGCAGCCACCTCCTTAAAGTGTCCCCAGTAGCGGGCACCCCCCCTTAAATGCCTCCAGTAGCGGCCACAACCTATACAGTGCCCCCCCCCTAATGTGCCAGGCTTACACACACACAAGAAAAAAACATACAACTTACCTGATGCCCGCACCTGACGCGACCACCGCTGTCCGCTCTGAGTCTCGGCTCTTCTTGCACTATCACATGCTGCGGGGGGAGCCGGAAGATGGAGCTCATGAGTGAGCTCCAGCCGGCTCCCTCCGTGGATGACGCAGTAGCCAATGAGAGTCTGTCTGACTCTCATTGGCTGGCTGCTATAACAAACACAGCCGCCGCTGTGTTTGTAAACTGTGTAGAGCAGATCGGTCTCACTGCGGTCTGCCCTACACTTGTGGGGCCGGGGGACTAGCGGGGGTAGTCCACCCCTTGGCTGCTGGTGGCACTGCCGGACGGCACCCCCGGCGAGTGCAATCCTGGCCAATGGGTAGATATACGCCCATGCATGAGAGAAACAAACACTCACTCTGATGTGTATATATGATATAGGCCCTGACGCCAGCCGGAGGCTCTCCAGATGCAGAGCTGACATAAGGGGCTAATACATAATAATACTACGTATATAATACTGTGTATATATAATGCTGTGTACATATAATGCTATGTATATATAATACATAATAATACTGTGTATATATAATACTGTGTATATATAATGCTGTGTACATATAATCCTGTGTATATATAATGCTATGTATATAATACATAATAATACTGTGTGTATATAATACTGTGTATATATAATGCTGTGTACATATAATCCTGTGTATATATAATGCTATGTATATAATACATAATAATACTGTGTGTATATAATACTGTGTATATATAATGCTGTGTACATATAATCCTGTGTATATATAATGCTATGTATATAATACATAATAATACTGTGTGTATATAATACTGTGTACATATAATCCTGTGTATATATAATGCTATGTATATAATACATAATAATACTGTGTGTATATAATACTGTGTATATACAGTCAGGTCCATAAATATTGGGACATTGACAGAATTTTCATATTTTGGCCTCTATTCACCACCACAATGGCTTTGAAGTGAAACAAACAAGATGTGATTTACCTGCAGACTTTCAGATTTAATTTGAGGGTAATTACATCCAAAGCAGGTGAACGGTGTAGGAATTACAACGGTTTCTATATGTGCCTACCACTTTTTAAGGGGCCAAAAGTAATGGGACTATCAACTCAAAAGCTATTTCATGGACAGCTGTGGGCTATTCCCTGGTTATTTCATTATCAATTAAGCAGGTAAAAGGTCTGGAGTTGATTCTAGGTGTGACATTTGCATTTGGAATCAGTTGCTGTCAACTCTCAATATGAGATCCAAAGAGCTGTCACTATCAGTGAAGCAAGCCATCATTAGGCTGAAAAATCAAAACAAACCCATCAGAGCGATAGCAAAAGCATTAGGTGTGGCCAAATCAACTGTTTGGAACATTCTTAAGAAGAAAGAATGCACCAGAGAGCTCAGCAACACCAAAAGACCCGGAAGACCACGGAAAACAACTAAAAAATAATTTCCCTGGTGAAGAAAAACCCCTTCACAACAGTTGGCCAAATCAAGAACACTCTCCAGGAGGTAGATGTATATGTGTCAAAGTCAACAATCAAGAGAAGACTTCACAAGAGTGAATATAGAGGGTTCACCACAAGATGTAAACCATTGGTGAGCCACAAAAACAGGAAGACCAGATTAGAGTTTGCCAAACAACATCTAAAAAAGCCATTACAGTTCTGGAACAACATCCTATTGACAGATGAGACAAAGATCAACTTGTACCAGAGTGATGGGAAGAGAAGAGAAGGAAAGGAACTGCTCATGATCCAAAACATACCACCTCATCAGTGAAGCATGGTGGTGGTGGTAGTGTCATGGCGTGGGCATGTATGGCTGCCAATGGAACTGGTTCCCTTGTATTTATTGATGATGTGACTGCTGACAAAAGCAGCAGAATGAATTCTGAAGTGTTTCGGGCAATATTATATGCTCATATTCAGTCAAATGCTTCAGAACTCATTGGACGGCGCTTCACAGTGCAGATGGACAATGACCCGAAGCATACTGCAAAAGCAACCAAAGAGTTTTTTAAGGCTAAAAAGTGGAAAGTTATGCAATGACCAAGTCAATCCCCTGACCTGAATCTGATTGAGCATGCATTTCACTTGATGAAGACAACACTGAAGGGAAAATGCCCCAAGAACAAGCAGGAACTGAAGACATTTGCAGTAGAGGCCTGGCAGAGCATCACCAGGGATGAAACCCAGCGTCTGGTGATGTCTATGCGTTCCAGACTTCAGGCTGTAGTTGCCTGCAAAGGATTTGCAACAAAGTACTAAAAAGTGAAAGTTAGATTTAGGATTGTTTAGTTTGTCCCATTACTTTTGGCCCCTTAAAAAGTGGGAGGCTCATATAGAAACCTTTGTAATTCCTACACCGTTCACCTGATTTGGATGTAATTACCCTCAAATTAAATCTGAAAGTCTGCAGTTAAATCACATCTTGTTTGTTTCATTTCAAAGCCATTGTGGTGGTGAATAGAGGACAAAATATGAAAATTCTGTCAATGTCCCAATATTTATGGACCTGACTGTAATACATCATAATGCTGTTTATATATTACATAATAATAATAATAATAATAATAATAATGTGTATATAATACATAATTTTACTGTGTATGTAATACATAATAATACTGTGTATATAATACATAATAATGCTGTGTATATAATAAATAATACTTTGTATATAATGAGTAATATTACTGTGTATGTAATACATAATACTGTGTATATAATGCTGTGTATATAATACATTATAATGCTGTGTATATAATACATAATATTACTGTGTATATAATACTGTGTATATAATGCTGTGTATGTAATACATAATAATGCTGTGTATATAATACATAATATTACTGTGTATGTAATACATAATACTGTGTATATAATACTGTGTATATAATGCTGTGTATGTAATACATTATAATGCTGTGTATATAATACATAATATTACTGTGTATATAATACTGTGTATATAATGCTGTGTATATAATACATAATAATACTGTGTATATAATACATATTACTGTGTATGTAATACATAATACTGTGTATATAATGCTGTGTATGTAATACATAATAATGCTGTGTATATAATACATAATATTACTGTGTATGTAATACATAATACTGTGTATATAATGCTGTGTATGTAATACATAATAATACTGTGTATATAATACAGAATATTACTGTGTATATAATACATAATAATACTGTGTATATAATGCTGTGTATATAATACATAATAATACTGTGTATATATAATACTGTGTGTATATAATACACAATACTGTGTGTATATATAATGCTGGAATCAGGGGAATAAGTGTAAGTAAGTAGCTGATGGGGATTCCCAGCCTGCAATACCGCAGTCAGCATGTAGATGTCACAAAGCGGCCTTCCTCTCTATGGTGTCTCTGGTTCCTCTCTATGGTGTCTCTGGTTCCTCTCTATGGTGTCTTTGGTTCCTCTCTATGGTGTCTTTGGTTCCTCTCTATGGTGTCTCTGGTTCCTCTCTATGGTGTCTCTGGTTCCTCTCTATGGTGTCTCTGGTTCCTCTCTATGGTACCGTTACCCTGGTGACTTTGGTCTGTTCTTCCGGGTTCTCCCGACCTCTCAGAATCATCAATGTGAGGACTGGACGCTGCTCAGGTGTGTTCTGTATGTAATAATATATCCACTCTGCATGTAATAATATATACACTCTGCATGTAATAATATATACACTCTGCATGTAATAATATATCCACTCTGCATGTAATAATATATACACTCTGCATGTAATAATATATCCACTCTGCATGTAATAATATATACACTCTGCATGTAATAATATATCCACTCTGCATGTAATAATATATACACTCTGCATGTAATAATATATCCACTCTGCATGTAATAATATATCCACTCTGCATGTAATAATATATCCACTCTGCATGTAATAATATATCCACTCTGCATGTAATAATGTATACACTCTATGTAGCTTGTATACCCTACTGTACTGTATAATAGCCACCTGTATACCTCATTTGTATAATGTATAGCCACCATAATATACCTCATTTGTATAATGTATAGCCACCATAATATACCTCATTTGTATAATGTATAGCCACCATAATATACCTCATTTGTATAATGTATAGCCACCATAATATACCTCATTTGTATAATGTATATCCCCCTGTATACCTCATTTCTATAATGTATATAACCTTGTATACCTCACCTATATTATATATATTCCCCTGTATAGCCGAATGTAATTAATCTGTTATAATTAATCTCCTCTATACCCCAATTTACCTCACCTGTATAATTTATATTCCCTGTATACCTTTTGTGTACTTGTATAATGTCTATACCTTGTAAACCCTTATGAATCGTCCCTGTATAATGATTAGCCCCCTGCATACCACCTCTGTATAATGTATAGCCCCCTGCGTACCACCCCTGTATAATGTAAAGCCCCCATGCATACCGCCCCTGTATAATGTATAGCTCCCTGCATGCCGCCCCTGTATAATGTATAGCTCCCGGCATGCTGCCCCTGTATAATGTATAGCCCCCTGCGTACCACCCCTGTATAATGTAAAGCCCCCCTGCATGCTGCCCCTGTATAATGTATAGCCCCCTGCATGCTGCCCCTGTATAATGTATAGCCCCCTGCATGCTGCCCCTGTATAATGTATAGCCCCCTGCATGCTGCCCCTGTATAATGTATAGCCCCCTGCATGCTGCCCCTGTATAATGTATAGCCCCCTGCATGCTGCCCCTGTATAATGTATAGCCCCCTGCATGCTGCCCCTGTATAATGTATAGCCCCCTGCATGCTGCCCCTGTATAATGTATAGCCCCCCTGCATGCTGCCCCTGTATAATGTATAGCCCCCTGCATGCTGCCCCTGTACAATGTATAGCCCCCTGCATGCTGCCCCTGTATAATGTATAGCCCCCTGCATGCTGCCCCTGTATAATGTATAGCCCCCTGCATGCTGCCCCTGTACAATGTATAGCCCCCTGCATGCTGCCCCTGTATAATGTATAGCCCCCTGCATGCTGCCCCTGTATAATGTATAGCCCCCTTGTGCCCAGTAGAAAAGACTCCCAAATGTTGGCTACAAGTTTATGTGCATTGGCTGCCTTGTTCCTGGGAAACATATAGATATATATAGTATCTAAACTTGTTATGAATACCAAACATTTACTGATCTCCATGCCCAAGAATATAACTACTGGGTTTACGTTTGTGCTGTCCGATATACTGGTGTTTAGGTAAAGACCATAAAACATACGCTTAGCATCCTCTGACCCTGGCCTCGTTAGCATCCTCTGACCCTGGCCTCGTTAGCATCCTCTGACCCTGGCCTCGTTAGCATCCTCTGACCCTGGCCTCGTTAGCATCCTCTGACCCTGGCCTCGTTAGCATCCTCTGACCCTGGCCTCGTTAGCATCCTCTGACCCTGGCCTCGTTAGCAGTCTCTGACCCTGACCTCGTTAGCAGTCTCTGAGTACTGTTCTTGAGCTGTACAAGGTCATGCAGCTTATCTCCACCTGCTAATCTCCAAACCTTTCCATGCTCCTTGTAATTCCACCCCTCTTGTGCACATAGGGACTGGCGATCTGTTGCAGGGGAGTCACCACCATAAGTGACTGTTCCTTACAATGTTAGGAGTTATCCCATAAGTCTGTACATTTGTCTCGCCATGTCTGCAGTTTTGTTTTTTTCACCACTGTAGGACGAAGTAGCCTGAAATCGTGCTTTAGAGCCTGAAGTTGAGTACAGACCTGCATGTGAATCTGACCAATCAGTGTGTGTCGCGGTAATTGATACCACAAGTCATGAGACCCCACTGTTATGTCTAGGTCGGCCCAGTACAAAACCATAGCTTGTCGGCGGCCCAGTATGAACTGATGTTAGCCTGCGTTGTGTGTATTCTCTATATCCAGCTGTAACCAGGTCCGCTGTTTGTGATCACTCAGCTTGTAACGTTTCTTCCTTAGATCTTCCAGGATGGAGAAAGCTCCGGTGCTTCTGTTCCTGGCCTGGCTGTCCGTCCTGTTTTATTCCGCCATCTGGCTTTTCATGAGCGGTTTCCTTCTCATGAGAATTGAGCTTAACAACCAAAGTCGGTGTTCTGAGCCTCCGTCCACCGGAGATTTCAGGAGTCCTGAACTTGAGGCCAGCTCCTGTTGGTTCCCGCAGAGGTTCGATAAGGCTGTCATTGTCATTATTGATGCTCTAAAATATGACTTTGCCAAGTACGACCCAGGAAACGCCAACCCGAAGCCATACCAGAACAAGATGGAGGTGATCCACCAGCTCACCACATCTCAGCCGCAGCATGCCAGGCTCTACCCGTTCCGTGCCGACCCCCCCACCACCACTATGCAGAGGATTAAAGGATTCACCACAGGTTCGCTGCCGACATTCGTGGACGTGGGCAGTAACTTTGCTAGCTACGCCATTCAGGAAGACAACCTCATCCATCAAATGGTCCAAAGCGGTGAGTGTGTAACACGTTATCGCCATACGACGATAATCTATAGCCCCCTGTATACCTCACCTGTATGCGCTGCCATTCACGTGTACAGGCGTCTTCCACCGTGCAAATACTAGTGGTAACGGAGCAGGTGTAATCACCTGGAAATGGAATACAGGAACCTCATTATAAATGTGGTGTCCTTACAGTCTATAATAATATCGTTTTTACTTTGTATTACTCAAATATGAAACTGGTGCAGGCTAATTTTTTATCTGCAAAGCCCCAGTAATAGAACTGTAAGATAATATAATAAACATACAATAAAAATATGGTCAACCAGCCAGAATTATTATGTCATGTTAATAAACCTAAAGGAGGATTTTCTTATGTTCTGCACATCAGTAACTGGAGGAGCTTTTCGAGGTCTCTCTCTTCTGCCGGGAGCAGGTGTGAATGAGATTTCTTCTGTCCGCCAATACACTATATGTACTCACCTTACATTGCCGTTTACAGGGAAGAGAGTCGTGTTTATGGGCGACGACACCTGGGATGGGTTATTTCCCAAAAAGTTCCACAAGTCTTACTTCTTGCCGTCCTTCAACGTAAAGGACCTTCACACCGTGGATGATGGGATCTTGCAGCAGCTGTATCCTACCGGTGAGTGACTGACCCCCTGGAAAACCACCTCAGACTTGTCCAATTCATACTGAGCTTGCACACTGAGATACTGGGCGGCTGCAGAAAGGGTTAAAGGGAGCTGGGTCTGTTTCTGCAGACTATCACTACTTGTTTATAAATGTGAATATTGTGATGTGTACAGTAATTATTTTATTCAACTCCATACAAAGGACAACACGAGGCCTATCTGTAAATGGGATTTATCATTCACATGTCTGGAGACTGCAGTGATTTTGTTTCATCTTCACAGTAAAGACCAAGCCTGGCCAATCTGTGGCGCTCTCCAGCTGTTGTGAAACTACAAGTCCCAGCATACCCTCCCACATCCGCTGGTAAAGCATGCTGGGACTTGTAGTTTCACCACAGCTGCAGAGCCACATTTTGGTCAGTCTCGGTATAGACCTTCCTGGATGATGCACCCAATGGCCCTAAATGCCTGGTACAGCTGTGTGTGGGTACATTATCAGGGCACGTGTAATCCGCACATATACCTGCTTTCCGTTCCCCTCTTCTGTATTTAATCACAGCCTCCATTTCTCCTCTTTTCTCAGTGGATGGGGAAGACTGGGACGTCTTGATTGCCCATTTCCTTGGCGTTGACCATTGCGGACATAAACACGGCCCGGACCACCCAGAGACCGCCAAGAAACTCGTGCAGATGAATCACATGATCCGGTGAGTGGCTCAGATTTGTGACTACATATGCATTTATATCGTCTTCATTCTAGCACCCTGCACCTGTCAAAACACGTGCAGTTCCTCCTTCCTGCCAGGGGTGTCACTCTCTGCTCTGGTGCTTCTAGCACACTCTGGTCTCTGGTATGTCAGAAGTTTATTGCATCAGCTGAGTGTGCTAGAAGCACTAGCGCAGAGAGCGACAGGTGCAGGGTGCTAGAATGAGGACTAGTTTATATACATAGTACAAAAGCTGTGTTTTTGCATCTCAGGACATGATTAACAATCATCTAGTCCCCATCATGTCCTAAAATATGATAAATCTCATTTCACTCCCTACAACAGATTTTTACTTTGTAATTTCTCAACAACAATAAACCAATTAGAGTCTTTGGTTACAAAATAATGACATTTACAGACACGTACCACAATAGTCAGCATACACTTAGTACGTGTACCACCAGAGTAAGGGGTAATGCTCTCTGTTTATGGGTCCATAGCTCGCTCATAGAACATCTGGATGACAAGACCCTGCTGGTGGTGGCTGGAGACCACGGCATGACGGACACAGGAGACCACGGAGGAGACAGTGAGAAGGAAGTGACCGCAGCTCTCTTCTTGTACAGCAAGGCCCCTCTGTTTCCTGGCCAGATGCAGACGGTATGGGTACAGGTGTGTGAGTCTGGGGCCAGGTGTGTGAGTCTGGGGCCAGGTGTGTGAGTCTGGGGCCAGGTGTGTGAGTCTGGGGCCAGGTGTGTGAGTCTGGGGCCAGGTGTGTGAGTCTGGGGCCAGGTGTGTGAGTCTGGGGCCAGGTGTGTGAGTCTGGGGCCAGGTGTGTGAGTCTGGGGCCAGGTGTGTGAGTCTGGGGCCAGGTGTGAGCTGAGCATGTCTGTGTTACTCTACAAGCAATGAATGTGACTGTACATAGCTGGATGGAGGCTCTTGTATCTGTACTATTGCTGGATATTGTCCCTTCCCACTTTGCTTTATGAAGTGTTTTAGTTTGTGGTTTAGATTACTATAAAAGTTTACTGTTCTATCATAAGATGTCAAACTGAGAGTCTGGGTATTGTGCCATGGACAGGGGTTTATCTAGTATATGGGTATTGTGCCATGGACAGGGGTTTATCTAGTATGTGGTTATTGTGCCATGTACAGGGGTTTATCTAGTGTATGGTACTTGTGTCTTAGCTGGTTGTTTATCTGAAGGAAATGGTGTTGTGACATACCTGGGTGTTTTGATCATACCATAGTTGTTAATAGCCTGGTATTTATCTGAGGGTACCAGGGTTCTGGGATTTGTCTGACAGGACAAGGGTTGTGGCATGGCCAGGTGTTTATCTGAGCGTACCAGGATTGTGGCATGGCCGGGTGTTTATCTGAGGGTACCGGTGTTGTGGCATGGCCGGGTGTTTATCTGAGGGTACCGGTGTTGTGGGATGGCAGGGTGTTTATCTGAGGGTACCGGTGTTGTGGGATGGCAGGGTGTTTATCTGAGGGTACCGGTGTTGTGGGATGGCAGGGTGTTTATCTGAGGGTACCGGTGTTGTGGCATGGCCGGGTGTTTATCTGAGGGTACCGGTGTTGTGGCATGGCCGGGTGTTTATCTGAGGGTACCGGTGTTGTGACATGGCCGGGTGTTTATCTGAGGTTAGCGGTGTTGTGGCATGGCCAGGTGTTTATCTGAGCGTACCAGGATTGTGGCATGGCCGGGTGTTTATCTGAGGGTACCGATGTTGTGGCATGGCCGGGTGTTTATCTGAGGGTACCGGTGTTGTGGGATGGCAGGGTGTTTATCTGAGGGTACCGGTGTTGTGGCATGGCCGGGTGTTTATCTGATGGGTACCAGTGTTGTGGCATGGCCGGGTGTGGTGTTTATCTGTGTTTAAATGCTCGGGTCTATATCTGAGTCTGGGGGGTTGCTACATGAACATGTGTTTATCTTAATGTTCTCCTTTTAGGACCCTGCAGACGTCCCTCAGGTGAACTTGGTCCCGAGCCTGGCCCTGCTGCTGGGAATCCCCATCCCATACAGTAACCTGGGGGCTATTATCGACGACCTCTTCTGGTGGTCAGCGGATGGAGATAAATTATCAGCTCTTCTTAGCAAGGCCAACGCGTATCAGCTGAACGCCCAGCAGGTACGGTATAGTTACATGTTATGTATGTATGTATGTATGTATGTATGTATACATCCTCCCCATCCAGTAATGTACATGTCCTTACATGTGCATATGGTGGTTGCATTTTATTATCTTACAGTACAATAATATGGGATATGGAGCTGCACCAGTACCTCATCTGTGTGTGATCCCTTTACCAGGATGCAGCCGTCCCACGGGTAGTGTTGCCTTACAGTGACTTAGCTGGAGGCGGACCTCCATGCTGTTATTACACAAGACTGATCTCACCAAGACCTCTCTTATGTGCTTCCTATTTACCTCTATAATGAAGTGATAACTTAGAGGTTATTATTTGAGTCCCCACCACTTCTACATTAGCAACAAACCTTTATAAGCACCAAAAATGAAAATTTTTTTCTTTATTGATAACTTTTTGGAATAACAAAAGGCACGCTATAGAGAAGGGAGGGGTAGATGATAACAGGAGGACTGCCACCAGGTGTAATGGACTACCTATCCTGTATCATTCAATGCCATCACAAAGTGTGACCCGCAGAACCACTAGAGATCATATGTTGGTTTCCCATCATTTTATTCCTTAGGGAAGTCAAGAACGGCCGACAGGGGCCATCAGATCATCAACGGGCCAGTTCAGTCTCATGCCCAAAGAATATGTCCAAAGGACCTGTGATAGATCATCTATTCAGAGAGGCTGCGTTCCCTGGCTGTATATTGACCAGTCTGTATGGGATGTAGTACCATGGTCTTATTTATGTCTCAGCGCGGCCTCAGCCAAGTTTTGTCCTTTATAGACCCTGAGACTTTTGGTTTGATAGCGTCAGGGGCCTATTATAGCTACTGCAGATGATATGAGAGCTAAGTGCTGATTGGTCATGGAATTGGCCGTCTCTGCAGGCAGTTTGTCGGGCACACAGAAGACCGAATGTCTCCATAACAAAGTGCCCTCTGTCCCCTGGGCAAGCCGTGACCTCACACGTGTCGCTGGAAGTCACCGTCCAATCAAGCTCTGATCTGACTGGAAGAAACGTTTGCTGCAATGTTGGGCCAGTTCAATCATAGCAAATCCATTCTGATTTATAGCAGTGCCTATACTGTATGTAGGTGATACAGTAACGTTAATGTTGCATTTACACTAAACTCTAGCAGCCAATAGGATAGTTGCTTTCATTGTCCAGCGTTATGTAGACAGATAGAAACGCATTTCTCATAGGCTGCTATTGTGTAGCACAGAAATGTACCTAAAGTCAGTGTTATGATACTGGACCTGTCCTGTCTGCAATCACCTTTCCCTAAACATATCATGTAGCTGCCATGTTTGTAATGGACACCAGCAAGGATGGAGTGTCCATCACAGGAATACAATATATCATCCTCTGCAAATCCCATCAGGGTAACGGGGATAATTATTACACCTCTGTTCCTGAATGGGGGGAGCACTAAATGTAGCGGAGATAAAGATTCCCAGTTAGAAGCATTACTAGCTAGTGTGTCCAGTCTCTGACCAGCAGGTTGTGTGATGATGATTGTATAAGCGTAACCTTTATTGTGAGCGTAATAATATACGATTACAGTAACGGTTATTGTGAGATTACCCTCTATGGGGATTGCTGTGTATAAATCTCCCCTGTACGTCGGGGGGTGACCGGAAAGCTCATTGTGTGGATCTGCTGCTTGTACAGTGAGTATTGCGTTACTGTGGTCCTACAGCTATATCCTCACAGGCCAGCACTCCTATGCATAGCCCTATAGACAGCGCGCATTGCAGCTATAGAGAGAACTACATGTATATTCTCCCAGAACAATAAATAGAATCACTTTAGGTGCCATAATAGACTGCATTATTTACATTACACAGCTGGTATGTAGTTGTTATTGCCAGTCACTGTATGTTTCTTCACATTTGCTCAGTAATGCAGTTTTATTCCGGTTATACAAATAGTGGAAATGTTCCCAGTACAGGGTATGAATACCGTTTAATCGCTATTTAGCGCTGCAAGTCGCTTAAGAAAGAATTACTCTCCACTCCAATTGTATGGTTCCAAAGCACAAAAAGTTATTTATGTAAAAAGGGGTAACACGATGTAAGATTTAACAATTAGAGTAAAAAGCAATAAAATAGTACAGCCCGATACATACGCGTGCGCACTGGTCCCAGTATACAGTCATCAATCCAGAAGTCTGCGGTCGCAAGAAGATACCTGTACACTGAGGTCAGGACACAGATTATATACCTTACAGGTTTCAGAGTTAACAAAGAGACAAATTGACAGGTTCTCATTGGTTCTTGCTTCTGGTCATTGGTCAGTTCATACGGTGTCATCAGGGATATGGCTCAGTCCTCCAACGGTCACATTGCGTAGTTTGCCACCGAACAACTTGTTAAAACTGGCTACAACACTGCATACAAGTAATAACATTCTACTCAATAATTCCCTATCATCCATAACTAGCGGACGCATGATGCGACTTCTTTGCCGATAGAAACGGATGTCTGCAAATAAACAGGGATTTAGTATGATACCAAACATGACATGTCCATTGTATTCTGAACCTTAGATCTCTTTTAAGTACATCTTACACCATAATTATTAGCTAACAAATACCTTTTAATAACTGATTATTCTCTATAATGTGTGGGAACCATTTTATATGTATGCGTTCGCATATGTGCGTCTGTGTATGTACGTGAATATATACAGATGAGCGTCCATGTGTAAGTATGTGAATACGCATTTGTGCTCATTGGAGTTCACCGACGCAAAGTAGCGTCCTATAAATACGTCATCAGACCATAGACGACTATATCCTCCGATAATAATTGTAAAGCGATCATATCCAATTATTTGACTTTGACAAGGTGTTACTGGTGTTACTCAGTGTTTCATAAATCACAGTAACGCCATAAACACGTGAGACTGTCTCATTGGAAGCCCCGTTTGTAAAGTCTCTCTGCTGGTGATGTACTTATGGATTACCTACAGCCGCCTTTGTGCTCTCTCTCACAGGTGGCTCGTTACCTGGTCTCCTACTCCCAGGCTGCGGGGGATCTGCCCACGGAGAAGCTGAGGGTCCTGGAAGATCTCTTCTCCTCGGTGAAGGCGGAGTACGAGAAGCTTATATCAGAGTGGGACCTGCGCACCGCGTCCGAGGCAGAGATGGAGACTCGTCTGCAGCAGTTCCTACAGCGTCCGCAGCTCTACCTGAGCCAAGCCAGGAACATGTGTATGGAGTCGTGGGCTCGCTTCCACCCGCTGCGCATGGTCATCGGCGGCCTCCTCCTGTCCATGTCCTGTTTCCTCTGTTACATGATGGCGGAGATGGGACCGACCTTGAACGTGACCTGCAAGGATTTGCTGGGATACCCCCTCCTCTTTCCTGCGTCGGTGACGGCCGTGCTCGCCCTGGGAGCGTGGACTTCTGCGGTTCAGCTCGATGTCGTTTCTCTCTGTGCTTCCGCTTCTGCCGTCTCCCAGATGAGCTTCTTCTGCGTCTTCAGGAAAAGGGCGTGTATAAAGATGAGATGGTGGTCGCGTCCCGCATCCCTCTTGCTCTCCGCACCCTGCGCTGTGCTGTTTTTCCGCTGCTGCGTCCTGTTCTCGGACAGCTTTGTGGTGGCAGAGGGGAAAGCGGCTCCTTTTTTCCTCACATCTCTGCTCATGTTGACGGTGGTGAAAGTACACTGGGACGGCAGGCTGACGCTCCCCACTATAACCCCACTAGGAGGGGAGTCTCTGAAGCCTTCCGCCTCCCCACTCTACAAGAAGGACGGATCTCGGCTCTTGTGGCTGCTGGCGGCCTTGGGGACCTGCATCCGCCTCTCTGGGTTCTTTCATAACTGCCGGGAGGAGACCCCAGACTGTCATCCCTCCCCATTCCTGACTCCTCTCTCCAGCATACAGGACCTTGAGCTTAAGAACTTCTCCTATGTTTGCTGCGTCCTGTGTCTCGGGGTTATTGTCTTTCTCGTCCGGAAGTGGCTGCAACATTACGGAAACCTCAACAGCCCCTCCCCGCTGGTGCTCTATGTCCGCTGGGGGTTCCCTCTTATTGTACTAGGGATCTCCTGCTACTGGGCCCTCAGCTCAGGGACGGAGGACAGCCTGGCAAACCTGCGGGAGCTCACACACCTGGCGCTTGTGGCCTTCCCCAGGGCTATCTACGTCTTCTCAGGGCTGGGTTTACTGTTGGTGCTCTGGAACCCTGTCACCGTTTTTATGAAGAGGAGCCGGGACCCCAATGAGGACAGCACGGTAACTACCTACCGGGGAGCCCCTGGCTCTCAGGCTGAACTGCTGCACGTCATCCCTCAGATCTACCGGAAGATGCAGCGCTCGCTGAAAAGCCGGCTCCAGCAGCGAGGCGAGGCTGAGGAAGGCAGGAAAGGGGCAGCGGTTGAGGCCTACGGTCTGGGCAGTGTGTACTCAGCCGCGATGGTGGTTACTCTGTCACTCCTCACCCTGGTCCTGATATTGCTGCACAGCGAGAGAATGTCTCCAGCCTTCCTGCTCCTATTATTAGAGGCTTATGTTGTCCTGCAAATCCATGGACACGTGTCCAACCTCTCTGCTGACGGGACTGGTGAGTTCATGTTTGTATCCTTAGGGCAGGGGTCAGGGAACTTTTTTACCTTTTACCCCAAAATATATTTAGATATGCTGACGTTACCCCCTTGATTTGAAAGGAAGGAAATCATATAGTAGTGCCCCCATATAATGCCCCTGTAGTAGTGCCCCCATATATTGCCCCTGTAGTAGTGCCCCCATATGCCCCCGTAGTAGTGCCCCCATATATTGCCCCCATATATTGCCCCCGTAGTAGTGCCCCCATATATTGCCCCCGTAGTAGTGCCCCCATATATTGCCCCCGTAGTAGTGCCCCCATATAATGCCCCCTGTAGTAGTGCCCCTATATATTGCCCCTGTAGTAGTGCCCCCATATATTGCCCCCCGTAGTAGTGCCCCCATATAATGCCCCCTGTAGTAGTGTCCCCATAGTTATGCCCCCTGTAGTAGTGTCCCCATATAGTGCCCCCATATAATGCCCCTGTAGTGCCGCCTGTACAAAAAAAACCCACTTACCTTAATCCCCGCTCCTGCATCCGCCGTCATCCTGTCCGCCCGGCTGCTCCTCGGAACTATGGGAGAGAAGTCATGACGTATGGACGCATGGAGAGAGGCGGGAGCTGTAGTTCAGATGAGAACTCCAGCATTGGGCTAACGTGGTGCTGCAGGGAAGGAGCCGGGCGCCCGCTGGTAATAACATCTCAGCGGGCGTCCGGCTTAGAGCCTCCCTGCAGCACAGCCGGGCATGCATATGATTCATTCTATATTATATATATATATATATATATATATATGCATGCCCAGCTGTCCGTCCATTACCCCCAGGAATTTCATTTTAACCCCATGTGGGGTAATTTACCCCTGTTCCCTGACCACTGCCTTAGGGGAACTTAGAATGAGGCTTAAGGATTTAGAAGGAAAAAAGGACAGCTGTGTAAATCACATCAGGATTACGGTTACAATGTATTATATAGTACGCTGCACTAATATGAGTGAAATATATGTGAACGGTCTCTTCCCGTGTCTGGCTCCCCTGCTGGTCATCTGTGTAACTGCAACTGGTACCACCTGGAGAGCCTATGCCATTAAAAGCACCCAACAGTGTTCTGTGTGTATGTATAATATACTATGGCTGTTATAGATATTTTTTATATATATATATATATATATATATATATATTTTTTTTTTTTTCTATTATTATTTCTACTTCAGGGTCCATAGGGTTGACCTTGGGGGTATAGCTGGATCTGGATCCATGGGCACCACGCAGTTAAAGCTTTGCTGCTCCCAGGATGCACTTGGGTCCGTCCTCCTCTATACCACGACTCCGAGCCACAGCACCTCAGTTTTAGTTGGTGCCCGGCCGGAGTCTGGTCACCCTGGCGCAGTGGGGCTGCAATAAGCAGCCCCTAAGCTTTATTTTATTTTAGTTTTTAAAAAAAAAAAGATTTTATTTATTTTTACCTCTTAAGAGCGGCAGCATCAGACTGTCCATCTGGACGTCCACGCTGCCACTCCAACAGCCCCGCTGGCGCTGCGACGCCAGTACTGATCTGGGGATCGCAGCGGGACCCCGGAGTCAGTACTAGCATGGCTCCGGGACCTCCCAAGGACTGCTGCCGGACGCACGGGGCCAGGTAAGCCGCGTGCAGCGCTTCGCGCTGCAAACGGGGGAAATGCAGTCTTTAGCCACCGGTCTCTGGGGACAGACCGGCGGCGCTAATAGCGGCAGCGGGCTCACCCCTCTGTGGCATACCCCGCATGACCGCTGGACCACCAGGGTGTAAGTACCGGCGGGGAACCGGCTTCCCTGGGGGGGTTTCATTACTAGCAGGGGAGGCAGCCTTCCCTGCTTGTGCGGCTCCTCCCCTCAGCCAAGCGCGCCTTCTCCCATGCGTGCTGGCGTCGCTGGGCTGTTATCTCCTGGCCACTCCTCCTCAGAGCTCTTCCAGGCAGCATCGCAGACTCCCAGGCGGTATACAGTGGACCAGTCCCCCTGCATACCTCTCCCCCTGCAAAGGACAGTGTTCGCAGCGCTATAGCCCTCCCAGACACTGAATCTGGGAGGTTGATTGTAGCGGAAGGTGCAGTGAGTATAACTTCTCTGCATGGTATGTGACTATTGCTAGTGCTGTCTATCTGTGCTTATTTTCTACTTACTGTCAGCTTTTTACCTATCCCTTTCCTTCTCCTACGGCCCGCAGGTGCGTGGGGGAGGGGTGTTCTTTCTGTGTACCTCACTTATATAAATCTACGTATTTGTGAGGTCCGTCACATACTGCGGTGTGCTCCTCAGTACAATATTGTGGGCTGTTTGTGTTGCATACTTGGGAGTGCGTAGGTGTTATATGCCTTACCTCGTTTCGGTGAGACACTTTTTTTGCAAAAAAGTTTGTGTCATGTCTGATGAGGGGAATGAGCGCTCCGAGGCTCCTGTGTTGTTTTCCTGCCGACGCTGTTCGGCAGGGGTTGACGGGGCAGAATTGTCTCAGGACTGTCTGTGCGGGCGGTGCCAGTTGGTACCTGGACCCTCTAAACCCCCGGTGGCGCAGGATCCTCCGTGGGCAATGTTTACGCAAGTGCTGGCGTCAATCGCGGACCGACTTCTAGGGCGTTGCCCCAGCCTACCATGCCCCGTTCCCCGGGTGTGACTCGTCTGGTGCAGTCTCCTCCCGGGTCTCAGACTGTGGGTCCTTATGCGGGTTTGCCGGTATACGTGCAAACCCCCACGGTGCCGCAGCAGTCGATGGTACCTTTTCAGGGGTATCCTCAGGCAGTACCCCCGCCTTGGGTGGACGTCCTCTCCAGCTCTGTTCAGAGTCTGGCGGCTTCGTCATCGGCTTTTCAACATATGTTGCACAGTGATTTGCCCCCACGGGCGTCCAAGCGTTCCGTTCCGGCTTTACTGGAGGCTCAGTTCACGGACGTGTCTTCGGATGACGGGGAGATCCATGAAGACTCTGACTCGGATGCCGGGACCCAGGAGGTGGAGTCTAAGTCCTCCATTAATGTGCCAGCATTGGTTAGGGCGGTGCGGGCCATCCTTCATATAGAGGAGGATGCGCCGGCTCCCAGGTCGAAGTACCCTAATTTTAATAAGGCCAAAGTGGCTTCGACTGTTTTTCCCCTGTCTGACCAGTTGACGGATCATATGGCGGGGGCCTGGCAGTTGCCCAGCAAGAGATTCCAACCGCAGAAACGGTTGGCTTCAAACTATCCTTTTCTTGAGGCTCATTGCAGGAAATGGGAAACTCCGCCTGTGGTGGATTCCCATGTCACCCGCTTAATTAAAAGCGCTGCGTTACCTTTGCCGTCGATCTCCTCCCTGAAGGCCATCGAGAGCTGGGCCAACGCTCCGGAGATCCAGAGAGCGTTGATAGGACAAATGAGGCTTCCTACATTGGGGAAGCGTCGTTGGATGCAAGCCTGCTGACCTCTAGGGTGTCGGCTGCAGCTGTGTTGGTGTTTCGGTCCTTGTGGCTGCGGTCTTGGAGAGCTGACGCAGACTCCAAAAAGGACCTGGAGGCCCTACCTTTTAATGGGGAGTTGCTCTTTGGTCCAGACTTGGACAAAATAGTGGATACTCTAGCTAAGTCTAAATCAGCCTTCCTCCCATTCGGCTTCTGCACCTGCCAAGGTACGGAGCTCTGCCTTTCGGTCCTTTCGGGTTCAGGGCAAGGCCAAGGGTCAGTCCTTCCCGAGGCAGTCGGCGACCAAGGCCGCTTCTAAGCCAAAGAAGCAGGCTTGCAGTGCCAGGCGCCCTTCTTTCAAGCAGGAAGATAAGCCTTCTGCCTGATGGGACGGGCCTCCCTCTGGGGGACCCCAGAGTGGGAGGCCGACTTCTTCTATTTGCCCAGTGCTGGCACAATACCACCACGGATGCCTGGGTTCGAGAAGTGGTCTCCCAGGGGTACGCCCTGTCTTTTCAGCACAGACCGCCCCACCAGTTTTTCTGCACGAGTCCTTCTCTGAACAAGATCAAGACTTTACAGATTCAGGTAGCTATAGAGTCCTTGCTGAAAGCAGGGGTCATTGTTCCCGATCCTCAATTACAACGAGGGACGGGGTACTATTCTTCTCTGTTTCTGGTGCAGAATCCCAATGGTGCTCATCGCCCTATCCTCAATTTGAAGTCTCTGAACAAATTTCTCAGAGTTCCCAAGTTCAGGATGGAAACGTTACGTTCCATCATTCTGGCGATGGAACCTGGGGATTACATGGTGTCCTTGGATATCCAGGATGCCTACCTCCATTCGCACCAGCGGTATCTGAGGTTCGCTATCCTTCAACATCACTATCAGTTCCGGGCGCTACCCTTTGGCCTCTCCACGGCACCGAGGGTATTCACAAAGATCATGGCGGTCATGGCCGCATATCTTCGGGTCCAGAATGTACGGCTGCTGCCGTATCTGGACGACCTCCTGTTGCTGGCGAGCTCCCCGGAGGTACTGCTTCAACATCTCCACCTGACGATCGCTTGCTTGCAAGCGCACGGGTGGTTGATAAATTGGAAAAAGTCCTCCCTGATTCCATCACAGCGGATGGTTCATTTGGGAGCCCTACTGGATTCTCGTCAGCAAAGGATTTTCCTGACCCCGGAGAAGGTCTCCTACCTACAGCTGCAGGTACACAGTTGCCTGAGCAGTTGCCGCCTGTCGGTCCATTCGGCTATGAGAGTTCTGGGGTCCATGGTGTCGACATTCGACATGGTGGAATTCGCCCGGTTCCATTCCCGGCCCCTGCAGGGGCTGATTCTATCGGAATGGAACGTGTTAACTCACCGGATCCGCTCTCAGTTGCTGGTGTTGTCCTCGGAGGTTCGGCAGTCTTTGGCTTGGTGGCTTCAGACAGCTCATCTGGTCGAGGGGCGCCCCTTTTCGATCCCGGACTGGGTCCTGCTCACTACTGATGCCAGTCTCCGGGGTTGGGGGGCAGTGACCGGCTCATTGTCGCTTCAGGGTCGTTGGTCTGCGGAAGAAGCACTTCTCCCAATCAACATCCTGGAACCTCGGGCAGTATACAGGGCCCTGCAGTCGTCCGGACCCGCTCTTCACGGAAGGGCGGTTCAGGTGCAGTCCGACAACGCCACCACGGTGGCGTATATCAACCACCAAGGAGGAACTCGCAGTCGGGCAGCGATGTAGGAGGTGTCTCGCATTCTTGCTTGGGCGGAGTGTCACATTCCAGCGATCTCGGCAGTCTTCATCCCCGAAGTCCTCAATTGGGAGGCGGACTTCCTCAGCTGTCACGACGTGCATCCCAGGGAATGGTCGCTTCACCCAGAGGTGTTTCAGCTACTCGTGGACAGGTGGGGGCTGCCAGAGCTGGACTTGATGGCCTCCCGTCACAATCACAAGTTACCCGTTTACGGGTCAAGGACGAGATGCAGGCGCCTGTCTGGTAGACGCGCTGTCGGTGAAATGGACGTTTCACCTGGTGTATCTGTTTCCTCCGATATCCCTACTTCCTCGGGTCCTGCGGAAATTCAAGCAGGACGGCGGCATGCTCGTGCTGATGGCTCGGCGTGGCCCAGGCGTCCTTTGTACTCCGATCAGAGGAGCCTCTCCATCGACGCTCCATACCTTCTTCCTCAGCGTCGGGACCTGATGTCTCAAGGGCCTTGCCTTTACCCGGATCTGCGTCGGCTGTCTTTGACGGCGTGGCTCTTGAGACAGCCGTCTTGAGGTCTCGGGGTTTCTCCAGTTCGATTATTGGTACCATGCTCAGGGCACGCAAGCCTGCTTCCGCACGGATTTACCACAGGGTGTGGCGCACTTACTTTCAGTGGTGTGAGTCCAGAAACTGTGATCCTCAGGTGTTCCGAGTTTCTAGAATCTTGGAATTTCTTCAATCAGGTTTGGACCTCGGCTTACGCCTGGCCTCTCTGAAGGGTCATGTGTCTGCTTTGTCTGTGTGGGTTCAACGACTGATTGCTACACTGCCAGATGTTCACACCTTTTTCCAAGGTGTTCTCAGGATCCTTCCTCCCTTTGTGGCTCCTTGGGACTTGGCGGTGGTACTACAGGTCTTGCAGGGTCCTCCTTTTTGAGCCTCTTGAGTCGGTGGAGCTCAAGTGACTGACGTTTAAGACCGTTTTTCTCCTGGCGATTGCTTCTCCTGGCGATTGCTTCTGCCAGGAGGGTGTCAGAATTGGGGGCGCTTTCCTGTCGCCCTCCTTTTCTGATTTTTCACCAGGACGGAGCGGTGCTCCGCACTCGTCCTGAGTTTTTGCCTAAAGTGGTCTCAAAGTTCCACATTAATCAGGAACTTGTTGTGCCAGCTTTTCAGTCACCTGGTCTTTCAGCTGGTGAGGCTTCCTTAGATGTAGTCCGGGCGCTTAGAATCTTTGTGGACCGGACTGCTTTGGTTAGGAAGTCTGATTCATTGTTTATCCTCTTTGGTTTTCACAAGAGGGGTTGGCCTGCCAACAAACAAACGTTAGCCCGTTGGCTTTGTTCCGTTATTTGCGAGGCTTATGCACAGGAGGGTTTACCTGTGCCAGCCTCTGTTAAGGCTCATTCCACTCGGTCTGTTGGTCCTTCTTGGGCTGCTAGACGTGGCGCCTCTGCTGTTCAGCTGTGTAAGGCAGCCACTTGGTCTTCAATTCAGACATTTTTGAGGTTTTATGCGTGTGACACCTTCGCCTCTCAGGATGCATCCTTCGGGCGCCGGGTACTCCTTCCAGCACAGGAGCGTCCCCGCCCTTAGTTGAACTGCTTTGGGACATCCCCAAGGTCAACCCTGTGGACACCCTATGGACCCTGAAGTAGAAAACAAGAGATATGGTAAGAACTTACCTTTGCTATCTCTGTTTCTACGAAGTCCATAGGGTCCACAGGGCGCCCGCCCTGACGCACCTGGCTTCATATGGGCTGTGTGGCTGGTCACCGGTTTTCCGTCTCCCGTTTCTGTGAGTATGGTTCTTGTGTGTTCCAATCTTCCTTCTCTCTGTTTAGTCTCCTCCTCCGGCCTTAGCTGCTTACCAACTGAGGTGCTGTGGCTCGGGGGCGGGGTATAGAGGAGGACGGACCCAAGTGCATCCTGGGAGCAGCAAAGCTTTAACTGCGTGGTGCCCGTGGATCCAGATCCAGCTATACCCCCAAGGTCAACCCTGTGGACCCTATGGACAAAGGTAAGTTCTTACCATATCTCTTGTTATATTTGTTACAAAACTAAACTTGTGTCCCATAGGAGCTGAACCCAATATCTGCCGTCATTTCCCATATGTGGCCATTACTAGACCCCCAACCGTAACACCTTATTCTTCATATAGGCAACAATAACGTTTGGCAAATAATTTCTCATTATTGGAACTTCGTTTTGCATAGCAAGAAGCCTCAGAGGACATCAAACATACTCTGACTGTTCCCTTTATAAGAACACCTTAGAACACCTGCAGGAACCTATTTTACCTATTATCTGTGTAATTTGCTTCATTGTGGTGATATCACGATGTAGAAATCATTGTAATTAATGTTCTGCTGCTTCTGTCAATGTTTTACATATAATATAGCTAGATGGGAGCTGGTGATAGATGTGACCTTTGTTATGCAAGTAAGTTTTTATGGTGAAGGTCTGACGTGCGTTTTCCTAGTACAGCTATTTTAGCCTGCGCTGCCTGTATGTCACCCAGCAGGATGGGGAGACTACAACTCCCATTATCTTTCTCGTCCTAGACCCTCGCAGTGTGTGCACCAGGAGTGACGTGTAGGGAAGGAGGCTGATAAGTGAGCCGTATGTAGTAACCCGGCGAGCGATTATCTAAGGTACAGCTGTGTGATAGGCGTTAGATGGCCGCACTCATCAGGAGCGTCGCTGTGCACCAGGAGTGAGGTGTAGGGAAGGAGACGGATAAGCGAGCCGTATGTAGTAACCCGGCGAGCGCTTATCTAAGGTACAGCTGTGTGATAGGCGTTAGATGGCCGCACTCATCAGGAACGTCGTTGTGCACCAGGAGTGACGTGTAGGGAAGGAGACTGATCATAAGTGAGCCGTATGTAGTAACCCGGCGAGCGATTATCTAAGGTACAGCTGTGTGATAGGCGTTAGATGGCTGCACTCATCAGGAGCGTCGTTGTGCACCAGGAGTGACGTGTATAGAAGGAGGCTGATAAGTGATAAGCGAGCCGTATGTAGTAACCCGGCGAGCGATTATCTAAGGTACAGCTGTGTGATAGGCATTAGATGGCCGCACTCAGCAGGAGCGTTGCTGTGCACCAGGAGTGAGGTGTAGGGAAGGAGGCTGATAAGTGATAAGCAAGCCGTATGTAGTAACCCGGCGAGCGATTATCTAAGGTACAGCTGTGTGATAGGCGTTAGATGGCCGCACTCAGCAGGAGCGTCGCTGTGCACCAGGAGTGACGTGTAGGGAAGGAGGCTGATAAGTGAGCCGTATATAGTAACCCGGCGAGCGATTATCTAAGGTACAGCTGTGTGATAGGCGTTAGATGGCAGCACTCAGCAGGAGCGTCGCTGTGCACCAGGAGTGACGTGTAGGGAAGGAGGCTGATAAGTGATAAGTGAGCCGCATGTAGTAACCCGGCGAGCGATTATCTAAGGTACAGCTGTGTGATAGGCGTTAGATGGCCGCACTCAGCAGGAGCGTCGCTGTGCACCAGGAGTGACGTGTAGGGAAGGAGGCTGATAAGTGAGCTGTATGTAGTAACCCGGCGAGCGATTATCTAAGGTACAGCTGTGTGATAGGTGTTAGATGGCCGCACTCAGCAGGAGCGTCGCTGTGCACCAGGAGTGACGTGTAGGGAAGGAGACTGATCATAAGTGAGCCGTATGTAGTAACCCGGCGAGCGATTATCTAAGGTACAGCTGTGTGATAGGCGTTAGATGGCTGCACTCATCAGGAGCGTCGTTGTGCACCAGGAGTGACGTGTATAGAAGGAGGCTGATAAGTGATAAGCGAGCCGTATGTAGTAACCCGGCGAGCGATTATCTAAGGTACAGCTGTGTGATAGGCGTTAGATGGCTGCACTCAGCAGGAGCGTTGCTGTGCACCAGGAGTGACGTGTATAGAAGAAGGCTGATAAGTGATAAGCGAGCCGTATGTAGTAACCCGGCGAGCGATTATCTAAGGTACAGCTGTGTGATAGGCGTTAGATGGCAGCACTCAGCAGGAGCGTCGCTGTGCACCAGGAGTGACGTGTTGGGAAGGAGGCTGATAAGTGATAAGTGAGCCATATGTAGTAACCCGGCGAGCGATTATCTAAGGTACAGCTGTGTGATAGGCGTTAGATGGCCACACTCAGCAGGAGCGTCGCTGTGCACCAGGAGTGACGTGTAGGGAAGGAGACTGATAAGTGATAAGTGAGCCGTATGTAGTAACCCGGCGAGCGATTATCTAAGGTACAGCTGTGTGATAGGCGTTAGATGGCCGCACTCATCAGGAGCGTCGCTGTGCACCAGGAGTGACGTGTAGGGAAGGAGGCTGATAAGTGATAAGCGAGCCGTATGTAGTAACCCGGCGAGCGATTATCTAAGGTACAGCTGTGTGATAGGCGTTAGATGGCCGCACTCAGCAGGAGCGTCGCTGTGCACCAGGAGTGACGTGTAGGGAAGGAGGCTGATAAGTGAGCCGTATGTAGTAACCCGGCGAGCGATTATCTAAGGTACAGCTGTGTGATAGGCGTTAGATGGCCGCACTCAGCAGGAGCGTCGCTGTGCACCAGGAGTGAGGTGTAGAGAAGGAGGCTGATAAGTGATAAGCGAGCCGTATGTAGTAACCCGGCGAGCGATTATCTAAGGTACAGCTGTGTGATAGGCGTTAGATGGCCGCACTCAGCAGGAGTGTCGCTGTGCACCAGGAGTGACGTGTAGGGAAGGAGGCTGATAAGTGAGCCGTATATAGTAACCCGGCGAGCGATTATCTAAGGTACAGCTGTGTGATAGGTGTTAGATGGCCGCACTCAGCAGGAGTGTCGCTGTGCACCAGGAGTGACGTGTAGGGAAGGAGGCTGATAAGTGAGCCGTATGTAGTAACCCGGCGAGCGATTATCTAAGGTACAGCTGTGTGATAGGCGTTAGATGGCCGCACTCATCAGGAGCGTCGCTGTGCACCAGGAGTGAGGTGTAGGGAAGGAGACGGATAAGCGAGCCGTATGTAGTAACCCGGCGAGCGCTTATCTAAGGTACAGCTGTGTGATAGGCGTTAGATGGCCGCACTCATCAGGAACGTCGTTGTGCACCAGGAGTGACGTGTAGGGAAGGAGACTGATCATAAGTGAGCCGTATGTAGTAACCCGGCGAGCGATTATCTAAGGTACAGCTGTGTGATAGGCGTTAGATGGCTGCACTCATCAGGAGCGTCGTTGTGCACCAGGAGTGACGTGTATAGAAGGAGGCTGATAAGTGATAAGCGAGCCGTATGTAGTAACCCGGCGAGCGATTATCTAAGGTACAGCTGTGTGATAGGCATTAGATGGCCGCACTCAGCAGGAGCGTTGCTGTGCACCAGGAGTGAGGTGTAGGGAAGGAGGCTGATAAGTGATAAGCAAGCCGTATGTAGTAACCCGGCGAGCGATTATCTAAGGTACAGCTGTGTGATAGGCGTTAGATGGCCGCACTCAGCAGGAGCGTCGCTGTGCACCAGGAGTGACGTGTAGGGAAGGAGGCTGATAAGTGAGCCGTATATAGTAACCCGGCGAGCGATTATCTAAGGTACAGCTGTGTGATAGGCGTTAGATGGCAGCACTCAGCAGGAGCGTCGCTGTGCACCAGGAGTGACGTGTAGGGAAGGAGGCTGATAAGTGATAAGTGAGCCGCATGTAGTAACCCGGCGAGCGATTATCTAAGGTACAGCTGTGTGATAGGCGTTAGATGGCCGCACTCAGCAGGAGCGTCGCTGTGCACCAGGAGTGACGTGTAGGGAAGGAGGCTGATAAGTGAGCTGTATGTAGTAACCCGGCGAGCGATTATCTAAGGTACAGCTGTGTGATAGGTGTTAGATGGCCGCACTCAGCAGGAGCGTCGCTGTGCACCAGGAGTGACGTGTAGGGAAGGAGACTGATCATAAGTGAGCCGTATGTAGTAACCCGGCGAGCGATTATCTAAGGTACAGCTGTGTGATAGGCGTTAGATGGCTGCACTCATCAGGAGCGTCGTTGTGCACCAGGAGTGACGTGTATAGAAGGAGGCTGATAAGTGATAAGCGAGCCGTATGTAGTAACCCGGCGAGCGATTATCTAAGGTACAGCTGTGTGATAGGCGTTAGATGGCTGCACTCAGCAGGAGCGTTGCTGTGCACCAGGAGTGACGTGTATAGAAGAAGGCTGATAAGTGATAAGCGAGCCGTATGTAGTAACCCGGCGAGCGATTATCTAAGGTACAGCTGTGTGATAGGCGTTAGATGGCAGCACTCAGCAGGAGCGTCGCTGTGCACCAGGAGTGACGTGTTGGGAAGGAGGCTGATAAGTGATAAGTGAGCCATATGTAGTAACCCGGCGAGCGATTATCTAAGGTACAGCTGTGTGATAGGCGTTAGATGGCCACACTCAGCAGGAGCGTCGCTGTGCACCAGGAGTGACGTGTAGGGAAGGAGACTGATAAGTGATAAGTGAGCCGTATGTAGTAACCCGGCGAGCGATTATCTAAGGTACAGCTGTGTGATAGGCGTTAGATGGCCGCACTCATCAGGAGCGTCGCTGTGCACCAGGAGTGACGTGTAGGGAAGGAGGCTGATAAGTGATAAGCGAGCCGTATGTAGTAACCCGGCGAGCGATTATCTAAGGTACAGCTGTGTGATAGGCGTTAGATGGCCGCACTCAGCAGGAGCGTCGCTGTGCACCAGGAGTGACGTGTAGGGAAGGAGGCTGATAAGTGAGCCGTATGTAGTAACCCGGCGAGCGATTATCTAAGGTACAGCTGTGTGATAGGCGTTAGATGGCCGCACTCAGCAGGAGCGTCGCTGTGCACCAGGAGTGAGGTGTAGAGAAGGAGGCTGATAAGTGATAAGCGAGCCGTATGTAGTAACCCGGCGAGCGATTATCTAAGGTACAGCTGTGTGATAGGCGTTAGATGGCCGCACTCAGCAGGAGTGTCGCTGTGCACCAGGAGTGACGTGTAGGGAAGGAGGCTGATAAGTGAGCCGTATATAGTAACCCGGCGAGCGATTATCTAAGGTACAGCTGTGTGATAGGTGTTAGATGGCCGCACTCAGCAGGAGTGTCGCTGTGCACCAGGATTGACGTGTAGGGAAGGAGGCTGATAAGTGAGCCGTATATAGTAACCCGGCGAGCGATTATCTAAGGTACAGCTGTGTGATAGGTGTTAGATGGCCGCACTCAGCAGGAGCGTCGCTGTGCACCAGGAGTGACGTGTAGGGAAGGAGGCTGATAAGTGAGCCGTATGTAGTAACCCGGCGAGTGATTATCTAAGGTACAGCTGTGTGATAGGCGTTAGATGGCCGCACTCAGCAGGAGCGTCGCTGTGCAGTGCACCAGGAGTGACGTGTAGGGAAGGAGACTGATAAGCGAGCCGTATGTAGTAACCCGGCGAGCGAGTATCTAAGGTACAGCTGTGTGATAGGCGTTAGATGGCCGCACTCATCGGGAGCGTCGCTGTGAATTCATGTGAACGTCTCAATAATTAAATGTAGAAGAAAGTTAAGGCAAAAGCGTTTATTTTAAAAGCAAAGCTTATTTGGGGGAGTTTCTCTTTAACATTAATTTGCTCATGAATAGACTTACAAATATACGCTAGGTAATACAAATATACGCTATGTATCAAGTGTTTTTTGTGTGTTGTGTCCCTGTAAATAGCTATATATTATGTCACATATCCGTCTCTGTGTTTTTACTTCCAGATGTATTTGGTATTCCGTGGTATGCAGTTATAGCGTGGGCGCTCGCTGCCACCCAGAGCTTCTACTCCACCGGTCACCAGTCAGTCTTCCCGGCCATCCACTGGAACTCCGCCTTTGTAGGGTTTCAGGACGGCCATACGAGTAACGTCATCCCAGCTCTCCTTGTTGCTGCCAATACGTTCTCCTCTAACATCCTCTTCTCAGGTAACACGTGATCAGTGGTGGTGACAATACTCTGGATAGTGCGAGGAGAGTGGTGGTGACAATACTCAGGATAGTGCGAGGAGAGTGGTGGAGGCAATACTCAGGATAGTGCGAGGAGAGTGGTGGAGGCAATACTCAGGATAGTGCGAGGAGAGTGGTGGTGACAATGCTCAGGATAGTGCGAGGTGAGTGGTGGTGACAATACTCAGGATAGTGCGAGGAGAGTGGTGGTGACAATGCTCAGGATAGTGCGAGGTGAGTGGTGGTGACAATACTCAGGATAGTGCGAGGAGAGTGGTGGTGACAATACTCAGGATAGTGCGAGGAGAGTGGTGGTGACAATACTCAGGATAGTGCGAGGAGAGTGGTGGTGACAATACTCAGGATAGTGCGAGGAGAGTGGTGGTGACAATACTCAGGATAGTGCGAGGAGAGTGGTGGTGACAATACTCAGGATAGTGCGAGGAGAGTGGTGGTGACAATACTCAGGATAGTGCGAAGAGAGTGGTGGTGACAATGCTCAGGGTTGGTTGAGGGGAGCGGCGGTACAGTGGCCAGGATTGGACAAAGTGAGCTGCGGCAGCAATGGTGAGGATAAGCGTGGAGAGTTGTGCCCATAGTATAGGTTGGGGGCTACAGTGGCAATGGTCAGAGTAGGCCAAGGAGACTTATGGTGGCAAAGGTAAGGATAGGCAGAGGAGAGTTGTTGTGGCAGTGGCAATAATCAGGATAGGTTGAGGGGAGCGGTAGGTGGCAATGGTCAGGATAGGTTGAGGGGAGCGGTAGGTGGCAATGGTCAGGATAGGTTGAGGGGAGCGGTAGGTGGCAATGGTCAGGATAGGTTGAGGGGAGCGGTTGGGGGCAATGGCCAGGATAGGTTGAGGGGAGCGGTTGGGGGCAATGGTCAGGATAGGTTGAGGGGAGCGGTTGGGGGCAATGGTCAGGATAGGTTGAGGGGAGCGGTTGGGGGCAATGGTCAGGATAGGTTGAGGGGGCGGTTGGGGGCAATGGTCAGGATAGGTTGAGGGGAGCTGTAGTTGGCAATGGTCAGGATAGGTTGGGGGGGAGCGGTAGTTGGCAATGGTGAGGATAGGTTGGGGGCAGCGGTAGGTGGGAATGGTCAGGATAGGTTGAGGGGAGTGGTAGGTGGCAATGGCCAGGATAGGTTGAGGGGAGCGGTTGGGGGCAATGGCCAGGATAGGTTGAGGGGAGCGGTAGTTGGCAATGGTCAGGATAGGTTGGGGGGAGCGGTAGTTGGTAATGGTCAGGATAGGTTGGGGGGAGCGGTAGGTGGCAGAGGTCAGGATAGGTTGGGGGGAGCGGTAGGTGGCAATGGTCAGGATAGGTTGAGGGGAGCGGTAGGTGGCAATGGTCAGGATAGGTTGAGGGGAGCGGTTGGGGGCAATGGCCAGGATAGGTTGAGGGGAGCGGTTGGGGGCAATGGCCAGGATAGGTTGAGGGGAGCGGTAGTTGGCAATGGTCAGGATAGGTTGAGGGGAGCGGTAGTTGGCAATGGTCAGGATAGGTTGAGGGGAGCTGTAGTTGGCAATGGTCAGGATAGGTTGGGGGGGAGCGGTAGTTGGCAATGGTGAGGATAGGTTGGGGGCAGCGGTAGGTGGGAATGGTCAGGATAGGTTGAGGGGAGTGGTAGGTGGCAATGGCCAGGATAGGTTGAGGGGAGCGGTTGGGGGCAATGGCCAGGATAGGTTGAGGGGAGCGGTAGTTGGCAATGGTCAGGGTAGGTTGAGGGGAGCGTTAGGTGGGAATGGTCAGGATAGGTTGAGGGGAGCGGTAGTTGGCAATGGTCAGGATAGGTTGAGGGGAGTGGTAGTTGGCAATGGTCAGGATAGGTTGGGGGGAGCGGTAGTTGGCAATGGTCAGGATAGGTTGAGGGGAGCGGTAGTTGGCAATGGTCAGGATAGGTTGAGGGGAGCGGTAGTTGGCAATGGTCAGGATAGGTTGGGGGGAGCGGTAGTTGGCAATGGTCAGGATAGGTTGAGGGGAGCGGTTGGGGGCAATGGCCAGGATAGGTTGAGGGGAGCGGTAGTTGGCAATGGTCAGGATAGGTTGGGGGGAGCGGTAGGTGGCAATGGTAAGGATAGGTTGGGGGCAGCGGCCGTAGCTGATTATCACTAAATGACTACAGAATAAAAACTTCTTTGTGTCAATGTTTTAATGAAATTCTGTGTTCTCCCCTGAGGAAGCCGGATCCTGTCTGTTACTGCTCTGGCCGTTTCTGTGTGAGGCCCCCACAAGCCGGAGGAAGAAAACAAAGGGGGAGAGCCGGGAGGGGGAGACGGAGGAGGATGACATGCCCATGATGGAGATGAGGCTGAGAGAGAACCCAGACAAGTTCTACAGGGCTCTACTGCAGCTCGGGACCAAGTACCTCTTCATCCAGGGAGTGCAGGTAACCCGGCCGCTGTGGCCCTGTACGCTGAGCTCCATTCTGAGCACACACCCAATATAAGATGATCGAGTATATTATACTTACAATTAGTGTCACCTTACTGACAGCTCCTGTCCTGCGTCTGCGCTGCCATGATCCTTCGACGCCATCTAATGGTCTGGAAAGTGTTTGCACCAAAGTAAGTGCAGGATAGATTGTGATTTATTAATCTGCTTAAACCCTAATCTGTTGCAGTGTCGTTACATTATCTGTCGAGTGATACATCATGTCTCCCGTCTCCTGCCCCTCCCCCAGGTTCCTGTTTGAAAGTCTGGGATTTGTCGTCAGCAGCACCTTCCTCCTCTTTGGGATAGCGCTGGTCCTGAGAATAGACTGTGCGGTCAGTGACTGGTTCAAAAACCTCATTACCCAGAAGAGCAGGTAGTGCTGGAGGGCACTATTCATATATATTCCCGAACAGCCAGAGGACAAAGATGCTGCTCAGAATTCACTCAGTGCCTCGAGAACCGCTGTACCCAACCGCCCGGAGCTTCCGCTGCAATTCACAACCCGGTGTCTGGTGATTAAGCTGCTGCTGGCGGAGGATTAAAGGCTGGACACCTGCGGCGTCTTTAAAAGCTCCGACTGTTGGACCTTTCCGTGAGAGGTTACGGCAGCTCCGTCATACCATACACGTTGTGGAAATCTCCTTAAGGTTTCGGTACAACTACACAACCTAGCAGTTACTGTACTGTGCCAACGCGTATGAGCCGTATAGGAGATGGACTATTACAGTGTAGGTCAGAAAAGGAAACGCACAATACTAAGAGAAAAGCAAATCTGTGCTGCCGTACAGAGAAGCGACACATTGCGGAGCAGTGCAGCGCTGACCGCATAGGTAACTAAGCCATGAGTTGTTCAGGGTGTGTGAGAGCGGAGCCGGTTATTTAGGATTAAAAAGAACTGGTGACATGATCGTTCTATGGTCGTCATTCCTCCATCATTAGTATATACATGATCATTTCCTCTATGGCGCCCTGTAACCTCAGCCATCCACTGTTTCATTATGCCTATTATAGGGGGCCCTGCATACCGGACATAGGTCTGTGTTAGCCCCCTCCGTGCGAGGGAAGGGGGTTGTGTCCATGACCTACCTGGACCTTGCCACGCCCCTAATGACATAATGCCCCCTTTCCATATGATGTCACTTATAACTTGTTAGGCCACGCCTCCATGCTGCGGTACTGTAATACGGTTACCAGGATTCTGGGGAAGGGACGGCAGATCTAAACGTGCGCTAAGTGGTTTATCTCACCCATCATGTCTATGGAGACCCATAACATGACTATATTTATACATTCATCCCCTGATGTTTATATTGGGCCCTGTCCGGTGTATCTGTTGTCTGACTATAGCGGCTGCAAAACGCAGACCGGACAACTCCTGTCTGTTCCATTCAGCAAATAGGTCTCACTCCACACAAGGACATCAGCGCTGGCGCTCTCCAGGCCTCGTACTGTTATTGGGACAGATTTTGTGTCTTCCAGTTGCATTTAGGATTCCATAATGGTGCCTTAACGGCGCACGCTTACATTCCATAATGGTGCCCTACCAGCGCACGCTCACATTCCATAATGGTGCCCTACCAGCGCACGCTCACATTCTATAATGGTGCCGTACCAGTGCACTCACGTTCCATAATGGTTCCGTACCAGCGCACTCTCACAATCCATAATGGTGCCGTACCGCCGCACGCTCACATTCCATAATGGTGCCGTACCGCCGCACGCTCACATTCCATAATGGTGCTGTCATTCCGTAATGGTGCTGTACTGTCGCATGCTCACAATCCATAATGATGCCGTTCCCGCGCACGCTCACAATCCATAATGGTGCCGTACCAGCGCACGCTCACATTCCATAGTGCCATATCAGCGCACGCTCACATTCCATAATGATGCCGTTCCCGCGCATGCTCACATTCCATAATGATGCCGTTCCCGCGCATGCTCACATTCCATAATGATGCCGTTCCCGCGCATGCTCACATTCCATAATGATGCCGTTCCCGCGCATGCTCACATTCCATAATGATGCCGTTCCCGCGCATGCTCACAAAACATAATGATGCCGTACCAGCGCACGCTCACATTCCATAGTGCCATATCAGCGCACGCTCACATTCCATAATGATGCCGTTCCCGCGCATGCTCACATTCCATATAGATGCCGTTCCCGCGCATGCTCACATTCCATATAGATGCCGTTCCCGCGCATGCTCACATTCCATAATGATGCCGTTCCCGCGCATGCTCACAAAACATAATGATGCCGTTCCCGCGCATGCTCACAAAACATAATGATGCCGTTCCCGCGCATGCTCACATTCCATAATGGTGCTGTTCCCGCGCACGCTCACATTCCATAATGAAGCCATTTCCCGCGCACGCTCACATTCCATAATGATGCCGTTCCCGCGCACGCTCACATTCCCTAATGGTGCCCTACCGGCGCACGCTCACATTCCATAATGATGCTGTACTGGCGCACGCTCACATTCCATAATGATGCCGTCCCCGCGCATGCTCACATTCCATAATGGTGCCGTCCCCGCGCATGCTCACATTCCATAATGATGCCGTTCCCGCGCACGCTCACATTCCATAATGATGCCGTACCGGCGCACGCTCACATTCCATAATGATGCCGTACCGGCGCACGCTCACATTCCATAATGATGCCGTGCCCGCGCATGCTCACTTTCCATAATGATGCCGTGCCCGCGCATGCTCACATTCCATAATGGTGCCGTACCAGTGCACGCTTACATTCCATAATGGTGCCGTACCAGTGCACGCTTACATTCCATAATGTGCTGTACCGGCGCACGCTCACATTCTATAATTGTGCCGTACTGGCGCACACTCACATTCCATAATGGTGCCGTACCAGTGCACGCTCACATTCCATAATGATGCTGTTCCCGCGCACGCTCACATTCCATAATGGTGCCGTTCCCGCGCACGCTCACATTCCATAATGGTGCCGTTCCCGCGCACGCTCACATTCCATAATGGTGCTGTACCGGCGCACGCTCACATTCTATAATGGTGCCTTACCAACGCACAATCATATGAAATTGCAGTTTACACGTATTACTGTGCTGTGATACAATCTGATCGCTGCGCTGCTGCTACTGGAACAGAATAAAAGTAGTCTCCATAGTAACGGAAATGCTATTATTATCCTTTATATGGCGCCACAAGGGTTCCGCAGCGCCTTATAAAGTGCATAAACAAGAAACCAGCGACTTACAGCACAATACAATGCAGGAGGAGGACATGGATTATACACATTGCTGCAATAGCGACTATAACACCCACATAAGCAGCAGGGAGTCAGCACCCAGGTGTTAGGTGCCATAGTGGGGCGTTAGGAGTAGACAATGGTATAAGTAAGGGAAGGAGAAGCACATTAGGGAAGAGGGTCCTGCTCATGAGAACTTACATTCTAAAGGGGGAGCAGACAAATAGGGGTGACAGATTGGGTAGACAAAGGAAGGAGCATGTAACTACTGTTAGGATGAGAGCTGATAGGCCTTGATGAAGTAGTGGGTCTTGAGAGCCCGTTTGAAGGATTGTAGAGAGGTGCAGAGTCTGATGGGGAGAGGGAGAGAGTTCCAAAGGTAGGGAGCAGCACGGGCAAAAACTTGGAGGCGGGAGGGGGTAAGAGGTAATCAGTTGGCAGGAGAGGCGGCGTGTATTAAGTGAACGAAGAGAGCGGAGAGGAGAGTGAAGGGAGATGAGGTCAGAGATGTAAATGGGAGAGAAATGGGTGAAGGCTTTGTAAGTGAGCGTGAGAACAATGAATCAGGTTCTGGAGGGGAAGGGGAGTCAGTGGAGGGCTTGTAGGAGGGGGGAGGCAGATGAGTCGAGCAGCAGCACTGAGGACAGACTGGAGAGGAGAGAGGTTGGAGTCAGGGAGGCCAGATAGGAGGAGGTTACAGTAGTCCAATCTGCAGATGACCAGTCTGTGGATGAGGGTCTTAGTAGCATCCTGAGCAGGGCCGGATTTACCACTATGCAACCTAGGCGCCCGCCTAGGGCCCGTGGCCGGGACCCCCAAAATCCAGCCCTGGTAAGCAGCCACAGTCCACATCTAGGTCCCGATGTGGAGACAGGAAGACATTGTCGGAGTCTTCTCATTGAGAAGCATTTGGGAGCAGGGGGAGCTGCTGAGAGGATTACCGGCTTCCTTAGTGTACTCCTGGGCAGCTCTAATACTACAAGCTGCAAGGGGGCTATTACATACTGTGTCCCTGCCCTTTGAAGTCACAAGACAGGTGAGTCACTTGTGTTTTGTACGGAGGGGAGGAGGGTTACTGTGCAAGCTGCCAAGTGATGAGTTTGAAAGGCTCTGCTGAGTGAGTGATGTGCTAGTGATGCAGTGTCAGGTCAGTGCTAGTGATGCAGTGTGTGCTGGCAGTGGCAGGTCAGTGCTAGTGGTGCAGTGTGTGCTGGCAGTGTCAGGTCAGTGCTAGTGATGCAGTGTGTGCTGGCAGTGTCAGGTCAGTGCTAGTGGTGCAGTGTGTGCTGGCAGTGGCAGGTCAGTGCTAGTGATGCAGTGTGCTGGCAGTGTCAGGTCAGTGCTAGTGATGCAGTGTGTGCTGGCAGTGTCAGGTCAGGTCAGTTCTAGTGATGCAGTGTGTGCTGGCAGTGACAGGTCAGTGCTAGTGATGCAGTGACAGGTCAGTGCTAGTGATGCAGTGTGTGCTGGCAGTGGCAGGTCAGTGCTAGTGATGCAGTGTGCTGGCAGTGTCAGGTCAGTGCTAGTGATGCAGTTTGTGCTGGCAGTGTTGGGTCAGTGCTAGTGATGCAGTGTGTGCTGACAGTGTCAGGTCAGTGCTGGTGATGCAGTGTGTGCTGGCAGTGTCAGGTCAGTGCTAGTGATGCAGTGTGTGCTGACAGTGGCAGGTCAGTGCTAGTGATGCAGTGTCAGGTCAGTGCTAGGGATGCAGTGTGTGCTGGCAGTGTCAGGTCAGTGCTAGTGATGCAGTGTGTGCTGGCAGTGGCAGATCAGTGCTAGTGATGCAGTGTGTGCTGGCAGTGGTAGGTCAGTGCTAGTGCTGCAGTGTGTGCTGGCAGTGGTAGGTCAGTGCTAGTGATGCAGTGTGTGCTGGCAGTGGAAGGTCAGTGCTAGTGATGCAGTGTGTGCTGGCAGTGGCAGGTCAGTGCTAGTGATGCAGTGTCAGGTCAGTGCTAGTGATGCAGTGTGTGCTGGCAGTGGCAGGTCAGTGCTAGTGATGCAGTGTCAGGTCAGTGCTAGTGATGCAGTGTGTGCTGGCAGTGTCAGGTCAGTGCTAGTGATGCAGTGTGTGCTGGCAGTGGTAGGTCAGTGCTAGTGATGCAGTGTGTGCTGGCAGTGTCAGGTCAGTGCTAGTGATGCAGTGTGTGCTGGCAGTGCTAGTGATGCAGTGTCAGGTCAGTGCTAGTGATGCAGTGTGTGCTGGCAGTGGCAGGTCAGTGCTAGTGATGCAGTGTGTGCTGGCAGTGTCAGGTCAGTGCTAGTGATGCAGTGTGTGCTGGCAGTGGCAGGTCTGTGCTGGTGCAGTGTGTGCTGGCAGTGTCAGGTCAGTGCTAGTATTGCAGTGTGTGACACCACTGCCGGAGTTAATGCTCTGGGGGAGCTGCAATCTGACGTTTCTGTCCTGCTTTATTGCCTACACTCCCTCTCTCTAAGTCAATTCTGCCCATGATACACAAGATGGCGCCATTGCACCACTTTGCCCTACTTGGCTAATCTTTGGCTCTTTATTGTGCAATGGTTTTGAAATTAGGTTAACTTGCAGCTTTAGCCACATCCCCCTTAACCCTTTCGCTGCTGAGGTGTTTTTTTCAGCCCTGGGCTGACGGCATTTATCGACGTTCGCGCTCGTCACATTCCAGCATCAATATCACTGATTTTTTTTTTTTTAATGTAACAACCCACAGAAATTATACTTTGCTTATTTTGTCAGAAGACTATTCAGACCATCAATTTGTTTTTTTTCCTTCATTCTTTCTTACACATCGCATAAAATATAACCAAAGTGGCCACGTTTTTAATGGAAATTTCTATAAAGTGAAAGAAATATCACAAAGAAATAATTAGTGTTTCTTATTTCAACATTAATCCAACTTTCCAAAATAAATGCCCCTTACCACTTCTCCACCCATTAGGAGATACCCATACTGTACATACGTGATCCTGCGCTCTCTGAGCATGTGCGAAGCAAAGTCACGTAAGTTACGCTATGTAATCGGGCGTACCCTTGTATGAAGGCTCCCCGCAGTGTCTCTCTGGGTACTTACATTGGTAATTGTTATTTTACGCTTGCACAGATACAGAGGAAGCTTTGGCCAAGCTGAGACCTATTATTGTCATGTGAATAATTTAGAATGAAATGCAAGTGCAGTAACCAGCGCTCACGGTGGAAGGATACGGAGGTGGGGGGTTGGCAGCAGAATTTACTGCAGGAGTCCCAGATCCTTCTTAAAAGTGCGAACATGCGAAACGGTATATTTCAACGATATGAACGATAACGATATTGTTCAACAATCTATCGTTCCACATGTGTATGCAATGAACGACCAAAGATACGCGCTCCCGGATATCGACCATTGTCCATGCATGCAGCTCAACCTGGACGATATCGTTATCTCTCCATAGCGGTCCGCAATCGTTGATTGTGGGTTTTTTCTTGTGTCGTTCGTCCAGCACAACAGGATTTTCTAAGGGAGATCGTTCAGCGATATCGTTATCGCTGACGATCGTTCCGTGTGTACCCAGCATAACTTGCATATAAAGATATCAACAATAATAGTTATAGTTGTCATCTGTGCCTTGGGGCTGTCTGTGCACATGTAACTGTAATATATGATGGATGTCCTGGTGTGAGCAGTATGCTTGATGTGGGAAATCTAATGGTTTAAGGCCCCCATACATCAGAGATTGATTGCAGCAATCTGCAATCAATTGAAAAAAGGAAAGATTTTTATACACAATCGATTGCACGATTGCTGCAATCAATCTCTGATGTATGGGGGCCTTCAGGACTGTGATGAGATAATGTGACCCAATGAGAGAAATAGACAGGCGCCAAATGTACAGTAAATATCCCTTTTATTTGAGTCACAATGCTTTAAAAAAGGGGGGAGGGGGGAATAGGTAATTGAGGGAGAGAGTGAAGGGTAAATTTACTAAAGTGAGAGTTTTCAGAAGTGAGTTTTAGAAGACACGTTACCCATAGCAACCAGTCAGATTCTAGGTAATATCTTCTAGAAGGTGCTAGTTAAATGGTAAGTAGAATCTGATTGGTTGCTATAGGCTACATCACTTTTCAAACTCACTTCTAAAAACTCTCACTTTAGTAAATTTACCCCTAAGTGTGGATATGATAGTTGTAAAGACTGACCGGAGGCAGGGGTCCCTCACCTCCTTGCGTTGACTTATTCCACTGACTAGTTTCTAGACTGAATTTATATTACTGACATTTGGCTTGATAGTGTCGGAGGTGAGGGACCCCTGCCTCCAGTAATCCTCTCCCAGCCGCCCACCTTACTCCACAGCCTGGTAGACATCTATCCCTGACTACCTCCATCATACCCCATATCAACCCTTACCCTCTCCCTGAATGACCTATCCCCCTACCCCCTTTTTAAAGCATTAAATTATTGTGACTCAAATAAAAGGGATATTTACACTACATTTGGCATCTGTCTATTTCTCTCATCGGGTCACATAATCTCATCACAGTCCTAAACCATTAGATTTCCCACATCATCCATACTGCTCACACCAGGACATCCATCATATATTACAGTTACATGTGCACAGACAGCCCCAAGGCGCTGACAACTATAATAAGTTTTACTGTTGATATCTTTATATGCAAGTTATGCTGATAATAATTAAATTCCTCCCAACATAACCCTCTGCAGGAGGGACACAATGCTCTGCTCCTGGACTTCCCTGGTAATGTATGATTGCCATCAGCTGTGGTGAAACACCTTCCCTATCAATTAGCTAGTTCAGCACAGGTGACGGCAATCATACATTACCAGGGAAGTCCAGGAGCAGAGCATTGTGTCCCTCCTACAGAGGGTTATGTTGGGGGGGGTCTGATAATTGTATCACTAAAGGTGGGAAGCCCTATGACTGCCTAGTATTGCCTGTGATGTGTGTAATACCCCTTTTACACCGGAGCTAAAACCCGGGTTTTTGAAGGGTTAACCTGGGCAGCTCCCTGGTGTAAAAGGGCAGAGAGTTGGATCGCCGGGTCGAGTGACCCGGCAATCCGACCCAGGTAACCAGCAGGGTTTGAAACGGGCGTAGCCCATGAAACCCTGCTGTGAGAACAGCGCACTCCGGGTCACGATGACCTGGAGTGCGCTGCTAGCCGGCCGATTGGTCCGGCTTCAGTGGCGCTTGGAGATGACGTCATCTCCAAGCGACCACTTTCACTCCGCAAAAGCCGGGTCTATGCAGACCCGACTGCGGTGTGAGCGGCGCTGACTCGGGAATATCCCGAGTCGGCGCCGGCAAAATTCCGGGTCTGATCCGGATAGGAACTTTGTTCCAACTCCGGGTCAGACCCGGAATTTAGGTGGAAAAGGGGTATAAGTGTCTATTCTTCAGCAGATAACATGCACAGTAAATGATGAATGATATTGCTTTGCTCACATACTACAGAGCACATGGGGCTGTGCCATGCACATTTCCATATCTGTAGGGGGAGCTATGAATAGCTGAGGGGCCGGGCCAAATCCCTCTCCCAGTCCCGGATCCACGGAAGCAGTTTAGCTGTAGCTGTAACACAGGAGAAGTCTGCAACAGCTGAGTCTGTACAACTAACTGGCTACGGTGAGTCCGCTCTTGGACCCTCTCTGTTGTTTCAGTAAATCTGGAAATCCTGACATGTACTCAAATTGTTTATAAAACTTCCAGAAAAAATGCTCAGCAGCAGACCTCCTATAGGCCGTCTATAGGCGTGCTTATGTAACATCCAAGAGTTGGGCTGACGGGTTACTAATCGCTGACAACTAATCCCAGCTGTCCTGCAGCACATGTTTTCAGGGGATGTCTGTGTAAATGTACTCTGGGAGCCTATGGGGGAGAATTCTCTTATTTATTATTATTAGTTACTTATATAGTGCAGCGTATATTCCATACCACACCTTACACCTGGGAGCAGACATTTATAGAGCATTACTGGGTAATTACAGACAGAGAGGTAAGAGGGCCCTGCTAGCACGCTTACACTCTATAGGGGAACAGGTACTGATACATAAGGATAGGTGCTACATATTACATAATGGTACAGCCAGATTGCAGAGGTTCTTTCTGGGCTGTAGGATCAGTCACACAGGAATGTTGGCCTGGAGTCAGGAGGGTGTGAACGTGAAGGAAGAGGACATGAGGCATCTATTGTAACTGTGCTTTACGTCTGTGCTGGCAGGTTGTCTTAACAGCAGTGTGGGCCCTGGGCAAAGTAATGCCCCTACCCACCAATTCACGGGAAAAATATATAAATGGGCAATAAAATTAAACCCTCCTGCATGCCCATCAGACCTTTCACACATGCAGAGAGACTGTGGGCCTGATTCAGACCCGGTCGCAAGCGCTGTGCGCTCGCAACTGGCTCAATGGTGGGCCAGTGCGCATGCGTGCGACGGAGCCGGCTCCGCCGTGCGCATGCGCGAGACCCGGACAGCGACGGGCACTCCGTCGCTCCGTGTCTCGCAACAAACACCGACGGGCACTCCGTCGCTCCGTGTCTCGCAACAAACAACATCGACAGCTCGCCCCCTTTGGTGGTCTGGCCGGGGTATTGACTGCCCAAAAGGAGGCGTGAACGCCTCCGTTTGGGGGCGGCCCCACTGTCCTCACGAGTGACGTCAGTGGAGAGCTTCCGGCTCTGTTAGAGGTGTTAGAGCCGAAATCTCTCTGGGGCTTGCGGCAACGAGACCCTACCACAAGGGTCTCGTCGCAAGCCCGATGGTCGCGATGGTCTTGACCATCGCGACCATCTTCCTGGCCGCTCGCTATAGGTGTGGGTGGTCACCCACAGCTATGCGAACGGCCAGGAGGCCGTTCTAAAAAAAAAAAAAGACCAGCCCTGATTCAGAGCGAGCGCTCTGGCAGAGCGAGCGGCTCTGAATCAGGGCCTCTGTGTGACTGGTCTGAAGCCGGCGGATGAAGTGAAACTGGGGGCCTGATTCAGAGCCGGACGCTATTTGCGCTCGCTCGTTCAGAAAAAGGGGCTGGATATTTAAATAGAGCGCTCGCTCTTTGCGGTCTGTTGACGCCTCTATGTCTGAACGAGCGAACGAAACATGCGCTCGCTATTTTATAAAGACGCCCCTTGGCCGCTCGCATCATACGTCATCTCCGCTATTTATTTGATTAATCGAGTACATCGAAAGGCGTATGAACTGCTCGCTATTCTTGTGGTAGCATTTTCCTACCGCAATCATGCGAGCAGTTCAGGCTAAGAAACAACCAAGTGACGTGGTCGATGACGCTGCTTTGTTAATTATGCACACCCTTAAAACGCCCGTTTTGACCGTTTGGCACGCCTGCGTTCGGATCTCCACTCCCCGTTTTCAAGCACCTTCCCCTGTTACCACCCACATACGCCTCATCCTGTCACTCAAATTAGCAGGCATTCACTATTTTGCGAGCACTCGATTTCCGACCGCACTGACTGGTTGGCGCATGCGCATTACAACCCATACCCATGCGCAGATGTGCGAACATCGCTCGGAGCGAATGAGCGGCCGCTTACGAGCGGCTCTGAATCAGGCCGTGGGACTGCAGTGAGTACTCGTCACCGGGGTGGGGGCTGTTAGATCAGAATACAGTGCACCGGCAGCCGGCTTATAAAAATATCACAAATTTACCAACTGGCCGCAGCTGCAGGGGGGCAGGTTGGTGGGCCCCTACAAGCTTCGGGCCCTTGGGCTACTGCCCAACAAGCCCAATGGAAGAGATGGCCCTGTGTGCTGGTGGAGAAGGATGAAGTGTAATGCAGCCCTATCCATAAGATTATCAAATTCCATCTGACATGCCAAGTTTTTGTGCTGGAGGAGAAGCTTCCGGTAACCGTATTATTATTGTTGTGAAATTCCTGTGCAGGGGGCGAGATATAAAGAAATTATATTTATATGAGAGAAGGATAATAAAGGATAATAATATTAATAATCTGGCGCCCAAATCATTCCCTCCAGAACTGTTGCTGCCTTTGTCTCTAGACCTGTGTCTATATATATGACTGTTATAAAGCCTGTACGGGCAGGGACCCCTTTCTCAGGTATTGCCTGCACCTGGGAGAGCTAGCCTGGGGCAACGGGAGGTGAACCTGTACATAGGCACCTTCCACCACACCGCACACTGAAGGGGGGGTAACACATGGACCTGGCATTTGTCAGCTTTTTTGTGGGAGATTCCCGGTTCAGGTGATTGCTCCTCTCCAGCTGTTTTCATGCTGAGTGGCTTGTGTGACACCAGCATTTGCAGACCATGCTGATTGTATCAGGCCATCTTTCCCTTCTTCATGCTCCATATTTCCTGAATGTTATACATTCACAAGGCCGTAACTAGGGCTGTGCGAGTGAAGCGCTGCCCAGAGTGCAGGGACAAGCTGAAATCACTAAATATAAGTCGCGTGCACATCAGAATAGATAACGCCCAAGAGTTTTCTGAGGTAACCTATCTGACCTGTATTGGGAGTTTGCAGGATAAATAAAGTACACCGTTGGTGTCAATTTCTTCCACAACTATAAGAAGTCCAAAGGTGGTTACACACTTGTGCAACCGGGTGTCCCTGGACATCGCAAGATTGCCGGTACACGCTGCAGCGATTAACGAAGGACGGAACGACTCCTTAGGCCCACGAGCCACTAGCCAAGAAAACTTGGGCCAGGGAATTGATGGCAAAAATGAACACGGGGAGAGATCTGCATGAGAGAGATCTGTCCCAAAGGACCATCCATGGAGAAGTGATACAGAAGAACTTGGGAAGGGCTGTAAGCCTCAGAGAAGACTGGTGGTTGGTCCTCCTCTATCAGGTCCGGATTGGAGAGCAGCAGCAGGGAACCTATTCCTCTGCCAATCAGGAAGGATCTGCGGAGATGAACACCCAGCCACCTCAGGAATAGAGGGAAGATTCCATTTCTTAAGCACTAGGAGGCTATTGCTTGGTTACGGATGACCATTGTGGTTGAAGAGCGTGTTGGTCGCGTAGCCCTAGACATATGGAATCAGTGATTGAAGTGATTTTCCTCTCTTCAGACTCTAATTCCCTGGTGCTGAGGATTCTGGGAATGCCCCACATTTTGCTGTTATTCCTTTATGACCTACGATCTACATCCCCTGTGTTATCCTCTACGGTTTGCAGAGCCCTGGCATGTTCCTTGTTGGGTTGCATCGTCATAGGAAAGAAATTCTGTAAAGAGAACTTTTTAAATGACCAGTGTTACAGTACCATCAATTTCATCTATATCAGTGCGGAGTTCCTGCTTTGTGGCTCCTTCTTACATGATGTCAGCAGAACCCACGTAGCCTCGAGGGTCAACGGGTCTTCAGTGAACTCCTGTCGGGGTTCTGCTGCTCAATGCTGGAGTCGGAGACTGGGGAGCTGATTGTGATTCATGTTATGGACTTTCAGGACTGGTCACCTCTTTTGGGGCCTGGGAAGACGTGTTCCGAGGCTGTGAGGATGGCCCACGCTGGAGCCTTTGATGTAACACTCCTTGGTGGCCATCTCAGCCTAATTTGAGGAGGTCACTGTAAATAGAGGGCCTGATTCAGAGCCGGACGCTCTGACCAGAGCGCTTGCTCTGAATCAGTGCCCTCCTACCTAAAAATGGAGCGGCCTCCTGGCCGCTCGCATAGCTGTGGGTGACCACCCACAGCATATGCGAGCGGCCAAAAAGATGGTCGCGATGGTCAAGACCATCGCGACCATCGGGCTTGCAACGAGACCCTGCGGTAGGGTCTCGGTGACCGCAAGCCTTGGAGTGATTTTGGCTCTATCAGAGCCAAAATCACTCCCACTGACATCACTAGTGATGTCAGTGGGGCCGGACCCAGACGGTAGGCGTTCCCATGGGAACGCCTCCGTCTGGCAGCCATGCCCCCGGCACGCCCACCAAAGGGGGCGTGCTGTCAGTCACCATCGACAGCACGCCCCCTTTGGTGCGATACCCGGAGCGACAGCTTGGCTGTCGCTGTTCGGGTCTCGCGCATGCGCACGACGGAGCTCCCTCCGTCGTGCGCATTGGGGTAACATCGACCCGCTTGCGAGCGGGTCTGAATGACCCCCAGAGTGCTGAGGGCAGTCGCATACTTTGCTCAAACCGAATGGTGTATACTCAGGGCTGTATAAAACGTCTAGGCTGCCAATCCATTTGCCAATGTGCTAGATATAGGACAACTGACCCCCCCCCCCCCCCTCCATTGTTATATTTGTGTTTTTATCAAAAAGAAATATGTCATTCTACATCACAATTTTTAACATAAACCAAAAAGAATGAGATACTTGGACCCTATAATAAATACATTAGTAGTCATAACCTGGAGGCAAAAGGGGAGGACTCAGGGTATGATGATTACTTATTGGGTTTCCTATTGGGTCATATGTTTAATACTACTTCTACATTAATATGAACTTACGGTAACTATTTTTAGTAGGATATTCATTCTACAATTAGCATCTTTTTGTGTCCATTTCAGTCATTGTGTCCATTTTTTTTTCACCTTTGGCCTCTGAAGGTGCAAAATGACCTAATTTTTCTAATTTTTTTTCCATTATCATTCTGCAGGAATTATCTGGGAAAATGTCCAAATCCCTTCATTCCCCTCTCGGGAGCATCACTGGAGCAGCACAACATGCAGTGCAGAGCCTCTCACGCCACCGCATAGCTCTGCTCTGCGCAGCGGGCCTGGGAGTCACAGCCGTCGCCTCTTGGATGTGGTGGAAGAGGACTCGCCTGGAGCTGCTACATGTTGGCGCAGTGACCCAGCTCCTCATCTACCCCATCAAGTCCTGCCGTGGGGTCTCGGTGCAAGAGGCTGAGTGTACAGAGCTGGGCTTGAGAAATGGAGAACTGGAAGATCGGCACTGGCTGGTGGTGACAGAGGATGGGCACATGGTAACGGGTAGGCAGGAGCCACGGATGGTCCTCATTTCTGTGACTGGCCTTGGTGACTCCCTATGTCTGGATGCTCCAGGGATGGAGAAGCTATTGGTACCCGTGTCACAACCCAAGAGCCACAACGTGCTGACCTGTCGGGTATTTGGGAATGACGTCCAGGGTCGGGACAGTGGAGATGAGGCATCTCTTTGGCTCACTTCCTATTTCCAAAGCAGCAAGCCTTACCGCTTGGTGCAATTCGAGCCCCAAGAGATGAGGCCACGCAAGTCCAAAGATATGGAGAAACTCTTCAGGGACAAAGACAAGATTGCTTATCCAGATGCCAGCCCCATCATGCTGCTTTCTGAGACATCTCTAGAAGATCTGAACCAACGTTTGGAACAGCCCGTCTCTCTGGCGAACTTCAGACCCTGCATCGTTGTGTCAGGCTGCCAGGCCTTTGCGGAGGACGGTTGGGATGACGTGAGAGTGGGCACAACCAGGCTTAAGCGGGTCATGGCATGTGGTCGATGCATCTTGACCACTGTGGACCCAAACACTGGAGTTCTGAGCCGCAAGGAACCTCTTGATACACTGAGAACCTTCCGGCAGAGTGATGCCTCCCTGAGCCACGTATACAAGACCTCGCCCCTCTTCGGCCAGTACTATGGTGTGGAGAAAACCGGGAGACTGAGAGTGGGGGATCCTGTGTATCATGTGGTCCGCAGGGGTTAGCACCAGTTTCAGTCTTCTACTGGGGAAAACTCGGTGCACAGATGTATATTACATTATAATAAACAAGATTCATGTTGGTAAGGTATCTCAGTATGAGAACATCTCTGGGGGCTAGTGGCTTAGGGGGAGATGTATCAAACCTACTAAAAAGTGCAAGTGGAGGTATCAGCCAATCAGATTATTGCTATCATCTAGCTACTACATTCTATGAACAGCCCCACGTGTCTTCTTTAGACGGTTTAATACATATTATCTGTTATCATTCACCTTGTAGTCTAGGTGGGGTTGCCTAAATATATATATATATATATACTGTATATTGAAGTCTGTGGACCTGAAAACTAGTATTGATATAAATATATTCTACTACAGAATTGTTTAACCACATGCCTGGTGTGGTCGCATCATTTGAGACCCCGCCAGGCTCTGCATTACCAGCCTGAAACGCACACTGGTCAGCTGCCGAAAGATAATCTCCCAGCAGGCTCCCTGCCCCTCTCCATCCCTGCTCCCTCCCGCAAAGTCTGGTGCTGCCTTTCACTGCTGATCTTGCAGCCTGGCAGTACCCCTCACCCGGCGGCGCAGAGAGGAGCAGCCGATGGGGAAATGTAAATTGCGCAGCCCTCAGGCCCCCAGTGTATACCTGGTGGCTGTTCAGTGCAGCAGCCGCTGGGGAAATGCAAACCCGCGGTGTCGCAATGGTCCGATCATCGATGGTCTGATATATATTGATGACCGATATGTAAAAAAAAATAACAATGTGTATCAACAACAACAAACAAAACTTTTTTTTTCAATAAAATGTGTGGGATATACTATAGATAGATGTTCTTGACCTAATTCAATCATTAAAAAGAAACAAAAACAAAAAAAGATTTGTGAGTGTTTTTTGGCAGAACTATTAGCCAGTAAGTGATTAATGTCCTGTGAAGGGTCTCTGGGTCTCATTCAGACCCTGTCGCAAGCCCCGATGCGCTCGCAACCGGGTCGATGGTCCCCACAGAGCATGCGCACGACGGAGCCGGCTCCGTCGTGCGCATGCGCGAGACCCGGCTAGCGGGCGCTCCGTTGCTAGGGGTCTCGTAGAGCTGTTGATGTTGAGTGACAGCTCGCCCCGTTTGCTGGGTGGGCCGGGGGAACGTTTGCCATGTGGGGGCGGCCCCACTGACATCATTGATGATGTCAGTGGGGAACTTCCTGCTCAAACAGAGAAGGAAGTTCCCTGGGGCTTACGAGAGCCCAGACCCAAACTTAGGGTCTGGTCGTAAGCCCCGATGGTCGCGATGGTGAGGACCATCGCGACCATCACCCTGATCGCAAGCTAAGCTGTGGATGGTAACCCACAGCTTAGCTTGCGACCTGGAGGCAGCACTTCCAAACAAGAAGTGCCCGCCCTCATTCAGAGTGAGCAATCGCTTCTTGCGTGAGACTCTGAATGAGGGCCTCTGGGTCTCATTCAGACCTGCTCGCGAGCGCAGGCCGCTCGCAAGCGGGTCGATGGTACTCAAATGCGCATGCGCACGACGGAGGGAGCTCCGTCGTGCACATGCGCGAGACCCGGCGAGCGACGGGGTAGCTGTCGCTCGGGGTCTCGCACCAAAGGGGGCGTGCTGTCGATGGTGAGTGACAGCACGTGCTGGGGGCGTGGCTGCCAGACAGAGGTGTTCCCATGGGAACGCCTACCGTCTGGGTCCGGCCCCACTGACATCTCTGATAGAGCCAAAATCACTCCAGGGCTTGCGGCAGCGAGACCCTACCGCAGGGTCTCGTCGCAAGCCCGATGGTCGCGATGGTCTTGACCATCGCGACCATCGTCATGGACGCTCGCATAAGCTGTGGGTGGTAACCCACAGCTATGCGAGCGTCCAAGAGGCCGCTCCAAGTTTCGGTAGGAGGGCCCTGATTCAGAGCTGGCAGGGCTGGCAGGTCCGTCCAGCAGGGAGGATGGGGGCGGGTCAAAGAGGCGGAGCAGGGGCGTGCCGACGCAATTACGTCATAGTGGCTCCGCCACCGCTTTATAATGCCAATATTACTGGCATAAGGCAGGAGGCGGGGCTACGATGACGCCATTGAGCGCGAATCGCGTCATCATACTTTTGTGGCTGGCGCGGGGGTTAGTTTGGTGCCGGCATCCATTCCGGGGGACTTGCCTAGCCTTGTGGGGTGTCGGGAGCGGCTCCCGATTTCGGGAGGCTTCCGATAGTCCCGGGAGAGTAGGCAAGTATGTAGTTAAATGTTAAGTAGAATGTGATTGGTTGCTACGGGCAACATCACTTTTAAAACTCCCTTCTAAAAACTCTCACTTTAGTAAATTTACCCCGTGATCTGTGTAATTGCTCAGCAAATAAATGGCCATATATGTTATATATACACTCCACAGGCGTCAGTGTCTGAGCTGGTCACTGTCAGGTTCATCGCTGCACAGATGTAATCCCCGTTCTCACGTGCAGCAAACATGGGAAGATCATGCACGATAGAACCCGCTTTATGATTGGTGGACTTTGCCCGGCTGAGTACATTTCCATATCTGTGAATAGCTGAGGGGCCAAATCCCTCTCCCATTCCTGGCCTCACCGAACTAAGCTCAGCTGAGGATTGCGCAGGAGAAAACCTGCGACTGTTGTGTCTGTGCATCTGGTTACGGTGAGTCCGCTCTGTGGTGTTCTCAGTAGATCAGGAAATTCTGACTTAACTAAACTTATACACCTGTCCTCAGCTAGGGTTCAGGGGAAGCTCCGCAAACGAGACCTATTGATGATTGCCGACAGGTGTACTAACTTCATGTTTAAGAGACTTGTGCGTGTATTTACTAACGTGCGGGGTTTTTTTTTTGGAAGTGGAGATGTTGCCCATAGCAACCAATCACATTGTAGCTATTATCTTCCAGAAGGTGCTAGATAAATGTTAAGTAGAATCTGATTGGTTGCTATAGGCAACATCTCCTCTTCTAAAAACTGTCACTTTAGTAAATATACCCTTAGACTCAGCTCAGCATGTACAGTATATCACCCATAGCCTATATGTCTGTGCATGTTCTCAGAGGGAGGCCCGGCGCTGAGATGAGCTTACACCACTTTGCGTATTGTTAATTGCGCAAATTTGCACTGCACAAAGAGAACACGCGCATATGCGCCAATGCGGACTTGGCCTAATCTGTCGCTTGTGCGTCTTTACAGATGGAGAGGCACAATGGGGGAGGGAGAGATGGAAGGCGCAGCACTGAAGGTGCGTCCACGCAAATGCGGCTTGCAGATACTTGGGGAAACTCGCATGTATGCCGGTTAGGGGGTGCAGCTCTCTTACCTGTTACATGTGATGCATTTGGCCAGAAATAGGTTATTTTTGCCTACGGCTTTCCTCAGAGAAGTCTACACCCATTGTGCGGCCAAATCTGCCTCTAGTTTGCACAATTAGTGGACTCAGCTATTTAGGGGACAATTACCCCATGTTTTATTTTCTCCCCTATATAAAGAAATGCATTTTATAAATGCTGTATTTCATGCTCTGAGGCTGCATTAATTAATTCATCCGAAATCTCTTATGTGATAAAACTTTTGAACAAGTCCAAAATCAGTCTAGCTGCAGAAATACTCTATATTACTGAAGTGATGGAACTGCTATGTAGCATGGTGCGAGTGGTCACAGCTTGGTGAACCTGGATTTGGGAATGGGATCCAGGGCATACTTACTGGTATTCTGGCTAACCCCCCCCCCCCCCCAAAAAAAAAAAATGACGGGATGGTGCGGCATGGAAGGGGCGTGGTCAGGGATATTACCTGCCAATAGTGACGGAGTGGGGGCGTTCCCACGAATCCGTGTCACTGTGACCCCGCACCTGCTACACAACGCAGAAAGCAGGGGGTGGAGCCATGATGGCATGATTTAAGGGTCAATTTACTAAGCAGTGTTAGGAGACAGAGTGAAAAGTGATAAGGTGCCAGCCAATCAGCTCCCAACTGTCATCTCACAGGCTGTCTTTAAAAAATGACAGTTGGGAGCTGATTGGATGGTACCTTATCACTTTTCACTCTGTCTCCTAACACTGCTTAGTAACTAGACCCCCTAGAGCGAATCGCATCACAGCTCCCCCACTGTGGGGGTGAGGGGTAGGTGACCAGCCGGTAAACTTAGATGCTTTTCCTGGGCAGCCAGGAGCACCATCCGAATTTCGGGAGACAACCTGCCATTCTGGGAGAGTAGGCAAGTGTGATTCAGGGGATTCGGAACCTAACAACCCTGATGATTAACTTTCTCTCAAGCTGTTTTCCTGCTCATGAAAATGGGGCCAAATCTAGTCGGCACAGACGTCTCCAAACACCTTTCTGGTTAACTCTCTGAGTGACAAATATTAATGAATTCTGTGTCCCATAGTTGTCTGCACATGAAATAGGACATAGCTAAAGTTTGATGGCAGATAACCACTTGGCCCATCTAGTCTGCGCCTTTTTTTTTAACTATGGGCCTGATTCCGCAAGTATCGCTATTGCAGCTGTGATTACACACGCAGTTCAACTGTGATAGTATGCTAATTCATTGCCATCGCTATGCCCCCCAGCACTACATAAGGACGCCCACCATCAGTAACATGGAGTACCATCGCAGCCTCACACACACTTACACAGGCTCTGACCTTACTCAGCAATTACTAACCTCATCACACGCAGTGATTACACAAGACTGAGATACCATCAGTAACATGGAGTACCATCACATCCTCACACACACTTACACAGGCTCTGACCTTACTCAGGAAATACTAACCTCATCACACACAGTGATTACACAAGACTGAGAGACCATCAGTAACATGGAGTACCATCACATCCTCACACACACTTACACAGGCTCTGACCTTCCTCAGGAATTACTAACTTCATCACACGCAGTGATTACACAAGACTGAGACACCATCAGTAACATGGAGTACCATCACAGCCTCACACACACTTACACAGGCTCTGACCTTACTCAGGAATTACTAACCTCATCACACACAGTGATTACACAAGAATGAGACACCATCAGTAACATGGAGTACCATCACAGCCTCACACACACTTACACAGGCTCTGACCTTACTCAGGAATTACTAACCTCATCACACACAGTGATTACACAAGACTGAGAGACCATCAGTAACATGGAGTACCATCACAGCTTCACACACACTTAGACAGCTCTGACCTTACTCAGGAATTACTAACCTCATCACACACAGTGATTACACAAGACTGAGACACCATCAGTAACATGGAGTACCATCACAGCCTCACACACACTTACACAGGCTCTGACCTTACTCAGGAATTACTAACCTCATCACACACAGTGATTACACAAGACTGAGATAACATCAGTAACATGGAGTACCATCACATCCTCACACACACTTACACAGGCTCTGACCTTACTCAGGTATTACTAACCTCATCACACGCAGTGACTACACAAGACTGAGACACCATCAGTAACATGGAGTACCATCACATCCTCACACACACTTACACAGGCTCTGACCTTACTCAGGAATTACTAACCTCATCACACGCAGTGATTACACAAGACTGAGAGACCATCAGTAACATGGAGTACCATCACAGCCTCACACACACTTACACAGGCTCTGACCTTACTCAGGAATTACTAACCTCATCACACACAGTGATTACACAAGACTGAGACACCATCAGTAACATGGAGTACCATCACAGCCTCACACACTTACACAGGCTCTGACCTTACTCAGGAATTACTAACCTCATCACACACAGTGATTACACAAGACTGAGATACCATCAGTAACATGGAGTACCATCACAGCCTCACACACACTTACACAGGCTCTGACCTTACTCAGGAATTACTAACCTCATCACACGCAGTGATTACACAATACTGAGATACCATCAGTAACATGGAGTACCATCACATCCTCACACACACTTACACAGGCTCTGACCTTACTCAGGAATTACTAACCTCATCACACGCAGTGACTACACAAGACTGAGATACCATCAGTAACATGGAGTACCATCACATCCTCACACACACTTACACAGGCTCTGACCTTACTCAGGAATTACTAACCTCATCACACACAATGATTACACAAGACTGAGAGGCCATCAGTAACATGGAGTACCATCACATCCTCACACACACTTACATAGGCTCTGACCTTACTCAGGAATTACTAACCTCATCACACACAGTGATTACACAAGACTGAGACACCATCAGTAACATGGAGTACCATCACAGCCTCACACACACTTACACAGGCTCTGACCTTACTCTGGAACTTCTAACCTCATCACACACAGTGATTACACAAGACTGAGAAACCATCAGTAACATGGAGTACCATCACATCCTCACACACACTTACACAGGCTCTGACCTTACTCAGGAATTACTAACCTCATCACACACAGTGATTACACAAGACTGAGACACCATCAGTAACATGGAGTACCATCACAGCCTCACACACAGTTACACAGGCTCTGACCTTACTCAGGAATTACTAACCTCATCACACACAGTGATTACACAAGACTGAGATACCATCAGTAACATGGAGTACCATCACATCCTCATACACACTTACACAGGCTCTGACCTTACTCAGGAATTACTAACCTCATCACACACAGTGATTACACAAGACTGAGACACCATCAGTAATATGGAGTACCATCACAGCCTCACACACACTTACACAGGCTCTGACCTTACTCAGAAATTACTAACCTCATCACACGCAGTGACTACGCAAGACCGAGATACCATCAGTAACATGGAGTACCATCACATCCTCACACACACTTACACAGGCTCTGACCTTACTCAGGAATTACTAACCTCATCACACGCAGTGATTACACAAGACTGAGACACCATCAGTAACATGGAGTACCATCACAGCCTCACACACACTTACACAGGCTCTGACCTTACTCAGGAATTACTAAGCTCATCACACACAGTGATTACACAAGAATGAGACACCATCAGTAACATGGAGTACCATCACAGCCTCACACACACTTACACAGGCTCTGACCTTACTCAGGAATTACTAAGCTCATCACACACAGTGATTACACAAGAATGAGACACCATCAGTAACATGGAGTACCATCACAGCCTCACACACACTTACACAGGCTCTGACCTTACTCAGGAATTACTAACCTCATCACACACAGTGATTACACAAGACTGAGAGACCATCAGTAACATGGAGTACCATCACAGCCTCACACACACTTAGACAGCTCTGACCTTACTCAGGAATTACTAACCTCATCACACACAGTGATTACACAAGACTGAGACACCATCAGTAACATGGAGTACCATCACAGCCTCACACACACTTACACAGGCTCTGACCTTACTCAGGAATTACTAAGCTCATCACACACAGTGATTACACAAGAATGAGACACCATCAGTAACATGGAGTACCATCACATCCTCACACACACTTACACAGGCTCTGACCTTACTCAGGAATTACTAACCTCATCACACACAGTGATTACACAAGACTGAGATAACATCAGTAACATGGAGTACCATCACATCCTCACACACACTTACACAGGCTCTGACCTTACTCAGGTATTACTAACCTCATCACACGCAGTGACTACACAAGACTGAGACACCATCAGTAACATGGAGTACCATCACATCCTCACACACACTTACACAGGCTCTGACCTTACTCAGGAATAACTAACCTCATCACACACAGTGATTACACAAGACTGAGATAACATCAGTAACATGGAGTACCATCACAGCCTCACACACACTTACACAGGCTCTGACCTTACTCAGGAATTACTAACCTCATCACACACAGTGATTACACAAGACTGAGACACCATCAGTAACATGGAGTACCATCACAGCCTCACACACACTTACACAGGCTCTGACCTTACTCAGGAATTACTAACCTCATCACACGCAGTGATTACACAAGACTGAGAGACCATCAGTAACATGGAGTACCATCACATCCTCACACACACTTACACAGGCTCTGACCTTACTCAGGAATTACTAACCTCATCACACACAGTGATTACACAAGACTGAGACACCATCAGTAACATGGAGTACCATCACAGCCTCACACACTTACACAGGCTCTGACCTTACTCAGGAATTACTAACCTCATCACACACAGTGATTACACAAGACTGAGATACCATCAGTAACATGGAGTACCATCACAGCCTCACACACACTTACACAGGCTCTGACCTTACTCAGGAATTACTAACCTCATCACACGCAGTGATTACACAATACTGAGATACCATCAGTAACATGGAGTACCATCACATCCTCACACACACTTACACAGGCTCTGACCTTACTCAGGAATTACTAACCTCATCACACGCAGTGACTACACAAGACTGAGATACCATCAGTAACATGGAGTACCATCACATCCTCACACACACTTACACAGGCTCTGACCTTACTCAGGAATTACTAACCTCATCACACACAGTGATTACACAAGACTGAGAGGCCATCAGTAACATGGAGTACCATCACATCCTCACACACACTTACATAGGCTCTGACCTTACTCAGGAATTACTAACCTCATCACACACAGTGATTACACAAGACTGAGACACCATCAGTAACATGGAGTACCATCACAGCCTCACACACACTTACACAGGCTCTGACCTTACTCTGGAACTTCTAACCTCATCACACACAGTGATTACACAAGACTGAGAAACCATCAGTAACATGGAGTACCATCACATCCTCACACACACTTACACAGGCTCTGACCTTACTCAGGAATTACTAACCTCATCACACACAGTGATTACACAAGACTGAGACACCATCAGTAACATGGAGTACCATCACAGCCTCACACACAGTTACACAGGCTCTGACCTTACTCAGGAATTACTAACCTCATCACACACAGTGATTACACAAGACTGAGACACCATCAGTAACATGGAGTACCATCACAGCCTCACAAACACTTACACAGGCTCTGACCTTACTCAGGAACTACTAACCTCATCACACACAGTGATTACACAAGACTGAGAAACCATCAGTAACATGGAGTACCATCACATCCTCACACACACTTACATAGGCTCTGACCTTACTCAGGAATTACTAACCTCATCACACACAGTGATTACACAAGACTGAGACACCATCAGTAATATGGAGTACCATCACAGCCTCACACACACTTACACAGGCTCTGACCTTACTCAGAAATTACTAACCTCATCACACGCAGTGACTACGCAAGACCGAGATACCATCAGTAACATGGAGTACCATCACATCCTCACACACACTTACACAGGCTCTGACCTTACTCAGGAATTACTAACCTCATCACACACAGTGATTACACAATACTGAGAGGCCATCAGTAACATGGAGTACCATCACATCCTCACACACACTTACACAGGCTCTGACCTTTCTCAGGAATTACTAACCTCATCACACGCAGTGATTACACAATACTGAGACACCATCAGTAACATGGAGTACCATCACAGCCTCACACACACTTACACAGGCTCTGACCTTACTCAGGAATTACTAACCTCATCACACGCAGTGATTACTCAAGACTGAGAAACCATCAGTAACATAGAGTACCATCACAGCCTCATGCACACTTACACAGGCTCTGACCTTACTCAGAAATTACTAACCTCATCACACGCAGTGACTACACAAGACTGAGATACCATCAGTAACATGGAGTACATCACAGCCTCACACACACTTACACAGGCTCTGACCTTACTCAGGAACTACTAACCTCATCACACACAGTGATTACACAAGACTGAGAAACCATCAGTAACATGGAGTACCATCACATCCTCACACACACTTACACAGGCTCTGACCTTACTCAGGAATTACTAACCTCATCACACACAGTGATTACACAAGACTGAGACACCATCAGTAACATGGAGTACCATCACAGCCTCACAAACACTTACACAGGCTCTGACCTTACTCAGGAACTACTAACCTCATCACACACAGTGATTACACAAGACTGAGAAACCATCAGTAACATGGAGTACCATCACATCCTCACACACACTTACACAGGCTCTGACCTTACTCAGGAATTACTAACCTCATCACACACAGTGATTACACAAGATTAATACCATCAGTAACATGGAGTACCATCACATCCTCACACACACTAACACAGGCTCTGACCTTACTCGGGAATTACTAACCTCATCACACGCAGTGATTACACAAGACTGAGATACCATCAGTAACATGGAGTACCATCACATCCTCATACACACTTACACAGGCTCTGACCTTACTCAGGAATTACTAACCTCATCACACACAGTGATTACACAAGACTGAGACACCATCAGTAATATGGAGTACCATCACAGCCTCACACACACTTACACAGGCTCTGACCTTACTCAGAAATTACTAACCTCATCACACGCAGTGACTACGCAAGACCGAGATACCATCAGTAACATGGAGTACCATCACATCCTCACACACACTTACACAGGCTCTGACCTTACTCAGGAATTACTAACCTCATCACACACAGTGATTACACAATACTGAGAGGCCATCAGTAACATGGAGTACCATCACATCCTCACACACACTTACACAGGCTCTGACCTTTCTCAGGAATTACTAACCTCATCACACGCAGTGATTACACAATACTGAGACACCATCAGTAACATGGAGTACCATCACAGCCTCACACACACTTACACAGGCTCTGACCTTACTCAGGAATTACTAACCTCATCACACGCAGTGATTACTCAAGACTGAGAAACCATCAGTAACATAGAGTACCATCACAGCCTCACGCACACTTACACAGGCTCTGACCTTACTCAGAAATTACTAACCTCATCACACGCAGTGACTACACAAGACTGAGATACCATCAGTAACATGGAGTACATCACAGCCTCACACACACTTACACAGGCTCTGACCTTACTCAGGAACTACTAACCTCATCACACACAGTGATTACACAAGACTGAGAAACCATCAGTAACATGGAGTACCATCACATCCTCACACACACTTACACAGGCTCTGACCTTACTCAGGAATTACTAACCTCATCACACACAGTGATTACACAAGACTGAGACACCATCAGTAACATGGAGTACCATCACAGCCTCACACACACTTACACAGGCTCTGACCTTACTCAGGAATAACTAACCTCATCATACACAGTGACTACACAAGACTGAGAAGCCATCAGTAACATGGAGTACCATCACAGCCTCACACACACTTACACAGGCTCTGACCTTACTCAGGAGTTACTAACCTCATCACACACAGTGATTACACAAGACTGAGACACCATCAGTAACATGGAGTACCATCACAGCCTCACAAACACTTACACAGGCTCTGACCTTACTCAGGAACTACTAACCTCATCACACACAGTGATTACACAAGACTGAGAAACCATCAGTAACATGGAGTACCATCACATCCTCACACACACTTACACAGGCTCTGACCTTTCTCAGGAATTACTAACCTCATCACACACAGTGATTACACAAGACTAATACCATCAGTAACATGGAGTACCATCACATCCTCACACACACTAACACAGGCTCTGACCTTACTCAGGAATTACTAACCTCATCACACACAGTGATTACACAAGACTGAGACACCATCAGTAACATGGAGTACCATCACATCCTCATACACACTTACACAGGCTCTGACCTTACTCAGGAATTACTAACCTCATCACACACAGTGATTACACAAGACTGAGACACCATCAGTAATATGGAGTACCATCACAGCCTCACACACACTTACACAGGCTCTGACCTTACTCAGAAATTACTAACCTCATCACACGCAGTGACTACGCAAGACCGAGATACCATCAGTAACATGGAGTACCATCACATCCTCACACACACTTACACAGGCTCTGACCTTACTCAGGAATTACTAACCTCATCACACACAGTGATTACACAATACTGAGAGGCCATCAGTAACATGGAGTACCATCACATCCTCACACACACTTACACAGGCTCTGACCTTACTCAGGAATTACTAACCTCATCACACGCAGTGATTACACAATACTGAGACACCATCAGTAACATGGAGTACCATCACAGCCTCACACACACTTACACAGGCTCTGACCTTACTCAGGAATTACTAACCTCATCACACGCAGTGATTACACAAGACTGAGAAACCATCAGTAACAGAGTACCATCACAGCCTCACGCACACTTACACAGGCTCTGACCTTACTCAGAAATTACTAACCTCATCACACACAGTGACTACACAAGACTGAGATACCATCAGTAACATGGAGTACATCACAGCCTCACACACATTTACACAGGCTCTGACCTTACTCAGGAACTACTAACCTCATCACACACAGTGACTACACAAGACTGAGATACCATCAGTAACATGGAGTACATCACAGCCTCACACACACTTACACAGGCTCTGACCTTACTCAGGAACTACTAACCTCATCACACACAGTGATTACACAAGACTGAGAAACCATCAGTAACATGGAGTACCATCACATCCTCACACACACTTACACAGGCTCTGACCTTACTCAGGAATTACTAACCTCATCACACACAGTGATTACACAAGACTGAGACACCATCAGTAACATGGAGTACCATCACAGCCTCACACACACTTACACAGGCTCTGACCTTACTCAGGAATAACTAACCTCATCATACACAGTGACTACACAAGACTGAGAAGCCATCAGTAACATGGAGTACCATCACAGCCTCACACACACTTACACAGGCTCTGACCTTACTCAGGAGTTACTAACCTCATCACACACAGTGATTACACAAGACTGAGACACCATCAGTAACATGGAGTACCATCACAGCCTCACAAACACTTACACAGGCTCTGACCTTACTCAGGAACTACTAACCTCATCACACACAGTGATTACACAAGACTGAGAAACCATCAGTAACATGGAGTACCATCACATCCTCACACACACTTACACAGGCTCTGACCTTACTCAGGAATTACTAACCTCATCACACGCAGTGATTACACAATACTGAGACACCATCAGTAACATGGAGTACCATCACAGCCTCACACACACTTACACAGGCTCTGACCTTACTCAGGAATTACTAACCTCATCACACGCAGTGATTACACAAGACTGAGAAACCATCAGTAACAGAGTACCATCACAGCCTCACGCACACTTACACAGGCTCTGACCTTACTCAGAAATTACTAACCTCATCACACACAGTGACTACACAAGACTGAGATACCATCAGTAACATGGAGTACATCACAGCCTCACACACATTTACACAGGCTCTGACCTTACTCAGGAACTACTAACCTCATCACACACAGTGACTACACAAGACTGAGATACCATCAGTAACATGGAGTACATCACAGCCTCACACACACTTACACAGGCTCTGACCTTACTCAGGAACTACTAACCTCATCACACACAGTGATTACACAAGACTGAGAAACCATCAGTAACATGGAGTACCATCACATCCTCACACACACTTACACAGGCTCTGACCTTACTCAGGAATTACTAACCTCATCACACACAGTGATTACACAAGACTGAGACACCATCAGTAACATGGAGTACCATCACAGCCTCACAAACACTTACACAGGCTCTGACCTTACTCAGGAACTACTAACCTCATCACACACAGTGATTACACAAGACTGAGAAACCATCAGTAACATGGAGTACCATCACATCCTCACACACACTTACACAGGCTCTGACCTTTCTCAGGAATTACTAACCTCATCACACACAGTGATTACACAAGACTAATACCATCAGTAACATGGAGTACCATCACATCCTCACACACACTAACACAGGCTCTGACCTTACTCAGGAATTACTAACCTCATCACACACAGTGATTACACAAGACTGAGACACCATCAGTAACATGGAGTACCATCACATCCTCATACACACTTACACAGGCTCTGACCTTACTCAGGAATTACTAACCTCATCACACACAGTGATTACACAAGACTGAGACACCATCAGTAATATGGAGTACCATCACAGCCTCACACACACTTACACAGGCTCTGACCTTACTCAGAAATTACTAACCTCATCACACGCAGTGACTACGCAAGACCGAGATACCATCAGTAACATGGAGTACCATCACATCCTCACACACACTTACACAGGCTCTGACCTTACTCAGGAATTACTAACCTCATCACACACAGTGATTACACAATACTGAGAGGCCATCAGTAACATGGAGTACCATCACATCCTCACACACACTTACACAGGCTCTGACCTTACTCAGGAATTACTAACCTCATCACACGCAGTGATTACACAATACTGAGACACCATCAGTAACATGGAGTACCATCACAGCCTCACACACACTTACACAGGCTCTGACCTTACTCAGGAATTACTAACCTCATCACACGCAGTGATTACACAAGACTGAGAAACCATCAGTAACAGAGTACCATCACAGCCTCACGCACACTTACACAGGCTCTGACCTTACTCAGAAATTACTAACCTCATCACACACAGTGACTACACAAGACTGAGATACCATCAGTAACATGGAGTACATCACAGCCTCACACACATTTACACAGGCTCTGACCTTACTCAGGAACTACTAACCTCATCACACACAGTGACTACACAAGACTGAGATACCATCAGTAACATGGAGTACATCACAGCCTCACACACACTTACACAGGCTCTGACCTTACTCAGGAACTACTAACCTCATCACACACAGTGATTACACAAGACTGAGAAACCATCAGTAACATGGAGTACCATCACATCCTCACACACACTTACACAGGCTCTGACCTTACTCAGGAATTACTAACCTCATCACACACAGTGATTACACAAGACTGAGACACCATCAGTAACATGGAGTACCATCACAGCCTCACACACACTTACACAGGCTCTGACCTTACTCAGGAATAACTAACCTCATCATACACAGTGACTACACAAGACTGAGAAGCCATCAGTAACATGGAGTACCATCACAGCCTCACACACACTTACACAGGCTCTGACCTTACTCAGGAGTTACTAACCTCATCACACACAGTGATTACACAAGACTGAGACACCATCAGTAACATGGAGTACCATCACAGCCTCACAAACACTTACACAGGCTCTGACCTTACTCAGGAACTACTAACCTCATCACACACAGTGATTACACAAGACTGAGAAACCATCAGTAACATGGAGTACCATCACATCCTCACACACACTTACACAGGCTCTGACCTTACTCAGGAATTACTAACCTCATCACACGCAGTGAGTACACAATACTGAGACACCATCAGTAACATGGAGTACCATCACAGCCTCACACACACTTACACAGGCTCTGACCTTACTCAGGAATTACTAACCTCATCACACGCAGTGATTACACAAGACTGAGAAACCATCAGTAACAGAGTACCATCACAGCCTCACGCACACTTACACAGGCTCTGACCTTACTCAGAAATTACTAACCTCATCACACACAGTGACTACACAAGACTGAGATACCATCAGTAACATGGAGTACATCACAGCCTCACACACATTTACACAGGCTCTGACCTTACTCAGGAACTACTAACCTCATCACACACAGTGACTACACAAGACTGAGATACCATCAGTAACATGGAGTACATCACAGCCTCACACACACTTACACAGGCTCTGACCTTACTCAGGAACTACTAACCTCATCACACACAGTGATTACACAAGACTGAGAAACCATCAGTAACATGGAGTACCATCACATCCTCACACACACTTACACAGGCTCTGACCTTACTCAGGAATTACTAACCTCATCACACACAGTGATTACACAAGACTGAGACACCATCAGTAACATGGAGTACCATCACAGCCTCACACACACTTACACAGGCTCTGACCTTACTCAGGAATAACTAACCTCATCATACACAGTGACTACACAAGACTGAGAAGCCATCAGTAACATGGAGTACCATCACAGCCTCACACACACTTACACAGGCTCTGACCTTACTCAGGAGTTACTAACCTCATCACACACAGTGATTACACAAGACTGAGACACCATCAGTAACATGGAGTACCATCACAGCCTCACAAACACTTACACAGGCTCTGACCTTACTCAGGAACTACTAACCTCATCACACACAGTGATTACACAAGACTGAGAAACCATCAGTAACATGGAGTACCATCACATCCACACACACACTTACACAGGCTCTGACCTTACTCAGGAATTACTAACCTCATCACACTCAGTAATTACACAAGACTAATACCATCAGTAACATGGAGTACCATCACATCCTCACACACACTAACACAGGCTCTGACCTTACTCAGGAATTACTAACCTCATCACACACAGTGATTACACAAGACTGAGACACCATCAGTAACATGGAGTACCATCACATCCTCACACACACTTACACAGGCTCTGACCTTACTCAGGAATTACTAACCTCATCACACGCAGTGATTACACAAGACTGAGATACCATCAGTAACATGGAGTACCATCACATCCTCATACACACTTACACAGGCTCTGACCTTACTCAGGAATTACTAACCTCATCACACACAGTGATTACACAAGACTGAGACACCATCAGTAATATGGAGTACCATCACAGCCTCACACACACTTACACAGGCTCTGACCTTACTCAGAAATTACTAACCTCATCACACGCAGTGACTACGCAAGACCGAGATACCATCAGTAACATGGAGTACCATCACATCCTCACACACACTTACACAGGCTCTGACCTTACTCAGGAATTACTAACCTCATCACACACAGTGATTACACAATACTGAGAGGCCATCAGTAACATGGAGTACCATCACATCCTCACACACACTTACACAGGCTCTGACCTTACTCAGGAATTACTAACCTCATCACACGCAGTGATTACACAATACTGAGACACCATCAGTAACATGGAGTACCATCACAGCCTCACACACACTTACACAGGCTCTGACCTTACTCAGGAATTACTAACCTCATCACACGCAGTGATTACACAAGACTGAGAAACCATCAGTAACAGAGTACCATCACAGCCTCACACACACTTACACAGGCTCTGACCTTACTCAGGAATTACTAACCTCATCACACGCAGTGATTACACAATACTGAGACACCATCAGTAACAGAGTACCATCACAGCCTCACGCACACTTACACAGGCTCTGACCTTACTCAGAAATTACTAACCTCATCACACACAGTGACTACACAAGACTGAGATACCATCAGTAACATGGAGTACATCACAGCCTCACACACATTTACACAGGCTCTGACCTTACTCAGGAACTACTAACCTCATCACACACAGTGACTACACAAGACTGAGATACCATCAGTAACATGGAGTACATCACAGCCTCACACACACTTACACAGGCTCTGACCTTACTCAGGAACTACTAACCTCATCACACACAGTGATTACACAAGACTGAGAAACCATCAGTAACATGGAGTACCATCACATCCTCACACACACTTACACAGGCTCTGACCTTACTCAGGAATTACTAACCTCATCACACACAGTGATTACACAAGACTGAGACACCATCAGTAACATGGAGTACCATCACAGCCTCACACACACTTACACAGGCTCTGACCTTACTCAGGAATAACTAACCTCATCATACACAGTGACTACACAAGACTGAGAAGCCATCAGTAACATGGAGTACCATCACAGCCTCACACACACTTACACAGGCTCTGACCTTACTCAGGAGTTACTAACCTCATCACACACAGTGATTACACAAGACTGAGACACCATCAGTAACATGGAGTACCATCACAGCCTCACAAACACTTACACAGGCTCTGACCTTACTCAGGAACTACTAACCTCATCACACACAGTGATTACACAAGACTGAGAAACCATCAGTAACATGGAGTACCATCACATCCTCACACACACTTACACAGGCTCTTACCTTACTCAGGAATTACTAACCTCATCACACACAGTGATTACACAAGACTGAGACACCATCAGTAACATGGAGTACCATCACATCCTCACACACACTTACACAGGCTCTGACCTTACTCAGGAATTACTAACCTCATCACACGCAGTGATTACACAAGACTGAGATACCATCAGTAACATGGAGTACCATCACATCCTCATACACACTTACACAGGCTCTGACCTTACTCAGGAATTACTAACCTCATCACACACAGTGATTACACAAGACTGAGACACCATCAGTAATATGGAGTACCATCACAGCCTCACACACACTTACACAGGCTCTGACCTTACTCAGAAATTACTAACCTCATCACACGCAGTGACTACGCAAGACCGAGATACCATCAGTAACATGGAGTACCATCACATCCTCACACACACTTACACAGGCTCTGACCTTACTCAGGAATTACTAACCTCATCACACACAGTGATTACACAATACTGAGAGGCCATCAGTAACATGGAGTACCATCACATCCTCACACACACTTACACAGGCTCTGACCATACTCAGGAATTACTAACCTCATCACACGCAGTGATTACACAATACTGAGACACCATCAGTAACATGGAGTACCATCACAGCCTCACACACACTTACACAGGCTCTGACCTTACTCAGGAATTACTAACCTCATCACACACAGTGATTACACAAGACTGAGAAACCATCAGTAACAGAGTACCATCACAGCCTCACGCACACTTACACAGGCTCTGACCTTACTCAGAAATTACTAACCTCATCACACACAGTGACTACACAAGACTGAGATACCATCAGTAACATGGAGTACCATCACATCCTCACACACACTTACACAGGCTCTGACCTTACTCAAGAATTACTAACCTCATCTCACACTGTGATGCCTCAGGCTGTGTGGTGATTCACAGTGGATAATTTATGCACGCCCCTGCAACGGCGTTCAAACTCACTGGCACGCCTGCATTTCGCCGACTACCCCCTTCACCATCTGTAAATGGTACTTCCCATCAATCACTCTGCGATGGGTCTGCGTAGTCACTGCGATCGCCGTGGCCAGCACTGTGATGCATGCGCAGAACTCAACAATTGGCCGATAAGGGCAATCGCCCCCTCGTAACACACAGCCCCAGCTCCGCCCAGCTACTGATCCTGACCTGTGAGCAGCAGCAGAGCATCTCTGGGAAAGCAGAGGCCATGCAATGTGTAAGGTGTGAGCGGCAGTCGAGACCTGGCCGCGGCAGTCACAGGCAGGCTGTCAGCCCCGAGGCAACCAACCAGCCAGAGAAGGAGGAGGAGTGGCACATGGGATCTGTAGTTTATCTTTTACTGCTCAGACTCTGCAGCATGAAACCCATGAACCCATGGCTTCCCCATTAGATGGCTTCCCCATTAGAGGATGAGTACTGGGGGATGTCTCCTGGTTGCGGTGACATGGATGGACCGATGGAAGGAACCTGCAGCCTGGTACACTGGTCAGTAACCCAGCTGTACGAGAAGTTGGGTGCATGGCGAGCAGCCCTGTCACAGTGTGTGCTGTGTGCATAGCTAAGCAGTGCTGCTAATAGCTCCAGCGTGGCTCTGTGCTTGGAGGGAGAAACAGCCTCTCACATTGGAGGGGATAAGGGGAGGGAGTGATGGACATATTATATATAGGGGATAAGGGGAGGGAGAGATGGGCATATTATATATAGGGGATAAGGGGAGGGAGAGATGGGCATATTATATATAGGGGATAGGAGGATAGAGTGATGGGCATATTATATATAGGGGATAACGGGAGGGAGTGATGGGCATATTATATATAAGGGATAAGGGGAGGGAGAGATGGGCATATTATATATAGGGGGTAAGGGGAGGGAGTGATGGACATATTATATATAGGGGATAAGGGGAGGGAGAGATGGGCATATTATATATAGGGGATAAGGGGAGGGAGAGATGGGCATATTATATATAGGGGATAGGAGGATAGAGTGATGGGCATATTATATATAGGGGATAACGTGAGGGAGTGATGGGCATATTATATATAAGGGATAAGGGGAGAGAGCGATGGGCATATTATATATAGGGGATAAGGGGAGGGAGAGATGGGCATATTATATATAGGGGATAAGGGGAGGGAGAGATGGGCATATTATATATAGGGGATAGGAGGATAGAGTGATGGGCATATTATATATAGGGGATAACGGGAGGGAGTGATGGGCATATTATATATAAGGGATAAGGGGAGGGAGAGATGGGCATATTATATATAGGGGGTAAGGGGAGGGAGTGATGGACATATTATATATAGGGGATAAGGGGAGGGAGAGATGGGCATATTATATATAGGGGATAAGGGGAGGGAGAGATGGGCATATTATATATAGGGGATAGGAGGATAGAGTGATGGGCATATTATATATAGGGGATAACGGGAGGGAGTGATGGGCATATTATATATAAGGGATAAGGGGAGAGAGCGATGGGCATATTATATATAGGGGATAAGGGGAGGGAGAGATGGGCATATTATATATAGGGGATAGGAGGATAGAGTGATGGGCATATTATATATAGGGGATAACGGGAGGGAGTGATGGGCATATTATATATAAGGGATAAGGGGAGAGAGCGATGGGCATATTATATATAGGGGATAAGGAGAGGGAGCGATGGGCGTATTATATATAGGGGATAAGGGGAGGGAGTGATGGACATATTATATATAGGGGGTAAGGGGAGGGAGTGATGGGCATATTATATATAGGGGATAAGGGGAGGGAGAGATGGGCATATATATAGGGGATAAGGGGAGGGAGAGATGGGCATATTATATATAGGGGATAGGAGGATAGAGTGATGGGCATATTATATATAGGGGATAACGGGAGGGAGTGATGGGCATATTATATATAAGGGATAAGGGGAGAGAGCGATGGGCATATTATATATAGGGGATAAGGAGAGGGAGCGATGGGCGTATTATATATAGGGGATAAGGGGAGGGAGTGATGGACATATATATAGGGGATAAGGGGAGGGAGAGATGGGCATATTATATATAGGGGATAAGGGGAGGGAGAGATGGGCATATTATATATAGGGGATAAGGGGAGGGAGAGATGGGCATATTATATATAGGGGATAAGGGGAGGGAGTGATGGGCATATTATATATAGAGGATAAGGGGAGGGAGCGATGGGCATATTAAATATAGGGGATAAGGGGAGGGAGTGATGGGCATATTATACATAGGGGATAAGGGGAGGGAGTGATGGGCATATATATAGGGGATAAAGGGAGGGAGTGATGGGCATATTATATATAGGGGATAAGGGGAGGGAGCGATGTGCATATTATATATAGGGGATAAGGGGAGGGAGCGATGGGCATATTATATATATAGGGGAAAAGGGAAGGGAGTGATGGACATATTATATATAGGGGATAAGGGGAGGGAGAGATGGGCATATTATATATAGGGGATAAGGGGAGGGAGTGATGGGCATATTATATATAGAGGATAAGGGGAGGGTGAGATGGGCATATTATATATAGGGGATAAGGGAGGGAGTGATGGGCATATTATATATAGGGGATAAGGGGAGGGAGCGATGGGCATATTAAATATAGGGGATAAGGGGAGGGAGTGATGGGCATATTATATATAGGGGATAAGGGGAGGGAGTGATGGGCATATATATAGGGGATAAAGGGAGGGAGTGATGGGCATATTATATATAGGGGATAAGGGGAGGGAGCGATGTGCATATAATATATAGGGGATAAAGGGAGGGAGCGATGGGCATATTATATATAGGGGATAAGGGGAGGGAGCGATGGGCATATTATATATATAGGGGAAAAGGGAAGGGAGTGATGGGCATATATATAGGATCTTGAATCACCCCCATAGAGTGTAAGCTCCACTGGGGCAGGGACTGATGTGAATGGCCAAATAGTCTCTGTATAGCGCTGTGGAATATGTGTGCGCTATATACATAACTGGTAATAAATAAATAAGTTGGGTATCTTCCCTGTTACATCTTAGTTACTATTCTTCATTTTTTGGGCATTACTGTATTTATGCTTCTTGAATTCTCTGCATTTCTCCTTTGCTTGTCCTGTGGCTCTATGTACTATGATCTAATTCCCCGCTGTACAGTGCTGCGGAGCCTCATAAATCAAAGAACAAGACGATGGATTCCTCATTGCTGTGTGTGTGTTTCCACTAACAATTGTATAATCCTACAACTCTGCCGGAAGCTCCAGGAGAGTCCCAAGTGCACTGGTGCATCTATAATGGGTGCAGAATGTGTTGTGCACACGGGTCCCCGGGTCCAGCAGAGCCCAAACTGCACACCCTGCACCCATACAATTAGTATACTTACCTCTCGTGGGCCGGTTCTGCAAACTGAAATCACCAGGAAAATGGCGCGGCACAAAGCCAGAGTCTACTGCACTGCCGGAGAGGAGAGGGCGGCACATGGGCCCCCTCCTCTCTTCTCACTTCCTGACAGCAGTGGGTGGTCAAGAGTTTGGATTACGCGATCCACATTGAATTGTCATCATAATACTCCCTCCTCCCTCCTGTTATAAAATACAGCGATTTACGGGGGGGCGTGGTGACCTTTAGCCGCGCTCCAACTGTAAAATGGCGTGAACTGCGGCTTTAAACAGTGGGGCAGGGCAAGGACGATGAGAATGATGGCCCATTGGATAGAATTGGATAGAACTGCCCCATGGGTCTTTCCTGGAGCAGAGTTATAGGAGGCATGCCTGGGAATGCTGTAATACTGATTTTCTTAGAAAATTCCACTGCAGTTTTTGACATAAACGAATATGGATCAATGGTATGATATTGCTAGCCATCAGCTTACTGGTCAGAGGGAACTAACAAGAACTGTGACTCCATACACTATGGGGCATATCCAATTAGCCGCGGGGTTTACCCCCGTAGCTAATTCTCGCATTGGTCGGAATTCAATTTAGCAGGGATTCCACACGCGGGTGTCCCCGAGACCCCGCGCGCGAATCCCCGCTGTCGGACAATACCTTGCACCTCATGTTGGTGCAAGGTAAAATCTGCGTCAATATGCCTTATCCCGCCTCACGCGAGAGACTACCACACACTGTTTCCGCATTTCTCGCGGAAACGGTGTGTTCCCGCGCGCGAGAGCTGATTTAACGGTGCGGGGGAAAAGCTATTTTATTGAATAGCTTAACCCCGCGCCACGGGACTTTCGAGCCACAATTACTCGTGGGTGAAGTCCCGCAGGTAATTGGATATGCCCCTATGTGACTTTACCTCCAACTAAAGGATCAGGAACTGTGACCCCATAACTGTGACTTTACCTCTAACTAACCCATCAGATACTGTGACTCCATACACTATGTGACTTTACCTCCAATTGACCCATCAGGAACTGTGACCCCATACACTATGTGACTTTACCTCCAACTAAAGGATCAGGAACTGTGACCCAATACACTATGTGACTTTACCTCCAATTGACCCATCAGGAACTGTGACTCCATACACATTGTGACTTTACCTCCAACTGACCCATCAGGAACTGTGACCCCATACACTATGTGACTTTACCTCCAACTAAAAGATCAGGAACTGTGACCTCATACACTATGTGACTTTACCTCTAACTGACCCACCAGGAACTGTGGCCCCATACACTATCTGAATTTACCTCCAACTGACCCATCAGGAACTGTGACCCCATACACTATGTGACTTTACCTCCAACTGACCCATCAGGAACTCTGACTTCATACACTATGTGACTTTACCTCTAACTGACCCACCAGGAACTGTGGCTCCATACACTATCTGACTTTACCTCCAACTGACCCATCAGGAACTGTGACCCCATACACTATCTGACTTTACCTCCAACTGACCCATCAGGAACTGTGGCCCCATACACTATCTGATTTTACCTCCAACTGACCCACCAGGAACTGTGGCTCCATACACGATCTGACTTTACCTCCAACTGACCCATCAGGGACTGTGACCCCATACACTATCTGACTTTACCTCTAACTGACCCACCAGGAACTGTGGCTCCATACACTATCTGACTTTACCTCCAACTGACCCATCAGGAACTGTGACCCCATACACTATGTGACTTTACCTCCAACTGACCCATCAGGAACTGTGGCTCCATACACTATCTGACTTTACCTCCAACTGACCCATCAGGAACTGTGACCCCATACACTATCTGACTTTACCTCCAACTGACCCATCAGGAACTGTGACTCCATATACATTGTGACTTTACCTCCAACTGACCCATCAGGAACTGTGACCCCATACACTATGTGACTTTACCTCCAACTGACCCATCAGGAACTGTGACCCCATACACTATGTGACTTTACCTCCAACTGAAGGATCAGGAACTGTGACCCCATACACTATCTGACTTTACCTCTAACTGACCCACCAGGAACTGTGGCTCCATACACTATCTGACTTTACCTCCAACTGACCCATCAGGAACTGTGACTCCATACACTATGTGACTTTACCTTCAACTGACCCATCAGGAACTGTGACCCCATACACTATGTGACTTTACCTCCAACTGACCCACCAGGAACTGTGGCTCCATACACAATCTGACTTTACCTCCAACTGACCCATCAGGAACTGTGACCCCATACACTATCTGACTTTACCTCCAACTGACCCATCAGGAACTGTGACTCCATACACATTGTGACTTTACCTCCAACTGACCCATCAGGAACTGTGACCCCATACACTACGTGACTTTACCTCCAACTGACCCATCAGGAACTGTGACCCCATACACTATGTGACTCTACCTTCAACTGAAGGATCAGGAACTGTGACCCCATACACTATGTGACTTTACTTCTAACTGACCCACCAGGAACTGTGGCTCCATACACTATCTGACTTTACCTCCAACTGACCCATCAGAAACTGTGACCCCATACACTATCTGACTTTACCTCTAACTGACCCACCAGGATCTGTGGCTCCATACACTATCTGACTTTACCTCCAACTGACCCATCAGGAACTGTGACCCCATACACTATCTGACTTTACCTCCAACTGACCCATCAGGAACTGTGGCCCCATACACTATCTGACTTTACCTCCAACTGACCCACCAGGAACTGTGACCCCATACACTATCTGACTTTACCTCTAACTGACCCACCAGGAACTGTGGCTCCATACACTATCTGACTTTACCTCCAACTGACCCATCAGGAACTGTGACCCCATACACTATCTGACTTTACCTCCAACTGACCCATCAGGAACTGTGACTCCATACACATTGTGACTTTACCTCCAACTGACCCATCAGGAACTGTGACCCCATACACTATGTGACTTCACCTCCAACTGACCCATCAGGAACTGTGACCGCATACACTATGTGACTTTACCTCCAACTGAAAGATCAGGAACTGTGACCCCATACACTATGTGACTTTACCTCTAACTGACCCATCAGGAACTGTGACCCCATAAACTAACCGACTTTACCTCTAACTGACCCACCAGGAACTGTGGCTCCATACACTATCTGACTTTACCTCTAACTGACCCACCAGGAACTGTGGCTCCATACACTATCTGACTTTACCTCCAACTGATCCATCAGGACCTGTGACACCATACACTATGTGACTTTACCTCCAACTGACCCATCAGGATCTGTGACCCCATAAACTAACCGACTTTACCTCCAACTGACCCATCAGGAACTGTGACCCCATACACTATCTGATTTTACCTCCAACTAAACGATCAGGAACTGTGACTCCATAAACTATCCACCTACTTGCGTGGGGGTCCCACCTTTTAACCAGAAATGGTGCTCTCACCTAGAGCTGGTTACACCGAAATCAGAGGAAAACCACCCCCCCTGATGTCAAGGTATCTAGCACTAGGCTTTTCCAACTTGATTAAGAAAGAAAACACTTTAATAATAAGCACACACACTGTTAGTAATAAAATAATGTTTTATAAGTAAATGCAATACCGATTTTATGGGATTAGTTATCTAAATATCTTAATTTTTTAGCAACAAGTATAAACAAATATATATACACAATAACTACCCAAACAGAGCGCTGAGCCAATAATGAGTTTCACAAATAATTATAACATCAAGTTAATAATAATTTGTGAAACTCATATTGGTTTAGCGCTCTTTTTGGGTGATGAGCTAGTGCCATTTAGGTATCTCAAGAACCTCTTAATCGTTAACCAATGCTGTTTTCCCAGATTCAGTGGAAACTGGCTAACATGTGTGATGTCCGAGCGACTTCCAATACTTGCATACATCCGACTCCCAATTGCATTTTGGTATGGGCTATTTCATATTCCGTAGTTGGCGACATGCTTATAGTTAGTTTAACACTTTTGTTGACAGGAGTTTTGCATCTTGTTTTGCATCAGACATACAATATTTTAGTACTATTAGTTTCAATATAGTCTTGCTGATCACTACTAGCTTTTAGATTTTGCTAAATCCTTATATCCAGCAGGTGATTTACAGGACCTTGGTCTTTCAATTAAAGTTTTTCTCCTAAAAGTCTCTTTACATCTATATAATAAGCAAGGAAGTGTGTCTGTCTCCCTGTCTGTGAGAAAGCTACAAAAGTATCATGTTAACCCATGTCTGAGCAAACTTGATGACTCATGCAAGGTCATATTAAATCCAGAGCCTCTTTGTTTGCATAAAAGGGCACAACCAGAACTTTGTGGGCCACATAGCAAGATCTTAAAATGCCCCCCCCAGAGGTAAAAAAAAACCACATACATTTGCCCCCTCACAGAGCCCATTCAGGTTATGCCACACAGAGCCCATTCAGGTTATGCCACACAGTAGTACCCCTTATACACATGATAGTGCCCTTACACATTATCCCCTCCCCAGCAACTCTCCTCCCCATGTCCCTCCAGCAGCCTCTCGTTTCCCCCATGTGCCATCAACAGCCAGCAGGTGTGGATTTGGGGCCAAGCCGCCAGCTAATTACAGCTGGTGCACTGGCAGGAAGGGGAAGACATGGACAGACAACGTCGGTGTAATTTGAATCTGGCGCTGGTCTGCGAGCTCTGATTGCCTCGCTACAGGAGGTGCTGTCTCTCCATGACTGCCTGCCAATGCGCCTGCTGTAATCAGCTGGTGGGCCCCCACCATATCAACATCACTGACACCCGGGCCCCCCACAAAGGGCCTGACTGGACCAGCAGCCTGGGCACCGTGGCAGTCGTACTCCTTGCACCAATGGTAGTTACACCACAGTTTGCTGCATGGTAGCAAACAGTGGGGTCCTTTTCAGGAGCAATGAAATGGGGTTAGAGGCGAGGACAATTTAAACAAATAAAGGCTGCAGATGCACTTCAGGGTCCGGTCTTCAACCCAGGCAACGCCGGGTATCCCAGCTAGTTTCCAATATGACTTTCTTAGTCAGCTAGTTCACCAGTAAGATATGCCGAATCAAAATCTAGTTGGTACAATAACATGTCAGATGGTGCAGATATAGCAGTTATCAATGTAGGGTTCTGTACCTTGCGACAGGGAATTTCACTTCACCAGACCTTTGAATAAATCCCTCTTTAAGAAGGCGAGCCTTGTAACGGGCAATTAATCCGTCTGTACAGTATTTTGCTTTCTACAGAAAATCCATTTGTTTTTATTTTTAATAAAGTCTAAAAAGGTTTACAAATTGTACAATCACAGAATTGTGTAAATCAAATGTACACAACAATTGTCGAAGCTGTATTACGATTCCGGATTAAAATCTAATCATCAAAAGAAAAACTGCTGTGGTTTTTAAGTTATCTAGACCTTTGGGAGGTGCGTGAGAATATCCAGCACCATCCCACATGGAAATCAGTTAGCGGAAAGACAAAAACTGGTTTCTAATGAGAGAAGAAAACCCAATTAATTGTTTTCCAAGGGGTTGTTCTGCTCACAAGAGACAATGGACCTCATTCAGAGGCGGTCGCAAGAAGCGACCTCTCGTTCTGAATGAGGGCGGCCCCTTCATTATTGAAGTGCGGCCTCCTGGTCATTAGTTAAGCTGTGGGTTACCACCCACAGCTTAACGACCGACCAGGTTGATGGTCACGATGGTGATCACCATTGCGACCATCGGGGCTTACGACGAGACCCTAAGGTTGGGTCTCGGCGCTCGTAAGCCCCAGGGAGCTTCCTGCTCTGTTTGAGCAGGAAACTCCCCACTGACATCACTGATGATGTCAGTGCGGCCGCCCACAAAACGGTAGGCGTTCGCATGGGAACGCCTCCATTTTGCAAACCACCCCCCCAGCCCACCTACCAAACGGGGCGAGCTGTCGATCAACATCGACAGCCGCCCCTTTGGTAATGAGCTCCGGAGCGACAGAGTTTCTCTGTCGCTCCGGTGCTTATGCACGCGCAGTGCGGCCGCTGCACGTGCGCAGGACTAACCATCGAGTCGGTTACGAGCGCATCGGCGCTTACGACCGACTCTGAATGAGGTCCAATGTCCCATTTTCAATAAAAGATGCAATTTCTTTATCTACAGCAGACTTCCAATCTGGCCATTTATTACTCAGTTGGTGTGTACGCCATAGTTAGCTGTTGCTTCATTTCATATTTTCTCTTGAAGTCTGAAAAACGTTTGTTTTGGTTCTCTCCTCCATTGTTGGATCTTTATGTCTTTAGTTTGTAACACGTTTGAGTTTCTACTGAATTCTTGTCCACAATTTTATGTATCACTTCACTTTTAGCTCTTAGGAAGTACACATTGGTCATCCTTGTAAAATTGTCTATTAGTGACAGAAATAATTACTGTTCCACAGGTCTACATTCATCTGCGTGCAGCAATGATAGTGGTGCCTCAGCTCTACCTGCTGATTTCGGGAAGGGGCATCGGATTTGCTCACCCTCGATGTAACTGTCACACTCTGGACAATCAGGATTCCTTCTAGTCATTCCTGTCACCATCCCTTCTTATATATTTTGTACGTTCTCATATCCTAAATGTCCCAATCACCTGTGCCACAGTTCCAGAGTTTGGCTAGAGTTGGCAGCAGCCATCGCATAACACTGTTCAGTATCTAAGACATAGAGGCTTATATAATAGGCTACGAGCTGCAGCAGCTGCGGGAACTCCTGTGAGTCCTCCCATATATTTAAAGCGGCAATATTTTTAAAGGCAAAACCGACTTCAAATGATGTGAGGTCCTTGTCCCCAATTCCTCTGACTGTGATGGGTTCACATTCACTCAATGAGTTGAACCATTTTTATGGCAACTAAAATGTCTAGTGACCCCCGAGTCCATATACCAGCAGTCTCTCCTATGACTGTCTGCTATGTTCAAAGCTGACTGGCTTTTGCTATAATGCTGCATACCAATTTGGTCATTTAGTCTGAAATTTGAAACCTTGTGGCCTATTTTGTGGCAAATAATGCATTTGTACTTTTTTTTTTATTTAGTGTCCTTAGCATATAAGGCAGTTGTTCCAGCAATATTGTCTGTTCCTGGAATTGTAGCAGATTTGCCCTTATGATATCAGTAGTTAATGCAGTGGTATTTGACTCCAATACCACTACCAGAAAATCTAATTCTGGGGTCAAGTTCTACAACATAGCCATAGCTACCTCCTTGTCGTCTACCTTGACTCCAATGGACGCAATTGCTGGGGGATGGGCAATATCTTATCAATGTATTCATTCATGTCCTTACATTTGCCTAGTTTAGTGCTGTACAAAGTATGTCTAAGGTTTATTTGCCTCATAAGACCCTTATTTTTGTTAGCTATTTGCAGGGCTACACACATGCCCTTTGCAGACACCTTCCCATTGATGATGGAATATACTTGCTGTACTACAACTAAGCAAATGGTTCCAATGGCTCTGTCTACTTTTTCAGGATTTGGGTTGTCTCCTGGATCAATTGTGACCTTCCACAGTTTTTCACGCTTTAACTGCATTTCTATAGTGAATTTCAAGTAGAGCAGTTCTGAACCTTTCAATTCTTGTGCTTGGAGTATACATTTTCACCTTCAATATGTTGGACATGTTGTTCACAGTCGCAGTACTGGGCCCATAACCTATTGGTAGATGCCTACAAGTTGGTAGGTGCATAGCGGATGTGAGCAAGGAGGTTAGTCCACACGTTGACTCCAAACCAGAGTAGTATTTATAGAAGATAACAGGATCCAAGTAATATAAGATAAACAGCAGTCAATACGATAAGATAGTAATCTCACTTGGGATGTACAGCACTGTGATGCTCCAATAACACAGTAACAGGCTTGGTCTCAAGCAGACCCTTTTATAAGGCAAAGTAAACAAGTCTTGCATCTACAGTCTAGACAGCCTTACCTTTAAGTTTGGGGAACAATATTTACTAGGCCATGTGATGATTATTCAGACAGATTAGTTGTGCACAATAATACTTGATTAAGAGACAGCTTGTAGCAATTAACCATTTAACTACATATCAAAAAATATTGTACACTATAGAGCCAGTTTAAGTGCTGCTCCAAAATTACTATTTAGATTTTCTGTAACTATTGTCAAAAGCAGATTCATTCTAGCATATCCAGCATTTGAAGTTGTATTAGAGTTGGTTGTGCCCCCTCAGCTCATCATGTTTTGTCTTTCTCACTGTGTTGAATTCATTTTTCATTGTAGGCCTCATACAGCCAAGTGACTGGAGTGAAGAACATTTCTGCATTTCTCCATTATCATTCTGCAGGAATTATCTGGGAAAATGTCCAGATCCCTTCATTCCCCTCTCGGGAGCTTCTCAGGAGCAGCACAACATGCAGTGCAGAGCCTCTCACGCCACCGCATAGCTCTGCTCTGCACAGCGGGGCTGGGAGTCACAGCCGTCGCCTCTTGGATGTGGTGGAAGAGGACTCGCCTGGAGCTGCTACATGTTGGCACAGTGTCCCAGCTCATCATTTACCCCATCAAGTCCTGCCGTGGGGTCTCGGTGAAAGAGGCTGAGTGTATAGAGCTGGGCTTGAGAAATGGAGAACTGGAAGATCGGCACTGGCTGGTGGTGACAGAGGATGGGCACATGGTAACGGGTAGGCAGGAGCCACGGATGGTCCTCATTTCTGTGACTGGCCTTGGTGACTCCCTATGTCTGGAGGCTCCAGGGATGGAGAAGCTATTGGTACCCGTGTCACAACCCAAGAGCCACAAAGTGCTGGACTGCCGGGTATTTGGAGGTGCCATCCAGGGTCGGGACAGTGGATATGAGGCATCTCTTTGGCTCACTTCCTATTTTCAAAGCAGCAAGCCTTACCGTTTGGTGCATTTTGAGTCCCAAGGGATGAGGCCGCGCAAGTCCAATGAAAAGGAGAAACTCTTCAGGGACAAAGACAGGATTGCTTATCCTGATGCCAGCCCCATCATGCTGCTTTCTGAGACCTCCCTAGCAGATCTGAACCAACGTTTGGAACAGCCCGTCTCTCTGGGGAACTTTAGACCCTGCATTGTTGTGTCCGGCTGCCAGGCCTTTGCGGAGGACGGTTGGGATGACGTGAGAGTGGGCACAACCAGGCTGAAGCGGGTCATGGCCTGTGGTCGATGCATCTTGACCACTGTGGACCCAAACACTGGAGTTCTGAGCCGCAAGGAACCTCTTGATACACTGAGAACCTTCCGGCAGAGTGATTCCTCCTTGAGTCACCTATACAAGACCTCTCCCCTTTTCGGCCAGTACTATGGTGTGGAGAAAACCGGGAGACTGAGAGTGGGGGATCCGGTGTATCATGTGGTCCGCAGGGGATAGCCCTTTTTCCTTCACCTGGAGAAGACAAGGGGCACAAATGTATATTACATTCTAGTAGATGTGAAATATAATAATATAATACATAGTGCTTAGCCAGCAATAGCCCCTGTGGCTTCTAATGACTCATTGTTTATAGGGAATCCTAATCTGAGAACAGCTCTAACTCCTAATAGAGTAATCATTCACCTTCCAGCCTGGTCAGGAGGTTTTGTCTGGGGGGGGGAGACCCCAGATTGCTGCTTATGGATCTTGAGAAGGAGGGCTTCATAGGCCATTACAGAACATTCCACAGAAGACTCCCATCCTACTATTCCCATTATACATATAACTTGGGTTCAATTTAAAAAGTTTTCTATTTACAGAATTTGTACATTAATGATAACAGACATGTGAGGACCTTCTCTCAAATGTAGTTTTTCCACATTTGAGAGAATTATATAATCGTTTTATTTACGAAACCTAAATGTTTGTTATATAAACAATAACACCAGAAAATATTATCCGGTTATGTAGGTACATAGCGGCTCATCATGTATAGTCGGGAACATAACATAATTGCGTGCCTATCTACATTCCGACGCATTTCAAGATGTGTCTAACTCAAACACAGTATCCTTTGCACCAGGTGTATGTCAAGAGTAAGCCATGTGTACCCTTACACCCCACAATAATGTAGAGGAATTTCAGATGTGGCTTCACAGTCATAAACTCTAAAGCCGCGTTAACCTATTTACCATAATATACAATGTAATAAATTGTAACAGTTACAGGTTGAGTCTCCCATATCCAAAATGCTTGGGACCAGGGCTATTTTGGATATGGGAATATTCTATAGTTTGGAATATGTGCATACCTTAATTAGATATTTTGGGAATGGGACCCAAGTCTAAACACAGAATGCATTTATGTTTTATATATAAATATATATGTTTTATATATACCTTATACACACAGCCTGCAGATAATTGTATACAATATTTTCAATAAGGGTGTGTGACATAGTTACATACATGAAATTTATTTATGTTTCATATACACCTTATACACAAAGCCTAAAGGTAATTTTATACTTTATTTTTATAATTTGTGCCTTAAACAAACTTTGTGTACAATGAACCATCAAAAAGTCACTATCTCAGTCATGCTAAAAAAAAATCCGTAATTCGGAATATTTAGATATGGGAGACTCGACCTGTATTAATAAAAGTTTTAATTTTTTTTTTTTCAATACAGAAATTCCCTGCCCCGTTCACCTCTCTAGTTGTAAGTGCGAGATACGTAAAAATCTTAGGGCCTGATTCAGAGGCGCACGCTATTTGTGTGCGCTCACTCTGAATCAGGGCATCCCTATTTTTTTAAATTCCGGCCTCCAGGCCGCTCACACAGCTGTCGGTGACCACCCCCAGCTTGTGCGAGCGGCCTGGCGATGGTCGCGATTATCACGACCATCGGCATTGCGAGGAGACCCTTGTGGAAGGGTCTCAGCACTCGCAATGCCAAGTGGACTTCCAGCTCTAATAGAGCAGGAAGTCCACTACTGACATCATGAGTGATGTCAGTTGGGCCGCCCACAAACGGCAGGCGTTCCTTCGGGAACGCCTCCGTTTGTCCAGCCACCCCCCCTACCCGCCTACAAAACAGGGCGAGCTGTCGATCAACATCGACAGTCGCCCCGCCTGGAGCAAGTGAAGTTCTCATCGACCCGCTTGCGAGCGCAAGTGGGTCTGAATCAGGCCCTTAGTACACTATGGACATCTATGCAAATATTTTTCTCAGTCCAGGCCCATGCAAAGCCCGGTATCTTTAAGCCTGGTAGATGAATACGAAGGGAAACTTGTTATAGCTGAACTCCATCCGTAAATAGACAGTTATCACTAAGTGGCACTTAGATGTTTATCTTGTTTAATTAGCTGGTTAATTAATTTCACTATGAAAAGCAAAACAATTCTGTAACCACAAGAGTTTTCCATACTGTGATTGGATGCTCTCCAGCCCATGAAACTCGTATTTAATGTGTCGCTAACCATGTACAGGACTGAGGGTCTGATTCAGCAAGGAACGCAAAGGAGAGAATGCACGCACGCACTTGGCCGATGTTTTTGCACTGCGCATGCATGAACCAGCCAGTGCGATCGGGTTATGGTACGCAGACTATGCGCAGTGTGTATGCAGACCTTTCTGATATTGATTGACAGAAAGTGCCGTTCGTGGGTGGTGACGGGGGGGGTGGTCAGGCGAACGCAGACGTGCCTGTGTTGGTTCGCCGTTATAGGGGCGTGCATAATTAAGGCAGTGCAGCGGCATACGCAGCCATACCGTAAGCTGTACACAGGAAGCGGCCAAAATCCTGGGGCAGGTTAGGTCAACCACTATTGTGCGTATGGGGCCGATGGGTCTCAATGTTACCGATGTTTACACTGTCTTGCGTACTGATCAGGCTGTGAGTAAAGGGAGATGGGCAGCTTAATATGGGGTTGGTCATCTGCATCTTGTACTGCAGTCTCCGTGCGTGTGCATTGCGTCTGCTAGCGTGCGTTCCTTGCTGGATCAGGCCCTGAGTCTAATAGAAATTGTGTAGCTCAATTGTTACGAAGCAGTGATTACTTGCATTGCGCTAATGAGATTTACCATATTCTGACATTGCTCTTTGTTAATAATAATAATTAAGTGCCTGAAACGTGTTACGTATTGAATTAAATTGTAAAAGTGGGAGCCTGGACTTGTATCTCTCTCTGAGGAAAAAGTGCGGAGTAGTAACCCATTGGCCACTATAGGCCAAAAACATCTAAAGATGGCATTCTGGAGCTTGGTAAAACCGACCGTCTAGCGGACCCAGGGCCGGTTCTCCCCGTTACGCAAGGTACACTTCTGCGTAAGGCGCCACATAGTGAAGGGCGCCTCAGCTGTGAACCATGCGGGCCGCGGTGCAGACTGTGTCTCTGTGACACAGCTGCACCGCGTGTGTAGCGATGAGCGGACAGAGTTCGGTCAGCGCTACACAGCACAAACATACAGCCGCCGCCTCCGGCAACTGTGTGTTTACTTTAGCAGCTGATGAGAGTCTGACAGACTCATCGCCTGCTGCTCCCACTGCCAGAGCCGGACATCTTCCAGCTCCCGCAGTGGGTAATGGGAGTGACGTCGACGTCACACCCATAATGCAAAGCGGCGGAAGGAGGAGCTGATATCGGCGGTGGGACCAGGAGCGGGTTTCAGGTAAGTGTTTATTTTATTTTTTTATTACATCTCTACTGGGGGGAGATTACTACTGGGGGCACCACAAGGGGGGTGACTACTACTGGGGGCACTATATAAAGGGCACTGCATAGGGGGTACCACTACTAGGGGCACTGCATAGTGGGGGGGGGAGTACTACTGGGGCACTATATAAGGGGCCTACTGCTGGGGGCACAAGGGGGACCACTACCGGGGGCACTGTAAAAGGGGCACTGCATAGGGGGACTACTACTGGGGGCACTATATAAGGGGAATACTACTGGGGGCACAAGGGGCACTGCACAGGGGGGACCACTACCGGTGGCACTGTAAAATGGGCACTGCATAGGGGGGCGCCAAAAAATATACTCGCTTACCAAAAAATTTGGGCTAGGGCAGGCCCTGAGCGGACCCCATAGAAAATGATGGGGGTTGCTTTTGCGGTCAGAAACGGAAGGAGTCACGGCAGATGTCGGAAATATCTACTGAGGTCCCACCTCCTTACATCCAGGGGAGGTTTTTGCATTGTGGCCATTTAAAAAAAAACAACTAAATGTGGTAGAAAAATGCCTGATCATATCAGGGGAGGGGGCTTAATTTAATGTCATATTAGGTTGACACTGGAGATATCATTAATGATGAGAAAACACTTGTGTCATTAGAAGGTTCTCTTGATTGATATGGATGGTAATAATGTAGCGGAACATGTTCCAACCTTATAATGCACCGAACGAGCTATAAATCCTACAGTATGTGCAGCATTTTACACTAGGCACAATAATAGACGCTCAGGGATTCACCCGGATTTATGGCAGCACAGTACTTTGCCCGTTACTTTAGTACCTGTATATTATGCTGTGTTCTGTTACATAATTATCACAATTCACATGGTCATGTGATAACAGCAATTAATATTGTATTGCGATAGTTGATAGTATCACAGGGATGTATCAACCAGCGATGTGCGGTCAGGTGAGGCTGAGCCTTACCTGTATACTCCAGAAAATTATAAGAAAAATTGAAAGAAAATATTATAAATATCTTATGTGTATTATTGTAATCATTTTAATAGTCAAAACTCTGGGGGGTTTCTATTGTAACTGCGGGGAGGCTGGACAGGTCGGCAGCCGCGGGAGGCTTGCCTGCCTTTCTGGGGGGCCGGGAGTGGCTCCCGATTTTCGGGAGGCTCCTGGCCGAATCTGGAGGGTAGGCAGTTATGTATCAGTGTTATTAATGCTGGTATGTACCCAATAAGTAACGAAAATGCATATCTTAGTACATCCTGTCCCGTGCCTGACAGGTCACCGGCTGCATGCAGAAAGAAAATATATACTACAAAAAAAAACAGGGAAACACCTGCACTCGGGGATCGGTGAGCTGCTTCCATAACCCGAGCAGGAGATCTGTGTGGTCAGCTGAGGTGCCGGCCCGGACTTTCACTGCACCTGAGCTGATACCTCACAGCTTCAGCTGACTGGGTTACAGCAGCAGCGCAACGATCAGAGACCCCTGAATGCAGGTGAGTTTATTTTATTTATTATCTGTAATAACCTTCTATTTTCTTACACACAGGGCCTGATTCAGAGCTGGACGCTATTTGCGCTCGCTCGTTCAGAAAATAGGGGTGGCTATTCAAATGAACCGTTCGCTCTTTGCGGTCTGTTCACGCCTCTAGGTCTGAACGAGCGTACAAAACATGCGGTCGTTTTTTTGAAAACTACGCCCCCTGGTCGCTCGCATTCTACGTCATGTCTGCTATTTATTTGATTAATCGAGTACATCAACCAGCGTATGAACTGCTCGCTATTCTTGTGGTTGGTTTTTCCTACCACAATCTTGCGAGCAGTTCTGACTATAAAATAACCCAGTGACGTGGTCAATGACGCTGCTGTATTAATTATGCACATCCATAAAACGCCCGTTTTGACCTTCAAGCACGCCTGCGTTCGGATCTCCACTCCCCGTTTTCAAGCACCTTCCCGTTACCACCCACATACGCCTCCTCCTGTCACTCAAAATAGCAGGCATTCGCTATTTAGCGAACAAACGATTTTCGGCCGCACTGACTGGTTCGCGCATGCGTATTACGATCCGTACGCATGCGCAGTTGTGCAAACATTGCTCGGAACGAACGAGCGGCCGCTTACGAGCGGCTCTGAATCAGGCCCACAGTCTTTGGGCACGATTCTATTCAACGCGAAGTGAATAGCGCCGGGAATCAGCTCTCGTTGCTTTTCATTTCATATGCGCTGCTAAGCCCGACTAAGGATTTCTTCTCGCATCCCTCCGGGGATGCGAGCAGAAATCCGACAAAAGTCCAGGCGCGATGCTGTTTTCTGCCCTTAGCGCCGGGAAAACAGCATCGCGCCGGGAAGTTTAGTCAGAGAATGCCTGTTCTCGCGCCTAAACACCCTGTTTAAGGCGCGAGAACGAGCCTTCCCCGACCTAACTTCTCGCAGAATTGAATAGCTGCGGGAGCTCATTCCCGGCGCTATTCATTTCTCGTTTAATTGAATCGTGCCCTTTGTGGGAACTCGGCAGGGAGGTTGGTCCAAACATTTTAATTGATAAAAATAAACTATTAACACTTCTGTGTGTGACAGCATTCTTCCTCTGCAGCATTTTCTCCACACCTGCCTAAAACTTTTGCACAGTATTGTATATATTAGGTTGAGCTCAGGGGAACCGAGAGGATAGGGTACTAATCACCTGTGCTTTATGGAGGGGCTGCACAAGGGGCCCATGTCCGCGGTATCAGCCTGAGTGTCCCCAGCCCAGCACATGCTTCTGTGTGCTGGGAGTCTGCTACTCTCCTCTGGCTGTGTGTGGGGGGAGGGGAGCAATCACACTGATCATACCCCCCTTACTGGATTTGCCCCCGGGTGAGGGGCACATGGCTTCCCCTTGTGGGGCGATCTGCATCCCAGAAAATACTATATCTTTTTCTTTTGCAAGGAGACGTGGCCACGCCTACTTACATTAGGCCAGACCCCTGACATTAGCGTAACCCGACATCGCTCTCTACGGCCTTGGTCAAGTTGCCGGCAACTCAGGAGGGATGTGCGCTCAGCTGCGCTTGCGTTCTGTGAGGCACGGGCAGAGCAGGAGAATGGGGAGGGATGTCCGTCTCTCCCAGCTGAAGAACGGAGGGAAGATTCTATAACGCCAACTGAAGGTGACTTTAATTTCGTGAGGATCCCTCCCCGGTATTGTCTTACCATTATAATAAATCTGAACAGATCGCATTTCCCATTACAGGTATGGGCAGGGGGTTCGGGGTGGGTACTGATTACCTAGGCCTCTGCTTGCAGTAGGGTCCGTACTATCAGCGGCAGCAGTGAGTACAGGGAGGCTGCTCCCGCTGAGCACATCACCAGTCTCCTCTGCTTGCACCTGATAGGAGGTAAAGCGATCGTACTAATCGCGCCCCACCAGATCTGCTCCTGGATGAGGGACACAATGGCGCCCGCCTTCGGAGCATGCAGAATCGCTTTGCAACAGTGTAGAAACTGTTTTGTTTTTTTCTTTCATTTTTTTTGTGTGGCCACGCCCCCTTGCATTAGACCACGCCCCCTGTGCCATTACCTGGGCCCAGCCAGGATCTCTACAGCCCTCGGTATGGGAAATACGATCAGCATTCCAAAACTATGCAAATTTCAGGGCATGGAGGAGGGTTTTTTTTTACAAATACTCCTCCAAAAGCCCTCTGATACAAAAGGGTTTTACATTACTTTAGTAGAAAAAGGGGATTGAAATAGGCCTTTTAGTAATGTAATACATTCCAATAACTACAGTATACTGCAGCTTTTCCATAACTTCATGTGACTTCCAGTAGAAATGTGCAGCCTCCTGTAGACTCCAATAAAAGAGATCTTTGTACAGTGTCAATATAAAAATGTTGGTAATGTAACATCTGACCTGATTGTTGCCAATTTGCTGTACAATAAACTAATATCAAACTATTATTTCATTTCTCTGCACATCTGCACGCATCTGACCTTCAGGTCTCTATATCATTGTGCTTGGGCAGAGTATTTAGTTTTCTTTGCCAATGAAATATGGGATGTAGTCAGCATCTCGCCAACGGGTGAAATACCGGCACCCAAATACCGACAGCGTCGGGATCTGGGCACCAGAACCCAACTACCGGCATCCCGAAGATAAGTATCGGGCGTTAGGGGGAGAGTTAGGGTGCGGGGTTAGGCACTAGGGAGGTGGGTTAGGTTTAGGGTGCGGGGAGGGGGAGGTTAGGTTTAGGCACTAGGGGGGGAGGTTAGGGTCAGGCTCTGGGGAGGGAGGTAAGAGTTAGTCTTACTTTATTTTCTTATGGGTGTCAGCAACCCGAACGCCGGGATTTCATACCCAACCTATGAAATATGACACAGAGCTGCTCCTGGAATGTGTTATATGCAAAGTTTAGCAAAACTGTGTTGTATATCCCATAGCAAATAAAACTAAAATAATAATCTGCCTGAAGTTATAGACACACTGCTGAAAAACACAGAAGGACGCTATAAAATGTAGTAACCAGGGCCGGTGCAGGGTTTCTTGGCGCCCTAGGTAACATTTCACCAACCACCCCTGCTCCCCCCAAATCATAATATGCCGCACATCAGTCTCCCCAGTTATATAACATGCCGCACATCAGTCTCCCCAGTTATATAACATGCCGCACATCAGTCTCCCCAGTTATATAACATGCCGCACATCAGTCTCCCCAGTTATATAACATGCCGCACATCAGTCTCCCCAGTTATATAACATGCCGCACATCAGTCTCCCCAGTTATATAACATGCCGCACATCAGTCTCCCCAGTTATATAACATGCCGCACATCAGTCTCCCCAGTTATATAACATGCCGCACATCAGTCTCCCCAGTTATATAACATGCCGCACATGTCTCCCCAGTTATATAACATGCCGCAGATCAGTCTCCCCAGTTATATAACATGCCGCACATCAGTCTCCCCAGTTATATAACATGCCGCACATCAGTCTCCCCAGTTATATAACATGCCGCACATCAGTCTCCCCAGTTATATAACATGCCGCACATCAGTCTCCCCAGTTATATAACATGCCGCACATCAGTCTCCCCAGTTATATAACATGCCGCACATCAGTCTCCCCAGTTATATAACATGCCGCACATCAGTCTCCCCAGTTATATAACATGCCGCACATCAGTCTCCCCAGTTATATAACATGCCGCACATCAGTCTCCCCAGTTATATAACATGCCGCACATCAGTCTCCCCAGTTATATAACATGCCGCACATCAGTCTCCCCAGTTATATAACATGCCGCACATCAGTCTCCCCAGTTATATAACATGCCGCACATGTCTCCCCAGTTATATAACATGCCGCACATCAGTCTCCCCAGTTATATAACATGCCGCACATGTCTCCCCAGTTATATAACATGCCGCACATGTCTCCCCAGTTATATAACATGCCGCACCTGTCTCCCCAGTTATATAACATGCCGCACATCAGTCTCCCCAGTTATATAACATGCCGCACATCAGTCTCCCCAGTTATATAACATGCCGCACATCAGTCTCCCCAGTTATGTAACATGCCGCACATCAGTCTCCCCAGTTATATAACATGCCGCACATCAGTCTCCCCAGTTATATAACATGCCGCACATCAGTCTCCCCAGTTATATAACATGCCGCACATCAGTCTCCCCAGTTATATAACATGCCGCACATCAGTCTCCCCAGTTATACAACATGCCGCACATCAGTCTCCCCAGTTATACAACATGCCACACTGCAGTGTCCCAAATTCATAATATACTATATAGAACGTTACACACAGCAAAGCGCCAAAATCATAACGTACATCATAACACTGCTGCAAATTCATTATACATAACTCCCAACTATTCAGCCTCCCAAGGAGGGACAGGTCACGCGCCAAAGGCGCGCGCGACTGAAAAGGGGGTGTGGCTTACACAAAAGGGCGGAGTCTACTGTAAACAGGGCGGAGCCTAACGGCTTCCCCCGTTTTCGTCACTATGGGGGCGTGCCCAGAACTCATGGAGGTGCTGGGCAGCCCCCAGGCAGTCCTAACACATGAGAACAGATGCCGTACACATGCACACGGCATCTGTTCTCCTCCTGTACACCCGCTGCTCTGCATGGTTTGTGCTCTCCCCAACTCCACCCCCACCACGGGACACTGCGGCCCGCGGGTGGGATAGCAGGACAGCCTCAGAAAAACGGGACTGTCCTGCTGGATTCGGGACAGTTGGGAGGTATGATCATATGCCACTCAGCCATGAATTATGCCATTCATTATTTTTTTGTGGACTCAGCGGCGCCCACCAGTGACCTGCAGCCTAAGGTGGCTGCCTAATGGTAGCACCGGCCCTGGTAGTAACGCATTTAGTAAAACTGCAGCCAGACCACAAACTTGCAGCCAGGTAAATGTTGTAGTTAATGAGTTATCGCTGCTCCATATAATATGGACCTTTGCTCATGAGCAGGTTTCAGGGATGGAGCCTACAGCTGGGTACACACTTGTACAATATTGTCCCGATTTGACCAAATCGGATCGATAAATAGGGCATATCGTGCAGTGTGTGTCCGATTTGCGCGCTCCTGTGGTCTCATGCGATGTCGTGTGCATGGCCAACCACACAATATCGCATGTGGCGCAATAAATATTAGTGAAGGACGGAACAAGTAATTGTTCCGTCATTCATTAAATCGTGTAGTGTGTACCGGCAATCATGCGATGTCCAGGGTCCTTATAACCAAGGCAGGGAAAGGACACTGATTATACCGTTTGAAAGTATTTCTCTGATTATTATTTTTTTTTCCCCCAAGCAGGGCTCGAAGTGAGGCGGTATACAGCGGTATACCATACCGCCACTTCAGCCTGTGTTCCAACTCCCGCTTGGCAGTAGGGGCTGGGAGCAAAGAGCAGCTGCTGGAGATGTATCCCGTGGGGACACATCCCTTAGCAGTGCTGGCTTGACCGAGCAGCAGGAGACTGGTCCCGAGTCCCGACTCTCGAAACCAGGACAGATGCGGCCACAGTGCTGCACAAACCTGGCGCCGGTCAGGAACAAATCACAGACCGGCAGCCAATAAAAAAAAATAAAAAAATCTTTAAATCTGTTGGCAGCCGCTAGCCAATCACGGGTTACGGATCAGCAGCCAATCAGAAGCAGCCATGTGGCTGCATCTGATTGGCTGCTGGTCCATGCTGTGATTGCATCACTGCCAACGCCAAGTCGTCCAAAAGCCTGGACGGAGGATGGTTGCTGAGCCGCCTGCGGAGCCCCACTGCCAGCCGGGGGGACAGGAGGAGGACTCGGAGAAGCCGGACTCTGCCAGCGCCGACTCCACACAAGAAATGAGAGGTACTGTGGGTGAGAGAGGTAGTAGCAGGTAGGCGGTGTGAGGTGCTGGGTGGACATAGTTGCCAAGTCTGCTTATAACAAGCGGAATTGGGCTTGTTTTTTTTCCCCAGTTGCTTGTTTTTTTTGGATGGTTGCTTGTTGCTTGTTTTTGGGCTTATTTTTTTTAGGTAGCTTGTTTTTTGGGCTTGATAGCCAGGTCCCACTACTAAGGTGAGCAAATGTTATATAGCTCCCTCACCAATCCATTTATGTTTAGCTGCTGTCTGTATGTATATCTCTCTGTATATGTAGTTATATAGATTTGGGTAACTAGAATGACTCGTATAAATGATGAATAGAAGATACATTTTCCCATATGTCAGTTATTTTGTTGTGACGTGTTTGTGTAAATGACTCTTGTGTCCTGTACATTACCGCGCACAGAGGGCCTGATTCAGCCGTGCACACTAGTTATTGGGAATCTGCGCAGGACCCATTCTGTGTATGTGCAGAGCAGGTCCTGCTATATCACACAGACACCTGTATGCATTTGCCTGATTGACAGGCAGAGGAGTTTGCGGGGCTGGAGACGGCCTACGTTCCTGGAAACGGGGGCATGTTGCCCCTGTTTTCTGCATTCCTGGAAACGGGGGCATGTAGCCCCTGTTTTCCGCGAGTGGCAAGGCTAGGATCTGCATCCATGGACGCAGACTTCCTGGCCTTGCAGGATGACAGAACACGGCCAGCTTCAGCTACCGCAGCCTGACCAAAGGTGCAACCATCACGATCGATGGTTGCAGTGGTGATCCAAGACGTCAACCTCGGTCGCAGCCTGGGATCACAGATGCAGCAAGGAGATTTCATACACCTTCTGCATTTTAGCAAGTACGGAATTACATAGCTGCCTGTGTGCGGCTTTGCAATTCCGTCCTATGCCGAATCAGGCCCAGAGAGCCCTGCGCTTTACTTGGCACAGTGGAGTCTATTCGTAGAGTAGGGAAAAGCCGTGCTTTGCAAATATTTATATGTATTTTAATAAAATGAACAATAAACAATAATTACCCCCCCCCGTACCACCATATTGCGTTGGACTTATGTTTTGGGCTTTATCGGATTGGAGTGGGCTTGTTTTTCACTCAAGAGTTGCTTGTTTCTCATTTCAGAGTTGGCAACAGTGTGGGTGGACTGAAGTGGGTAGTGTGAGGTGCAGTTGGTGAGTGGACTGAAGTGGGTAGTGTGAGGTGCAGGGGGAGGGTGGACTGAAGTAGGTAGTGTGAGGTGCAGGGAAGCTGGTAGTGTGAGGTGCAGGGGGAGGGTGGACTGAAGTGGATAGTGTGAGGTGCAGGGGGAGGGTGGACTGAAGTAGGTAGTGTGAGGTGCAGGGGGAGGGTGGACTGAAGTAGGTAGTGTGAGGTGCAGGGGGAGGGTGGACTGAAGTGGGTAGTGTGAGGTGCAGGGGGAGGGTGGACTGAAGTAGGTAGTGTGAGGTGCAGGGGGAGGGTGGACTGAAGTGGGTAGTGTGAGGTGCAGGGGGAGGGTGGACTGCAGTGGATAGTGTGAGGTGCGGGTGGAGGGAAGTAGGTAGTGTGAGGTGCAGGGGGAGGGTGGACTGAAGTGGGTAGTGTGAGGTGCAGGGGGAGGGTGGACTGAAGTGGGTAGTGTGAGGTGCAGGGGGAGGGTGGACTGAAGTGGGTAGTGTGAGGTGCAGGGGGAGGGTGGACTGAAGTAGGTAGTGTGAGGTGCAGGGGGAGGGTGGACTGAAGTGGGTAGTGTGAGGTGCAGGGGGAGGGTGGACTAAAGTAGGTAGTGTGAGGTGCAGGGGGAGGGTGGACTGAAGTAGGTAGTGTGAGGTGCAGGGGGAGGGTGGACTGAAGTAGGTAGTGTGAGGTGCAGGGGGAGGGTGGACTGAAGTGGGTAGTGTGAGGTGCAGGGGGAGGGTGGACTGCAGTGGATAGTGTGAAGTGCGGGTGGAGGGAAGTTGGTAGTGTGAGGTGCAGGGGGAGGGTGGACTGAAGTAGGTAGAGTGAGGTGCAGGGGGAGGGTGTAGGGAAGTAGGTAGTGTGAGGTGCAGGGGGAGGGTGGACTGAAGTGGGTAGTGTGAGGTGCAGGGGGAGGGAAGTAGGTAGTGTGCGGTGCAGGGGGAGGGTGGACTGAAGTAGGTAGTGTGAGGTGCAGGGGGAGGGTGGACTGAAGTAGGTAGTGTGAGGTGCAGGGTGGACTGAAGTGGGTAGTGTGAGGTGCAGGGGGAGGGTGGACTGCAGTGGATAGTGTGAAGTGCGGGTGGAGGGAAGTAGGTAGTGTGAGGTGCAGGGGGAGGGTGGACTGAAGTAGGTAGTGTGAGGTGCAGGGGGAGGGTGGACTGAAGTGGGTAGTGTGAGGTGCAGGGGGAGGGTGGACTGAAGTGGGTAGTGTGAGGTGCAGGGGGAGGGTGGACTGAAGTGGGTAGTGTGAGGTGCAGGGGGAGGGTGGACTGAAGTGGGTAGTGTGAGGTGCAGGGGGAGGGTGGACTGAAGTGGATAGTGTGAGGTGCAGGGGGAGGGTGGACTGAAGTGGATAGTGTGAGGTGCAGGGGGAGGGTGGACTGAAGTGGATAGTGTGAGGTGCAGGGGGAGGGTGGACTGAAGTGGATAGTGTGAGGTGCAGGGCTTTGGAGAAGGAAGATGGTAGTGGTGGAGGTAAGAAGGCAGTGTGAGCTAAGCAGGTAGTGTGAGGTGCAGGGGGTGGGAGAGGGAAGCAACCTGCAGGTAGTCAGTAAGGCTTGGGGGGGGGGGGGGGTCAACAAAAATGTCCATACCCCCACTTCAAAATTCCCACTTTGAGCACTGCCCCCAAGTATATAACAGCTCCATAATGGGGGTAAGGTGCACTCAGGGGGATTGCTGGACGAGTCAGGGAGATTGATACTACAGTATATTAGGGAATTTCCCCTTGTAATTAGGGAGAGTTCGCTAGTTTGGATATTGAACCTGATTCAGACCTGTTCGCTAGATGCGGCTGCTCGCTCCCAGTGTATGGAACGCCCACTATGTCTTGGCGAGCGATCACTTTGTGTTTTTAAGACGCCCACTTGCGCACGTCATCTCCCGGAAGTGCTTGAAACCATTGGTACATTGAGCACCATCGGATGCGATCGACGCTATGACGCTGGCTGTTAATTATGCACGCCTCTGAAACGGCGTTGAAATTCTCAGGCACGCCTGCGTTCGCACCTCCACTCCCCCGTTTCCAGTGGCCTGCCCCTGTTACCACCCACAAACGGCCTCTCCTGTCACTCATTCAGCTGGGCTGTCTATGCTTGGTGAGCGAAAGGTTCCCCATCGCTCGTACTAGTTCGCGCAATACGCAGCGTACACATGCGCACATTGAAAAACATTGCTCGCTCCGAGCGATCACTTGCTAGCGAACGGGTCTGAATCAGGCCCATTATCTGAGTGGTTCAGGGTGAAAACTGCAGCACCCGAAGGAAACCCACACAAGCACAGGAAGAAAATACAAACTCCACACAAAAGTGTCCCTGGTCGGGAATTTAACTGATGTGTCAGTAGATACTACAATCTGACATCATGCTTCCTTTTTTATTAGATATCTGCGGGCCTTATTCAGCATGGATCGCTATTCTGCTTATACGTACGCAGCGTAGTTGCTAATATCAGCGGTGATATGTAAATGTTAGCATTCGCATTGCGGTCGCAGCCTGACAGCCCACTTCCCCTTACTCACATCTGTATACTATGGCAACATAGCTAAACAGTCGGTAAGATCAAGTAACATCAGACTCACTCAGGATTTGCTTACTTCAGCGCACGCTATGATGCCTCAGGCGGCGTTTGGTATTGCAGTGGCTAATTTATGCATGTCCATGCAACGGCGTTTAAAGGCACTGGCACGCTGTGTTCGTCCGACCACCCGCCTGTCACCACCCACAAAAGGCACTTGCTGTCAATCACTCTGCATGGGTCTGCCTAGCCTCTGCGATCACAGTCCCGACCGCGGCATCTGGTTCACGCACTGCGATGCATACGCAGGGAAAATTAATCGGGCAATTGCGTGCGTATAAGCAACTGTGTGCCTTGCTGAATCGAGCCCTGTGTCTCCCATCCTGCCCCTACTACTATTCCCAGCCTCCCTCCTGCTCCACATAACTACTCTCACCATGCCCCCTAATCCACACTACTACTCTCACCATGCCCCCTAATCCACACTACTACTCTCACCATGCCCCCTAATCCACACTACTACTCCCATCCTGCCCCCTAATCCACACTACTACTCTCACCCTGCCCCCTGCTCCACACTACTCTCACCATGCCCCCTAATCCACACTACTACTCCCATCCTGCCCCCTAATCCACACTACTCCCATCCTGCCCCCTAATCCACACTACTACTCTCACCCTGCCCCCTGCTCCACACTACTCTCACCATGCCCCCTAATCCACACTACTACTCCCATCCTGCCCCCTAATCCACACTACTACTCCCATCCTGCCCCCTAATCCACACTACTACTCTCACCCTGCCCCCTGCTCCACACTACTCTCACCATGCCCCCTAATCCACACTACTACTCCCATCCTGCCCCCTAATCCACACTACTACTCTCACCCTGCCCCCTGCTCCACACTACTCTCACCATGCACTCCTCTCATCCTGCCACAGATCTGCACTACTACTCCTCCCATCCAACCCCCTGCTTCCCACTATTTATATCTTACAGGAATTTTCTAATGTACAATTTTTAAAATTACTCTTTTGCTGGAATACCCTATTGGAGACCAATATCCTATACTGCTACAGTTAAACAGGTGTGTGCAGGACACACCTGTGAGTTTCTCTTCAGTTTTGGCCACAGTATGTGATATAATATAATAAGCCCCTGCTCCTTTCTTGTGTAGCAGTGATATAATTACAATATATTATATAACACTCCTCTGAGAGTGCTGCTGCCTCTCACTCTCACGCAGTGACCCGCCTCCCCGCCCGGACTGTGAGAGCGAGGGACCTGCCGGGAAGTGTAGTCCTCTGTCTTAGCGCGGCAGCCGTGACACGGCGGCCATTTTCTTCTGTTTAAACTACAACTCCCATGAGCCCCCCGCAGCTCGGGCTCAGCCAATGGGCGCGCGGGAATCAGGATAGCCTAAGATCATGGCTTCTCACAATGACTGCAAGTATGACTGCTAGTGTACTACTGGCCGGGCAGCAGGGGGGCCACAGGGGCTCCGGGGAGGGGATGCTATTATATGACATGCAGCTGTTCTATTATAGCAACTACAACGTTGTGAGTTCTATAAAGTAGCTGAACTTCATATGTTACTTCCTGTGTGTGACCCCCCTGTATCCAGAGACCTCACTCACTCACATGCTTATATACAAGGTCTACAGCTTCCCTGTCATCCACTGGCTATCTTATCATATTCTCTCTCCCCCCCTCTCTCTCTATCACCCCCCCTCTCTCTCCACCCCCCCCCCCTCTCTCTCACCCTCCCCCCCCTCTCTCTCTATGGTCTTTGGTTTAATTAAATTTTTAATAAAACCAGGTATTCAGTAGTAACATTTTACGTATATAGGAGCTTATTCCCCGGGGGATAACCGCAAATATTTATTATCACCCCCATGTATGAAGGATACCGTCTGCGATCCCTCCATTGCCACTGGCAGCCGCATCCTCCATAGGTTTCCATGGGGGATGCGATGCTGCCAGGTTTACTAATATACAGAATGCCAAGCGTCCCTGATACTGGCCCCCGCAGCTAACGCTACCTGAAGATGCCGTTAGCCCATTGTAGCCAGTGAGGTACACATCGCAAAACTTACTGGGAGAGGGATCTATAGGAAACCTCCCCTGGCAATGGCCGCGGAGCAATGTACAGCAGCCCTGACGGCACTCCAGGCACATGGCAGGGACGGGCTCCTTTCCTTGTCCCTGCGGCTATCCGATGATACATTCTGGCGCTATGATCGCATCTTGCAGTGTGATCATAGGCGGTAATGTCATGCCCAGAGCGCATTGTAAATGCGATCATTAATAATAGTATCTGAGTTGGCCCCGTCACAGTGTCCCCTCACTCATTCCTGCTACACTAACCTGGAGTTACTGTCTCACTGATATACCAGCTGCACGTCCCTCATCCCGTATTCAGTGTACTAATATCACTCATTGTGTGTGTATATGTATGTATATAGAGGTTAGTATTACCGCCTCACGGCACCAAGGTCACGAGTTCAATTCCCAGTCATGGCATATATGTGTGGAGTTTGTATGTTCCCACAGTGTTTACGTGGATTTCCTCCGGGTTCTCCTGTTCCCTCCCACATGACAGATACATACTGGCAGGTTAATTGGCTTTTGACAAGAATGAACACTAGTGTGTATGTGTCCATGTAATAGGGAACATAGGGGGTCATTCAGACCCACTCGCGAGCGGCAGTACGCTCGCAAGTGGGTCGATGTTCCCCACTGCGCATGCGCACGACGGAGGGAGCTCCATCGTGCGCATGCGCGAGACCCGACGAGCGAAGGACTTTCCTTCGCTCGGAGTGTCTCATCAAAGGGGGCGTGCTGTCGATGGTGACTGACAGCATGCCCCCTTTGGTGGGCGTGCCTGCCAGACGGAGGCGTTCCCAAGGGAACGCCTACTGTCTGAAGCCGACCCCACTGACATCACTAGTGATGTCAGTGGGAATGATTTTGGCTCTGATAGAGCTAAAATCACTCCTGGCCTTGCAGTTGAGAAACTCAACCGCAGGGTTTTACTCGCAGTTCCGATGGTCGCGATGGTCAAGACCATCGCGACCATCATCCTGCACGCTCGTATATGCTGTGGGTGGTGACCCACAGCTATACAAGCGTCCAGGAGGATGCTCCATATTAATGGAGGTGGGCCCTGATTCAGAGCGAGCGCTCTGGTCAGAGCGTCCGGCTCTGAATCAGGGCCATAGAGTGGTGCAGGGACTGAGACTGGATTGTTCTCTGTACAGCGCTGCGGAATGTGTGCGCTATATAAATGATTGATAATAATAACAAATAATTTGCTTCTAATACTTCTATTGTTTCTGCCTTCTCAGCATAATTGTGCAGTATGCTCTCTGTATGGACGTGTCTGTGAATTTATATATTCTCTCAACTTTCAATTCTTTTCAGTTTTATCCCCCATGTACCACTCTATGCAGCCCATCTGTATATACATACATACATACATACATGTGAACTTACAGCTGCCCTCTCTGTGTTTTTAGGAATGAACCCCCTGCTCAGGTGTGCCCAGGACAGACAGATCCTTGAAGATAAACTGGTTCCTGGCTGAGAGATGGAGGTTGTCTGTGAATCTGCACTCCCCGAGGATGACAGCTGCCTGGCTTGGTGGATACAGGAGAATGATGCCATTGCTAAGATGTGGAAGGCAGGTGATCTGTATAGTATGGAGCAGATGAGTTTAGTAATTATGTTAACATATATATATTTTATTATGAACAAGTTACTGCAATGCCTTTATATATGCGGGACACAGCTGTGTATACCCTGCCTCATTGCGGTGAGTACTATATACACAGTCAGTGACTATGGGGGATATATATAATTTAAACCTTGGAGAGAGATAATGTACCAACCAATCAGCTTCTGTTATTTTTCATGCACAGCTTGTAACATGCCAGTTAGGAGCTGACTGGTTGGTATTTTATGTCTCTTCAAGGCTTAGTACGTCTCTACCTATGTGTCTTAGATAACACAATAATTACCTGTATTAGAGGAGATCTTAGACCCAGCAGCATTCTGTATCCTTTCTACTTCAGGGTCCATAGGGTATCCACAGGATACCTTGGGGTATAGGCGATGGCGGCAGACATCCAGGCACCACAGAGTTAAATTTTCAGCCTCCCAGGATGCACTGGGGTCCCTCTCCTATACCCCGCCCCCGAGCCTCAGGCCACTCAGTTTTCGTAGGTGCCTGGCCGGACCAGTCGCACCGTACAGAGGGGGGTCTTTTTAAGCCCCTGAATATGTCTTCGCAGCTGTGGCTGCACAACTAGAGTGCTCCAGCATAGGACAGTCAGTATTGACGTCCATGCTGTCACTCCTACACCCCGCCGGTACCAGAACGCCGGTACCGATCCGGGGATGCTGGTAGGTTCTGGGGTCACAGCTAGCGGTGATCCCCGGCTACCTGGACTGTGGCCGGATGCACGGGGAACAAGGTAAGCGGCGGGGTCCCGCGGTGGGCACCCGCCGGTAACACAGTCCTGTTTGGTCCCCAGGCAGGGGGCTCCCTGGGGACCGGCTGCGCGTGGGGCCAGGTACTGATCCTGCGCCTTCCACTAGACCACCAGGGACAGCGGGCCGCAGCATGTGTGGTACAGCGCGGCGTCCCAGGGGTTAATAGCACGCCAGGGGAGAACGCCTTCCCTGTCTCACAGCCGGCGTCTCCCCCGCTGCACAGTGCCATTCCACAGCGGTCTGAGCGGGCTGTGTCAGCGCTCCTCCCCCGGGCCCTGCCTTCTCTCTGCTCCTCGGTGGCCATTTTCTCACTACATGTGCTGGGGATGGCAAACGCTGCTGGAAGCTGATACAGATGCCATTGCGGTCCGGGTCCCCCGCATACCTCTCCTTCAATTAAGGTCAGTGTATGCAGCACTGTTTCCTACCAGGCTCTGGTCTGTGTAGTTGATCGCAGTGCTTGTAATGCAGGATGTTATCTGTGCATTGTATGTGACTTAAATGCTAGCGCTGTTTGCCTGTACTTTCATTTCTGACTGTCAGCCTTTTCCTATCCCTGTTCTTCTGCTACAGCCCTTGCGGTGCGGTGTCGCAGGGTGTTTATTACCTCACAGTAAACGTGGTTTTTCTGTGTGGGAGGTCACATACGCTCCGTTCACACTCCTCATGTCGGAAAGTGAACGAGGATATCCTCTTCCAGCTATAATGTACTGATATCATGTGCAGTTAGCGGAGGGATATGTAGACGCTGAGGGTTTATGGAGGGCATGTTGTATTATATATCACGCCCCATTTCTGTCACTGTGCCTGCACAAAAAAAGGGGACCGCCTTTGTGGGCAACGCCCCCTGCGTTTCCCCATAGGGGTTATCGCAGCCTGTGGTGGTCTCATCACATGCAGGGGTCCCTGGACAGTTGATGGTACCCCAGTGTATCCTGCTTTTCGCCCCCCCAGGTCTCGCAGGAGCCTGTGTGGGTGAATTTATTGTCCAAATGGTATAGCACCTGATGGACGTTTTACAGGGGGAGTCACCATTTCGGCCTTCTAAACGGCCTTTCGGGTCTCAGACGGGTAAAGACATGACGTCTGATGACGGTGACATTATTGACTTTTTCAGACACGAGCCCCTTAGTGCAAAGGAGGCGTAGTCTGGGTCTAAAGTCTATATACCTGGCCTTCTACGGGCAGTCCGTGCGGCTTTGGTTATTACATATCCCCCGTGGCTAAATCCAAATATGCCTTCTTTAAGGATAAGGGTGTTGCCACTGTAATTCCTCTATCTGGTCAGGTGGATCATTTAGAGGAGGCGTGGAAATTCCGGGTAAGCGGTTCCAGCCTCAAAAACGGTTGACCTTTTGCATACCCTTTTTGCGGATAATTACATTTCCGAATGGAGTTACCTTTACGGGTAGATTCTCATGTTACACGCCTAGTGAGGAGTGCTACGTTGCCCATGCCCTCCAGGTCCTCTTTGAAAGAGGTTCCAGATTGCAAGGTGCAAATATATCTAAAATCCAATATTCCCTTGCTGGAGGGGCTTCCAGGCCGGCTATGGCCGTGTGCTGGGGGGCCAGAGCCATGGAACACTGAGTAGGTAACTGGATCTCTGCACACTGACTCTCCAGCAGAGCAGGTGGATAGTGGCAAATTCTCAGAGACTTTGCCACGTTCATAATGAGACGGTCTTACATATAGCCTACTCCTTTCCAGAATCTCCTCGGCAGCAGCTTGCCGCTCCCTGTGGTTGCGCTCTTGGAAAGCGGACGCAGATTCCATTTGAAATGCTTTGCCTTTTACGGGACAAGTCCTGTTTGGCCCTCGTCTGGACGCAATTGTGGCCCTGCAGGCAGCAGCTACGTCTGCGTGTCTGCCATCGGCTACAGTCCCATCAGGGTCTGGGACTTTGTCTTTTCGGCCCTGTGAGGCCAGGGTAAGTCTAAAATACAGCTTTCCAAGACAGTCAGTAGCCAGGAAATCTGCTCAGCCATAAGAACAGGCTTAGAGTACAAGACGTCCTACTCCCAAGTTGGACTATAAGCCTTCAGCCTCACGGGACGGGCCTTCTCTCGGGAGCCCCCAGAGTTGGAGGCCGGCTTCTCCAGTTCGCCCAGTGCTGGTGTCTGACCACCACGGACACTGGGGTAAGAGAAGTATTTTCTTGAAGATATGTCCTCTCTTCCCGGTAAAAGCCTCCCAGATGGTTTTTCGTTACAGGTCTTCTGTCAATTCAGGACAAGGCCCTGTAATTTTTGAGGGTGTTACACTCTATGCTCCAGGCAGGAGTTATAGTACCTATTCCGTTGCCCCAAAGGGGAACGAAGTATTACTCCATCCTCTTTCTGGTACAGACACCCAATGGGGCTTACCAGGACATTCTCAACCTCGAATCCTTCAACAAATTCTTAAGGGTTCCTCGGTTCGGGAGAGGGACCCTGCATTCCATAATTCAATGGAGCCTGGGAATTTTGTGGTGTCGTTGGATATATTCAGGGTGACTACCTGAATATCCCTCTTTTCTTAGCACACCAGTGTTTTCCTCAGGTTTGCAGTGGTCGATAAGAGTTTCCAGTTTCTGGCATTGCCCCTTGGTCTGGCCTCCGCGCCTCACGGTTTACCAGGGTCATGGTAGTTATGGCAGCCCACCTGCGGATGCAGGGGGTCCGCTTATTACCCTATCCGAGTGACCTCCTGTTGTTACCACGGTCTCCAGAGATACTTCAGTGCCATATGCAACGGTCAATATCTGTGTTGCTACGTTAGGGCTGACTGATAAACTGGAAATGGTCCTCTCTGAGTCTTCACAGAGGATGCTCCATATCCCAACATCTGAGGATCTTTGTGATTGAGGAAAAGATCTCTGCAGGCAACTGCGTACCTTTGCCTGTAATGCAGAGTCGCCAAGTGTCTATTCACTTGGCAATGTGGTTCCTGGGTTCCAGGATGTCGCTGTTCGACATGGTGGAGTACCCAGCTTCACTCTAAAGAACTTGATCCTCTCCGGATGGGATGGGTTGCCCCATAGGATAAAGTCAATAGGCTTTCCCCGGAGGTTTGTCTCTCTCTGGCCTGGTGGCTGCAGAAAGCTCACCTAAACAAGGGGCACCCCCTTTGGGATTGCGGACAGGGTCCTTCTGACGACGGACGCCAGTATCCGTGGCTGGGAAGCAGTGACGGGTCTACACTTGTTCCAGGGCAGGTGGACACCAGTAGTTTTTGCGCTTCCCATAAACATCTGAGAACTCTGAGCCGTATTCAAGGTTCTCCAGCATGCAGGACAGGTCCTCCACGGAAATACCGTGCAGGTACAGTCTGACAACGCCATCATGATGGCTTATGTAAGCCACCTAGGAGGTTCCCGAAGTCAGGCGACACTAACAGTGGTGTCCCGAATTCTGGCTTTGGTGGAAGGCTATATCCCTGCCGTCATCGGCAGTGTTCAATCAGGAATCCTCAGATGGAAAGCAGGCTTTCTCAGCCGTCAAGACGTGCATTCAGGGAAATGTCCTCTTTATCAGGAGGTGTTCAATCTTCTGGTGAACAAGTGGAGCCTTTCAGAGATGAGACTCTTCTGATAGACGTAGGTAGGTCCAGTGGACCTTCCAAGTTGTGTACCTCGTCTCTCCGTTATCCCTTCTTCCTCCAGTAATAGCAAGAAGGAGGCACGCTCCTGCTGATAGCTCCAGCGTAGGCCAGATGGCACTATTACTCAGATCTTCGGAGCCTCTCAGTTAACACTCCGAAGCTGTTGCCTCTACGCCCGGACCTGTTGTCTCAGGATCCTGGCTGATACCCAGACCTGGGTTGTCTGTCCTTTACGGTGTGGCGGTGGAGACTGCCCTCTTAAGGTCTAGGAGTTTTTCCAGCTCTATAGTTAACAGGGGCTCTGTCCATGCTAAGAGCTCGGAAGTTTTTATCTGCAAGAATTTACCATTAGGTATGGTATACTTTCTTTCAGGTGTCGCCCTAGAGGCTAGGCTCCTCGGGTATTCCGGATATCCACAGGTTGGCTTTCCTACAGGTGGGCTTAGATAAGGGTCTTCGCCTTGCTTACCTGAAGGTGCAGGTTTCTGCCCTGTTAGTATGGTTTCAGTGTAGGATTGCTACTCTTCCTGATGTCCGCACCTTTGTGCAGGGTGTACGTTATATTCAGCATCCCTTTGTTCCACCTGTGGCTCCTTGGGATTTGGCTGTGGTCCTTAGGGCTCTCTGAGGACCGCCATTTGATCCACTGGGCTCAGTGGATTTCAAATGGCTTACGGCTAGGACTGTATTCCTTCTGGCTCTTAATTTGGCCAGTAGGATCTCAGAATGGGAGGCTCTGTCATATAGACCTCCCTTTTTCTCATCTTTCCTAGGAACAGGGCAGTGCTTGCCTTTACTTCCCCAGTCCTGTCTGCTGGTGAGGCCTATTTGGCTGTGGTACGGGCGCTAAGAATTTAAGTTGACCGTACCAGTCCATTTAGGAAATCAGACTCTCGGTTTTGTCCTTTCTGATTTCCATAAAAAGGGTTGGCCTGCCACTACGCTAACTTTGGCAGGATGGATTCACAGGTCTTCCTGTTCCATCCTCTATTAAAGCTCTTCCACTAGGTCTGTGGGTCCTTCGTGGGCAGCTCGACGTGGCGCCTCAGCGGTGATTGGCAGCCACGTGGTCATCTGTCCATATTTTTGTAAGGTATTATGCTTTTGATACCTTCGCCTCTCAGGATGCTTCCTTTCGGCGGCGGATTCTCCTTACAGCACAGGAGCGTCCCCACCCTTAAAGGATACTGCTTTGGGACATCCCCAAGGTATCCTGTGGATACCCTATGGACCCTGAAGTAGAAAATATGAGATATGGTAAGAACTTACCCTTGTTATCTCTATTTCTACTAAGTCCATAGGGTTCCACAGGACTCCCGCCCTGTCGCACCTGTACTGCAGATGGGCTTTGATCTGGTCACCGGTTTCTCCTTCTGGTGAGAATGCGATTCTTGTGTGTTCCAGACTGTCTTCTCTCTCTTTTTTGCTCCTGCTCCGGCCTATGGCTTGTTACGAAACTGAGTGGCCTGAGGCTCGGGGGCGGGGTATAGGAGAGGGACCCCAGTGCATCCTGGGAGGCTGAAAATTTAACTCTGTGGTGCCTGGATGTCTGCTGCCATCGCCTATACCCCAAGGTATCCTGTGGAACCCTATGGACTTCGTAGAAATAGAGATAACAAGGGTAAGTTCTTACCATATCTCATATTTTCTGGAGATGTCTGCATTCAGTCAGTATATTCCTGCAGGGGAATTGAGTGCACTGAGAGGAGCAGTGAATGAAGCTCTATCTCAGCCTATGCAGCCAGGTACTGTGGTGAAGGTATACTGCCAGCCTTTCTGTCTGATGTCAGAGGTCACCTTGGGCCTCTATAGTACAAGCCAGTACTGTATAATACCCTGATACTCTGAGGAGTATTTCTACCCAAATGTGAGAATTGTAGCTTCCAATTCTCCGTACGTTCCTCAAGTATAGCTAATCGATGTATATTTCATTTACCCCTCCTCGGCTAGTTATGTCTGACCATCCTATAGAATGACACAATGGGGGTGATTCTGAGTCGGACGCAGGGAGAGCATCGGACGCAAGTGCCCCAATGTTTAGTCTCTGTGCATGCGTCCAATACCACAGCGCATGTGCCACACTGGTTACCACCGGGGGACGCAGGTCGAAATCGCAAAATTGCATGGAGAGTCATTCAATTTTCAATGGGCGTTTCTGAGTGGTAACTGAGGAGGTGGGTGGCTCAGTGGGGGGTGGCGAGTCGGGCATATAGCCGTCAGCGACTGCGTCTAAAGACACGGTTACACTGGCGTTCATGCTCCTTCCTACATTCTGTGCCTGCCATAGACAATGTCCAATGGTGCAGCTGATGGTCCGCCAATAGTACGTCTTTGCATGCACATCAGTGGATTCTTGCGCTGCCGGGGGGGGCGTCTCACATAAATATGCATTAACAGCTGCGTCATTTGTGTCCCCCTCTGAATGGAATTGGTATGCGGCCGGCGGTTCGATTCCCGTCAGCGGCAGCCCGACAGGAGCAGAGTGCGACGCAGTGGAAGCCCGACAGCGCTGGAAATCCTGATCGTGGATAGGTAAGTATCCACTAACCTATCCTAACCCCCCTAACCCTAACCCTGCTTAGGGGTGCCTAACCCTAACTTCCCCCCCAAGTGCCTAACCCTAATCCCCCCTCTAAGTGCCTAACCCTAACCACCCCCTTCCCCGCTGCCTAAACCTAAGTCCCCCGGGGGGGTGCCTAACCCTAAGTCCCCCCTGGGGGTGCCTAACCCTAACCCTCCCTCCCCTTAGCCTAACCCTAACCCTCCCGGGGGGGTGCCTAACCCTAGTTCCCCCCCGGGAGCCCTAAACCTAACCCTCCCCCCCCCCGCGGCTGTCCGCTCGCGGCGCCCGGCATCACTACGATCGTGATGCCGGGCGCCGGTCTCCTGGCGTTGGGTAAATGCGGGCGTCTACATCTAGACGCCCGGCATTTCACCCTTGCCGGGATAAGACAGTCGGGAAGCCGGCTGCCGGTATTTAGGCAGTCGGCTTCCCGATTGCCTCCCCTCTGAATCACCCCCAATATATACAGGGAGATATAACAAGTCCTGTAGGACAAGCCGCACAATCTATAGTGTGTTCCCTGCGGGAATCTCCCTACCCAGGAGTAACTGTGTAGTGTGCGTGTGTGTGTGTGTATAACATTTGTGTTGTGTCTTTGTGGAGTTTGTGATATTTCATTAGTATTTCCTGCCCAGGACACTGACCCCAGCAGCGATTCCCATATTGTAAAGCAGAGGATACAGCAATGTTCTTCCGAATTATCCCACCTGCTCAGGAAGATACAAGGTATTGGCGCGCTCAGAATGTGCAATGTGTGTTTGGAGTTCAGCGCAGAGGCGCGTCATCCAAAATTGGTCCCTATAGGTATCTCATTGAATTTTTGCACCAAGATAAACAATTTAATTTCTATTGACATGTTACAATCCAATGACCATATTCTATTGTAGATTGTATCAGTTTCCCCGCACGCAATGCTGTTTATGAGATCTGACCACACACACACACACACCGACTGTGGGTCCGCACAAAGGCGCAGTTGCGATTGACACGCCCAGGATTAGAAATGTCTTGGAAAAGTGCTGGGCGTTCCTGGGAGGTGGCTAAGCAAACGCACGGGCGTCGATTGATTTATGGGCGTGTTATGGGATTTCGCAGACGTGTGGCTGACGTCTTTGCGCACACAGACGCCTAATCTTAATTGCTCACATTGGAGGCTACACTCGGATGGAAAGTCGCCACCTAACATGCGGTTGCTGGAAGTTGCAATGGTGCAACCAATGGGTGGGTCTAATGATACAACAGGCTGCATTACAGCGTCTACTGAAGCCCAAAGTGGGCGTCTCAGTGCTGGCACATTCATACACACAGGAAGGGCATGTAGCAGCATTTACATATGGTCACAGACTGATCACTGCGTCCACCTCTGTATCAGCCCTATGACTGCACTCGCTATGTACAGGCGACAGGTGTACTAAATCATACATCACATAAAGTAAAGAACTTCCCGGCATCTGTGTCCCCCTCTTGTACAGACCCCTGTCCTCTCACCTGTATGGCCAAATCCAGTCTCCTTCACTGTAACATAGCGTCTGTTCCATATTCTCACCTCCGGGTCTATTGCAGGAGATATAACATATGTGACCAGGGAAGAGATAATGATGGCTGTCCTGCCACGGGAGATATAACATATGTGACCAGGGAAGAGATAATGGTGGCTATCCTGTCACGGGAGATATAACATATGTGACCAGGGAAGAGATAATGATGGCTGTCCTGTCACGGGAGATATAACATATGTGACCAGGGAATAGATAATGGTGGCTGTCCTGTCACGGGAGATATAACATATGTGACCAGGGAAGAGATAATGATGACTGTCCTGCCATGGGAGATATAACATATGTGACCAGGGAAGAGATAATGATGACTGTCCTGCCATGGGAGATATAACATATGTGACCAGGGAAGAGATAATGGTGGCTGTCCTGTCACGGGAGATATAATATATGTGACCAGGGAAGAGATAATGATGACTGTCCTGCCATGGGAGATATAACATATGTGACCAGGGAAGAGATAATGATGGCTGTCCTGCCACGGGAGATATAATATATGTGACCAGGAAAGAGATAATGATGGCTGTCCTGCCACGGGAGATATAACAAATGTGACCAGGGAAGAGATAATGATGGCTGTCCTGTCACGGCAGAGATATAACATATGTGACCAGGGAAGAGATAATGATGGCTGTCCTGCCACGGGAGATATAACATATGTGACCAGTGAAGAGATAATGATGGCTGTCCTGCCACGGGAGATATAACATATGTGACCAGGGAAGAGATAATGGTGGCTGTCCTGCCACGGGAGATATAACATATGTGACCAGTGAAGAGATAATGATGGCTGTCCTGCCACGGGAGATATAACATATGTGACCAGGGAAGAGATAATGATGGCTGTCCTGCCACGGGAGATATAATATATGTGACCAGGGAAGAGATAATGATGGCTGTCCTGCCACGGGAGATATAATATATGTGACCAGGGAAGAGATAATGATGGCTGTCCTGTCACGGGAGATATAACATATGTGACCAGGGAAGTGATAATGATGGCTGTCCTGCCACGGGAGATATAACATATGTGACCAGTGAAGAGATAATGATGGCTGTCCTGCCACGGGAGATATAACATATGTGACCAGGGAAGAGATAATGATGGCTGTCCTGCCACGGGAGATATAATATATGTGACCAGGGAAGAGATAATGATGGCTGTCCTGCCACGGGAGATATAATATATGTGACCAGGGAAGAGATAATGATGGCTGTCCTGCTACGGGAGAGAGATTGTAGCTGAATTTATGAATTGCTTTGTGATTGCAGGTTTACCCCCCACTGTGCACGCTCTCCCGCTGGAGCTGACCGTCTTGTATAACGCTGTAATAATGCAGATCAATGTAACCGGAGGGTTCCTTGCTGAACATAAAGGACATCTGGAGATGGCGCTGAGCAGAGGTGGGGATGTTATCTGGGTCACCTGTATACTCCTGGCACTGCATGCCCACCTACTGATTGCAGCATCATCTGACCTCTTTACCATGCCCTCCGCACTCTCTCTCCCCTCTGTGTCACCCCTGTCTGTCTGTCCCTCCCCTATAGTGTGTAACCTCTCATCCTAACCCACCGCTCTGTGCTCCTCACTCACTCTCTCCCCTCTGTGTCACCCCTGTCTGTCTGCCTCTCCCCTATAGAGTGTAAGCTCTCATCCTAACCCACCGCTCTATGCTCCTCACTCACTCTCTCCCCTCTGTGTCACCCCTGTCTGTCTGTCCCTCCCCTATAGTGTGTAAGCTCTCATCCTAACCCACCACTCTATGCTCCTCACTCACTGTCTCTCCCCTCTGTGTCACCCCGTCTGTCTGCCTCTCCCCTATAGAGTGTAACCTCTCATCCTAACCCACCGCTCTATGCTCCTCCCTCACTGTCTCTCCCCTCTGTGTCACCCTTGTCTGTCTGTCCCTCCCCTATAGTGTGTAAGCTCTCATCCTAACCCACCACTCTATGCTCCTCACTCACTGTCTCTCCCCTCTGTGTCACCCCTGTCTGTCTTCCTCTCCCCTATAGAGTGTAAGCTCTCATCCTAACCCACCGCTCTATGCTCCTCCCTCACTGTCTCTTCCCTCTGTGTCACCCCTGTCTGTCTGCCTCTCCCCTATAGAGTGTAACCTCTCATCCTAACCCACCTCTCTATGCTCCTCCCTCACTGTCTCTCCCCTCTGTGTCACCCCTGTCTGTCTGCCCCTCCCCTATAGAGTGTAACCTCTCATCCTAACCCACCGCTCTATGCTCCTCACTCACTGTCTCTCCCCTCTGTGTCTCCCCTGTCTGTCTGCCCCTCCCCTATAGTGTGTAACCTCTCGTCCTAACCCACCGCTCTCTATACTCCTCACTCACTGTCTCTCCCTTCTGTGTCACCCCTGTCTGTCTGCCTCTCCCCTATAGAGTGTAACCTCTCATCCTAACACACAGCTCTATGCTCCTCACTCACTGTCTCTCCTCTGTGTCACCCCTGTCTGTCTGCCCCTCCCCTATAGTGTGTAACCTCTCATCCTAACCCACCGCTCTATGCTCCTAACTCACTGTCTCTCCCCTCTGTGTCACCCCTGTCTGTCTGCCCCCCCACTATAGAGTGTAAGCTCTCATCCTAACCCACCGCTCTATGCTCTTCACTCACGGTCTCCCCTCTGTGTCACCCCTGTCTGTCTGCCCCTCCCCTATAGTGTGTAACCTCTCATCCTAACCCACCGCTCTATGCTCCTCACTCACTGTCTCTCCCCTCTGTGTCACCCCTGTCTGTCTGCCCCTCCCCTATAGAGTGTAACCTCTCATCGTAACCCACCACTCTATGCTCCTCACTCACTGTCTCTCCCCTCTGTGTACCCCTGTCTGTCTGCCCCTCCCCTATAGAGTGTAAGCTCTCATCCTAACCCACCTCTCTATGCTCCTCACTCACTGTCTCCCCTCTGTGTCACCCCTGTCTGTCTGCCCCTCCCCTATAGAGTGTAAGCTCTCATCCTAACCCACCGCTCTATGCTCCTCACTCACTGTCTCTCCCCTCTGTGTCACCCCTGTCTGTCTGTCCCTCCCCTATAGAGTGTAAGCTCTCATCCCACCCCACCGCTCTATGCTCTTCACTCCCTGTCTCCCCTCTGTGTCACCCGTGTCTGTCTGCCCCTCCCCTATAGAGTGTAAGCTCTCATCCTAACCCATCGCTCTATGCTCCTCACTCACTGTCTCTCCCCTGTATCACCCCTGTCTATCTGCCCCTCCCCTATAGAGTGTAAGCTCTCATCCTAACCCACCGCTCTATGCTCCTCACTCACTGTCTCTCCTCTCTGTGTCACCTGTCTGTCTGCCCCTCCCCTATAGAGTGTAAGCTCTCATCCTAACCCACCGCTCTATGCTCCTCACTCACTGTCTCTCCTCTCTGTGTCTCCCCTGTCTGTCTGCCCCTCCCCTATAGTGTGTAACCTCTCATCCTAACCCACCGCTCTCTATCCTCCTCACTCACTGTCTCTCCCCTCTGTGTCACCCCTGTCTGTCTGCCTCTCCCCTATAGAGTGTAACCTCTCATCCTAACACACAGCTCTATGCTCCTCACTCACTGTCTCTCCTCTGTGTCACCCCTGTCTGTCTGCCCCTCCCCTATAGTGTGTAACCTCTCATACTAACCCACCGCTCTATGCTCCTAACTCACTGTCTCTCCCCTCTGTGTCACCCCTGTCTGTCTGCCCCTCCCCTATAGAGTGTAAGCTCTCATCCTAACCCACCGCTCTATGCTCCTCACTCACGGTCTCCCCTCTGTGTCACCCCTGTCTGTCTGCCCCTCCCCTATAGTGTGTAACCTCTCATCCTAACCCACCGCTCTATGCTCCTCACTCACTGTCTCTCCCCTCTGTGTCTCCCCTGTCTGTCTGCCCCTCCCCTATAGTGTGTAACCTCTCATCCTAACCCACCGCTCTATGCTCCTCACTCACTGTCTCTCCCCTCTGTGTCACCCCTGTCTGTCTGCCCCTCCCCTATAGTGTGTAACCTCTCATCCTAACCCACCGCTCTATGCTCCTCACTCACTGTCTCTCCCCTCTGTGTCTCCCCTGTCTGTCTGCCCCTCTCCTATATAGTGTAACCTCTCATCGTAACCCACCACTCTATGCTCCTCACTCACTGTCTCTCCCCTCTGTGTACCCCTGTCTGTCTGCCCCTCCCCTATAGAGTGTAAGCTCTCATCCTAACCCACCGCTCTGTGCTCCTCAGTCACTGTCTCTCCCCTCTGTGTCTCCCCTGTCTGTCTGCCCCTCCCCTATAGAGTGTAAGCTCTCATCCTAACCCACGCTCTATGCTCCTCACTCACTGTCTCTCCCCTCTGTGTCTCCCCTGTCTGTCTGCCCCTCCCCTATAGAGTGTAAGCTCTCATCCTAACCCACCGCTCTGTGCTGCTCAGTCACTGTCTCTCCCCTCTGTGTCACCCCTGTCTGTCTGCCCCTCCCCTATAGTGTAACCTCTCATCCAAACCCACCGCTCTATGCTCCTCACTCACTGTCTCTCCCCTCTGTGTCTCCCCTGTCTGTCTGCCCCTCCCCTATAGAGTGTAAGCTCTCATCCTAACCCACGCTCTATGCTCCTCACTCACTGTCTCTCCCCTCTGTGTCTCCCCTGTCTGTCTGCCCCTCCCCTATAGAGTGTAAGCCAGTGATTCCCAACCTTGGCCCTCAAGACACACTAACCGTCCTGGTTTTAGAGATATCCATGCTTGAGCACAGACGGTCAAATCAAAGTAACTCAGGTACTAATTAAGTCACCTGTATGTAAGTATGGCTATCCTTATAACCTGCACTGTTAGGATGCCTTGAGGACCGTGGTTGGGAATCACTGCTGTAAGCTCTCACGAGCAGGGCCCTCTTTCCTCATGTGCTTGCTCCCTTCCCTCACTTATACCATTATCTCCTCCCCACTACCTACAACGGCACAGATCCTTAGTGTTCACCCGGTGCTGCTCCTCTGGGTATTATGGTTATATAGCTTGTATCCCATGTTATGTAGTGTTTTGTACTGTAAGTCTTTTATTTTCATGTTCTATTTGCACGGCTTCTGTTTATGTACTATGGGGCTGCGGAGCCCTTGTGGTGCCATATTAATTAAGGCTCTTAGTGAACCAGCTGAACAGGAGAGTGGACCTGACACTCAGCAGTGCTCGCTCAGTAGGGAAAATGCTCCGTCCCCGTCAAGCGACAGCGATAGACGCTGCATGTGTCCGAATTCCCGTCCAGCTTCTCCTTCTCCCTGATGTGTTGCTATATCTGCAGATTATCTGTCCTCAGTGCTCTGATGTTATGTGACGCAGCCTGTAAACGTGTTGCTACTGGTTTTATAATTGGGCAGCTTTTCGTCTCTTCTGTTTGTTTTCCCTGCATCTCATCTCCCAGATCCTCTTCTCTACAGATAGTTATAATGTCATCTCTGTAAGAATCATAGCACCAAGTATAATGTGCTGTCATAATCCGGGCACGGAAATAGGCCTAATCTCCCCCCTTACCCGTCCGGCCGTGTAATACATTAATCAGGAAATATATCCATGTTTATTGCAGTGCTGGAAGCCTTGGGCCTGGCAGAGGTGATTGACCCGACTGGCGCGGAGCCCTGGGGGAAGGTCCTGGCCGCTGAATACCCCTCGGAGATGAATTTGGCTCTGAACAGGTTGGCCGGGCTGCAGTGTGGTCTCTGGCTGGCGAACAATCAGCTGGAGGAGACGGTGAAACTCTTTGCAGAACTTAGCCAGGTGCGTCGCCATCTGCTGGTCATGTGTTGTAAGCTCTGACTCACCACTGCAGGATGAACGATACACCTAGCCTCAATACGCTCACACACCTAGCCTCAATACGCTCACACACCTAGCCTCAATACGCTCACACACCTAGCCTCAATACGCTCACACACCTAGCCTCAATGCATTCACACACCTAGCCTCAATGCGCTCACACACCTAGCCTCAATGCGCTCACACACCTAGCCTCAATGCGCTCACACACCTAGCCTCAATGCGCTCACACACCTAGCCTCAATGCGCTCACACACATAGCCTCAATGCGCTCACACACCTAGCCTCAATGCGCTCACACACCTAGCCTCAATGCGCTCACACACCTAGCCTCAATGCGCTCACACACCTAGCCTCAATACGCTCACACACCTAGCTTCATTATGCTCCTACACCTAGCCTCAATACGCTCCTACACCTAGCCTCTATACGCTCCTAAACCTAGCCTCTATACGCTCCTAAACCTAGTCTCAATACGCTCCTACACCTACCCTCAATACGCTCCTACACCTAGCCTCAATACGCTCCTACACCTAGCCTCAATACGCTCCTACACCTAGCCTCAATACGCTCACACACCTAGCCTCAATGCGTTCACACACCTAGCCTCAATGCGCTCACACACCTAGCCTCAACGCGCTCACACACCTAGCCTCAACGCGCTCACACACCTAGCCCCAATACGCTCACACACCTAGCCTCAATGCGCTCACACACCTAGCCTCAATACGCTCACACACCTAGCCTCAATGCGCACACACACCTAGCCTCACACACCTAGCCTCAATGTGCTCACACACCTAGCCTCAATACGCTCACACACCTAGCCTCAGTGCACTCATACACCTAGCTCACACAGCTAGCCTCAATGCGCTCACACAGCTAGCCTCAATGCGCTCACACACCTAGCCTCAATGCGCTCACACACCTAGCCTCCATGCGCTCACACACCTAGCCTCACACACCTAGCCTCAATGTGCTCACACACCTAGCCTCACACACCTCGCCTCAATGCGCTCACACACCTAGCCTCCATGCGCTCACACACCTAGCCTCACACACCTAGCCCCAATGTGCTCACACACCTAGCCTCACACACCTAGCCTCAATGCGCTCACACACCTAGCCTCCATGCGCTCACACACCTAGCCTCCATGCGCTCAAACACCTAGCCTCACACACCTAGCCTCAATGCGCTCACACACCTAGCCTCAATGCACTCACACACCTAGCCTCAATGCACTCCAACACCTAGCCTCAATGTGCTCACACACCTAGCCTCAATGCGCTCACACACCTAGCCTCAATGCGCTCCCACACCTAGCCTCAATGCGCTCCCACACCTAGCTCCAATACGCTCACACTCCTAGCCTCAATGCGCTCACACACCTAGCCTCAATGCGCTCACACACCTAGCCTCAATGCGCTCACACACCTAGCCTCAATGCGCTCACACACCTAGCCTCAATGCGCTCACACACCTAGCCTCAATGCGCTCACACACCTAGCCTCAATACGCTCACACACCTAGCCTCAATGCGCTCACACACCTAGCCTCACACACCTAGCCTCAATGTGCTCACACACCTAGCCTCAATACGCTCACACACCTAGCCTCAGTGCACTCACACACCTAGCTCACACAGCTAGCCTCAATGCGCTCACACAGCTAGCCTCAATGCGCTCACACACCTAGCCTCAATGCGCTCACACACCTAGCCTCCATGTGCTCACACACCTAGCCTCACACACCTAGCCTCAATGTGCTCACACACCTAGCCTCACACACCTCGCCTCAATGCGCTCACACACCTAGCCTCCATGCGCTCACACACCTTGCCTCACACACCTAGCCCCAATGTGCTCACACACCTAGCCTCACACACCTAGCCTCAATGCGCTCACACACCTAGTCTCAATGCGCTCACACACCTAGCCTCCATGCACTCACACACCTAGCCTCAATGCACTCACACACCTAGCCTCAAACACCTAGCCTCAATGTGCTCACACACCTAGCATCAATGCGCTCACACACCTAGCCTCAATGCGCTCACACACCTAGCCTCAATGCGCTCACACACCTAGCCTCAATGCGCTCACACACCTAGCCTCAATGCGCTCCCACACCTAGCCTCAATGCGCTCCCACACCTAGCCTCAATGCGCTCACACACCTAGCCTCAATGCGCTCACACACCTAGCCTCAATGCGCTCACACACCTAGCCTCAATGCGCTCACACACCTAGCCTCACACACCTAGCCTCAATGTGCTCACACACCTAGCCTCACACACCTCGCCTCAATATGCTCACACACCTAGCCTCCATGCGCTCACATACCTAGCCTCACACACCTAGCCCCAATGTGCTCACACACCTAGCCTCACACACCTAGCCTCACACACCTAGCCTCAATGCGCTCACACACCTAGCCTCAATGCGCTCACACACCTAGCCTCCATGCGCTCAAACACCTAGCCTCACACACCTAGCCTCAATGCGCTCACACACCTAGCCTCAATGCACTCACACACCTAGCCTCAATGCACTCACACACCTAGCCTCAAACACCTAGCCTCAATGTGCTCACACACCTAGCCTCAATGCGCTCACACACCTAGCCTCAATGCGCTCACACACCTAGCCTCAATGCGCTCACACACCTAGCCTCAATGCGCTCACACACCTAGCCTCAATGCGCTCACTCACCTAGCCTCAATGCGCTCACACACCTAGCCTCAATGCGCTCACACACCTAGCCTCAATGCGTTCACACACCTAGCCTCAATGCGCTCACACACCTAGCCTCAATACGCTCACACACCTAGCCTCAATGCGCTCACACACCTAGCCTCACACACCTAGCCTCAATGTGCTCACACACCTAGCCTCAATACGCTCACACACCTAGCCTCAGTGCACTCACACACCTAGCTCACACAGCTAGCCTCAATGCGCTCACACAGCTAGCCTCAATGCGCTCACACACCTAGCCTCCATTCGCTCACACACCTAGCCTCACACACCTAGCCTCAATGTGCTCACACACCTAGCCTCACACACCTCGCCTCAATGCGCTCACACACCTAGCCTCCATGCGCTCACACACCTTGCCTCACACACCTAGCCCCAATGTGCTCACACACCTAGCCTCACACACCTAGCCTCAATGCGCTCACACACCTAGCCTCCATGCACTCAAACACCTAGCCTCACACACCTAGCCTCAATGCGCTCACACACCTAGCCTCAATGCACTCACACACCTAGCCTCAATGCACTCACACACCTAGCCTCAAACACCTAGCCTCAATGTGCTCACACACCTAGCATCAATGTGCTCACACACCTAGCCTCAATGCGCTCCCACACCTAGCCTCAATGCGCTCCCACACCTAGCCTCAATGCGCTCCCACACCTAGCCTCAATGCGCTCCCACACCTAGCCTCAATGCGCTCCCACACCTAGCCTCAATGCGCTCACACACCTAGCCTCAATGCGCTCACACACCTAGCCTCAATGCGCTCACACACCTAGCCTCAATGCGCTCACACACCTAGCCTCAATGCGCTCACATACCTAGCCTCAATGCGCTCACGCACCTAGCCTCAATGCGCTCCTGCACCTAGCCTCACAGCGCTCACTCAATACACTCACACACCTAGCCTCAATACGCGCTCACACACCTAGCCTCAATCCGCTCACACACCTAGCCTCAATCCGCTTACACACCTAGCCTCAATGCGCTTTTGTCGATAATGCGCCTTAGTCGCAATGTGATGCGACCATCACGCACCAGCAGACCGTGATGATTAATTTGATATGTATACAATATACACTTATAATAATAAAATATGATTTTAATCTAAATTAACATTTAGAAATAAGTAAAAACAACTTAGAATGTTAAAAACATACAATTAACATTACCCACCGGCCGGTGTCTTCACCTAAATAACCACCCCCCAGGTTAGGATCATTAACTTGCCGGTTTAAGAAGCACAACGGAAATTGGAGTAGACAAGAAAATACAGCCGCTACTTCGTATACAGATTCAGAGACTCAGTCCCACACAAATATACAAGTGTCACATATCAAAGTAATCAGCGCACTGCATCCGTGTCACATCGCGTTGCAACTAAGATGCATTTTCAGCAACAAAACGTGAAGAAGACGCCAGCCGCTAGTGGAATCACGCGGACCAGGCACACCTAGCCTCAATACGCTCACACACCTAGCCTCAATACGCTCACACACCTAGCCTCAATGCGCTCACACACCTAGCCTCAATACGCTCACACACCTAGCCTCAATACGCTCACACACCTAGCCTCAATGCGCTCACACACCTAGCCTCAATGCGCTCACACACCTAGCCTCAATGCGCTCACACACCTAGCCTCAATACGCTCACACACCTAGCCTCAATACGCTCACACACCTAGCCTCAATACGCTCACACACCTAGCCTCAATGCGTTCACTCACCTAGCCTCAATGCGCTCACACACCTAGCCTCAATGCGCTCACACACCTAGCCTCAATGCGCTCACACACCTAGCCTCAATACGCTCACACACCTAGCCTCAATACGCTCACACACCTAGCCTCAATACGCTCACACACCTAGCCTCAATGCGCTCACACACCTAGCCTCAATACGCTACACCTAGCCTCAATACGCTACACCTAGCCTCAATACACTCACACACCTATCCTCAATGCGTTCACACACCTAGCCTCAATACACTCACACACCTAGCCTCAATGCGCTCACACACCTAGCCTCAATGCGCTCCCACACCTAGCCTCAATGCGCTCCCACACCTAGCCTCAATGCGCTCCCACACCTAGCCTCCATGCGCTCACACACCTAGCCTCAATGCGCTCGCACACCTAGCCTCAATGCTATCACACAACTAGCCTCAATGCGCTCACACACCTAGCCTCAATGCGCTCACACACCTAGCCTCAATGCGCTCACACTCTTAGCTTGTCACACACCTAGCCTCAATACGCTCACACACCTAGCCTCAATACACTCACACACCTAGCCTCAATACACTCACACACCTAGCCTCAATGCGCTCACACACCTAGCCTCAATGCGCTCACTCAATACACTCACACACCTAGCCTCAATGCGCTCACACACCTAGCCTCAATGCGCTCACACACCTCGCCTCAATGCGCTCCCACACCTAGCCTCAATGCGCTCCCACACCTAGCCTCAATGCGCTCCCACACCTAGTCTCAATGCGCTCACACACCTAGCCTCAATGCGCTCACACACCTAGCCTCAATGCGCTCACACACCTAGCCTCAATGCGCTCACACACCTAGCCTCAATGCGCTCACACACCTAGCCTCAATGCGCTCACACTCCTAGCTTGTCACACACCTAGCCTCAATACGCTCACACACCTAGCCTCAATACACTCACACACCTAGCCTCAATACACTCACACACCTAGCCTCAATGCGCTCACACACCTAGCCTCAATGCGCTCACTCAATACACTCACACACCTAGCCTCAATGCGCTCACACACCTAGCCTCAATGCGCTCCCACACCTAGCCTCAATGCGCTCCCACACCTAGCCTCAATGCGCTCCCACACCTAGCCTCAATGCGCTCCCACACCTAGCCTCAATGCGCTCCCACACCTAGCCTCAATGCGCTCCCACACCTAGCCTCAATGCGCTCACACACCTAGCCTCAATGCGCTCACACACCTAGCCTCAATGCGCTCACACACCTATCCTCAATGCGCTCACACACCTAGCCTCAATGCGCTCACACACCAAGCCTCAATGCGCTCACACACCTAGCCTCAATGCGCTCACACACCTAGCCTCAATGCGCTCACACACCTAGCCTCAATGCGCTCACACACCTAGCCTCAATGCGCTCACACACCTAGCCTCAATGCGCTCACACACCTAGCCTCAATGCGCTCACACACCTAGCCTCAATGCGCTCACACACCTAGCCTCAATGCGCTCACACACCTAGCCTCAATGCGCTCACACACCTATCCTCAATGCGCTCACACACCTATCCTCAATGCGCTCACACACCTATCCTCAATGCGCTCACACACCTATCCTCAATGCGCTCACACACCTATCCTCAATGCGCTCACACACCTATCCTCAATGCGCTCACACACCTCGCCTCAAAACGCTCACACACCTAGCCTCAATACTCGCTCACACACCTAGCCTCAATACTCGCTCACACACCTAGCCTCAATACGCTCACACACCTAGCCTCAATGCGCTCACACACCTATCCTCAATGCGCTCACACACCTATCCTCAATGCGCTCACACACCTCGCCTCAATGCGCTCACACACCTCGCCTCAAAACGCTCACACACCTAGCCTCAATACGCGCTCACACACCTAGCCTCAATACGCGCTCACACACCTAGCCTCAATGCGCTCACACACCTAGACTCAATGCGCTCACACACCTAGCCTCAATGCGCTCACACACCTAGCCTCAATGCGCTCACACACCTAGCCTCAATGCGCTCACACACTTAGCCTCAATACGCTCACACACCTAGCCTCAATACGCTCACACACCTAGCCTCAATACGCTCACACACCTAGCCTCAATACGCTCACACACCTAGCCTCAATGCGCTCACACACCTAGCCTCAATGCGCTCACACACCTAGCCTCAATGCGCTCACACACCTAGCCTCAATCCGCTATAAATAATAAGTAAAAACAACTTAGAATGTTAAAAACATACAATTAACATTACCCACCGGCCGGTGTCTTCACCTAAATAACCACCCCCCAGCTTAGGATCATTAAATTGCCAGTTTAAGAAGCACAACGGAAATTGGAGTAGACAAGAAAATACAGCCGCTACTTCGTATACAGATTCAGAGACTCAGTCCCACACAAATATACAAGTGTCACATATCAAAGTAATCAGCGCACTGCATCCGTGTCACATCGCGTTGCAACTAAGATGCATTTTCAGCAACAAAACATGAAGAAGACGCCAGACGCTAGTGGAATCACGCGGACCAGGCACGCCGAGAGGGGCTGTTTGGTGCGACTGCAGCAATGGTGTGTGAGGACACCTCTGTAAGCCTGGGCTACTTAAGATGTAGGGGCATGTGTCCGATACGAGTGTATCTAACCAGTGGCTGAAGATAGGATAAGAGTCCTATTATAGGCAGCACAGACTCTGGGGGAGCCACCGGGTTACCTGAATCGGAGAGTCGGCTCTATGTGCAGTGGGTTCACCTTCCCTGTATAGTTACAGTGTGAGGCAGCCCGTGGGGAACGTTGTGTTTCTGGGGAACTTTGTATGCATTATATAGTGAGGAGGATGAGAGCTGGATCTGATTAATAAGTCACCCATTTGTTTTATTATTCCCTTTCTACTTCAGGGTCCATAGGGGGTCCACAGGGTTGACCTTGGGGTTATAGCTGGAACAGGATCCATGGGCACCACACAGTTAAGCTTTTAGCTCCCAGGATGCACTTGGGTCCTCCTCTATACCCCGCCCCCGAGCCACAGGCACCTCAGTGTAAGCTGGTGCCCGGCCGGAGTCGGTCACCGCGCAGGGGGGCTGCAGGAGCAGCCCCCAGAAGCTTTTTATTTTAAGTTAAATTTTATTTAGTTTTAATCTATTTTTACTACAGACGGCAGCGAAGGGCTGTCTGTACAGACGCCCACGCTGCCGCTCTGATCCCCGACTGGCGCCGCGACGCCAGTACTGATCTGGGGATCGCGGCGGGAGGACAGAGTCCGTACTAGCCGGACTCTGTCTACCTCCCAGGACTGCTGCCGGAGTCGCCGGGGATGCAGGTAAGCCGCGCGTCGCTGGCTAGCGGCGGCGCGCGGAATGCCTTAAATGCAGTCCTTTAGCCTCCGGTCCTGGGGACAGAGCGGAGGCTGCTGGCAGTGGCGGCGGGCCCCCCCCCATAACCCGTGGGACCACTAGACCACCAGGGATAACCGGCAAGCGGGAAGCCAGCATCCCTGGGGTTATGGCCAGCCAGGGGAGGAAGCCTTCCCTGTCAGAGGCTCCTCCCCTCAGCTCAGCGCGCCTTTCAGCACGCAGTCTGGCGTCGCTGAGCTGCAGATTCCTCGGCCACTCCTCCTCTGAGGTCTCCAGCGGCCATTTTCCCACAGTGGCAGCGCAGATCTCAGGGAGCACGCGGACCGGTCCCCCTGTGTACCTCTCCCCTGATTAAGGACAGCGTACACAGCACTATAGCCCTCCCAGACACTGAATCTGGGCAGGTTGATTGTAGTGTAAAGGTGCAGTGAGTATATCTTCCTGCATGGTATGTGACTTTTTGCTAGTGCTGCCTGTCTGTGCTTATTTTCCGCTTACTGTCAGCTTATACCTATCCCTTTACTTCTCCTACAAGCCCTGCAGGTGTGTGGGGGAGGGGCGTTTCTACTGACCTCACTTATATAGATCACGTATTTGTGAGGTCCGTCACATACAGTAGTGTGCTACTCAGTGCCATATTGTGGGCTGTTGTTCAGCACACCGGTGAGTGCGTTTCACTTCTACCCTGGTGCCAGATATATAATATATTCTGTCATGTCAGACGAGGAGGTTGAGCGCTCAGTGGCTCCGGTGTTGGCCTCCTGTGGACGCTGTTCTGCAGGAGTAGATAGGGAGGATTTGTCACAGGATGGCCTGTGTAGTCGATGCCAGGTGGCTCCTGGCCCATCCAGACCTTCTCTGGTGCAGGAACCACCGTGGGCGATGTTTTCTCAAGTGCTGGTGTCTATTGCGGACCGTCTCTCGGTCCCGACTGCTCTCCCTACTAGGGCGGTGCCCCAGCCGACCATCCCCCATTCCCCGGGTGTCCCGCAGTTATTGCGGAGTCCTCCTGGGTCTCAATCAGTTGGTCCCTATGCGGGGTTGCCTATGTATATACAGGCTTCCCCTGTGCCGCAGCAGCCTGTGGTACCTTTTCAGGCCCCTATGGCGACGCCTCCACCATGGGTGGATGTGCTCTCCAACTCCGTGCAAAATTTGGCGGCCGCTTCCTCGGCTTTTCAGTCAATGTTGCAGACTGACATGCCTTCTAGGATTTCTAAACGCCCACTCATGACACGGGCTGCTCAGGTATCGGACTCAGAGGGTTCCTCAGATGATGGGGAGGTCCCTGATGACACTGACTCGGACGCCTCGGTCCAGGAAATGGATACCAAGTCGTCCATTAATGTGCGAGCACTAGTTAGGGCGGTGCAAGCTATTCTTCTTATAGAGGATGAGGCACCGGTTCCTAGGTCGAAGTTTCCTAGTTTCAAAAAAACTAAGGTGGCTTCTGCGGTGTTTCCCCTGTCGGATCAGTTGACGGATCATATGGCGGTAGCTTGGCAGGCGCCCAGTAAGAGATTCCTTCCTCAGAAGCGGTTGGCTTCTAATTACCCCTTCCCTGAGGCACATTGTAAAAAATGGGAAACTCCACCGGCGGTGGATTCCCATGTCACCCGTTTAACTCGGGGCGCCACCTTACCATTACCGTCGATATCCTCGCTGAAGGATCCCACGGACAGGAAAGTTGAGACTTGCTTAAAGTCTATTTACTCCCTCTCCGGGGCGGTGGCCCGACCGTCCATGGCCATTTCCTGGGTGGCCAAGGCCATTGAGGGGTGGGCCAATGCATTGGAAGATACCTTCCCGGACGACGCTCCGGATGTCCAGCGGGCGTTGTTGGGACAAATGAGGGACGCCGCTTCTTACATTGGAGAAGCTTCTTTAGATGCTAGTCTGCTGACCTCGCGGGTATCGGCTGCAGCGGTGTCTGCCCGCCGATCCTTATGGTTGCGGTCCTGGAGAGCGGACTCTGATTCAAAGAAAGGTCTGGAGGCCTTACCTTTCAATGGGGAATTACTATTTGGTCCGAACTTGGACAAAATAGTGGACACCCTGGCTAAATCCAAGTCGGCCTTCCTCCCTTCGGCGGCACTGCCTGCTAAGGTTCGGAGTTCGGCTTTTCGTTCCTTTCGGGTTCAGGGTAAGGCGAAAGGTCAGTCCTTCCCGAGACAGTCTGCGAGTAAGACGGCCTCTAAACCCAAGAAGCAAGCCTGGAGTGCTCGGCGCCCTTCTTCCAAGCAGGAAGATAAACCTGCGGCCTGATGGGACGGGCCTCCCTCTGGGGGACCTCAGAGTGGGAGGCCGACTTCTTCTATTTGCCCAGTGCTGGCACAATACCACCACGGATGCCTGGGTTCGAGAAGTGGTCTCCCAGGGGTACGCCCTGTCTTTTCGGCACAGACCACCCCACCAGTTTTTCTGCACAAGTCCTTCTCAGAACAAGACCAAGGCGTTACAGGTTCAGGAGGCTATAGAGTCCTTGCTGAAAGCAGGGGTCATTGTTCCCGTTCCTCTATCACAACGAGGGACGGGGTATTATTCGTCTCTGTTTCTGGTGCAGAAACCCAATGGTTCTCATCGCCCTATCCTCAACTTGAAGTCTCTGAACAAATTCCTCAGAGTTCCCAAGTTCAGGATGGAAACGTTACGTTCCATCATTCTGGCGATGGAACCGGGGGATTACATGGTGTCCCTGGACATCCAGGACGCCTACCTCCATGTTCCGATAGCATCTTCACACCAGCGGTATCTGAGGTTCGCTATCCTTCAACACCACTATCAGTTCCATGCGCTACCCTTTGGTCTCTCCACGGCACCGAGGGTGTTCACGAAGATTATGGCGGTCATGGCCGCACATCTTCGGAACCAGAATGTACGGCTGCTGCCGTACCTGGACGACCTCCTGTTGCTGGCGAGCTCCCCGGAGGTACTGCTTCAACATCTTCACCTGACGATCGCTTGCCTGCAAGCGCACGGGTGGTTGATAAATTGGAAAAAGTCCTCTCTGATTCCATCACAGCGGATGGTTCATTTGGGAGCCCTGCTGGACTCGCGTCAGCAAAGGATCTTCCTGACTCCGGAGAAGGTCGCCTCACTACAGCTGCGGATACGCAGTTGCCTGAGCCGTTGCCGCCTGTCGGTCCATTCGGCTATGAGAGTTCTGGGGTCCATGGTGTCGACATTCGACATGGTGGAATTTGCCCAGTTCCATTCCCGGCCCCTGCAGGGGCTGATTCTATCAGAATGGAACGGGTGACCTCACCGGATCCGCTCTCAGGTGCTGGTGTTGTCTCCGGACGTTCGGCTATCTTTGGCTTGGTGGCTTCAGACAGCTCATCTGGTCGAGGGGCGCCCATTTTGGATCCCGGACTGGGTCCTGCTCACGACGGATGCCAGTCTCCGGGGTTGGGGGGCAGTGACCGGCTCTTTGTCGCTTCAGGGTCGTTGGTCAGCGGAAGAAGCACTTCTCCCCATCAACATCCTGGAACTACGGGCAGTATACAAGGCCCTGCAGTCGTCCGGCCCCGCTCTTCACGGAAGGGCGGTACAGGTGCAGTCCGACAACGCCACCACGGTGGCGTATATCAATCACCAAGGCGGAACTCGCAGTCAGGCAGCGATGTCGGAGGTGTCTCGTATCCTGTCTTGGGCGGAGGGTCACATTCCAGCGATCTCGGCGGTCTTCATCCCCGGAGTCCTCAATTGGGAGGCGGACTTCCTCAGCCGTCACGACGTGCATCCCGGGGAATGGTCGCTTCACCCAGAGGTGTTTCAGCTACTCGTGGACAGGTGGGGACTGCCGGAGCTGGACTTGATGGCCTCCCGTCACAATCACAAGTTGCCCGTTTACGGGTCAAGGACAAGAGACGCAGGTGCAAGTCTGGTGGACGCGCTGTCGGTGACATGGACGTTTCACCTGGCGTATCTGTTTCCTCCGATATCCCTGCTTCCTCGGGTTCTGCGGAAATTCAAGCAGGACGGCGGCATGCTCGTGCTGGTAGCTCCGGCGTGGCCCAGACGTCCTTGGTACTCCGATCTGAGGAGCCTCTCCATCGACGCTCCGTACCTTCTTCCTCAACGTCGGGACCTGTTGTCTCAGGGGCCCTGCCTTTACCCGGATCTGGGTCGGCTGTCTTTGACGGCGTGGCTCTTGAGACAGCCGTCATGAGGTCTCGGGGCTTCTCCAGTTCGGTTATTGGTACGATGCTCAGGGCACGCAAGCCTGCTTCAGCACGGATTTATCACAGAGTGTGGCACACTTACTTTCAGTGGTGTGAGTCCAGACTTTATGATCCTCAGGTGTTCCGAGTTTCTAGGATCTTGGAATTTCTTCAGTCAGGATTGGATCTCGGCTTACGCCTTGCATCTCTGAAGGTTCATGTGTCCGCCTTGTCCGTGTGGTTTCAACGGCGGATTGCAATACTACCAGACGTTCACACCTTTTTCCAAGGTGTTCTCAGGATCCAGCCTCCCTTTGTGCCTCCTGTGGCTCCTTGGGACTTGGCGGTGGTGCTACGGGTCCTGCAGGGTCCTCCGTTTGAGCCTCTTGAGGCGGTGGAGCTCAAGTGGCTGACATTTAAGACGGTTTTTCTCCTGGCAATTGCTTCGGCCAGGAGGGTGTCTGAATTGGGGGCGCTTTCCTGTCGCCCTCCTTTCCTGATTTTTCACCAGGACAGAGCGGTGCTCCGCACTCGTCCTGAGTTTTTGCCCAAAGTGGTCTCGAAGTTCCATATTAATCAGGAACTTGTTGTGCCAGCTTTTCAGTCCCCTGATCTTTCAGCTGGTGAGACTTCCTTAGATGTGGTCCGGGCGCTTAGAATTTATGTAGACCGGACGGCTTCGGTTAGGAAGTCTGATTCCTTGTTTATCCTCTTTGGTTTTCACAAGAGGGGTTGGCCTGCCAACAAACAAACGTTAGCCCGTTGGCTTCGTTCCGTTATTTGTGAGGCTTATGCACAGGAGGGCTTACCTGTGCCAGCCTCTGTTAAGGCTCATTCCACTCGTTCTGTGAGTCCCTCTTGGGCTGCTAGACGTGGCGCTTCTGCTGTTCAGCTGTGTAAGGCGGCCACTTGGTCTTCAATTCAAACGTTTTTGAGGTTCTATGCGTTTGACACCTTTGCCTCTCAGGATGCATCCTTTGGGCGCCGGGTACTCCTTTCAGCACAGGAGCGTCCCCGCCCTTAGTTGTACTGCTTTGGGACATCCCCAAGGTCAACCCTGTGGACCCCCTATGGACCCTGAAGTAGAAAACAAGAGATATGGTAAGAACTTACCTTTGTTATCTCTGTTTCTGCGAAGTCCATAGGGTCCACAGGGCGCCCGCCCTGACGCACCTGGCTTCAAATGGGCTGTGTGGCTGGTCACCGGTTTTCCGTCTCCTATTGCTGTGAGTATGGTTTCTTGTGTGTTCCAGTCTTCCTTCTCTCTGTTCCATATTCTCCTCCGGCCTAGGCTGCTTACCAACTGAGGTGCCTGTGGCTCGGGGGCGGGGTATAGAGGAGGACCCAAGTGCATCCTGGGAGCTAAAAGCTTAACTGTGTGGTGCCCATGGATCCTGTTCCAGCTATAACCCCAAGGTCAACCCTGTGGACCCTATGGACTTCGTAGAAACAGAGATAACAAAGGTAAGTTCTTACCATATCTCTTGTTTTTGTTAACTTAACTTAATCCTAAACCTAGAAATAAACACACTGACACATGTATATGGAATTCAAAGAGGTCACAGCCAGAATTTATTGATCAGATTGAAATTCTAGAATAGGTGGCAAGAAGAAAGCAGTGCTCCAAGGCCACAGCCCTGTGGATATCAATACAAATAAAAAGGGGCGGATCCCCGCCCTGCGCAGACTGACCTGGGGCAGTACCATCCTTCCCTAATTGGCACAGCATTGGTCCCTCCCTTGGAACAATGACCATGTCCCCCCTTTAGGCGGTGAAAAACTGGCCGCTCTCAAAGGAAGAATGCTACCACTGGCACTCCTGCGCTAATAATAGGCCGCCCATAGGCACTGCTTCCCGCCAGGCTGCACCTCTACCTGTTGGAAGCAAACACAGACAAATGCACAAACCAACAACAGAAAAATTTACACAAACCATCTTACACGGGTGGGTGGGTGGGGTTGAAATAAACTGGAAAGAGGAAGATGTCTCCCCTCACCAGGCTATTTATATGGAACCTCTAAGCCCTCCCTTAAATCCTACCATAGGCTTATACTCCTCATGTGACGAATACTAACCACATCCCCCTCCAGCTTTTAACCCTTAACTTACCTAACAAAATTACATATCAAACAGGGTGCTTATCTATCCTCAAACTTATTCAAGTATTCGGATGCATTAAGTCACCCATTTGTTTTATTATTCCCTTTTGTTAACTTAACTTAATCCTAAACCTAGAAATAAACACACTGACACATGTATATGGAATTCAAAGAGGTCACAGCCAGAATTTATTGATCAGATTGAAATTCTAGAATAGGTGGCAAGAAGAAAGCAGTGCTCCAAGGCCACAGCCCAGTGGATATCAATACAAATAAAAAGGGGCGGATCCCCGCCCTGCGCAGACTGACCTGGGGCAGTACCATCCTTCCCTAATTGGCACAGCCTTGGTCCCTCCCTTGGAACAATGACCATGTCCCCCCTTTAGGCGGTGAAAAACTGGCCGCTCTCAAAGGAAGAATGCTACCACAGGCACTCCTGCGCTAATAATAGGCCGCCCATGAGCACTGCTTCCCGCCAAAGCCCGGTTCGCAGAACCAGGCCCGCCACCAAAACTGTGACCTTCTTAATGAAATTGAAAACTGCAGAGGTCATCGGTCAACCGCTCTAGCCGCGCGCTCGTGAGATGTACCCCGTCGGGCCTATGCAAGCTCTCTGCCCCGTGACATAAACTTGGGTATTGTATGACGCGTCCACCAAACGCTAAATGACAAGCGTGCAATGGCCATATCTGTTCAATACCCACGAACGCGACCAAATCATTGCCTCCCAAGTCTGGCCCCAAACTTCTCCTCTGCTGCCCATGGGGCATCTAGCAGGCACTTACAGTGCATTTCTCCTTCATCCACAGGGGACACTGGAGTTCAAGACAGTGGGGTATAGACGGTGGTAGAGCAGAGCCTGGCACTTTAAATAATTCAGAAGTGTGACTGGCTCCTCCCCCTCTATGCCCCATCAGCCCCAGTTTTTAGAATGTGCCCGAGAGAGCCGGTCGCACATCAGGCTGTCTCCAGCCTTTTTCATAGTTTTTAATTTTAATGTTTATTTAACAAGCATTGAGGACAGGCAGGCTGCTTACTGTGGCAGTCTGCCTGCTACGTGGGAGCCGCCGGGAGGGCACCACACGGCTACTGCAGCCTGTGTCCGGTGACCCTGAGGAGGGGGCAATAACAAATTGAGTCATCGGACTCTGCGAGGCCCGCCACTGCTGACACCGGCATGTGTCCGGGTTCCTCGCCGCCCCCTCAGCCCAGCATCCCGGCCGCAGCAGTCCGTAAGTGTATCCCACCACTCCTGACTAGCTGGAGTGGTGGGCCAAAAACGCTGGGCTCAGGAACAAGCGGCTATTACAGCCTCTTTCCCCCTGTCAGTAAACTGGCAGTGTCGGAGCTGCTTATGTGACCCGCCGCTGCACTCTGCAGTCAGCGGCCGGGTCTCTACTAGCCACTAATTCCCCCTCCTATTTAATGAGGGGAGGACCGTCTGGCAGTGAGTCACTATAGGTGCCTCTGTGGAGGAATAATTGTAGCCGCACCGGGGCTTGTACCATAGAAGCTCCGGCGACGGCATTAACGGGGGGCACTTAGACACCGCTTCAGCGTGGCTGTCTGTAATCTAGCAGCCGCTCAGCGGCTGTCAATTATCACAGCGCCGGTGCTTACAAAGAACACCGGCGCCAAGTTAATCTCCCGCGCGGCTGTTATAGGCGCGCTTAAACAGAGTCAGGCTCTCCCTCCTCTTATAAAGAAGGAGACGCTGCACCGCTGATCATAAAGCGCTGACAGGACGTGAGGCGCGCAGTAGTCCTCCCAAAATGAAGATGGGAGGTGTAGCGCCAAATGCCCGCCATTAGCGGGAACGGTAACGAAGTTAAGTGCTATTCCTGGTTGTGCGGAGGCGTGGCTTAGGTCCGGCGGCCATTACTACTCCCGGGGAGCAGGTGCCGCAATTGCTTCTAAGCCTCTCGCTTAGTTGGCGCGCAGTACAGCGCAGGTTTACGCTTGGCAGTGCAGAGAGAGGTCTGGGCCCCTGTAGAGGCTACACCCACTGTAACCTTAAATGCAATTCCGCTGCTGCAGCTAGTACAAGGCATGCCTAATGTAATATGACATGCCTACATGGGGAAGTGTGTGTTTATACATGTATGTATGTGCGGGGCCTTCCTGCATGTGTGTGCATTTGTGTGTGTGTGTGTGTATGTGTGTGTGCATGCATGCACACACGCATACACATATATGTATGTATATACAGGGCCGGATTAACAATGGGGCGGGTGGAGCTACAGCTCCAGGCCTCCCATTGAAAATAGGCCCACGCAGATTGCATTGCAGTGCAGGCAAAGAAAAAATATTTTTTTTTCTTTCCTGACACTACCAACTAACAGCCCAGGCCACTCACCTAACAGCCGCCAGAACAGCTTAGCTTAGCCCATTCTGACCCCCTCCTCTTGGACGATCCAGCCGGCCAGGCTGAAGCCCCGCCCACCCGCGGCAGCCGAAGCCCCGCCCACACTCGGCAGATGAAGCCCCGCCCACCTTTGGTCCGCCGAAGCCCCGCCCCCTGTTCCTTCCTGCTCTCAACCAATCGCCTAGCTGAAGAGGGAAGGAAGCTCAGCCCAGCTTGTCCGTTTATACAGGTCAGTGTGAACATATTATACATGTATATGTTACATATACATGTGTATCCTGTATATGTACATATACATATGTGTGCATATATATATATATATATATATATATATATATATATACATATATACATATGAATCCAAAGTACAGGGAGAAAGTGCAGCATTCACTGAGTGAAGTATAGTACAAACGCAGGGGAGCCCTGACAAAGTAATCCTTGCACCACCTACAAGGTTACTTGTATATCAGCCCAGCTTGTCCGTTTATACAGGTCAGTGTGAATATATACATGTGTGTACTGTATATGTACATATACATATGTGTGTATATATTTATGTATATATATATGCATATTATATATAAAAAAATCATTAATAATTGTTTTCCATTAATAATTATTAGTTTTATTAATGTCGTTATTTTCTCTTTTGGGGTTTTATTTGAGTGCGCCATATTATATGTTCACTATTATTTAATATGGTGATTGGGCCATCTGTGTATCTTGGCGCTTAATATCTTTGTCTTATATGTTAGTCTGTTTGCCAAGTTTTTGGTGCCTGTCAGACACTCACACGGTTAAGGTGGGTACACACTACACGATATGCTCCCTGAGCGATATCGTCTAGTGTGTCTCCGGCAGGGTGTGCTCAATGTCGTTCATGACATTGAGCACAGCCGCTGAACGATATCATTAACGATATCGTTCAGCGCCGGGCTCTCTCCCCCATTCCCCAACATGCAGCAACCTGACGACATCGTCAGATTGTGCTGCATGTTCAGGCGATGGACAATGTTGGAAACGACCAGCGGGAGTGCGCATCGCTGGTCGTTTCCGACATAAAAGTGCACGATTTGTGCACGATTACTGAGCGATTGCACGATTACGATGTTGTAATCGTGCAGTCGCTCAGTAATATCGCCCAGTGTGTACCCACCATTAGATCTTGTCTATGTTTACCTATGTTGATTTCTATGGCAACACCTATAACATTTATGTCAACGCCTATAACATTGATGTTCCATTGACTGAAACAAACGTGATGTATGTGAGTCACGTGCTTCTAGCTATTGGTCCTTGTTTGATGGCCGTGATCACATTGCATCGTGTCCGGCCCCCAGGAGACACACTGGCATTGGCCCCTTTGCAGCGTGTTTCTCCCTCTGGGCGGACCTATTATGCCTGACCATGTGTCCGGCTGGTTAGATGGAACTCTCTGTGACATTGATTCCGGGACGCGGCTACCAGCATGTAGTCTGGCCCCCGGGTGACAGGTGAGATCTATGTATGTTTGTTTGATTTGGCGCCACACTCCCTATTTAACACCATGCTTTGACACTTAAGGGGCCTATCCATTAGGTGACTTAAAAACTGAACGACTAGCGTTCAGTCCTTCAGGTCGCCTAGGTGCGGTGCCCGCACTGAACGGCGTTCACTGAACGTCATTCAGTGCAGGAGACCGACCTCCTATCTGAGAACATTCCGAACCTGACGATCATCGTCAGGTTGACGGGCATGTTCCACAGATAGTCGGCAGGGACCCAGCTTGCACACGCATCGCTGGTCCTTGCCGGCTATCCATTAGATGATTTTCTGAGCGAAGCGACCAAAACCTCCTGGTTTTGGTCGGATTATTCAAAAAGTCTTCTGATGGATAGGCCCATTTACTCTGTGCTCATGATGAAGGTGGTTTGCCACTGAAACGCCTGTCGGGCTCTTGATTGAATATATACATATGGTCACCAGGCACTGATAAGTATAACAGGAATCTACTGCATAGCAGATGTGACGTGTATTTGTGTATAACCCGATTAAGCATGGCTGTGTTTTAATACATTCCATTTTACATGCATTAAGTTAAAGGTGTGCTGGTCTCGTTTTTTGATCCCTTGGGATTGAATATGATATATGCTACAATATGTAACCTCAGCATCCGCTAATTCTATTAAGTGTGTGCGGTTCTTCTTTGTGGATTTTTACACAAATGTGTGTGTGTGTGTGTGTGTATGTGTATAATATATCTCTCTCTCCCTCTCCCTATATATATATATATATATATATATATATATATACACACACATATCTATATATATATATATATATATATATATATACACACATTAAATTAGGTGTGTGTGTATATATACAGTATATATATATATATATTTTTATATATAGTGCGTGTATATATTCATATGTGTGTGTATGTGTATATATATATATATATATATGTGTGTGTGTATATATATATATATATATATATATATATATATATATATCATACACACACTGGTAAATAGGGAGGGTACAGGAGCTTGAGGCACAGTTAAGTGGACTGAAGCGGGTGTGGTGTGATATGTCAACATTCATCATGTTGATAGGAGATTGTCAACATGGTCATAGTGTTGAAGTTATTCATGTCAGTGATAGAATGTCGACATATCATCCCTGTTGGCCCAGTGCTGTCTAACCTGCTCCTGACGGCTGCAGTGACTCTAGTGCGGCTTCTGGGTCCCAGCAGTCATGACCTCTGCTGCTCTAGCCTTCCTGTGCGAATTCCCCCCTAACCCTAATGCCTACCCCTACCTTATAGGTCTTTACCTTAACCTCCTCCCCCCCGCAGTCTAAAGGCGTGTATCCTCTAGACGATATGCTCCATGAGCAATATCGTCTAGTGTTTCCCCAACAGTGATGTGCTCAATGTCATTAATGACATTGAGCACCCACACTGAACGATATATTGTTCAGTGACGTCACCCTCTCTCAACCCCGTACTTGCAGAACCTGACGATATCGTCAGGTTGCCCTGTAAGTACGGGCAATGATAGATGTCGTCAGCGAACATGGTTTGCCTAACCACCCCATGTAGCCTAATCCTAACCTCCTCCATCCGTAGCCTAACCCTAACCTTCCCCTAGTGCCTAACCCCTGATGTCGACATTTTCATGTTAACATAATGAATGTTGACATTATGACTGTCAACATATCTCACCACACCTGCTTCGGCCCCCTTAAGTGTGCCTCAAATTCCTGTACCCTCCCAATTTACGTGTATATGTGTGGGTATGGGTATGTGTAAATCTGTTTAAGTTTTCAACGCTTCAGAACTTGTATTTATTCTTACATCAGGATTACTGAGAGGACGAATACAAGTTCTGAATTGTTGATAACTTAAATGGATTTTTAGTGTGTTTTATACAATTCGTCCAGAGTGCCTGCCGCCCATTCGACTGCTACATGGTTCCCTCCCTTCACAGGCAGAGGTAATTAGGAGGGCACCAGACGCCATAGCACTATACTTTGCACAGGAGTGCCGGCCTACACATACACATCGGCGTACCAGGACCGGCTCCGGAGCGCCCTGTGACGGCCCTGTGCCTCTTAAGTGCATGACGTCATGCTGTTGCGCAAAAGTACTGAGGCCGCCGGCACCTGGAAATGCAGCACTGCATTGAGCGTCCTAAGAGAACGCTGCACAGGCTACACCCCTATGTAAACCCCTACCACACTGCACTGGGCATGACCCCACATTACCAGTCACACTGCTACGGCACTTGCCACACCCCTTGCAGCGGCACACAATAGGCCCATCATAAATTTCAGCTCCAGGCCCTTGTGTACATTAATCTGGCACTGTGTATATATATATATATATATATGTGTATATGTGTGTATATATGTGTATATATGTATATAAAATGTCTGTTATTGCCAGTATTGTCTACTGAATTGATGGCGCAGTGGAATACGCTGTGCTGTGTAGAATCTGTTAAAAAAAAAAAAAATGTATATATGTATAATCCCCTGTGCATAGCAGTAGCATATATGGGCAGCGGCAGAATCTAGATAGAACCTAGTTTGGTCTCTATAATAGTATACTGCTAGAATAGATTATGCTGATGCATACTGAGTGAATTACAAACCTACGCACGCAGTGTAGCAGTCTTCCTGCTTACTGAGTTACGCAGCGGCAAGGTCTATATAGAACTTGAATGGTGGTCAGATTCCACAATGAATTGTTAGAAGAGAGAGCACTGCAAAACAGTCGGCCCCATAACTATCCTAACTGCTGCCCTACGTCATTGTGATGTTACTGTGTAGAGGATAGTTATAACCATTTTACGATTGTCTATCTCAAAATGGCTGCAGGAGTCTGTTTGATTAAGTTTTAATCAGTACTCCTAGTAAAGAGCAGCACCTCTACATATCATGGGACCCGCCGGCACTATTATAGAGTGAGTGTCTGGGCCCCTGACACTAGCTCAGGGAGGAACATGCCGCAGCCTAATACAGAGGCTGTGTCCGTGTCACTTGCCCTCCGCATGATCTGCCGATTGATCTATGTCTGTGTCAAATAGGCCTGTATACATCAGTATACTGCACTGAGGTCGTCTCTTTGATTCCCACTTTGAAAAAGCGGGTTCAACTGGAGCTCAACTGGCTCACCCAATAAGGCGAGTACACCAGTGACAGAAGGGTCCCAGGATCAAAACCAGTCTGGGACATCACGCTGTTAAAATATCCAGGCCCCTACGCCGTAGCAGAATGACGGCCACACGCGGCACATGAGCAGTCTCCCTGCGTGGAGGTAAGCCACATGTATGTATATATATATATATATTTTTTTTTTATATACATAAGCCCTACTTTAGAACATATAAATATGTCTGGAGTGAAGTTTGTCCTGGGCTCAACCAAGGTCTTGGCTCAGTTCATTCCATGGCTCTACCTGTTGCTCATGTTAAATATTATTGTCACCTATTGATCTTGATGTAGGTACGCGTATAGTATCGCTTCTTATCCTTACCGTAAAGGCAGTGGAGGATCTGTTATCAGTTTTGTCTGATACCTAGCATATTTTAAAAGAAGGATCCTGCCATTGGAGACTGGACTCTCCTGATGCGGTAGTTTGGTACTATATCCATATACCGTATATATAATATGGTGGCTCTATAGCCTAGAGTCATGTTCTGCAGCTTACATTGTGATAGTCACAATTCCCTCAGGCATTGCTTCTAGTATGGACCCTATGCATGTCCTGGGGCCTTCTTGTATGTCCACACATGTATATTGTGGAGCAAACTATAGGACTCTAAGAATGCAAGATATATATATATATATATATATATATACATATATATATATATATATAATAATATAGCATGCTAATCTCCTAGTACAGGAGTCTGACAAGTAAGTTTCCTATATTGGTGCTAACTCTTCCTTTCAAAGAGATTGCCTTCTCATGCAACTATGTTCTCTGGGTGTACGTGTGTATATATACTGATATATTCACATTCTTTGTATGAATATTTACTAATAATTGGGAAAACCTGTTTTTTAACCCTAACTGGGGTTATCGCTACAGATATATCCTTCTTTACCTGGGATAATTAAGGCACTCTATGTCTATGTACAGGTGCCTTTCTCAGTATAGGTTCTAGTACTCAAGATTATTGTTTTGTCAATATCTCAATTAAATAAGGCTATAAAGTGGCCCCTAGATACACTTCATATCAGTACATGGGGAATCCAGGTTCTACACCATCCTCAGGACCTAATTGTTTAAATGACAACAGACTGCAGTTACTGCTCCTGTGCCTGAAGGCCTAGGGCCACCCGCCGAATAGGCAGGGTCAGGCCTGGCTTGATTAGATGGGTGAGTATCAAGTAAATCCTTGGACCTGCGGTTCAATTTTGAATCCTTCACGTTGTGAACACTATAACTTTCAAGGGTCACTGGTGGGGATCCATCATCAAATATGTAATATTTCTGTGTGTATCTTTACCGGTACAAGGTCTTATTTAAATCCGCCTTTTAACTAATATGCACTTCACCATTATAAGTATGAATGTACTGATACACTAGCAGACCGTATTTAGGGTATATGTATAATCTCTATATGTATACACATCCCTAATGTAACAAGCTCAGGTTTAGAGTCCTGTTGTACAAGCTTCTTGTCTCCACTAACATTTTGCTAGTTTTCTACAGTATTTCCTAAGACAACATCGCCAGACTGAAGTCCGTGCTGTAGAGCATTGCTTTTAGCCCACTGAACTACTCTCTATACCTGACGTGACGGGTTGCTGTGAGAGGGAAAAGGTCAGTGACATTCTACATAGCGTCTAGAGGGCTTCTGGTTACTCACAGGTAAGCGGTACCTCACTAATTCCTCGGAAGAGGCTACTATTTCATGCAACCTGGCATTACAAGTCTCCCGTCCGCACCCTAGCTGCAGTCCTAGCAGCCATCCGCTCTCAGGATCAGTTGGCTCTACTACACTTTAGAGCTTTCCTGGCGTGTGGGTGCATAGTTCCAACATTGAGAGTGCTCGCTTCAGCAGCACATTTTCTAAAAATTGGAACGATACAGAGAAGATTTGCATAGCCCCTGCGCAAGGATGACACGCATTTTCGTGAAGCATTCCATACTTAATTGTCACTTTATTCTACTAGAATTTGTTGGAGTTATAAAGGACTGTAGCACTTCTATGGGCTAAGGCACTTCTTTACATTAAAGTGTGCGGTCATTCTGTTCTGCATTGGGAGCCCGATTCCTGTTCAGTATCTTTGAATATTTTCATCACACTGACAGGTACCTGATGGGTACCTTTATGGTTGTCCTAGTTCTCTAGCCTTGCTGTATGGGATGCTTCTATATATATTGGTAGCTCTCCCTGGGTGGCTGTTGCATCCGTGTTTTTTAACTGCCTGGGTATCCGGGTTGTTTTTCATACTATGTTCGGGCCAGCAGTTTGTACTGACTACGCACTTCCATCATGAGGGATGTTGTCTGTTGTTTGGGGTCGTTGCTGTGGTTTTCTTTTCAGGCCGGCACAGGGCGTGTGCCGTATAGTCCCCGCCTGAGGCGCCCCATACACGAGTTTGAGACCCACCCCAAGCGGTAGTGACCTCCCTATAGGCAGGCAACTGATGAGCTGCCAGACACTCTGCCAGTGGTCTGGTATGGGGATTTATTATTGCAGGGTTTCCGTTGCTGTTTGATCTCTCTGTTTCAGAGTGGTGGTACTGCTGTCTGACTCTCTGAAAGAATTGAGACCACAATTCCTTTCAAAACCGCCTCTGCCTCATACCCCGTGGGATCTCTATTTGTTGGAGACTTCCTTCCGCTGGTTGACAACCTTGTAGTAGTTGGGCCTCGAGAATGGTCCAGGGCGACTGTTCGGTCTTCACTTTTTCCTCCCTGTATACTCTTGTTAGGAGTCTGTGGACAGGATCAGCTCTGTATCTGTAAATTGGTATTCTTATACGTATATCTATATGTATTCTGTCCAGCACTGCTGGAGGTCTGCTGTCGGCGACTTATACAGCTTCCTATGTTCGACTATGGTTCGGACTTGGTCTGTTTTCAGCTGGGTTTATGCTGCTTTTGATGTTTTCATCTGCGGGTGTTCTTTCGCTAGCTGTTGTTCCATTCGAATTACGTTGTAAGTTGTGGAATTTCTGTGGTTGTTTAGCAGGGAGTTTTGATTGTCTCTTCTGCTCTGCGACACTTGATCCTCAGCTCTTGCCTTTCCATTGAGCCTACGGTTCTTGGCGATCCTGGTTTTCGGGTTTTGCCAAAGGGTCTGCAAGTTCTCCGCGCTTCCCACCCGGGAGGTTGGCTTTGGGACGTCCCCACTGTCTTGAACTCCAGTGTCCCCTAGTGGATGAAGGAGAAAACAGTATTTTGGTACTTACCGATAAATCCCTTTCTCCGATTCCACAGGGGACACTGGACTCCCGCCCAGCGCTGCGTACCTGCCGTGTTTTTTTTAGTTCCTTATATGGTTGTGTGACTGCATGTGTTCCCTGCAGTGGGTTCCTCGGTTCTCCTTCAGTCGGTATTGTTCCGTTCTGTGTTCATCTCCTTCTCCTAATTTTCCTATTGTCCTCCGTCTCCTCTCGGGCTCAGTTCTTAAACTGGGGCTGATGGGGCATAGAGGGGGAGGAGCCAGTCACACTTCTGAATTATTTAAAGTGCCAGGCTCTGCTCTACCACCGTCTATACCCCACTGTCTTGAACTCCAGTGTCCCCTGTGGAATCGGAGAAAGGGATTTATCGGTAAGTACCAAAATCCTGTTTTCTCGTAATCCTAAGCAATGCCACTTACACACTCACAACCAAAATTGGGCATGTAACTCCAAAGGGTGCTGGCTAGCCCAGTAAATATAGGAATTTTCCCACACCCGACAGTTAGCACTCACAGACAACCCTGTCCGAAATTTCACCTAGACAGAATTGGCATTTATACAGACAGATATTGGTATTTAATACAAACAGAAATTGCTATGTATAATAACAACAATAATCTAACCACAAGGAAAGGGAAACAAATAGTTGGGTGACCCATCTGAAGATGAAAAACAGCAAAACCTCCTTGAGGGCAAAAGCTGAAAATCCTTTCAGAATCCCTAGCGGCAGTAGGCATAAGGCCCCTGGGTTTCCCAACAAACTCGCAAGGAGCGCAACTACTTAATGCTACTTGTTTTAAATACGACTTCCACTGCCCTAGCTATAATATAATTCTGAAACACCCTCATAACTACGACCTGGACAAAAGGGAGTTAGATTAACATGGATAACCACTGCCCGCCGCCTGGAGGGCAAACCCTATTAAAGTACCCCAAAGAGCAACTGGCCAAATCACTGGATCTGCATGCATCTGAATAGAAATCCCTCGCTCCCTGCCAGTTAATCTGTCTTAGACTCATCTATTCAGCACAAGCTCAATACCGGTTTGATAACCACCTTATTTTAACATTAAACCTGATAGCGCAGAAATCTTAGTAGCAGCAACTAGCTCACCCACTCTAAAAGCCCTAAAGTAAGCTAATGAAAATGCTAACCAAAAAGGGGGGGGGGGAAGGCGCCTAGCACTTGACCGAAGCCACTCCTTTACTGGCCCAATCAAATCCTGTAATAGGGCTGCGTTGATGGGGCTCCGCGCAACGCCTTTGTTAGGACGCTCCCTTGCCCACCCTATTAAATACCTTTGTTAATACTCTCTTGCCCACCCTGTTAAATGCCTTGTTTAATACAAATAAATTGTCAGGATCCGCCAAAAGTGCAACTTGGAAAATTATACTGGGTAACGCTGGAGACAAGCCGCCTTGGAACGACCCCTGTCATAGCAGCTACAGACAAACTCTGCCATACAATCATTAACCATCTGAAACCGCCCGCTCTTGGAAGCTAAACACCTTGCCAATCGCACAAAACTAGCGTGTAGGTCTTAATGTACTTGGTGCCCATGACTTCCGTGCTAGTCCCTGGATGCCGGCGTGACGATCCGCCAGGCATGGAAGGGGAAGGAGAAACCATGTAAATTAGCAGGAGGCGCGAGCGAATGAAACATGTCCTACTGAACGATATAAGATGTCCACTATCTTGGTAGCAATGCCCGAAACATGCCGTGCCCTAAACTCAATATTCCTTAAACACATAGATGCCTAACCACTGCGAGGCCGGATCCAAGTCCGTCCTAGATTAGAGCCTTCTTATACCACACCTAAGTTATCACCAAACAGGATTTGCCTAGTGCAAGGCTTGCTGGACCGCAGTTCGACCGCCACTACAATTGAAAAATTCTCAAGAATAAGGATGTTCCTGTCTAGGCCCTGAACCCCACAGGAAACCGGCCAAGGCTCCGTGCCACACTCCCCTTCAAATGCACCACTTAATGAACAGGATGCATACGTAACGGTCTAAGTTCGGACTTGGCTACGGGTGACGTGTGCAGAACTGTACTCCGTTGAATTTGCGCATAAAAAACAAACAAATGCGCAGCATGTCCACTCCGCTCCAGAGGGACACATATGAGGTGACGAGGCTTCCTAACCCCTGCTGTGGCTCCTTCTAGCGGTCTACTGAAAAACCGACCCCTATGTATGACTCTAAATGCCAAACTGAGGGGGCCCGATAGCGACTGCAACTGTACTAGCGAAACTTTTTTTTTTTTTTGCCAAAATGAAATGCTTCTAGCAACTCCCCAAAACGCCACGCCTTCGCCATAGGCAAGCGGCATAATCCTATCAAGGTATCGATTTCTATCCGCAAATAAGATAATGCGCATAACTGAACCTTCTTACCTGTCACGAGCCATCGGGGCTCCCATAACGACTAAACTAAAGAAATTAATTGAATACTGGCAAACTCTGGTATCTACTAGCCCCATAACATGAAAACATCCAGGTAGCGGGACACCACAGTATGTCCCAATACCCGCATGGACAACTACTGCAAAAAGTAACTAAAACCTTCAACTAAAGTACACAAAATGAAAAAGCCAATCGGCCGCCATGTAAAAACAGTCATCTTAACCACAAGGCCATAAGGGCTTTCCCTCTGTGTAACGTAATTGAGCCCTGCAACTCCAAACCCCAAATATTTAAAGGACTCGCGGTGAAATGGGCAGCAGTCAAAAAGCAGATGCGATATCTGCCTTAGCTAGTAGAGCCCTCCCCCCGTTTGTTAAACGGCGCAGTGATCTGACAGATATTTTGTGTGATTGCCGAACCCTTCCATTTATGTAAGAGACTCTGTAACAACCCCAATTTACCCAATTCCTTCTACGACACCCCCTTGAAGGCGGTGCACCTAAACCCTACCAAAAGTGGGTGGGGCAAAAAGGGGCCACGCATGGGCCCCCACCCGACTTCCGCTTTCAGATTCCTCTCAGAAACCACGGATATTCCTGTGTCAAAGATAAATGCAAACCCACGCCAAAAACCCCCAAATTAATCAATGACGGTGCTTTTCTGAACACCTCTGCGCTGCTGCTGCAATATTCTCCTTGACCCTGTGCGGCAGACCAACGCGCACACCTTGGCTGGATGAATGCTCCCACAGAGCATGCAAATATGACTGTATCCACAGCCTGCCCCATATGACCCTGCGTGTTATTACACGCGTAGCACTACCAGCGGCTGATGCCCACAGATCTGGGCAGGCCAGAAAGGGCTGCTTCCGACCAACCGAGGATTCCGCAGGCAAGCTAGGCAGTTGGTCGAGCAAACCAAACCTCAACATCCTTGAAACCTAATTGAAAACACTGCCTGTCCCTCCTGTTGTGTCTGGACTCAAGGTAGCACGCCGCAAAAAACATAACATACCCGAAGGCTCCCGCCATTACTCCTGCTGATTTAGCCTGAACTAAAACTACACGCGTCAGCCGTTATCACAAACATATCCACAAATTTACTCTTCACTAACCGCTCCCTACTTTAAAACTTTAAATCTTTAAGGATAGCCGTATTCGCTCAGTGAACCATAACCCGCGCTTCATCCGGTACCTCAATTGCTGACACTGTGTTAAATCTCTAAGGGCACCCTTGCTACCCATTAAATTTGCACTAAGTAACGCCTAAGCTTGCGCGGATTTACAAATGAACTGGAAGAATCGCTAGAATCATCAGTGGAAGGGGAATGTGTGCTGCGTAAATGGGTTAACACCATGCTCACCTGATCCTGACGTGGAAGGCCCAGCCACTGGCTCCTTTGTGTTCGCCAACAGTCCCTCGCTGCGCGGTGCGCCCACCACGACTTGATTCGACATCAGCACCATCTGTCCGCTGGACTTCGACAATGGTCCTAGACGCTCAAAAAACTGTGACCTGGGGGCTCGAAAAAATATCCGGTGAAACCCACGCAACAAAGTCCCTCCGCAGAAGAAAGAGCAGGAGATGCTGTAGCCAGCGGGGGTACGGGATCAGGTTTTGGGGGGAGGGGTGTGAGGGGGGGTGGAAACATGTATGGGTTCAGGAAAACAGCTGTAGTGGCATGCGGCTGGATGGGCATAGCTATTGCGCCTTGTAGTGAGGCGCCAATCCCTGGGAAAAAAGGGGGGGGGCCGCGTTAGCAGTGGAGGGGGCGAACTGGAGGAGAGTGGGGGGCAGTGGCTGGCAGTGCATAAGCGGGGCGGATGATAAGGGGCTGAAAAAAGCATTGGGCTTATGTGCAGCATCCCGGTGGCAGGGAAATAAGGGGGGGGGGCAGCCCGGCGGCGCGTCATTGTAGGCTTGAATGGGGCAGGATTATTGTGCTGTGCACCAGCCGCCCCTAAATGCAAGGGGGGGTGTAACCCCCACCCCAGGGTGCGGGGGGGGGGGAAAGGGGACAAGTTGGTGGGTGGCGCGCTAGGGGACACCGCACCAAGGGGGTCTCTGGTGCTGGCAGAGCAGGGGGGGCTGTGCAGGGAGGTGCCCCCCTGTTCTTAAGTAGTGGGGGCATGGGGGGGTCGGAGGGGTGCGGCAGAGCACCATGTGGCGCCTGGCTGCACAAGATGGCCACCGCAACCCTGTGGGTGGAGCTAGCCTCCGGTGCAGGGAGCGGGATGGCCGCGCTTAGCGTGAGGGGAGACAGGAAGTGGGGGCCGTCTAGCTAATATCGCTGCCGCTTGAGAGCAGGCGGCCGCGGGGAAGGGGTGGTCGATGTGGGGGGGGCGGCAATCGAGAGCCGGCAGCGGGAGTGCAGGCAGGTGGAGCCTTGCGCCTGAGCGGACCATGGCCCTCGCGTGGCTGGGGAAGCAGCCACGGAGGTGAGAGGCCTGGCAGCCGGGGGCGGGGGGGGACACGGGGCCTGTGTATCTGGAAATGACAGGGAGGGAGGGCACTGGCAGGTAACAGGGACTATATGGATACACAAGCAGGGGAAGGGGGAAGAAAGGTATGGAACATGTGCAGAAAGGAAAGGAAGGGGGGAAATTAGAAAAAGGAAAGTAGTAAAAGATAAAATTAACAGGAGACAGAGAGGGTGATAGACCAGGGGAAATAAATGGGGTGTGAAATGTGAAAGAAGAAGAGAAAGACAGACATATAAAATACAATACATATGTCACTTAGCCAGCCTGGTTGAAATAAACTGGAAAGAGGAAGATGTCTCCCCTCACCAGGCTATTTATATGGGACCTCTAAGCCCTCCCCTAAATCCTACCATAGGCTTATACTCCTCAAGCGACGAATACTAACCACATCCCCCTCCAGCTTTTAACCCTTAACTTACCTAACAAAATTACATATCAAACAGGGTGCTTATCTATCCTCCAACTTATTAAGTATTCGGATGCATTAGTACGTATTACATATGTTAAGCTACCGTGTGAATGAGAACTAGAGTAACGTATAAATGGAACCTTGTGTGACGACTTTTTTTCCCCCACTGAATTGTGTCTAATTCTGAAGCCCCTTCTCTTGTTATTCGGCCCTTCATGCAGACCCCTGTCCCCCCTGATATGTCCACACACGAGGAGGACAACCTGTTACCGCTGATAAAAGCCTGGGACGTGCCCCAGGAGGAGACGGAGACCATCCTCACTGTACAGACCCTCCGTCAGGTGAAAGACATTATCTACACTGCCGCCGCCTTCCTCCAAGGTAATGATAATAATTATAATGATCTGTGAGTGTATATTTATGTGTTTAGCAGTGTGAGACGCTGGGTCCCTGAGCTGGTTGTATCTGATTATCTGACCCTTTTACCACTATTCTAAGTCCAGTGATATAATATTAGGTCCCCGAACAGACTTCAGATCCCAAGTTACAACACTGAAGTTTGTTTATTATGCGCTGGAGTCCCTAAAACAATGTGATTCCGAGCGGGACGCAATGGCGATTTTTACGCAGATCGAGCGATTGTTTGCCAGTGCACATGCGTATAAGCTGCACTGCGCACGTGCTGCGATTCTCTTGCGATTCCACGCGCATAGAGAACCCATTCGCAACAGGTAGTCAGCATTCGGGAAAGGTAACTGGGAAGGAGGGGGGTCCGAAAAAAAGCAGGCGTGTCTTACCATTTAAACACTGTGGGCGTGCATAAATTAGCATTGCGATTAGATGCGCAGCATGAGAGCCCTTTGCGTGTCAGGAAAGCTGCAGTGTTTGTGATTGGTCAGACCTGCCGCAGGGGCAAGATGGCTGCTGGATGTGTGTCGATGTTACCGATATTTACGCAGGTAAGTGACGTTGTATGCATATGGGAAGGCAGCGGTGGGCGTCCTTATGCTCTGGTAAGCTTTGGAACTATTAGCGTATTTTCGCAGCTCTCCCTAGTTCCTAACCCTCCACCTAGTGCCTATCCCTAACCCTCCTCTCCGGCAGCCTAACCCTCCCCCTAGTGCCTAACCCTAACCGTCCTCTCCGGCAGCCTAACCCTCCCCCTAGTGCCTAAATCTAACCGTCCTCTCCGGCAGCCTATCCCTCCCCTTAGTGCCTATCCCTATCCGTCCTCTCCGGCAGCCTAACCCTCCCCCTAGTGCCTATCCCTAACCGTCCCCTCCGGCAGCCTATCCCTCCCCCTAGTGCCTAACCCTATCCGTCGTCTCCGGCAGCCCATCCCTCCCCCTAGTGCCTAACCCTAACCGTCCTCTCCGGCAACCTAACCCTCCCCCTAGTGCCTATCCCTAACCGTCCTCTCCGGCAGCCTAACCCTCCCCCTAGTGCCTAACCCTAACCGTCCTCTCCGGCAGCCTAACCCTCCCCCTAGTGTCTATCCCTAATCGTCCCCTCCGGCAGCCTAACCCTCCCCCTAGTGCCTAACCCTAACCGTCCTCTCCTGCAGCCTAACCCTCCCCTCTAGTGCCTAACCCTAACCGTCCTCTCCTGCAGCCTAACCCTCCCCCTAGTGCCTAACCTTAACCGTCCTCTCCGGCAGCCTAACCCTCCCCCTAGTGCCCATCCCTAACCGTCCTCTCCGGCAGCCTAACCCTCCCCCTAGTGCCTATCCCTAACCGTCCTCTCCGGCAGCCTAACCCTCCCCCTTGTGCCTAACCCTAACCGTCCTCTCCGGCAGCCTAACCCTCCCCCTAGTGCCTAACCCTAACCGTCTCCTCCCGCGGGCTATCCTTAACCCTCGCCTTAGTTCCTAACCCTCCCCCTAGTGCCTAACCCTAACCGTCCTCTCCTGCAGCCTAACCCTCCCCCTAGTGCCTAACCTTAACCGTCCTCTCCGGCAGCCTAACCCTCCCCCTAGTGCCTAACCCTAACCGTCCTCTCCTGCAGCCTAACCCTCCCCCTAGTGCCTAACCCTAACCGTCCTCTCCATCAGCCTAACCCTCCCCCTAGTGCCTGATCCTAACCGTCCTCTCCAGCAGCCTAACCCTCCCCCTAGTGCCTAACCTAACCATCCCCTCCTGCAGCCTAACCCTCCCCCTAATGCCTAACCCTAACCATCCCCTCCGGCAGCCTAACCCTCCCCCTAGTGCCTAACCCTAGCCATCCTCTAAAGCAGCCTAACCCTCCCTCTAGTGCCTACCCCTAACCATCCCCTCCGGCAGCCTCCCCCTCCCCCTAGTACCTAACCGTCCCCTCCAGCAGCCTAACCCTCCCCCTAGTGTCTAACCCTAACCGTCCTCTCCAGCAGCCTAACCCTCCCCCTAGTGCCTAACCCTAACCGTCCTCTCCAGCAGCCTAACCCTCCCCCTAGTGCCTAACCTTAACCGTCCTCTCCGGCAGCCTAACCCTCCCCCTAGTGCCTATCCCTAACCGTCCTCTCCGGCAGTCTAACCCTCCCCCTTGTGCCTAACCGTCCTCTCCGGCAGCCTAACCCTCCCCCTAGTGCCTAACCCTAACCCTCCTCTCCGGCAGCCTAACCCTCCCCCTAGTGCCTAAATCTAACCGTCCTCTCCGGCAGCCTATCCCTCCCCTTAGTGCCTATCCCTATCCGTCCTCTCCGGCAGCCTAACCCTCCCCCTAGTGCCTATCCCTAACCGTCCCCTCCGGCAGCCTATCCCTCCCCCTAGTGCCTAACCCTATCCGTCCTCTCCGGCAGCCCATCCCTCCCCCTAGTGCCTAACCCTAACCGTCCTCTCCGGCAACCTAACCCTCCCCCTAGTGCCTATCCCTAACCGTCCTCTCCGGCAGCCTAACCCTCCCCCTAGTGCCTAACCCTAACCGTCCTCTCCGGCAGCCTAACCCTCCCCCTAGTGCCTATCCCTAATCGTCCCCTCCGGCAGCCTAACCCTCCCCCTAGTGCCTAACCCTAACCATCCTCTCCGGCAGCCTAACCCTCCCCCTAGTGCCTAACCCTAACCATCCCCTCCGGCAGCCTAACCCTCCCCCTAGTGCCTAACCCTAACCGTCCTCTCCTGCAGCCTAACCCTCCCCTCTAGTGCCTAACCCTAACCGTCCTCTCCTGCAGCCTAATCCTCCCCTCTAGTGCCTAACTCTAACCGTCCTCTCCGGCAGCCTAACCCTCCCCCTAGTGCCTATCCCTAACCGTCCTCTCCGGCAGCCTAACCCTCCCCCTAGTGCCTATCCCTAACCGTCCTCTCCGGCAGCCTAACCCTCCCCCTAGTGCCTATCCCTAACCGTCCTCTCCGGCAGCCTAACCCTCCCCCTTGTGCCTAACCCTAACCGTCCTCTCCGGCAGCCTAACCCTCCCCCTTGTGCCTAACCCTAACCGTCCTCTCCGGCAGCCTAACCCTCCCCCTAGTGCCTAACCCTAACCGTCTCCTCCCGCGGGCTATCCTTAACCCTCGCCCTAGTTCCTAACCCTCCCCCTAGTGCCTAACCCTAACCGTCCTCTCCTGCAGCCTAACCCTCCCCCTAGTGCCTAAATCTAACCGTCCTCTCCGGCAGCCTATCCCTCCCCTTAGTGCCTATCCCTATCCGTCCTCTCCGGCAGCCTAACCCTCCCCCTAGTGCCTATCCCTAACCGTCCCCTCCGGCAGCCTATCCCTCCCCCTAGTGCCTAACCCTATCCGTCCTCTCCGGCAGCCCATCCCTCCCCCTAGTGCCTAACCCTAACCGTCCTCTCCGGCAGCCTAACCCTCCCCCTTGTGCCTAACCCTAACCGTCCTCTCCGGCAGCCTAACCCTCCCCCTAGTGCCTAACCCTAACCGTCTCCTCCCGCGGGCTATCCTTAACCCTCGCCCTAGTTCCTAACCCTCCCCCTAGTGCCCAACCCTAACCGTCCTCTCCTGCAGCCTAACCCTCCCCCTAGTGCCTAAATCTAACCGTCCTCTCCGGCAGCCTATCCCTCCCCTTAGTGCCTATCCCTATCCGTCCTCTCCGGCAGCCTAACCCTCCCCCTAGTGCCTATCCCTAACCGTCCCCTCCGGCAGCCTATCCCTCCCCCTAGTGCCTAACCCTATCCGTCCTCTCCGGCAGCCCATCCCTCCCCCTAGTGCCTAACCCTAACCGTCCTCTCCGGCAACCTAACCCTCCCCCTAGTGCCTATCCCTAACCGTCCTCTCCGGCAGCCTAACCCTCCCCCTAGTGCCTAACCCTAACCGTCCTCTCCGGCAGCCTAACCCTCCCCCTAGTGCCTATCCCTAATCGTCCCCTCCGGCAGCCTAACCCTCCCCCTAGTGCCTAACCCTAACCATCCCCTCCGGCAGCCTAACCCTCCCCCTAGTGCCTAACCCTAACCGTCCTCTCCTGCAGCCTAACCCTCCCCTCTAGTGCCTAACCCTAACCGTCCTCTCCTGCAGCCTAACCCTCCCCTCTAGTGCCTAACCCTAACCGTCCTCTCCGGCAGCCTAACCCTCCCCCTAGTGCCTATCCCTAACCATCCTCTCTGGCAGCCTAACCCTCCCCCTAGTGCCTATCCCTAACCGTCCTCTCCGGCAGCCTAACCCTTCCCCTTGTGCCTAACCCTAACCGTCCTCTCCGGCAGCCTAACCCTCCCCCTAGTGCCTAACCCTAACCGTCTCCTCCCGCGGGCTATCCTTAACCCTCGCCCTAGTTCCTAACCCTCCCCCTAGTGCCTAACCCTAACCGTCCCCTCCAGCAGCCTAACCCTCCCCTTAGTGCCTAACCCTAACTGTCCTCTCCGGCAGCCTAACCCGCCCTCTAGTGCCTAACCCTAACTGTCCTCTCCGGCAGCCTAACCCTCCCCCTAGTGCCTAACCCTAACCATCCCCTCCGGCAGCCTAACCCTCCCTCTAGTGCCTAACCCTAACTGTCCTCTCTGGCAGCCTATCCCTCCCTCTAGTGCCTAACCCTACCTGTCCTCTCCGGCAGCCTATCCCTCCCCTTAGTTCGTAACCCTAACCCTCCCCCTAGTGCCTACCCTAACCATCCTCTCCGGCAATCTAACCCTTCCCCTAGTTCCTAACCGTCCTCTCCAGCAGCCTAACCCTCCCCCTAGTGCCTAACCCTAACCGTCCTCTCCGGCAGCCTATCCCTCCCCCTAGTGCCTAACCCTATCCGTCCTCTCCGGCAGCCTAACCCTCCCCCTAGTGCCTATCCCTAACCGTCCCCTCCGGCAGCCTATCCCTCCCCCTAGTGCCTAACCCTAACCGTCCTCTCCTGGAGCCTAAGCCTAACCGTCCCCCAAGTGCCTAACCAAAAAATCATATTGACGATTTTTCTAGTCATCCATTTGTGTGTCGACCATTTGAACCTGTCGGCTTTTTGCACCTTGTTATTTTCATATTCCAACTTGGCACTTCCATACACTGGGCACAATTACGACATGGCACCCCCATATACTAAGCACAATTACAATATGGCACTCCCATATACTGGGCAAAATTACAATATGGCACTCCCATATACTGGGCACAATTACAACATGGCACTCCGTTAACACTGGGCACAATTACAACATGGCTCTCCCAAATACTAAGCCCAATTACATCATGGCAATCCCATACACTGGGCACAATTATAACATGGCACTCCCATACACTGGGCACAATTACAACATGGCACCCCCATATACTGGGCACAATTACAACATGGCACTCCCATATACTGGGCACAAATACAACATGGCACCCTCCCCCCCCATATACTAAGCCCAATTACATCATGGTACTATCATATACTAAGCACAATTACATCATGGCACTATCATATACTAAGCACAATTACATCATGGCACTCCCATATACTAAGCGCAATTACAACATGGCTCTCCCAAATACTAAGCCCAATTACATCATGGCAATCCCATACACTGGGCACAATTATAACATGGCACTCCCATACACTGGGCACAATTACAACATGGCACCCCCATATACTGGGCACAATTACAACATGGCACTCCCATATACTGGGCACAAATACAACATGGCACCCCCCCCCCCCCATATACTAAGCCCAATTACATCATGGTACTATCATATACCAAGCACAATTACATCATGGCACTATCATATACTAAGCACAATTACATCATGGCACTCCCATATACTAAGCGCAATTACAACATGGCACCCCAATATACTAAGCACAGTTACAATATGGCACCCCCATATACTAAGCACAGTTACAACATGGCACCCCCATATACTAAGCACAGTTACAACATGGCACCCCCATATACTAAGCACAGTTACAATATGGCACTCCCATACATGGGAGGGGGGGGGGTTCTCCACTGCATGTAAGCAAACTCATTAACACTATTATAGAAGGAAAGGAAAGCTCTGCATTATGATTCTTATTATTACAACAAATCCCTTTTTAATGTCATTATATTTAATGTAAGTGCTCAGTGACGGCTGATTGGTGGTCTCGCATGAACCTCATTCTGACTGGCTGATTCATCTTTCCAGGGGTAGGTGCTATGGAGGCTGCGGATTTCCCCAGGGCGGTGATTCTCCTCCAGGAAGCTGCTGGCAGCCTATGTTCAAGCAGAGTGTTGGCCGAGGTCTATACCTGTCTGGGGTGTTCCTTCTACAAGATGGTAAAATACTTAGTGTACATTACTGAGCGCACGTTCTCCACTCACTATATGACAGTCTCTCACCACGTGAGAGGGGGGCCTCATTACTAATAACGGCACCTCCAGCGTGTACATTACTGAGCGCACGTTCTCCACTCACTATATGACAGTCTCTCACCACGTGAGAGGGGGGCCTCATTACTAATAACGGCACCTCCAGCGTGTACATTACTGAGCGCACGTTCTCCACTCACTATATGACAGTCTCTCACCACGTGAGAGGGGGGCCTCATTACTAATAACGGCACCTCCAGAGTGTACATTACTGAGCGCACGTTCTCCACTCACTATATGACAGTCTCTCACCACGTGAGAGGGGGGCCTCATTACTAATAACGGCACCTCCAGAGTGTACATTACTGAGCGCACGTTCTCCACTCACTATATGACAGTCTCTCACCACGTGAGAGGGGGGCCTCATTACTAATAACGGCACCTCCAGCGTGTACATTACTGAGCGCACGTTCTCCACACACTATATGACAGTCTCTCACCACGTGAGAGGGGGGCCTCATTTCTAATAACGGCACCTCCAGAGTGTACATTACTGAGCGCACGTTCTCCACTCACTATATGACAGTCTCTCACCACGTGAGAGGGGGCCTCATTACTAATAACGGCACCTCCAGCGTGTACAATACTGAGCGCACATTCTCCACTCACTATATGACAGTCTCTCACCACGTGAGAGGGGGCCTCATTACTAATAACAATACCTCCAGCGTGTACATTACTGAGCGCACGTTCTCCACTCACTATATGACAGTCTCTCACCACGTGAGAGGGGGGCCTCATTACTAATAACGGCACCTCCAGAGTGTACATTACTGAGCGCACGTTCTCCACTCACTATATGACAGTCTCTCACCACGTGAGAGGGGGGCCTCATTACTAATAACGGCACCTCCAGCGTGTACATTACTGAGCGCACGTTCTCCACACACTATATGACAGTCTCTCACCACGTGAGAGGGGGGCCTCATTACTAAAGACGGCACCTCCAGCGTGTACATTACTGAGCGCACGTTCTCCACTCACTATATGACAGTCTCTCACCATGTGAGAGGGGGGCCTCATTACTAATAACGATATAGCCAGCATGTACATTACTGAGCGCACGTTCTCCACTCACTATATGACAGTCTCTCACCACGTGAGAGGGGGGCCTCATTACTAATAACGGCACCTCCAGCGTGTACATTACTGAGCGCACGTTCTCCACACACTATATGACAGTCTCTCACCACGTGAGAGGGGGGCCTCATTACTAAAGACGGCACCTCCAGCGTGTACATTACTGAGCGCACGTTCTCCACTCACTATATGACAGTCTCTCACCATGTGAGAGGGGGGCCTCATTAGTAATAACGATATCGCCAGCATGTACATTACTGAGCGCACGTTCTCCACTCACTATATGACAGTCTCTCACCATGTGAGAGGGGGGCCTCATTACTAATAACGGCACCTCCAGCGTGTACATTACTGAGCGCACGTTCTCCACTCACTATATGACAGTCTCTCACCACGTGAGAGGGGGGCCTCATTACTAATAACGGCACCTCCAGCGTGTACATTACTGAGCGCACGTTCTCCACTCACTATATGACAGTCTCTCACCACGTGAGAGGGGGCCTCATTACTAAAGACGGCACCTCCAGCGTGTACATTACTGAGCGCACGTTCTCCACTCACTATATGACAGTCTCTCACCACGTGAGAGGGGGCCTCATTACTAATAACGGCACCTCCAGCGTGTACATTACTGAGCACACGTTCTCCACACACTATATGACAGTCTCTCACCTCGTGAGAGGGGGGCCTCATTACTAATAACGGCACCTCCAGCGTGTACATTACTGAGCGCACGTTCTCCACTCACTATATGACAGTCTCTCACCACGTGAGAGGGGGGCCTCATTACTAATAACGGCACCTCCAGCGTGTACATTACTGAGCGCACGTTCTCCACTCACTATATGACAGTCTCTCACCACGTGAGAGGGGGCCTCATTACTAATAACGGCACCTCCAGCATGTACATTACTGAGCGCACGTTCTCCACTCACTATATGACAGTCTCTCACCACGTGAGAGGGGGGCTCATTACTAATAACGGCACCTCCAGCGTGTACATTACTGAGCGCACGTTCTCCACACACTATATGACAGTCTCTCACCACGTGAGAGGGGGCCTCATTACTAATAACGACACCTCCAGCGTGTACATTACTGAGCGCACGTTCTCCACTCACTATATGACAGTCTCTCACCACATGAGAGGGGGGCCTCATTACTAATAACAGCACCTCCAGCGTGTACATTACTGAGCGCACGTTCTCCACTCACTATATGACAGTCTCTCACCACGTGAGAGGGGGGCCACATTACTAATAATAACGGCACCTCCAGCGTGTACATTACTGAGCGCACGTTCTCCACTCACTATATGACAGTCTCTCACCACGTGAGAAGGGGGCCTCATTACTAATAACGGCACCTCCAGCGTGTACATTACTGAGCGCACGTTCTCCACTCACTATATGACAGTCTCTCACCACATGAGAGGGGGTCTCATTACTAATAACGGCACCTCCAGCGTGTACATTACTGAGCACACGTTCTGCACTCACTATATGACAGTCTCTCACCACATGAGAGGGGGTCTCATTACTAATAACGGCACCTCCAGCGTGTACATTACTAAGCGTACGTTCTCCACTCACTATATGACAGTCTCTCACCACGTGAGAGGGGGGCCTCATTACTAATAACGATACCTCCAGCGTGTACATTACTGAGCGCACGTTCTCCACTCACTATATGACAGTCTCTCACCACGTGAGAGGGGGGCCTCATTACTAATAACGATACCTCCAGCGTGTACATTACTGAGCGCATGTTCTCCACTCACTATATGACAGTCTCTCACCACGTGAGAGGGGGCCTCATTACTAATAACGGCACCTCCAGCATATACATTACTGAGCGCACGTTCTCCACTCACTATATGACAGTCTCTCACCACGTGAGAGGGGGGCCTCATTACTAATAACGGCACCTCCATTGTGTACATTACTGAGCGCACGTTCTCCACTCACTATATGACAGTCTCACCACGTGAGAGGGGGGCCTCATTACTAATAACGATACCTCCAGCGTGTACATTACTGAGCGCACGTTCTCCACACACTATATGACAGTCTCTCACCACGTGAGAGGGGGCCTCATTACTAATAACGGCACCTCCAGCATGTACATTACTGAGCGCACGTTCTCCACTCACTATATGAAAGTCTCTCACCACGTGAGAGGGGGACTCATTACTAATAACGGCATCTCCAGCGTGTACATTACTGAGCGCACGTTCTCCACACACTATATGACAGTCTCTCACCCCGTGATAGGGGGCCTCATTACTAATAACGGCAACTCCAGCCTGTACATTACTGAGCGCACGTTCTCCACTCACTATATGACAGTCTCTCACCACATGAGAGGGGGGCCTCATTACTAATAACAGCACCTCCAGCGTGTACATTACTGAGCGCACGTTCTCCACTCACTATATGACAGTCTCTCACCACGTGAGAGGGGGGCCACATTACTAATAACGGCACCTCCAGCGTGTACATTACTGAGCGCACGTTCTCCACTCACAATATGACAGTCTCTCACCACGTGAGAAAGGGGCCTCATTACTAATAACGGCACCTCCAGCGTGTACATTACTGAGCGCACGTTCTCCACTCACTATATGACAGTCTCTCACCACATGAGAGGGGGTCTCATTACTAATAACGGCACCTCCAGCGTGTACATTACTGAGCACACGTTCTCCACTCACTATATGACAGTCTCTCACCACATGAGAGGGGGTCTCATTACTAATAACGGCACCTCCAGCGTGTACATTACTAAGCGTACGTTCTCCACTCACTATATGACAGTCTCTCACCACGTGAGAGGGGGGCCTCATTACTAATAACGATACCTCCAGCGTGTACATTACTGAGCGCACGTTCTCCACTCACTATATGACAGTCTCTCACCACGTGAGAGGGGGGCCACATTACTAATAACGGCACCTCCAGCGTGTACATTACTGAGCGCACGTTCTCCACTCACAATATGACAGTCTCTCACCACGTGAGAAAGGGGCCTCATTACTAATAACGGCACCTCCAGCGTGTACATTACTGAGCGCACGTTCTCCACTCACTATATGACAGTCTCTCACCACATGAGAGGGGGTCTCATTACTAATAACGGCACCTCCAGCGTGTACATTACTGAGCACACGTTCTCCACTCACTATATGACAGTCTCTCACCACATGAGAGGGGGTCTCATTACTAATAACGGCACCTCCAGCGTGTACATTACTAAGCGTACGTTCTCCACTCACTATATGACAGTCTCTCACCACGTGAGAGGGGGGCCTCATTACTAATAACGATACCTCCAGCGTGTACATTACTGAGCGCACGTTCTCCACTCACTATATGACAGTCTCTCACCACGTGAGAGGGGGGCCTCATTACTAATAACGATACCTCCAGCGTGTACATTACTGAGCGCACGTTCTCCACTCACTATATGACAGTCTCTCACCACGTGAGAGGGGGGCCTCATTACTAATAACGTCACCTCCAGCGTGTACATTGCTGAGCGCACGTTCTCCACTCACTATATGACAGTCTCTCACCACGTGAGAGGGGGGCCTCATTACTAATAACGGCTCCTCCAGCGTGTACATTACTGAGCACACGTTCTCCACTCACTATATGACAGTCTCTCACCACGTGAGAGGGGGGCCTCATTACTAATAACGGCACCTCCAGCGTGTACATTACTCAGCGCACGTTCTCCACTCACTATATGACAGTCTCTCACCTCGTGAGAGGGGGGCCTCATTACTAATAACGGCACCTCCAGCGTGTACATTACTGAGCGCACGTTCTCCACTCCCTATATGACAGTCTCTCACCACGTGAGAGGGGGGCCTCATTACTAATAACGGCACCTCCAGCGTGTACATTACTGAGCGCACGTTCTCCACTCACTATATGACAGTCTCTCACCACGTGAGAGGGGGCCTCATTACTAATAACGGCACCTCCAGCATGTACATTACTGAGCGCACGTTCTCCACTCACTATATGAAAGTCTCTCACCACGTGAGAGGGGGGCCTCATTACTAATAACGGCATCTCCAGCATGTACATTACTAAGCGCACGTTCTCCACTCACTATATGACAGTCTCTCACCACGTGAGAGGGTCACTCATTACTAATAACGGCATCTCCAGCGTGTACATTACTGAGCGCACGTTCTCCTCTCACTATATGACAGTCTCTCACCACGTGAGAGGGGGGCCTCATTACTAATAACGGCACCTCCAGCGTGTACATTACTGAGCGCACGTTCTCCACTCACTATATGACAGTCTCTCACCACGTGAGAGGGGGCCTCATTACTAATAACGGCACCTCCAGCATGTACATTACTGAGCGCACGTTCTCCACTCACTATATGACAGTCTCTCACCACGTGAGAGGGGGCCTCATTACTAATAACGGCACCTCCAGCGTGTACTTTTCTGAGCGCACATTCTCCACTCACTATATGACAGTCTCTCACCACGTGAGAGGGGGCCTCATTACTAATAACGGCACCTCCAGCATGTACATTACTGAGCGCACGTTCTCCACTCACTATATGACAGTCTCTCACCACGTGAGAGGGGGACTCATTACTAATAACGGCACCTCCAGCGTGTACATTACTGAGCGCACGTTCTCCACACACTATATGACAGTCTCTCACCACGTGAGAGGGGGCCTCATTACTAATAACGGCACCTCCAGCGTGTACAATACTGAGCGCACGTTCTCCACTCACTATATGACAGTCTCTCACCACATGAGAGGGGGGCCTCATTACTAATAACAGCACCTCCAGCGTGTACATTACTGAGCGCACGTTCTCCACTCACTATATGACAGTCTCTCACCACGTGAGAGGGGGGCCACAGTACTAATAACGGCACCTCCAGCGTGTACATTACTGAGCGCACGTTCTCCACTCACTATATGACAGTCTCTCACCACGTGAGAAGGGGGCCTCATTACTTATAACGGCACCTCCAGCGTGTACATTACTGAGCGCACGTTCTCCACTCACTATATGACAGTCTCTCACCACATGAGAGGGGGTCTCATTACTAATAACGGCACCTCCAGCGTGTACATTACTGAGCACACGTTCTCCACTCACTATATGACAGTCTCTCACCACATGAGAGGGGGTCTCATTACTAATAACGGCACCTCCAGCGTGTACATTACTAAGCGTACGTTCTCCACTCACTATATGACAGTCTCTCACCACGTGAGAGGGGGGCCTCATTACTAATAACGATACCTCCAGCGTGTACATTACTGAGCGCACGTTCTCCACTCACTATATGACAGTCTCTCACCACGTGAGAGGGGGGCCTCATTACTAATAACGATACCTCCAGCGTGTACATTACTGAGCGCATGTTCTCCACTCACTATATGACAGTCTCTCACCACGTGAGAGGGGGCCTCATTACTAATAACGGCACCTCCAGCATATACATTACTGAGCGCACGTTCTCCACTCACTATATGACAGTCTCTCACCACGTGAGAGGGGGGCCTCATTACTAATAACGGCACCTCCATCGTGTACATTACTGAGCGCACGTTCTCCACTCACTATATGACAGTCTCACCACGTGAGAGGGGGGCCTCATTACTAATAACGATACCTCCAGCGTGTACACTACTGAGCGCACGTTCTCCACACACTATATGACAGTCTCTCACCACGTGAGAGGGGGCCTCATTACTAATAACGGCACCTCCAGCATGTACATTACTGAGCGCACGTTCTCCACTCACTATATGAAAGTCTCTCACCACGTGAGAGGGGGACTCATTACTAATAACGGCATCTCCAGCGTGTACATTACTGAGCGCACGTTCTCCACACACTATATGACAGTCTCTCACCCCGTGATAGGGGGCCTCATTACTAATAACGGCAACTCCAGCCTGTACATTACTGAGCGCACGTTCTCCACTCACTATATGACAGTCTCTCACCACATGAGAGGGGGACCTCATTACTAATAACAGCACCTCCAGTGTGTACATTACTGAGCGCACGTTCTCCACTCACTATATGACAGTCTCTCACCACGTGAGAGGGGGGCCACATTACTAATAACGGCACCTCCAGTGTGTACATTACTGAGCGCACGTTCTCCACTCACAATATGACAGTCTCTCACCACGTGAGAAAGGGGCCTCATTACTAATAACGGCACCTCCAGCGTGTACATTACTAAGCGTACGTTCTTCACTCACTATATGACAGTCTCTCACCACGTGAGAGGGGGGCCTCATTACTAATAACGATACCTCCAGCGTGTACATTACTGAGCGCACGTTCTCCACTCACTATATGACAGTCTCTCACCACATGAGAGGGGGTCTCATTACTAATAACGGCACCTCCAGCGTGTACATTACTGAGCACACGTTCTCCACTCACTATATGACAGTCTCTCACCACTTGAGAGGGGGTCTCATTACTAATAACGGCACCTCCAGCGTGTACATTACTAAGCGTACGTTCTTCACTCACTATATGACAGTCTCTCACCACGTGAGAGGGGGCCTCATTACTAATAACGATACCTCCAGCGTGTACATTACTGAGCGCACGTTCTCCACTCACTATATGACTGTCTCTCACCACGTGAGAGGGGGCCTCATTACTAATAACGGCACCTCCAGCATATACATTACTGAGCGCACGTTCTCCACTCACTATATGACAGTCTCTCACCACGTGAGAGGGGGGCCTCATTACTAATAACGGCACCTCCATCGTGTACATTACTGAGCGCACGTTCTCCACTCACTATATGACAGTCTCACCACGTGAGAGGGGGGCCTCATTACTAATAACGATACCTCCAGCGTGTACATTACTGAGCGCACGTTCTCCACACACTATATGACAGTCTCTCACCACGTGAGAGGGGGGCCTCATTACTAATAACGGCACCTCCAGCATGTACATTACTGAGCGCACGTTCTCCACTCACTATATGAAAGTCTCTCACCACGTGAGAGGGGGACTCATTACTAATAACGGCACCTCCAGCGTGTACATTACTGAGCGCACGTTCTCCACACACTATATGACAGTCTCTCACCACGTGATAGGGGGCCTCATTACTAATAACGGCAACTCCAGCCTGTACATTACTGAGCGCACGTTCTCCACTCACTATATGACAGTCTCTCACCACATGAGAGGGGGGCCTCATTACTAATAACGGCATCTCCAGCGTGTACATTACTGAGCGCACGTTCTCCACACACTATATGACAGTCTCTCACCACGTGAGAGGGGGGCCTCATTACTAATAACGATACCTCCAGCGTGTACATTACTGAGCGCACGTTCTCCACACACTATATGACAGTCTCTCACCACGTGATAGGGGGCCTCATTACTAATAACGGCAACTCCAGCCTGTACATTACTGAGCGCACGTTCTCCACTCACTATATGACAGTCTCTCACCACATGAGAGGGGGCCTCATTACTAATAACAGCACCTCCAGCGTGTACATTACTGAGCGCACGTTCTCCACTCACTATATGACAGTCTCTCACTACGTGAGAGGGGGGCCTCTTTACTAATAACGGCACCTCCAGCGTGTACATTACTGAGCGCACGTTCTCCACTCACTATATGACAGTCTCTCACCACGTGAGATGGGTGCCTCATTACTAATAACGGCACCTCCAGCGTGTACATTACTGAGCGCACGTTCTCCACTCACTATATGACAGTCTCTCACCACGTGAGAGGGGGCCTCATTACTAATAACGGCACCTCCAGCGTGTACATTACTGAGCGCACATTCTCCACTCACTATATGACAGTCTCTCACCACGTGAGAGGGGGCCTCATTACTAATAACGGCACCTCCAGCATGTACATTACTGAGCGCACGTTCTCCACTCACTATATGACAGTCTCTCACCACGTGAGAGGGGGGCTCATTACTAATAACGGCACCTCCAGCGTGTACATTACTGAGCGCACGTTCTCCACACACTATATGACAGTCTCTCACCACGTGAGAGGGGGCCCCATTACTAATAACGACACCTCCAGCGTGTACATTACTGAGCGCACGTTCTCCACTCACTATATGACAGTCTCTCACCACATGAGAGGGGGGCCTCATTACTAATAACAGCACCTCCAGCGTGTACATTACTGAGCGCACGTTCTCCACTCACTATATGACAGTCTCTCACCACGTGAGAGGGGGGCCACATTACTAATAATAACGGCACCTCCAGTGTGTACATTACTGAGCGCACGTTCTCCACTCACTATATGACAGTCTCTCACTACGTGAGAAGGGGGCCTCATTACTAATAACGGCACCTCCAGCGTGTACATTACTGAGCGCACGTTCTCCACTCACTATATGACAGTCTCTCACCACATGAGAGGGGGTCTCATTACTAATAACGGCACCTCCAGCGTGTACATTACTGAGCACACGTTCTGCACTCACTATATGACAGTCTCTCACCACATGAGAGGGGGTCTCATTACTAATAACGGCACCTCCAGCGTGTACATTACTAAGCGTACGTTCTCCACTCACTATATGACAGTCTCTCACCACGTGAGAGGGGGGCCTCATTACTAATAACGATACCTCCAGCGTGTACATTACTGAGCGCACGTTCTCCACTCACTATATGACAGTCTCTCACCACGTGAGAGGGGGGCCTCATTACTAATAACGATACCTCCAGCGTGTACATTACTGAGCGCATGTTCTCCACTCACTATATGACAGTCTCTCACCACGTGAGAGGGGGCCTCATTACTAATAACGGCACCTCCAGCATATACATTACTGAGCGCACGTTCTCCACTCACTATATGACAGTCTCTCACCACGTGAGAGGGTGGCCTCATTACTAATAACGGCACCTCCATTGTGTACATTACTGAGCGCACGTTCTCCACTCACTATATGACAGTCTCACCACGTGAGAGGGGGGCCTCATTACTAATAACGATACCTCCAGCGTGTACATTACTGAGCGCACGTTCTCCACACACTATATGACAGTCTCTCACCACGTGAGAGGGGGCCTCATTACTAATAACGGCATCTCCAGCATGTACATTACTGAGCGCACGTTCTCCACTCACTATATGAAAGTCTCTCACCACGTGAGAGGGGGACTCATTACTAATAACGGCATCTCCAGCGTGTACATTACTGAGCGCACGTTCTCCACACACTATATGACAGTCTCTCACCCCGTGATAGGGGGCCTCATTACTAATAACGGCAACTCCAGCCTGTACATTACTGAGCGCACGTTCTCCACTCACTATATGACAGTCTCTCACCACATGAGAGGGGGGCCTCATTACTAATAACAGCACCTCCAGCGTGTACATTACTGAGCGCACGTTCTCCACTCACTATATGACAGTCTCTCACCACGTGAGAGGGGGGCCACATTACTAATAACGGCACCTCCAGCGTGTACATTACTGAGCGCACGTTCTCCACTCACAATATGACAGTCTCTCACCACGTGAGAAAGGGGCCTCATTACTAATAACGGCACCTCCAGCGTGTACATTACTGAGCGCACTTTCTCCACTCACTATATGACAGTCTCTCACCACATGAGAGGGGGTCTCATTACTAATAACGGCACCTCCAGCGTGTACATTACTGAGCACACGTTCTCCACTCACTATATGACAGTCTCTCACCACATGAGAGGGGGTCTCATTACTAATAACGGCACCTCCAGCGTGTACATTACTAAGCGTACGTTCTCCACTCACTATATGACAGTCTCTCACCACGTGAGAGGGGGGCCTCATTACTAATAACGATACCTCCAGCGTGTACATTACTGAGCGCACGTTCTCCACTCACTATATGACAGTCTCTCACCACGTGAGAGGGGGGCCACATTACTAATAACGGCACCTCCAGCGTGTACATTACTGAGCGCACGTTCTCCACTCACAATATGACAGTCTCTCACCACGTGAGAAAGGGGCCTCATTACTAATAACGGCACCTCCAGCGTGTACATTACTGAGCGCACGTTCTCCACTCACTATATGACAGTCTCTCACCACATGAGAGGGGGTCTCATTACTAATAACGGCACCTCCAGCGTGTACATTACTGAGCACACGTTCTCCACTCACTATATGACAGTCTCTCACCACATGAGAGGGGGTCTCATTACTAATAACGGCACCTCCAGCGTGTACATTACTAAGCGTACGTTCTCCACTCACTATATGACAGTCTCTCACCACGTGAGAGGGGGGCCTCATTACTAATAACGATACCTCCAGCGTGTACATTACTGAGCGCACGTTCTCCACTCACTATATGACAGTCTCTCACCACGTGAGAGGGGGGCCTCATTACTAATAACGATACCTCCAGCGTGTACATTACTGAGCGCACGTTCTCCACTCACTATATGACAGTCTCTCACCACGTGAGAGGGGGGCCTCATTACTAATAACGTCACCTCCAGCGTGTACATTGCTGAGCGCACGTTCTCCACTCACTATATGACAGTCTCTCACCACGTGAGAGGGGGGCCTCATTACTAATAACGGCTCCTCCAGCGTGTACATTACTGAGCACACGTTCTCCACTCACTATATGACAGTCTCTCACCACGTGAGAGGGGGGCCTCATTACTAATAACGGCACCTCCAGCGTGTACATTACTCAGCGCACGTTCTCCACTCACTATATGACAGTCTCTCACCTCGTGAGAGGGGGGCCTCATTACTAATAACGGCACCTCCAGCGTGTACATTACTGAGCGCACGTTCTCCACTCCCTATATGACAGTCTCTCACCACGTGAGAGGGGGGCCTCATTACTAATAACGGCACCTCCAGCGTGTACATTACTGAGCGCACGTTCTCCACTCACTATATGACAGTCTCTCACCACGTGAGAGGGGGCCTCATTACTAATAACGGCACCTCCAGCATGTACATTACTGAGCGCACGTTCTCCACTCACTATATGAAAGTCTCTCACCACGTGAGAGGGGGGCCTCATTACTAATAACGGCATCTCCAGCATGTACATTACTAAGCGCACGTTCTCCACTCACTATATGACAGTCTCTCACCACGTGAGAGGGTGACTCATTACTAATAACGGCATCTCCAGCGTGTACATTACTGAGCGCACGTTCTCCTCTCACTATATGACAGTCTCTCACCACGTGAGAGGGGGGCCTCATTACTAATAACGGCACCTCCAGCGTGTACATTACTGAGCGCACGTTCTCCACTCACTATATGACAGTCTCTCACCACGTGAGAGGGGGCCTCATTACTAATAACGGCACCTCCAGCATGTACATTACTGAGCGCACGTTCTCCACTCACTATATGACAGTCTCTCACCACGTGAGAGGGGGCCTCATTACTAATAACGGCACCTCCAGCGTGTACTTTTCTGAGCGCACATTCTCCACTCACTATATGACAGTCTCTCACCACGTGAGAGGGGGCATCATTACTAATAACGGCACCTCCAGCATGTACATTACTGAGCGCACGTTCTCCACTCACTATATGATAGTCTCTCACCACGTGAGAGGGGGACTCATTACTAATAACGGCACCTCCAGCGTGTACATTACTGAGCGCACGTTCTCCACACACTATATGACAGTCTCTCACCACGTGAGAGGGGGCCTCATTACTAATAACGGCACCTCCAGCGTGTACAATACTGAGCGCACGTTCTCCACTCACTATATGACAGTCTCTCACCACATGAGAGGGGGGCCTCATTACTAATAACAGCACCTCCAGCGTGTACATTACTGAGCGCACGTTCTCCACTCACTATATGACAGTCTCTCACCACGTGAGAGGGGGGCCACAGTACTAATAACGGCACCTCCAGCGTGTACATTACTGAGCGCACGTTCTCCACTCACTATATGACAGTCTCTCACCACGTGAGAAGGGGGCCTCATTACTTATAACGGCACCTCCAGCGTGTACATTACTGAGCGCACGTTCTCCACTCACTATATGACAGTCTCTCACCACATGAGAGGGGGTCTCATTACTAATAACGGCACCTCCAGCGTGTACATTACTGAGCACACGTTCTCCACTCACTATATGACAGTCTCTCACCACATGAGAGGGGGTCTCATTACTAATAACGGCACCTCCAGCGTGTACATTACTAAGCGTACGTTCTCCACTCACTATATGACAGTCTCTCACCACGTGAGAGGGGGGCCTCATTACTAATAACGATACCTCCAGCGTGTACATTACTGAGCGCACGTTCTCCACTCACTATATGACAGTCTCTCACCACGTGAGAGGGGGGCCTCATTACTAATAACGATACCTCCAGCGTGTACATTACTGAGCGCATGTTCTCCACTCACTATATGACAGTCTCTCACCACGTGAGAGGGGGCCTCATTACTAATAACGGCACCTCCAGCATATACATTACTGAGCGCACGTTCTCCACTCACTATATGAAAGTCTCACCACGTGAGAGGGGGGCCTCATTACTAATAACGATACCTCCAGCGTGTACATTACTGAGCGCACGTTCTCCACACACTATATGACAGTCTCTCACCACGTGAGAGGGGGCCTCATTACTAATAACGGCACCTCCAGCATGTACATTACTGAGCGCACGTTCTCCACTCACTATATGAAAGTCTCTCACCACGTGAGAGGGGGACTCATTACTAATAACGGCATCTCCAGCGTGTACATTACTGAGCGCACGTTCTCCACACACTATATGACAGTCTCTCACCCCGTGATAGGGGGCCTCATTACTAATAACGGCAACTCCAGCCTGTACATTACTGAGCGCACGTTCTCCACTCACTATATGACAGTCTTTCACCACATGAGAGGGGGACCTCATTACTAATAACAGCACCTCCAGTGTGTACATTACTGAGCGCACGTTCTCCACTCACTATATGACAGTCTCTCACCACGTGAGAGGGGGGCCACATTACTAATAACGGCACCTCCAGTGTGTACATTACTGAGCGCACGTTCTCCACTCACAATATGACAGTCTCTCACCACGTGAGAAAGGGGCCTCATTACTAATAACGGCACCTCCAGCGTGTACATTACTAAGCGTACGTTCTTCACTCACTATATGACAGTCTCTCACCACGTGAGAGGGGGGCCTCATTACTAATAACGATACCTCCAGCGTGTACATTACTGAGCGCACGTTCTCCACTCACTATATGACAGTCTCTCACCACATGAGAGGGGGTCTCATTACTAATAACGGCACCTCCAGCGTGTACATTACTGAGCACACGTTCTCCACTCACTATATGACAGTCTCTCACCACTTGAGAGGGGGTCTCATTACTAATAACGGCACCTCCAGCGTGTACATTACTAAGCGTACGTTCTTCACTCACTATATGACAGTCTCTCACCACGTGAGAGGGGGCCTCATTACTAATAACGATACCTCCAGCGTGTACATTACTGAGCGCACGTTCTCCACTCACTATATGACAGTCTCTCACCACGTGAGAGGGGGGCCTCATTACTAATAACGATACCTCCAGCGTGTACATTACTGAGCGCACGTTCTCCACTCACTATATGACTGTCTCTCACCACGTGAGAGGGGGCCTCATTACTAATAACGGCACCTCCAGCATATACATTACTGAGCGCACGTTCTCCACTCACTATATGACAGTCTCTCACCACGTGAGAGGGGGGCCTCATTACTAATAACGGCACCTCCATCGTGTACATTACTGAGCGCACGTTCTCCACTCACTATATGACAGTCTCACCACGTGAGAGGGGGGCCTCATTACTAATAACGATACCTCCAGCGTGTACATTACTGAGCGCACGTTCTCCACACACTATATGACAGTCTCTCACCACGTGAGAGGGGGGCCTCATTACTAATAACGGCACCTCCAGCATGTACATTACTGAGCGCACGTTCTCCACTCACTATATGAAAGTCTCTCACCACGTGAGAGGGGGACTCATTACTAATAACGGCACCTCCAGCGTGTACATTACTGAGCGCACGTTCTCCACACACTATATGACAGTCTCTCACCACGTGATAGGGGGCCTCATTACTAATAACGGCAACTCCAGCCTGTACATTACTGAGCGCACGTTCTCCACTCACTATATGACAGTCTCTCACCACATGAGAGGGGGGCCTCATTACTAATAACGGCATCTCCAGCGTGTACATTACTGAGCGCACGTTCTCCACACACTATATGACAGTCTCTCACCACGTGAGAGGGGGGCCTCATTACTAATAACGATACCTCCAGCGTGTACATTACTGAGCGCACGTTCTCCACACACTATATGACAGTCTCTCACCACGTGATAGGGGGCCTCATTACTAATAACGGCAACTCCAGCCTGTACATTACTGAGCGCACGTTCTCCACTCACTATATGACAGTCTCTCACCACATGAGAGGGGGCCTCATTACTAATAACAGCACCTCCAGCGTGTACATTACTGAGCGCACGTTCTCCACTCACTATATGACAGTCTCTCACTACGTGAGAGGGGGGCCTCTTTACTAATAACGGCACCTCCAGCGTGTACATTACTGAGCGCACGTTCTCCACTCACTATATGACAGTCTCTCACCACGTGAGATGGGTGCCTCATTACTAATAACGGCACCTCCAGCGTGTACATTACTGAGCGCACGTTCTCCACTCACTATATGACAGTCTCTCACCACATGAGAGGGGGTCTCATTACTAATAACGGCACCGCCAGCGTGTACATTACTAAGCGTACGTTCTCCACTCACTATATGACAGTCTCTTACCACGTGAGAGGGGGGCCTCATTACTAATAACGGCACCTCCAGCGTGTACATTACTGAGCGCACGGTCTCCACTCACTATATGACAGTCTCTCACCACGTGAGAGGGGGCCTCATTACTAATAACGGCACCTCCAGCGTGTACATTACTGAGCGCACGTTCTCCACTCACTATATGACAGTCTCTCACCACATGAGAGGGGGGCCTCATTACTAATAACAGCACCTCCAGCGTGTACATTACTGAGCGCACGTTCTCCACTCACTATATGACAGTCTCTCACCACGTGAGAGGGGGGCCACATTACTAATAACGGCACCTCCAGCGTGTACATTACTGAGCGCACGTTCTCCACTCACAATATGACAGTCTCTCACCACGTGAGAAAGGGGCCTCATTACTAATAACGGCACCTCCAGCGTGTACATTACTGAGCGCACGTTCTCCACTCACTATATGACAGTCTCTCACCACATGAGAGGGGGTCTCATTACTAATAACGGCACCTCCAGCGTGTACATTACTGAGCACACGTTCTCCACTCACTATATGACAGTCTCTCACCACATGAGAGGGGGTCTCATTACTAATAACGGCACCTCCAGCGTGTACATTACTAAGCGTACGTTCTCCACTCACTATATGACAGTCTCTCACCACGTGAGAGGGGGGCCTCATTACTAATAACGATACCTCCAGCGTGTACATTACTGAGCGCACGTTCTCCACTCACTATATGACAGTCTCTCACCACGTGAGAGGGGGGCCACATTACTAATAACGGCACCTCCAGCGTGTACATTACTGAGCGCACGTTCTCCACTCACAATATGACAGTCTCTCACCACGTGAGAAAGGGGCCTCATTACTAATAACGGCACCTCCAGCGTGTACATTACTGAGCGCACGTTCTCCACTCACTATATGACAGTCTCTCACCACATGAGAGGGGGTCTCATTACTAATAACGGCACCTCCAGCGTGTACATTACTGAGCACACGTTCTCCACTCACTATATGACAGTCTCTCACCACATGAGAGGGGGTCTCATTACTAATAACGGCACCTCCAGCGTGTACATTACTAAGCGTACGTTCTCCACTCACTATATGACAGTCTCTCACCACGTGAGAGGGGGGCCTCATTACTAATAACGATACCTCCAGCGTGTACATTACTGAGCGCACGTTCTCCACTCACTATATGACAGTCTCTCACCACGTGAGAGGGGGGCCTCATTACTAATAACGATACCTCCAGCGTGTACATTACTGAGCGCACGTTCTCCACTCACTATATGACAGTCTCTCACCACGTGAGAGGGGGGCCTCATTACTAATAACGTCACCTCCAGCGTGTACATTGCTGAGCGCACGTTCTCCACTCACTATATGACAGTCTCTCACCACGTGAGAGGGGGGCCTCATTACTAATAACGGCTCCTCCAGCGTGTACATTACTGAGCACACGTTCTCCACTCACTATATGACAGTCTCTCACCACGTGAGAGGGGGGCCTCATTACTAATAACGGCACCTCCAGCGTGTACATTACTCAGCGCACGTTCTCCACTCACTATATGACAGTCTCTCACCTCGTGAGAGGGGGGCCTCATTACTAATAACGGCACCTCCAGCGTGTACATTACTGAGCGCACGTTCTCCACTCCCTATATGACAGTCTCTCACCACGTGAGAGGGGGGCCTCATTACTAATAACGGCACCTCCAGCGTGTACATTACTGAGCGCACGTTCTCCACTCACTATATGACAGTCTCTCACCACGTGAGAGGGGGCCTCATTACTAATAACGGCACCTCCAGCATGTACATTACTGAGCGCACGTTCTCCACTCACTATATGAAAGTCTCTCACCACGTGAGAGGGGGGCCTCATTACTAATAACGGCATCTCCAGCATGTACATTACTAAGCGCACGTTCTCCACTCACTATATGACAGTCTCTCACCACGTGAGAGGGTGACTCATTACTAATAACGGCATCTCCAGCGTGTACATTACTGAGCGCACGTTCTCCTCTCACTATATGACAGTCTCTCACCACGTGAGAGGGGGGCCTCATTACTAATAACGGCACCTCCAGCGTGTACATTACTGAGCGCACGTTCTCCACTCACTATATGACAGTCTCTCACCACGTGAGAGGGGGCCTCATTACTAATAACGGCACCTCCAGCATGTACATTACTGAGCGCACGTTCTCCACTCACTATATGACAGTCTCTCACCACGTGAGAGGGGGCCTCATTACTAATAACGGCACCTCCAGCGTGTACTTTTCTGAGCGCACATTCTCCACTCACTATATGACAGTCTCTCACCACGTGAGAGGGGGCCTCATTACTAATAACGGCACCTCCAGCATGTACATTACTGAGCGCACGTTCTCCACTCACTATATGACAGTCTCTCACCACGTGAGAGGGGGACTCATTACTAATAACGGCACCTCCAGCGTGTACATTACTGAGCGCACGTTCTCCACACACTATATGACAGTCTCTCACCACGTGAGAGGGGGCCTCATTACTAATAACGGCACCTCCAGCGTGTACAATACTGAGCGCACGTTCTCCACTCACTATATGACAGTCTCTCACCACATGAGAGGGGGGCCTCATTACTAATAACAGCACCTCCAGCGTGTACATTACTGAGCGCACGTTCTCCACTCACTATATGACAGTCTCTCACCACGTGAGAGGGGGGCCACAGTACTAATAACGGCACCTCCAGCGTGTACATTACTGAGCGCACGTTCTCCACTCACTATATGACAGTCTCTCACCACGTGAGAAGGGGGCCTCATTACTTATAACGGCACCTCCAGCGTGTACATTACTGAGCGCACGTTCTCCACTCACTATATGACAGTCTCTCACCACATGAGAGGGGGTCTCATTACTAATAACGGCACCTCCAGCGTGTACATTACTGAGCACACGTTCTCCACTCACTATATGACAGTCTCTCACCACATGAGAGGGGGTCTCATTACTAATAACGGCACCTCCAGCGTGTACATTACTAAGCGTACGTTCTCCACTCACTATATGACAGTCTCTCACCACGTGAGAGGGGGGCCTCATTACTAATAACGATACCTCCAGCGTGTACATTACTGAGCGCACGTTCTCCACTCACTATATGACAGTCTCTCACCACGTGAGAGGGGGGCCTCATTACTAATAACGATACCTCCAGCGTGTACATTACTGAGCGCATGTTCTCCACTCACTATATGACAGTCTCTCACCACGTGAGAGGGGGCCTCATTACTAATAACGGCACCTCCAGCATATACATTACTGAGCGCACGTTCTCCACTCACTATATGACAGTCTCTCACCACGTGAGAGGGGGGCCTCATTACTAATAACGGCACCTCCATCGTGTACATTACTGAGCGCACGTTCTCCACTCACTATATGACAGTCTCACCACGTGAGAGGGGGGCCTCATTACTAATAACGATACCTCCAGCGTGTACATTACTGAGCGCACGTTCTCCACACACTATATGACAGTCTCTCACCACGTGAGAGGGGGCCTCATTACTAATAACGGCACCTCCAGCATGTACATTACTGAGCGCACGTTCTCCACTCACTATATGAAAGTCTCTCACCACGTGAGAGGGGGACTCATTACTAATAACGGCATCTCCAGCGTGTACATTACTGAGCGCACGTTATCCACACACTATATGACAGTCTCTCACCCCGTGATAGGGGGCCTCATTACTAATAACGGCAACTCCAGCCTGTACATTACTGAGCGCACGTTCTCCACTCACTATATGACAGTCTCTCACCACGTGAGAGGGGGGCCTCATTACTAATAACGATACCTCCAGTGTGTACATTACTGAGCGCACGTTCTCCACTCACAATATGACAGTCTCTCACCACGTGAGAGGGGGACTCATTACTAATAACGGCATCTCCAGCGTGTACATTACTGAGCGCACGTTATCCACACACTATATGACAGTCTCTCACCCCGTGATAGGGGGCCTCATTACTAATAACGGCAACTCCAGCCTGTACATTACTGAGCGCACGTTCTCCACTCACTATATGACAGTCTCTCACCACGTGAGAGGGGGGCCACATTACTAATAACGGCACCTCCAGTGTGTACATTACTGAGCGCACGTTCTCCACTCACAATATGACAGTCTCTCACCACGTGAGAAAGGGGCCTCATTACTAATAACGGCACCTCCAGCGTGTACATTACTAAGCGTACGTTCTTCACTCACTATATGACAGTCTCTCACCACGTGAGAGGGGGGCCTCATTACTAATAACGATACCTCCAGCGTGTACATTACTGAGCGCACGTTCTCCACTCACTATATGACAGTCTCTCACCACATGAGAGGGGGTCTCATTACTAATAACGGCACCTCCAGCGTGTACATTACTGAGCACACGTTCTCCACTCACTATATGACAGTCTCTCACCACTTGAGAGGGGGTCTCATTACTAATAACGGCACCTCCAGCGTGTACATTACTAAGCGTACGTTCTTCACTCACTATATGACAGTCTCTCACCACGTGAGAGGGGGCCTCATTACTAATAACGATACCTCCAGCGTGTACATTACTGAGCGCACGTTCTCCACTCACTATATGACAGTCTCTCACCACGTGAGAGGGGGGCCTCATTACTAATAACGATACCTCCAGCGTGTACATTACTGAGCGCACGTTCTCCACTCACTATATGACTGTCTCTCACCACGTGAGAGGGGGGCCTCATTACTAATAACGGCACCTCCATCGTGTACATTACTGAGCGCACGTTCTCCACTCACTATATGACAGTCTCACCACGTGAGAGGGGGGCCTCATTACTAATAACGATACCTCCAGCGTGTACATTACTGAGCGCACGTTCTCCACACACTATATGACAGTCTCTCACCACGTGAGAGGGGGGCCTCATTACTAATAACGGCACCTCCAGCATGTACATTACTGAGCGCACGTTCTCCACTCACTATATGAAAGTCTCTCACCACGTGAGAGGGGGACTCATTACTAATAACGGCACCTCCAGCGTGTACATTACTGAGCGCACGTTCTCCACACACTATATGACAGTCTCTCACCACGTGATAGGGGGCCTCATTACTAATAACGGCAACTCCAGCCTGTACATTACTGAGCGCACGTTCTCCACTCACTATATGACAGTCTCTCACCACATGAGAGGGAGGCCTCATTACTAATAACGGCATCTCCAGCGTGTACATTACTGAGCGCACGTTCTCCACACACTATATGACAGTCTCTCACCACGTGAGAGGGGGGCCTCATTACTAATAACGATACCTCCAGCGTGTACATTACTGAGCGCACGTTCTCCACACACTATATGACAGTCTCTCACCACGTGATAGGGGGCCTCATTACTAATAACGGCAACTCCAGCCTGTACATTACTGAGCGCACGTTCTCCACTCACTATATGACAGTCTCTCACCACATGAGAGGGGGCCTCATTACTAATAACAGCACCTCCAGCGTGTACATTACTGAGCGCACGTTCTCCACTCACTATATGACAGTCTCTCACTACGTGAGAGGGGGGCCTCTTTACTAATAACGGCACCTCCAGCGTGTACATTACTGAGCGCACGTTCTCCACTCACTATATGACTGTCTCTCACCACGTGAGATGGGTGCCTCATTACTAATAACGGCACCTCCAGCGTGTACATTACTGAGCGCACGTTCTCCACTCACTATATGACAGTCTCTCACCACATGAGAGGGGGTCTCATTACTAATAACGGCACCGCCAGCGTGTACATTACTAAGCGTACGTTCTCCACTCACTATATGACAGTCTCTTACCACGTGAGAGGGGGGCCTCATTACTAATAACGGCACCTCCAGCGTGTACATTACTGAGCGCACGGTCTCCACTCACTATATGACAGTCTCTCACCACGTGAGAGGGGGCCTCATTACTAATAACGGCACCTCCAGCGTGTACATTACTGAGCGCACGTTCTCCACTCACTATATTACAGTCTCTCACCACGTGAGAGGGGGGCCTCTTTACTAATAACGATACCTCCAGCGTGTACATTACTGAGCACACGTTCTCCACTCACTATATGACAGTCTCTCACCACGTGAGAGGGGGCCTCATTACTAATAACGGCACCTCCAGCGTGTACATTACTGAGCGCACGTTCTCCACTCACTATATGATAGTCTCTCACCACGTGAGAGGGGGGCCTCATTACTAATAACGGCCCCTCCAGCGTGTACATTACTGAGCGTACGTTCTCCACTCACTATATGACAATCTCTCACCACGTGAGAGGGGGGCCTCATTACTAATAACGGCACCTCCTGCGTGTACATTACTGAGCGCACGTTCTCCACTCACTACATGACAGTCTCTCACCACGTGAGAGGGGAGCCTCATTACTAATAACGATACCTCCAGCATGTACATTACTGAGCGCACGTTCTCCACACACTATATGACAGTCTCTCACCACGTGAGAGGGGGCCTCATTACTAATAACGGCACCTCCAGCATGTACATTACTGAGCGCACGTTCTCCACTCACTATATGACAGTCTCTCACCACGTGAGAGGGGGACTCATTACTAATAACGGCATCTCCAGCGTGTACATTACTGAGCGCACGTTCTCCACACACTATATGACAGTCTCTCACCACGTGATAGGGGGCCTCATTACTAATAAATGCACCTCCAGCATGTACATTACTGAGCGCACGTTCTCCACTCACTATATGACAGTCTCTCACCACATGAGAGGGGGGCCTCATTACTAATAACGGCACCTCCAGCGTGTACATTACTGAGCGCACGTTCTCCACACACTATATGACAGTCTCTCACCACGTGATAGGGGGCCTCATTACTAATAACGTCACCTCCAGCGTGTACATTACTGAGCGCACGTTCTCCACTCACTATATGACAGTCTCTCACCACGTGAGAGGGGGTCTCATTACTAATAACGGCACCGCCAGCGTGTACATTACTAAGCGTACGTTCTCCACTCACTATATGACAGTCTCTCACCACGTGAGAGGGGGGCCTCATTACTAATAACGATACCTCCAGCGTGTACATTACTGAGCGCACGTTCTCCACTCACTATATGACAGTCTCTCACCACGTGAGAGGGGGGCCTCATTACTAATAACGATACCTCCAGCGTGTACATTACTAAGCGCACGTTCTCCACTCACTATATGACAGTCTCTCACCACGTGAGAGGGGGCCTCATTACTAATAACGGCACCTCCAGCGTGTACATTACTGAGCGCACGTTCTCCACTCACTATATGACAGTCTCTCACCACGTGAGAGCGGGGCCTCATTACTAATAATGGCACCTCCAGTGTGTACATTACTGAGCGCACGTTCTCCACTCACTATATGACAGTCTCTCTCCACGTGAGAGGGGGGCCTCATTACTAATAACGGCCCCTCCAGCGTGTACATTACTGAGCGCACGTTCTCCACTCACTATATGACAGTCTGTCACCACGTGAGAGGGGGGCCTCATTACTAATAACGGCACCTCCAGCGTGTACATTACTGAGCGCACGTTCTCCACTCACTATATGACAGTCTCACCACGTGAGAGGGGGGCCTCATTACTAATAACGGCACCTCCAGCGTGTACATTACTGAGCGCACGTTCTCCATTCACTATATGACAGTCTCTCACCACGTGAGAGGGGGGCCTCATTACTAATAACAGCACCTCCAGCGTGTACATTACTGAGCGCACGTTCTCCACTCACTATATGACAGTCTCTCACCACGTGAGAGGGGGTCTCATTACTAATAACGGCACCTCCAGCGTGTACATTACTGAGCGCACGTTCTCCACTCACTATATGACAGTCTCTCACTACGTGAGAGGGGGGCCTCATTACTAATAACGGCACCTCCAGCGTGTACATTACTCAGCGCACGTTCTCCACTCACTATATGACAGTCTCTCACCACGTGAGAGGGGGGCCTCATTACTAATAATTGCCCCTCCAGCGTGTACATTACTGAGCGCACGTTCTCCACTCACTATATGACAGTCTCTCACCACATGAGAGGAGGCCTCATTACTAATAACGGCACCTCCAGCAAGTACATTACTGAGCGCACGTTCACCACTCACTATATGACAGTCTCTCACCACGTGAGAGGGGGACTCATTACTAATAACGGCATCTCCAGCGTGTACATTACTGAGCGCACGTTCTCCACACACTATATGACAGTCTCTCACCACGTGATAGGGGGCCTCATTACTAATAACGGCACCTCCAGCGTGTACATTACTGAGCGCACGTTCTCCACTCACTATATGACAGTCTCTCACCACATGAGAGGGGGGCCTCATTACTAATAACGGGCACCTCCAGCGTGTACATTACTGAGCGCACGTTCTCCACACACTATATGACAGTCTCTCACCACGTGATAGGGGGCCTCATTACTAATAACGTCACCTCCAGCGTGTACATTACTGAGCGCACGTTCTCCACTCACTATATGACAGTCTCTCACCACATGAGAGGGGGTCTCATTACTAATAACGGCACCGCCAGCGTGTACATTACTAAGCGTACGTTCTCCACTCACTATATGACAGTCTCTCACCACGTGAGAGGGGGGCCTCATTACTAATAACGATACCTCCAGCGTGTACATTACTGAGCGCACGTTCTCCACTCACTATATGACAGTCTCTCACCACGTGAGAGGGGGGCCTCATTACTAATAACGATACCTCCAGCGTGTACATTACTAAGCGCACGTTCTCCACTCACTATATGACAGTCTCTCACCATGTGAGAGGGGGCCTCATTACTAATAACGGCACCTCCAGCGTGTACATTACTGAGCGCACGTTCTCCACTCACTATATGACAGTCTCTCACCACGTGAGAGCGGGGCCTCATTACTAATAACGGCACCTCCAGTGTGTACATTACTGAGCGCACGTTCTCCACTCACTTTATGACAGTCTCTCTCCACGTGAGAGGGGGGCCTCATTACTAATAACGGCCCCTCCAGCGTGTACATTACTGAGCGCACGTTCTCCACTCACTATATGACAGTCTCTCACCACGTGAGAGGGGGGCCTCATTACTAATAACGGCACCTCCAGCGTGTACATTACTGAGCGCACGTTCTCCACACACTATATGACAGTCTCTCACCACGTGATAGGGGGCCTCATTACTAATAACGTCACCTCCAGCGTGTACATTACTGAGCGCACGTTCTCCACTCACTATATGACAGTCTCTCACCACATGAGAGGGGGTCTCATTACTAATAACGGCACCGCCAGCGTGTACATTACTAAGCGTACGTTCTCCACTCACTATATGACAGTCTCTCACCACGTGAGAGGGGGGCCTCATTACTAATAACGATACCTCCAGCGTGTACATTACTGAGCGCACGTTCTCCACTCACTATATGACAGTCTCTCACCACGTGAGAGCGGGGCCTCATTACTAATAATGGCACCTCCAGTGTGTACATTACTGAGCGCACGTTCTCCACTCACTATATGACAGTCTCTCTCCACGTGAGAGGGGGGCCTCATTACTAATAACGGCCCCTCCAGCGTGTACATTACTGAGCGCACGTTCTCCACTCACTATATGACAGTCTCTCACCACGTGAGAGGGGGGCCTCATTACTAATAACGGCACCTCCAGCGTGTACATTACTGAGCGCACGTTCTCCACTCACTATATGACAGTCTCACCACGTGATAGGGGGCCTCATTACTAATAACGGCAACTCCAGCCTGTACATTACTGAGCGCACGTTCTCCACTCACTATATGACAGTCTCTCACCACATGAGAGGGGGCCTCATTACTAATAACAGCACCTCCAGCGTGTACATTACTGAGCGCACGTTCTCCACTCACTATATGACAGTCTCTCACTACGTGAGAGGGGGGCCTCTCTACTAATAACGGCACCTCCAGCGTGTACATTACTGAGCGCACGTTCTCCACTCACTATATGACAGTCTCTCACCACGTGAGATGGGTGCCTCATTACTAATAACGGCACCTCCAGCGTGTACATTACTGAGCGCACGTTCTCCACTCACTATATGACAGTCTCTCACCACATGAGAGGGGGTCTCATTACTAATAACGGCACCGCCAGCGTGTACATTACTAAGCGTACGTTCTCCACTCACTATATGACAGTCTCTCACCACGTGAGAGGGGGGCCTCATTACTAATAACGGCACCTCCAGCGTGTACATTACTGAGCGCACGTTCTCCACTCACTATATGACAGTCTCTCACCACGTGAGAGGGGGCCTCATTACTAATAACGGCACCTCCAGCGTGTACATTACTGAGCGCACGTTCTCCACTCACTATATGACAGTCTCTCACCACGTGAGAGGGGGGCCTCATTACTAATAACGATACCTCCAGCGTGTACATTACTGAGCACACGTTCTCCACTCACTATATGACAGTCTCTCACCACGTGAGAGGGGGGCCTCATTACTAATAACGATACCTCCAGCGTGTACATTACTGAGCACACGTTCTCCACTCACTATATGACTGTCTCTCACCACGTGAGAGGGGGGCCTCATTACTAATAACGGCACCTCCAGCATGTACATTACTGAGCGCACGTTCTCCACTCACTATATGATAGTCTCTCACCACGTGAGAGGGGGGCCTCATTACTAATAACGGCCCCTCCAGCGTGTACATTACTGAGCGTACGTTCTCCACTCACTATATGACAATCTCTCACCACGTGAGAGGGGGGCCTCATTACTAATAACGGCACCTCCAGCGTGTACATTACTGAGCGCACGTTCTCCACTCACTATATGACAGTCTCACCACGTGAGAGGGGGGCCTCATTACTAATAACGGCACCTCCTGCGTGTACATTACTGAGCGCACGTTCTCCACTGACTATATGACAGTCTCTCACCACGTGAGAGGGGGGCCTCATTACTAATAACGATACCTCCAGCATGTACATTACTGAGCGCACGTTCTCCACACACTATATGACAGTCTCTCACCACGTGAGAGGGGGCCTCATTACTAATAACGGCACCTCCAGCATGTACATTACTGAGCGCACGTTCTCCACTCACTATATGACAGTCTCTCACCACGTGAGAGGGGGACTCATTACTAATAACGGCATCTCCAGCGTGTACATTACTGAGCGCACGTTCTCCACACACTATATGACAGTCTCTCACCACGTGATAGGGGGCCTCATTACTAATAACGGCACCTCCAGCGTGTACATTACTGAGCGCACGTTCTCCACTCACTATATGACAGTCTCTCACCACATGAGAGGGGGTCTCATTACTAATAACGGCACCGCCAGCGTGTACATTACTAAGCGTACGTTCTCCACTCACTATATGACAGTCTCTCACCACGTGAGAGGGGGGACTCATTACTAATAACGATACCTCCAGCGTGTACATTACTGAGCGCACGTTCTCCACTCACTATATGACAGTCTCTCACCACGTGAGAGGGGGGCCTCATTACTAATAACGATACCTCCAGCGTGTACATTACTAAGCGCACGTTCTCCACTCACTATATGACAGTCTCTCACCACGTGAGAGGGGGCCTCATTACTAATAACGGCACCTCCAGCGTGTACATTACTGAGCGCACGTTCTCCACTCACTATATGACAGTCTCTCACCACGTGAGAGCGGGGCCTCATTACTAATAATGGCACCTCCAGTGTGTACATTACTGAGCGCACGTTCTCCACTCACTATATGACAGTCTCTCTCCACGTGAGAGGGGGGCCTCATTACTAATAACGGCCCCTCCAGCGTGTACATTACTGAGCGCACGTTCTCCACTCACTATATGACAGTCTCTCACCACGTGAGAGGGGGGCCTCATTACTAATAACGGCACCTCCAGCGTGTATATTACTGAGCGCACGTTCTCCACTCACTATATGACAGTCTCACCACGTGAGAGGGGGGCCTCATTACTAATAACGGCACCTCCAGCGTGTACATTACTGAGCGCACGTTCTCCATTCACTATATGACAGTCTCTCACCACGTGAGAGGGGGGCCTCATTACTAATAACAGCACCTCCAGCGTGTACATTACTGAGCGCACGTTCTCCACTCACTATATGACAGTCTCTCACCACGTGAGAGGGGGTCTCATTACTAATAACGGCACCTCCAGCGTGTACATTACTGAGCGCACGTTCTCCACTCACTATATGACAGTCTCTCACCACGTGAGAGGGGGGCCTCATTACTAATAACGGCACCTCCAGCGTGTACATTACTCAGCGCACGTTCTCCACTTACTATATGACAGTCTCTCACCACGTGAGAGGGGGGCCTCATTACTAATAATTGCCCCTCCAGCGTGTACATTACTGAGCGCACGTTCTCCACTCACTATATGACAGTCTCTCACCACATGAGAGGGGGCCTCATTACTAATAACGGCACCTCCAGCAAGTACATTACTGAGCGCACGTTCACCACTCACTATATGACAGTCTCTCACCACGTGAGAGGTGGACTCATTACTAATAACGGCATCTCCAGCGTGTACATTACTGAGCGCACGTTCTCCACACACTATATGACAGTCTCTCACCACGTGATAGGGGGCCTCATTACTAATAACGGCACCTCCAGCGTGTACATTACTGAGCGCACGTTCTCCACTCACTATATGACAGTCTCTCACCACATGAGAGGGGGGCCTCATTACTAATAACGGCACCTCCAGCGTGTACATTACTGAGCGCACGTTCTCCACACACTATATGACAGTCTCTCACCACGTGATAGGGGGCCTCATTACTAATAACGTCACCTCCAGCGTGTACATTACTGAGCGCACGTTCTCCACTCACTATATGACAGTCTCTCACCACATGAGAGGGGGTCTCATTACTAATAACGGCACCGCCAGCGTGTACATTACTAAGCGTACGTTCTCCACTCACTATATGACAGTCTCTCACCACGTGAGAGGGGGGCCTCATTACTAATAACGATACCTCCAGCGTGTACATTACTGAGCGCACGTTCTCCACTCACTATATGACAGTCTCTCACCACGTGAGAGGGGGGCCTCATTACTAATAACGATATCTCCAGCGTGTACATTACTAAGCGCACGTTCTCCACTCACTATATGACAGTCTCTCACCACGTGAGAGGGGGCCTCATTACTAATAACGGCACCTCCAGCGTGTACATTACTGAGCGCACGTTCTCCACTTACTATATGACAGTCTCTCACCACGTGAGAGCGGGGCCTCATTACTAATAATGGCACCTCCAGTGTGTACATTACTGAGCGCACGTTCTCCACTCACTATATGACAGTCTCTCTCCACGTGAGAGGGGGGCCTCATTACTAATAACGGCCCCTCCAGCGTGTACATTACTGAGCGCACGTTCTCCACTCACTATATGACAGTCTCTCACCACGTGAGAGGGGGGCCTCATTACTAACAACGGCACCTCCAGCGTGTACATTACTGAGCGCACGTTCTCCACACACTATATGACAGTCTCTCACCACGTGATAGGGGTCCTCATTACTAATAACGTCACCTCCAGCGTGTACATTACTGAGCGCACGTTCTCCACTCACTATATGACAGTCTCTCACCACATGAGAGGGGGGCCTCATTACTAATAACGGCACCGCCAGCGTGTACATTACTAAGCGTACGTTCTCCACTCACTATATGACAGTCTCTCACCACGTGAGAGGGGGTCTCATTACTAATAACGGCACCGCCAGCGTGTACATTACTAAGCGTACGTTCTCCACTCACTATATGACAGTCTCTCACCACGTGAGAGGGGGGCCTCATTACTAATAACGATACCTCCAGCGTGTACATTACTGAGCGCACGTTCTCCACTCACTATATGACAGTCTCTCACCACGTGAGAGGGGGGACTCATTACTAATAACGATACCTCCAGCGTGTACATTACTAAGCGCACGTTCTCCACTCACTATATGACAGTCTCTCACCACGTGAGAGGGGGCTCATTACTAATAACGGCACCTCCAGCGTGTACATTACTGAGCGCACGTTCTCCACTCACTATATGACAGTCTCTCACCACGTGAGAGCGGGGCCTCATTACTAATAATGGCACCTCCAGTGTGTACATTACTGAGCGCACGTTCTCCACTCACTATATGACAGTCTCTCTCCACGTGAGAGGGGGACCTCATTACTAATAACGGCCCCTCCAGCGTTTACATTACTCAGCGCACGTTCTCCACTCACTATATGACAGTCTCACCACGTGAGAGGGGGGCCTCATTACCAATAACGGCACCTCCAGCGTGTACATTACTGAGCGCACGTTCTCCACACACTATATGACAGTCTCTCACCACGTGATAGGGGGCCTCATTACTAATAACGGCAACTCCAGCCTGTACATTACTGAGCGCACGTTCTCCACTCACTATATGACAGTCTCTCACCACATGAGAGGGGGGCCTCATTACTAATAACAGCACCTCCAGCGTGTACATTACTGAGCGCACGTTCTCCGCTCACTATATGACAGTCTCTCACCACGTGAGAGGGGGGCCTCATTACTAATAACGGCACCTCCAGCGTGTACATTACTGAGCGCACGTTCTCCACTCACTATATGACAGTCTCTCACCACGTGAGATGGGTGCCTCATTACTAATAACGGCACCTCCAGCGTGTACATTACTGAGCGCACGTTCTCCACTCACTATATGACAGTCTCTCACCACATGAGAGGGGGTCTCATTACTAATAACGGCACCGCCAGCGTGTACATTACTAAGCGTACGTTCTCCACTCACTATATGACAGTCTCTCACCACGTGAGAGGGGGGCCCCATTACTAATAACGGCACCTCCAGCGTGTACATTACTAAGCGCACGTTCTCCACTCACTATATGACAGTCTCTCTCCACGTGAGAGGGGGACCTCATTACTGATAACGATACCTCCAGCGTGTACATTACTGAGCGCACGTTCTCCACTCACTATATGACAGTCTCTCACCACGTGAGAGGGGGCCTCATTACTAATAACGGCACCTCCAGCGTGTACATTACTGAGCGCACGTTCTCCACTCACTATATGACAGTCTCTCACCACGTGAGAGGGGGGCCTCATTACTAATAATGGCACCTCCAGCGTGTACATTACTGAGCGCACGTTCTCCACTCACTATATGACAATCTCTCTCCTCGTGAGAGGGGGGCCTCATTACTAATAACGGCCCCTCCAGCGTGTACATTACTGAGCGTACGTTCTCCACTCGCTATATGACAGTCTCTCACCACGTGAGAGGGGGGCCTCATTACTAATAACGGCACCTCCAGCGTGTACATTACTGAGCGCACGTTCTCCACTCACTATATGACAGTCTCACAACGTGAGAGGGGGGCCTCATTACTAATAACGGCACCTCCAGCGTGTACATTACTGAGTGCACGTTCTCCACTCACTATATGACAGTCTCTCACCACGTGAGAGGGGGGCCTCATTACTAATAACGATACCTCCAGCGTGTACATTACTGAGCGCACGTTCTCCACACACTATATGACAGTCTCTCACCACGTGAGAGGGGGCCTCATTACTAATAACGGCACCTCCAGCATGTACATTACTGAGCGCACGTTCTCCACTCACTATATGACAGTCTCTCACCACGTGAGAGGGGGACTCATTACTAATAACGGCACCGCCAGCGTGTACATTACTAAGCGTACGTTCTCCACTCACTATATGACAGTCTCTCACCACGTGAGAGGGGGGCCTCATTACTAATAACGATACCTCCAGTGTGTACATTACTGAGCGCACGTTCTCCACTCACTATATGACAGTCTCTCACCACGTGAGAGGGGGGCCTCATTACTAATAACGATACCTCCAGCGTGTACATTACTAAGCGCACGTTCTCCACTCACTATATGACAGTCTCTCACCACGTGAGAGGGGGCCTCATTACTAATAACGGCACCTCCAGCGTGTACATTACTGAGCGCACGTTCTCCACTCACTATATGACAGTCTCTCACCACGTGAGAGCGGGGCCTCATTACTAATAATGGCACCTCCAGTGTGTACATTACTGAGCGCACGTTCTCCTCTCACTATATGACAGTCTCTCTCCACGTGAGAGGGGGGCCTCATTACTAATAACGGCCCCTCCAGCGTGTACATTACTGAGCGCACGTTCTCCACTCACTATATGACAGTCTCTCACCACGTGAGAGGGGGGCCTCATTACTAATAACGGCACCTCCAGCTTGTACATTACTGAGCGCACGTTCTCCACTCACTATATGACAGTCTCACCACGTGAGAGGGGGGCCTCATTACTAATAACGGCACCTCCAGCGTGTACATTACTGAGCGCACGTTCTCCACTCACTATATGACAGTCTCACCACGTGAGAGGGGGGCCTCATTACTAATAACAGCACCTCCAGCGTGTACATTACTGAGCGCACGTTCTCCACTCACTATATGACAGTCTCTCACCACGTGAGAGGGGGTCTCATTACTAATAACGGCACCTCCAGCGTGTACATTACTGAGCGCACGTTCTCCACTCACTATATGACAGTCTCTCACCACGTGAGAGGGGGGCCTCATTACTAATAACGGCACCTCCAGCGTGTACATTACTCAGCGCACGTTCTCCACTCACTATATGACAGTCTCTCACCACGTGAGAGGGGGGCCTCATTACTAATAACGGCCCCTCCAGCGTGTACATTACTGAGCGCACGTTCTCCACTCACTATATGACAGTCTCTCACCACATGAGAGGGGTGCCTCATTACTAATAACGGCACCTCCAGCGTGTACATTACTGAGCGCACGTTCTCCACTCACTATATGACAGTCTCTCACCACGTGAGAGGGGGGCCTCATTACTAATAACGGCACCTCCAGCGTGTACATTACTGAGCGCACGTTCTCCACTCACTATATGACAGTCTCTCACCACGTGAGAAGGGGGCCTCATTACTAATAACGGCACCTCCAGCGTGTACATTACTGAGCACACGTTCTCCACTCACTATATGACAGTCTCTCACCACATGAGAGGGGGTCTCATTACTAATAACGGCACCGCCAGCGTGTACATTACTAAGCGTACGTTCTCCACTCACTATATGACAGTCTCTCACCACGTGAGAGGGGGGCCTCATTACTAATAACGATACCTCCAGCGTGTACATTACTGAGCGCACCTTCTCCACTCACTATATGACAGTCTCTCACCACGTGAGAGGGGGGCCTCATTACTAATAACGATACCTCCAGCGTGTACATTACTAAGCGCACGTTCTCCACTCACTATATGACAGTCTCTCACCACGTGAGAGGGGGCCTCATTACTAATAACGGCACCTCCAGCGTGTACATTACTGAGCGCACGTTCTCCACTCACTATATGACAGTCTCTCACCACGTGAGAGCGGGGCCTCATTACTAATAATGGCACCTCCAGTGTGTACATTACTGAGCGCACGTTCTCCTCTCACTATATGACAGTCTCTCTCCACGTGAGAGGGGGGCCTCATTACTAATAACGGCCCCTCCAGCGTGTACATTACTGAGCGCACGTTCTCCACTCACTATATGACAGTCTCTCACCACGTGAGAGGGGGGCCTCATTACTAATAACGGCACCTCCAGCTTGTACATTACTGAGCGCACGTTCTCCACTCACTATATGACAGTCTCACCACGTGAGAGGGGGGCCTCATTACTAATAACGGCACCTCCAGCGTGTACATTACTGAGCGCACGTTCTCCACTCACTATATGACAGTCTCTCACCACGTGAGAGGGGGGCCTCATTACTAATAACAGCACCTCCAGCGTGTACATTACTGAGCGCACGTTCTCCACTCACTATATGACAGTCTCTCACCACGTGAGAGGGGGTCTCATTACTAATAACGGCACCTCCAGCGTGTACATTACTGAGCGCACGTTCTCCACTCACTATATGACAGTCTCTCACCACGTGAGAGGGGGGCCTCATTACTAATAACGGCACCTCCAGCGTGTACATTACTCAGCGCACGTTCTCCACTCACTATATGACAGTCTCTCACCACGTGAGAGGGGGGCCTCATTACTAATAACGGCCCCTCCAGCGTGTACATTACTGAGCGCACGTTCTCCACTCACTATATGACAGTCTCTCACCACGTGATAGGGGGCCTCATTACTAATTACGTCACCTCCAGCGTGTACATTAATGAGCGCACGTTCTCCACTCACTATATGACAGTCTCTCACCACATGAGAGGGGGCCTCATTACTAATAACGGCACCTCCAGCAAGTACATTACTGAGCGCACGTTCTCCACTCACTATATGACAGTCTCTCACCACATGAGAGGGGTGCCTCATTACTAATAACGGCACCTCCAGCGTGTACATTACTGAGCGCACGTTCTCCACTCACTATATGACAGTCTCTCACCACGTGAGAGGGGGGCCTCATTACTAATAACGGCACCTCCAGCGTGTACATTACTGAGCGCACGTTCTCCACTCACTATATGACAGTCTCTCACCACGTGAGAGGGGGGCCTCATTACTAATAACGGCACCTCCAGCGTGTACATTACTGAGCACACGTTCTCCACTCACTATATGACAGTCTCTCACCACATGAGAGGGGGTCTCATTACTAATAACGGCACCGCCAGCGTGTACATTACTAAGCGTACGTTCTCCACTCACTATATGACAGTCTCTCACCACGTGAGAGGGGGGCCTCATTACTAATAACGATACCTCCAGCGTGTACATTACTGAGCGCACCTTCTCCACTCACTATATGACAGTCTCTCACCACGTGAGAGGGTGGCCTCATTACTAATAACGATACCTCCAGCGTGTACATTACTGAGCGCACGTTCTCCACTCACTATATGACAGTCTCTCACCACGTGAGAGGGGGGCCTCATTACTAATAACGGAACCTCCAGCATATACATTACTGAGCGCACGTTCTCCACTCACTATATGACAGTCTCTCACCACGTGAGAGGGGGGCCTCATTACTAATAACGGCACCTCCATCGTGTACATTACTGAGCGCACGTTCTCCACTCACTATATGACAGTCTCTCACCACGTGAGAGGGGGGCCTCATTACTAAAGACGGCACCTCCAGCGTGTTCATTACTGAGCGCACGTTCTCCACTCACTATATGACAGTCTCTCACCACGTGAGAGGGGGGCCTCATTACTAATAACGATACCTCCAGCGTGTACATTACTGAGCACACGTTCTCCACTCACTATATGACAGTCTCTCACCACGTGAGAGGGGGGCCTCATTACTAATAACGGCACCTCCAGCGTTTACATTACTGAGCGCACGTTCTCCACTCACTATATGACAGTCTCTCACCACGTGAGAGGGGGGCCTCATTACTAATAACGTCACCTCCAGCGTGTACAGTACTGAGCGCACGTTCTCCACTCACTATATGACAGTCTCACCACGTGAGAGGGGGGCCTCATTACTAATAACGGCACCTCCAGCGTGTACATTACTGAGCGCACGTTCTCCACTCACTATATGACAGTCTCTCACCACGTGAGAGGGGGGCCTCATTACTAATAACAGCACCTCCAGCGTGTACATTACTGAGCGCACGTTCTCCACTCACTATATGACAGTCTCTCACCACGTGAGAGGGGGTCTCATTACTAATAACGGCACCTCCAGCGTGTACATTACTGAGCGCACGTTCTCCACTCACTATATGACAGTCTCTCACCACGTGAGAGGGGGGCCTCATTACTAATAACGGCACCTCCAGCGTGTACATTACTCAGCGCACGTTCTCCACTCACTATATGACAGTCTCTCACCACGTGAGAGGGGGGCCTCATTACTAATAACGGCCCCTCCAGCGTGTACATTACTGAGCGCACGTTCTCCACTCACTATATGACAGTCTCTCACCACGTGATAGGGGGCCTCATTACTAATTACGTCACCTCCAGCGTGTACATTACTGAGCGCACGTTCTCCACTCACTATATGACAGTCTCTCACCACATGAGAGGGGGCCTCATTACTAATAACGGCACCTCCAGCAAGTACATTACTGAGCGCACGTTCTCCACTCACTATATGACAGTCTCTCACCACATGAGAGGGGTGCCTCATTACTAATAACGGCACCTCCAGCGTGTACATTACTGAGCGCACGTTCTCCACTCACTATATGACAGTCTCTCACCACGTGAGAGGGGGGCCTCATTACTAATAACGGCACCTCCAGCGTGTACATTACTGAGCGCACGTTCTCCACTCACTATATGACAGTCTCTCACCACGTGAGAAGGGGGCCTCATTACTAATAACGGCACCTCCAGCGTGTACATTACTGAGCACTCGTTCTCCACTCACTATATGACAGTCTCTCACCACATGAGAGGGGGTCTCATTACTAATAACGGCACCGCCAGCGTGTACATTACTAAGCGTACGTTCTCCTCTCACTATATGACAGTCTCTCACCACGTGAGAGGGGGGCCTCATTACTAATAACGATACCTCCAGCGTGTACATTACTGAGCGCACGTTCTCCACTCACTATATGACAGTCTCTCACCACGTGAGAGGGGGGCCTCATTACTAATAACGGAACCTCCAGCATATACATTACTGAGCGCACGTTCTCCACTCACTATATGACAGTCTCTCACCACGTGAGAGGGGGGCCTCATTACTAATAACGGCACCTCCATCGTGTACATTACTGAGCGCACGTTCTCCACTCACTATATGACAGTCTCTCACCACGTGAGAGGGGGGCCTCATTACTAAAGACGGCACCTCCAGCGTGTACATTACTGAGCGCACGTTCTCCACTCACTATATGACAGTCTCTCACCACGTGAGAGGGGGGCCTCATTACTAATAACGATACCTCCAGCGTGTACATTACTGAGCACACGTTCTCCACTCACTATATGACAGTCTCTCACCACGTGAGAGGGGGGCCTCATTACTAATAACGGCACCTCCAGCGTTTACATTACTGAGCGCACGTTCTCCACTCACTATATGACAGTCTCTCACCACGTGAGAGGGGGGCCTCATTACTAATAACGTCACCTCCAGCGTGTACAGTACTGAGCGCACGTTCTCCACTCACTATATGACAGTCTCTCACCACGTGAGAGGGGGTCCTCATTACTAATAACGGCACCTCCAGCGTGTACATTACTGAGCGCACGTTCTCCACACACTATATGACAGTCTCTCACCACGTGAGAGGGGGGCCTCATTACTAATAACGGCACCTCCAGCGTGTACATTACTGAGCGCACGTTCTCCACTCACTATATGACAGTCTCTCACCACGTGAGAGGGGGGCCTCATTACTAATAACGTCACCTCCAGCGTGTACATTACTGAGCGCACGTTCTCCACTCACTATATGACAGTCTCTCACCACGTGAGTGGGGGCCTCATTACTAATAACGGCAACTCCAGCGTGTACATTACTGAGCGCACGTTCTGCACTCACTATATGACAGTCTCTCACCACGTGAGAGGGGGGCCTCATTACTAATAACGATACTTCCAGCGTGTACATTACTGAGCGTACGTTCTCCACTCACTATATGACAGTCTCTCACCACGTGAGAGGGGGCCTCATTACTAATAACGGCCCCTCCAGCATGTACATTACTGAGCGCACGTTCTCCACTCACTATATGACTGTCTCTCACCACGTGAGAGGGGGCCTCATTACTAATAACGGCACCTCCAGCGTGTACATTACTGAGCGCACGTTCTCCACTCACTATATGACAGTCTCTCACCACGTGAGAGGGGGGCCTCATTACTAATAACGATACCTCCAGGTTGTACATTACTGAGCGCACGTTCTCCACTCACTATATGACAGTCTCTCACCACGTGAGAGGGGGCCTCATTACTAATAACGGCACCTCCAGCATATACATTACTGAGCGCACGTTCTCCACTCACTATATGACAGTCTCTCACCACGTGAGAGGGGGGCCTCATTACTAATAACGGCACCTCCAGGTTGTACATTACTGAGCGCACGTTCTCCATTCACTATATGACAGTCTCTCACCACGTGAGAGGGGGGCCTCATTACTAATAACAGCACCTCCAGCGTGTACATTACTGAGCGCACGTTGTCCACTCACTATATGACAGTCTCTCACCACGTGAGAGGGGGTCTCATTACTAATAACGGCACCTCCAGCGTGTACATTACTGAGCGCACGTTCTCCACTCACTATATGACAGTCTCTCACCACGTGAGAGGGGGGCCTCATTACTAATAACGGCACCTCCAGCGTGTACATTACTCAGCGCACGTTCTCCACTCACTATATGACAGTCTCTCACCACGTGAGAGGGGGGGCCTCATTACTAATAATGGCCCCTCCAGCGTGTACATTACTGAGCGCACGTTCTCCACTCACTATATGACAGTCTCTCACCACATGAGAGGGGGCCTCATTACTAATAACGGCACCTCCAGCAAGTACATTACTGAGCGCACGTTCACCACTCACTATATGACAGTCTCTCACCACGTGAGAGGGGGACTCATTACTAATAACGGCATCTCCAGCGTGTACATTACTGAGCGCACGTTCTCCACACACTATATGACAGTCTCTCACCACGTGATAGGGGGCCTCATTACTAATAACGGCACCTCCAGCGTGTACATTACTGAGCGCACGTTCTCCACTCACTATATGACAGTCTCTCACCACATGAGAGGGGGGCCTCATTACTAATAACGGCACCTCCAGCGTGTACATTACTGAGCGCACGTTCTCCACACACTATATGACAGTCTCTCACCACGTGATAGGGGGCCTCATTACTAATAACGTCACCTCCAGCGTGTACATTACTGAGCGCACGTTCTCCACTCACTATATGACAGTCTCTCACCACATGAGAGGGGGTCTCATTACTAATAACGGCACCGCCAGCGTGTACATTACTAAGCGTACGTTCTCCACTCACTATATGACAGTCTCTCACCACGTGAGAGGGGGGCCTCATTACTAATAACGATACCTCCAGCGTGTACATTACTGAGCGCACGTTCTCCACTCACTATATGACAGTCTCTCACCACGTGAGAGGGGGGCCTCATTACTAATAACGATACCTCCAGCGTGTACATTACTAAGCGCACGTTCTCCACTCACTATATGACAGTCTCTCACCACGTGAGAGGGGGCCTCATTACTAATAACGGCACCTCCAGCGTGTACATTACTGAGCGCACGTTCTCCACTCACTATATGACAGTCTCTCACCACGTGAGAGCGGGGCCTCATTACTAATAATGGCACCTCCAGTGTGTACATTACTGAGCGCACGTTCTCCACTCACTATATGACAGTCTCTCTCCACGTGAGAGGGGGGCCTCATTACTAATAACGGCACCTCCAGCGTGTACATTACTGAGCGCACGTTCTCCTCTCACTATATGACAGTCTCTCACCACGTGAGAGGGGGGCCTCATTACTAATAACGGCCCCTCCAGCGTGTACATTACTGAGCGCACGTTCTCCACTCACTATATGACAGTCTCTCACCACATGAGAGGGGGCCTCATTACTAATAACGGCACCTCCAGCAAGTACATTACTGAGCGCACGTTCTCCACTCACTATATGACAGTCTCTCACCACATGAGAGGGGTGCCTCATTACTAATAACGGCACCTCCAGCGTGTACATTACTGAGCGCACGTTCTCCACTCACTATATGACAGTCTCTCACCACATGAGAGGGGTGCCTCATTACTAATAACGGCACCTCCAGCGTGTACATTACTGAGCGCACGTTCTCCACTCACTATATGACAGTCTCTCACCACGTGAGAGGGGGGCCTCATTACTAATAACGGCACCTCCAGCGTGTACATTACTGAGCGCACGTTCTCCACTCACTATATGACAGTCTCTCACCACGTGAGAAGGGGGCCTCATTACTAATAACGGCACCTCCAGCGTGTACATTACTGAGCACTCGTTCTCCGCTCACTATATGACAGTCTCTCACCACATGATAGGGGGTCTCATTACTAATAACGGCACCGCCAGCGTGTACATTACTAAGCGTACGTTCTCCACTCACTATATGACAGTCTCTCACCACGTGAGAGGGGGGCCTCATTACTAATAACGATACCTCCAGCGTGTACATTACTGAGCGCACGTTCTCCACTCACTATATGACAGTCTCTCACCACGTGAGAGGGGGGCCTCATTACTAATAACGATACCTCCAGCGTGTACATTACTGAGCGCACGTTCTCCACTCACTATATGACAGTCTCTCACCACGTGAGAGGGGGGCCTCATTACTAATAACGGAACCTCCAGCATATACATTACTGAGCGCACGTTCTCCACTCACTATATGACAGTCTCTCACCACGTGAGAGGGGGGCCTCATTACTAATAACGGCACCTCCATCGTGTACATTACTGAGCGCACGTTCTCCACTCACTATATGAAAGTCTCTCACCACGTGAGAGGGGGGCCTCATTACTAAAGACGGCACCTCCAGCGTGTACATTACTGAGCGCACGTTCTCCACTCACTATATGACAGTCTCTCACCACGTGAGAGGGGGGCCTCATTACTAATAACGATACCTCCAGCGTGTACATTACTGAGCACACGTTCTCCACTCACTATATGACAGTCTCTCACCACGTGAGAGGGGGGCCTCATTACTAATAACGGCACCTCCAGCGTGTACATTACTGAGCGCACGTTCTCCACTCACTATATGACAGTCTCTCACCACGTGAGAGGGGGGCCTCATTACTAATAACGTCACCTCCAGCGTGTACAGTACTGAGCGCACGTTCTCCACTCACTATATGACAGTCTCTCACCACGTGAGAGGGGGGCCTCATTACTAATAATGGCACCTCCAGCGTGTACATTACTGAGCGCACGTTCTCCACACACTATATGACAGTCTCTCACCATGTGAGAGGGGGCCTCATTACTAATAACGGCAACTCCAGCCTGTACATTACTGAGCGCACGTTCTCCACTCACTATATGACAGTCTCTCACCACGTGAGAGGGGGGCCTCATTACTAATAACGGCACCTCCAGCGTGTACATTACTGAGCGCACGTTCTCCACTCACTATATCACAGTCTCTCACCACGTGAGAGGGGGGCCTCATTACTAATAACAGCACCTCCAGCGTGTACATTACTGAGCGCACGTTCTCCACTCACTATATGACAGTCTCTCACCACGTGAGTGGGGGCCTCATTACTAATAACGGCACCTCCAGCGTGTACATTACTGAGCGCACGTTCTCCACTCACTATATGACAGTCTCTCTCCTCGTGAGAGGGGGGCCTCATTACTAATAACGGCCCCTCCAGCGTGTACATTACTGAGCGTACGTTCTCCACTCACTATATGACAGTCTCTCACCACGTGAGAGGGGGGCCTCATTACTAATAACGGCACCTCCAGCGTGTACATTACTGAGCGCACGTTCTCCACTCACTATATGACAATCTCTCTCCTCGTGAGAGGGGGGCCTCATTACTAATAACGGCACCTCCAGCGTGTACATTACTGAGCGCACGTTCTCCACTCACTATATGACAGTCTCTCACCACGTGAGAGGGGGGCCTCATTACTAATAATGGCACCTCCAGCGTGTACATTACTGAGCGCACGTTCTCCACTCACTATATGACAATCTCTCTCCTCGTGAGAGGGGGGCCTCATTACTAATAACGGCCCCTCCAGCGTGTACATTACTGAGCGTACGTTCTCCACTCGCTATATGACAGTCTCTCACCACGTGAGAGGGGGGCCTCATTACTAATAACGGCACCTCCAGCGTGTACATTACTGAGCGCACGTTCTCCACTCACTATATGACAGTCTCACAACGTGAGAGGGGGGCCTCATTACTAATAACGGCACCTCCAGCGTGTACATTACTGAGTGCACGTTCTCCACTCACTATATGACAGTCTCTCACCACGTGAGAGGGGGGCCTCATTACTAATAACGATACCTCCAGCGTGTACATTACTGAGCGCACGTTCTCCACACACTATATGACAGTCTCTCACCACGTGAGAGGGGGCCTCATTACTAATAACGGCACCTCCAGCATGTACATTACTGAGCGCACGTTCTCCACTCACTATATGACAGTCTCTCACCACGTGAGAGGGGGACTCATTACTAATAACGGCACCGCCAGCGTGTACATTACTAAGCGTACGTTCTCCACTCACTATATGACAGTCTCTCACCACGTGAGAGGGGGGCCTCATTACTAATAACGATACCTCCAGTGTGTACATTACTGAGCGCACGTTCTCCACTCACTATATGACAGTCTCTCACCACGTGAGAGGGGGGCCTCATTACTAATAACGATACCTCCAGCGTGTACATTACTAAGCGCACGTTCTCCACTCACTATATGACAGTCTCTCACCACGTGAGAGGGGGCCTCATTACTAATAACGGCACCTCCAGCGTGTACATTACTGAGCGCACGTTCTCCACTCACTATATGACAGTCTCTCACCACGTGAGAGCGGGGCCTCATTACTAATAATGGCACCTCCAGTGTGTACATTACTGAGCGCACGTTCTCCTCTCACTATATGACAGTCTCTCTCCACGTGAGAGGGGGGCCTCATTACTAATAACGGCCCCTCCAGCGTGTACATTACTGAGCGCACGTTCTCCACTCACTATATGACAGTCTCTCACCACGTGAGAGGGGGGCCTCATTACTAATAACGGCACCTCCAGCTTGTACATTACTGAGCGCACGTTCTCCACTCACTATATGACAGTCTCACCACGTGAGAGGGGGGCCTCATTACTAATAACGGCACCTCCAGCGTGTACATTACTGAGCGCACGTTCTCCACTCACTATATGACAGTCTCACCACGTGAGAGGGGGGCCTCATTACTAATAACAGCACCTCCAGCGTGTACATTACTGAGCGCACGTTCTCCACTCACTATATGACAGTCTCTCACCACGTGAGAGGGGGTCTCATTACTAATAACGGCACCTCCAGCGTGTACATTACTGAGCGCACGTTCTCCACTCACTATATGACAGTCTCTCACCACGTGAGAGGGGGGCCTCATTACTAATAACGGCACCTCCAGCGTGTACATTACTCAGCGCACGTTCTCCACTCACTATATGACAGTCTCTCACCACGTGAGAGGGGGGCCTCATTACTAATAACGGCCCCTCCAGCGTGTACATTACTGAGCGCACGTTCTCCACTCACTATATGACAGTCTCTCACCACATGAGAGGGGTGCCTCATTACTAATAACGGCACCTCCAGCGTGTACATTACTGAGCGCACGTTCTCCACTCACTATATGACAGTCTCTCACCACGTGAGAGGGGGGCCTCATTACTAATAACGGCACCTCCAGCGTGTACATTACTGAGCGCACGTTCTCCACTCACTATATGACAGTCTCTCACCACGTGAGAAGGGGGCCTCATTACTAATAACGGCACCTCCAGCGTGTACATTACTGAGCACACGTTCTCCACTCACTATATGACAGTCTCTCACCACATGAGAGGGGGTCTCATTACTAATAACGGCACCGCCAGCGTGTACATTACTAAGCGTACGTTCTCCACTCACTATATGACAGTCTCTCACCACGTGAGAGGGGGGCCTCATTACTAATAACGATACCTCCAGCGTGTACATTACTGAGCGCACCTTCTCCACTCACTATATGACAGTCTCTCACCACGTGAGAGGGGGGCCTCATTACTAATAACGATACCTCCAGCGTGTACATTACTAAGCGCACGTTCTCCACTCACTATATGACAGTCTCTCACCACGTGAGAGGGGGCCTCATTACTAATAACGGCACCTCCAGCGTGTACATTACTGAGCGCACGTTCTCCACTCACTATATGACAGTCTCTCACCACGTGAGAGCGGGGCCTCATTACTAATAATGGCACCTCCAGTGTGTACATTACTGAGCGCACGTTCTCCTCTCACTATATGACAGTCTCTCTCCACGTGAGAGGGGGGCCTCATTACTAATAACGGCCCCTCCAGCGTGTACATTACTGAGCGCACGTTCTCCACTCACTATATGACAGTCTCTCACCACGTGAGAGGGGGGCCTCATTACTAATAACGGCACCTCCAGCTTGTACATTACTGAGCGCACGTTCTCCACTCACTATATGACAGTCTCACCACGTGAGAGGGGGGCCTCATTACTAATAACGGCACCTCCAGCGTGTACATTACTGAGCGCACGTTCTCCACTCACTATATGACAGTCTCTCACCACGTGAGAGGGGGGCCTCATTACTAATAACAGCACCTCCAGCGTGTACATTACTGAGCGCACGTTCTCCACTCACTATATGACAGTCTCTCACCACGTGAGAGGGGGTCTCATTACTAATAACGGCACCTCCAGCGTGTACATTACTGAGCGCACGTTCTCCACTCACTATATGACAGTCTCTCACCACGTGAGAGGGGGGCCTCATTACTAATAACGGCACCTCCAGCGTGTACATTACTCAGCGCACGTTCTCCACTCACTATATGACAGTCTCTCACCACGTGAGAGGGGGGCCTCATTACTAATAACGGCCCCTCCAGCGTGTACATTACTGAGCGCACGTTCTCCACTCACTATATGACAGTCTCTCACCACGTGATAGGGGGCCTCATTACTAATTACGTCACCTCCAGCGTGTACATTAATGAGCGCACGTTCTCCACTCACTATATGACAGTCTCTCACCACATGAGAGGGGGCCTCATTACTAATAACGGCACCTCCAGCAAGTACATTACTGAGCGCACGTTCTCCACTCACTATATGACAGTCTCTCACCACATGAGAGGGGTGCCTCATTACTAATAACGGCACCTCCAGCGTGTACATTACTGAGCGCACGTTCTCCACTCACTATATGACAGTCTCTCACCACGTGAGAGGGGGGCCTCATTACTAATAACGGCACCTCCAGCGTGTACATTACTGAGCGCACGTTCTCCACTCACTATATGACAGTCTCTCACCACGTGAGAGGGGGGCCTCATTACTAATAACGGCACCTCCAGCGTGTACATTACTGAGCACACGTTCTCCACTCACTATATGACAGTCTCTCACCACATGAGAGGGGGTCTCATTACTAATAACGGCACCGCCAGCGTGTACATTACTAAGCGTACGTTCTCCACTCACTATATGACAGTCTCTCACCACGTGAGAGGGGGGCCTCATTACTAATAACGATACCTCCAGCGTGTACATTACTGAGCGCACCTTCTCCACTCACTATATGACAGTCTCTCACCACGTGAGAGGGTGGCCTCATTACTAATACCGATACCTCCAGCGTGTACATTACTGAGCGCACGTTCTCCACTCACTATATGACAGTCTCTCACCACGTGAGAGGGGGGCCTCATTACTAATAACGGAACCTCCAGCATATACATTACTGAGCGCACGTTCTCCACTCACTATATGACAGTCTCTCACCACGTGAGAGGGGGGCCTCATTACTAATAACGGCACCTCCATCGTGTACATTACTGAGCGCACGTTCTCCACTCACTATATGACAGTCTCTCACCACGTGAGAGGGGGGCCTCATTACTAAAGACGGCACCTCCAGCGTGTTCATTACTGAGCGCACGTTCTCCACTCACTATATGACAGTCTCTCACCACGTGAGAGGGGGGCCTCATTACTAATAACGATACCTCCAGCGTGTACATTACTGAGCACACGTTCTCCACTCACTATATGACAGTCTCTCACCACGTGAGAGGGGGGCCTCATTACTAATAACGGCACCTCCAGCGTTTACATTACTGAGCGCACGTTCTCCACTCACTATATGACAGTCTCTCACCACGTGAGAGGGGGGCCTCATTACTAATAACGTCACCTCCAGCGTGTACATTACTGAGCGCACGTTCTCCACTCACTATATGACAGTCTCACCACGTGAGAGGGGGGCCTCATTACTAATAACGGCACCTCCAGCGTGTACATTACTGAGCGCACGTTCTCCACTCACTATATGACAGTCTCTCACCACGTGAGAGGGGGGCCTCATTACTAATAACAGCACCTCCAGCGTGTACATTACTGAGCGCACGTTCTCCACTCACTATATGACAGTCTCTCACCACGTGAGAGGGGGTCTCATTACTAATAACGGCACCTCCAGCGTGTACATTACTGAGCGCACGTTCTCCACTCACTATATGACAGTCTCTCACCACGTGAGAGGGGGGCCTCATTACTAATAACGGCACCTCCAGCGTGTACATTACTCAGCGCACGTTCTCCACTCACTATATGACAGTCTCTCACCACGTGAGAGGGGGGCCTCATTACTAATAACGGCCCCTCCAGCGTGTACATTACTGAGCGCACGTTCTCCACTCACTATATGACAGTCTCTCACCACGTGATAGGGGGCCTCATTACTAATTACGTCACCTCCAGCGTGTACATTACTGAGCGCACGTTCTCCACTCACTATATGACAGTCTCTCACCACATGAGAGGGGGCCTCATTACTAATAACGGCACCTCCAGCAAGTACATTACTGAGCGCACGTTCTCCACTCACTATATGACAGTCTCTCACCACATGAGAGGGGTGCCTCATTACTAATAACGGCACCTCCAGCGTGTACATTACTGAGCGCACGTTCTCCACTCACTATATGACAGTCTCTCACCACGTGAGAGGGGGGCCTCATTACTAATAACGGCACCTCCAGCGTGTACATTACTGAGCGCACGTTCTCCACTCACTATATGACAGTCTCTCACCACGTGAGAAGGGGGCCTCATTACTAATAACGGCACCTCCAGCGTGTACATTACTGAGCACTCGTTCTCCACTCACTATATGACAGTCTCTCACCACATGAGAGGGGGTCTCATTACTAATAACGGCACCGCCAGCGTGTACATTACTAAGCGTACGTTCTCCTCTCACTATATGACAGTCTCTCACCACGTGAGAGGGGGGCCTCATTACTAATAACGATACCTCCAGCGTGTACATTACTGAGCGCACGTTCTCCACTCACTATATGACAGTCTCTCACCACGTGAGAGGGGGGCCTCATTACTAATAACGGAACCTCCAGCATATACATTACTGAGCGCACGTTCTCCACTCACTATATGACAGTCTCTCACCACGTGAGAGGGGGGCCTCATTACTAATAACGGCACCTCCATCGTGTACATTACTGAGCGCACGTTCTCCACTCACTATATGACAGTCTCTCACCACGTGAGAGGGGGGCCTCATTACTAAAGACGGCACCTCCAGCGTGTACATTACTGAGCGCACGTTCTCCACTCACTATATGACAGTCTCTCACCACGTGAGAGGGGGGCCTCATTACTAATAACGATACCTCCAGCGTGTACATTACTGAGCACACGTTCTCCACTCACTATATGACAGTCTCTCACCACGTGAGAGGGGGGCCTCATTACTAATAACGGCACCTCCAGCGTTTACATTACTGAGCGCACGTTCTCCACTCACTATATGACAGTCTCTCACCACGTGAGAGCGGGGCCTCATTACTAATAATGGCACCTCCAGTGTGTACATTACTGAGCGCACGTTCTCCTCTCACTATATGACAGTCTCTCTCCACGTGAGAGGGGGGCCTCATTACTAATAACGGCCCCTCCAGCGTGTACATTACTGAGCGCACGTTCTCCACTCACTATATGACAGTCTCTCACCACGTGAGAGGGGGGCCTCATTACTAATAACGGCACCTCCAGCTTGTACATTACTGAGCGCACGTTCTCCACTCACTATATGACAGTCTCACCACGTGAGAGGGGGGCCTCATTACTAATAACGGCACCTCCAGCGTGTACATTACTGAGCGCACGTTCTCCACTCACTATATGACAGTCTCACCACGTGAGAGGGGGGCCTCATTACTAATAACAGCACCTCCAGCGTGTACATTACTGAGCGCACGTTCTCCACTCACTATATGACAGTCTCTCACCACGTGAGAGGGGGTCTCATTACTAATAACGGCACCTCCAGCGTGTACATTACTGAGCGCACGTTCTCCACTCACTATATGACAGTCTCTCACCACGTGAGAGGGGGGCCTCATTACTAATAACGGCACCTCCAGCGTGTACATTACTCAGCGCACGTTCTCCACTCACTATATGACAGTCTCTCACCACGTGAGAGGGGGGCCTCATTACTAATAACGGCCCCTCCAGCGTGTACATTACTGAGCGCACGTTCTCCACTCACTATATGACAGTCTCTCACCACATGAGAGGGGTGCCTCATTACTAATAACGGCACCTCCAGCGTGTACATTACTGAGCGCACGTTCTCCACTCACTATATGACAGTCTCTCACCACGTGAGAGGGGGGCCTCATTACTAATAACGGCACCTCCAGCGTGTACATTACTGAGCGCACGTTCTCCACTCACTATATGACAGTCTCTCACCACGTGAGAAGGGGGCCTCATTACTAATAACGGCACCTCCAGCGTGTACATTACTGAGCACACGTTCTCCACTCACTATATGACAGTCTCTCACCACATGAGAGGGGGTCTCATTACTAATAACGGCACCGCCAGCGTGTACATTACTAAGCGTACGTTCTCCACTCACTATATGACAGTCTCTCACCACGTGAGAGGGGGGCCTCATTACTAATAACGATACCTCCAGCGTGTACATTACTGAGCGCACCTTCTCCACTCACTATATGACAGTCTCTCACCACGTGAGAGGGGGGCCTCATTACTAATAACGATACCTCCAGCGTGTACATTACTAAGCGCACGTTCTCCACTCACTATATGACAGTCTCTCACCACGTGAGAGGGGGCCTCATTACTAATAACGGCACCTCCAGCGTGTACATTACTGAGCGCACGTTCTCCACTCACTATATGACAGTCTCTCACCACGTGAGAGCGGGGCCTCATTACTAATAATGGCACCTCCAGTGTGTACATTACTGAGCGCACGTTCTCCTCTCACTATATGACAGTCTCTCTCCACGTGAGAGGGGGGCCTCATTACTAATAACGGCCCCTCCAGCGTGTACATTACTGAGCGCACGTTCTCCACTCACTATATGACAGTCTCTCACCACGTGAGAGGGGGGCCTCATTACTAATAACGGCACCTCCAGCTTGTACATTACTGAGCGCACGTTCTCCACTCACTATATGACAGTCTCACCACGTGAGAGGGGGGCCTCATTACTAATAACGGCACCTCCAGCGTGTACATTACTGAGCGCACGTTCTCCACTCACTATATGACAGTCTCTCACCACGTGAGAGGGGGGCCTCATTACTAATAACAGCACCTCCAGCGTGTACATTACTGAGCGCACGTTCTCCACTCACTATATGACAGTCTCTCACCACGTGAGAGGGGGTCTCATTACTAATAACGGCACCTCCAGCGTGTACATTACTGAGCGCACGTTCTCCACTCACTATATGACAGTCTCTCACCACGTGAGAGGGGGGCCTCATTACTAATAACGGCACCTCCAGCGTGTACATTACTCAGCGCACGTTCTCCACTCACTATATGACAGTCTCTCACCACGTGAGAGGGGGGCCTCATTACTAATAACGGCCCCTCCAGCGTGTACATTACTGAGCGCACGTTCTCCACTCACTATATGACAGTCTCTCACCACGTGATAGGGGGCCTCATTACTAATTACGTCACCTCCAGCGTGTACATTAATGAGCGCACGTTCTCCACTCACTATATGACAGTCTCTCACCACATGAGAGGGGGCCTCATTACTAATAACGGCACCTCCAGCAAGTACATTACTGAGCGCACGTTCTCCACTCACTATATGACAGTCTCTCACCACATGAGAGGGGTGCCTCATTACTAATAACGGCACCTCCAGCGTGTACATTACTGAGCGCACGTTCTCCACTCACTATATGACAGTCTCTCACCACGTGAGAGGGGGGCCTCATTACTAATAACGGCACCTCCAGCGTGTACATTACTGAGCGCACGTTCTCCACTCACTATATGACAGTCTCTCACCACGTGAGAGGGGGGCCTCATTACTAATAACGGCACCTCCAGCGTGTACATTACTGAGCACACGTTCTCCACTCACTATATGACAGTCTCTCACCACATGAGAGGGGGTCTCATTACTAATAACGGCACCGCCAGCGTGTACATTACTAAGCGTACGTTCTCCACTCACTATATGACAGTCTCTCACCACGTGAGAGGGGGGCCTCATTACTAATAACGATACCTCCAGCGTGTACATTACTGAGCGCACCTTCTCCACTCACTATATGACAGTCTCTCACCACGTGAGAGGGTGGCCTCATTACTAATAACGATACCTCCAGCGTGTACATTACTGAGCGCACGTTCTCCACTCACTATATGACAGTCTCTCACCACGTGAGAGGGGGGCCTCATTACTAATAACGGAACCTCCAGCATATACATTACTGAGCGCACGTTCTCCACTCACTATATGACAGTCTCTCACCACGTGAGAGGGGGGCCTCATTACTAATAACGGCACCTCCATCGTGTACATTACTGAGCGCACGTTCTCCACTCACTATATGACAGTCTCTCACCACGTGAGAGGGGGGCCTCATTACTAAAGACGGCACCTCCAGCGTGTTCATTACTGAGCGCACGTTCTCCACTCACTATATGACAGTCTCTCACCACGTGAGAGGGGGGCCTCATTACTAATAACGATACCTCCAGCGTGTACATTACTGAGCACACGTTCTCCACTCACTATATGACAGTCTCTCACCACGTGAGAGGGGGGCCTCATTACTAATAACGGCACCTCCAGCGTTTACATTACTGAGCGCACGTTCTCCACTCACTATATGACAGTCTCTCACCACGTGAGAGGGGGGCCTCATTACTAATAACGTCACCTCCAGCGTGTACAGTACTGAGCGCACGTTCTCCACTCACTATATGACAGTCTCACCACGTGAGAGGGGGGCCTCATTACTAATAACGGCACCTCCAGCGTGTACATTACTGAGCGCACGTTCTCCACTCACTATATGACAGTCTCTCACCACGTGAGAGGGGGGCCTCATTACTAATAACAGCACCTCCAGCGTGTACATTACTGAGCGCACGTTCTCCACTCACTATATGACAGTCTCTCACCACGTGAGAGGGGGTCTCATTACTAATAACGGCACCTCCAGCGTGTACATTACTGAGCGCACGTTCTCCACTCACTATATGACAGTCTCTCACCACGTGAGAGGGGGGCCTCATTACTAATAACGGCACCTCCAGCGTGTACATTACTCAGCGCACGTTCTCCACTCACTATATGACAGTCTCTCACCACGTGAGAGGGGGGCCTCATTACTAATAACGGCCCCTCCAGCGTGTACATTACTGAGCGCACGTTCTCCACTCACTATATGACAGTCTCTCACCACGTGATAGGGGGCCTCATTACTAATTACGTCACCTCCAGCGTGTACATTACTGAGCGCACGTTCTCCACTCACTATATGACAGTCTCTCACCACATGAGAGGGGGCCTCATTACTAATAACGGCACCTCCAGCAAGTACATTACTGAGCGCACGTTCTCCACTCACTATATGACAGTCTCTCACCACATGAGAGGGGTGCCTCATTACTAATAACGGCACCTCCAGCGTGTACATTACTGAGCGCACGTTCTCCACTCACTATATGACAGTCTCTCACCACGTGAGAGGGGGGCCTCATTACTAATAACGGCACCTCCAGCGTGTACATTACTGAGCGCACGTTCTCCACTCACTATATGACAGTCTCTCACCACGTGAGAAGGGGGCCTCATTACTAATAACGGCACCTCCAGCGTGTACATTACTGAGCACTCGTTCTCCACTCACTATATGACAGTCTCTCACCACATGAGAGGGGGTCTCATTACTAATAACGGCACCGCCAGCGTGTACATTACTAAGCGTACGTTCTCCTCTCACTATATGACAGTCTCTCACCACGTGAGAGGGGGGCCTCATTACTAATAACGATACCTCCAGCGTGTACATTACTGAGCGCACGTTCTCCACTCACTATATGACAGTCTCTCACCACGTGAGAGGGGGGCCTCATTACTAATAACGGAACCTCCAGCATATACATTACTGAGCGCACGTTCTCCACTCACTATATGACAGTCTCTCACCACGTGAGAGGGGGGCCTCATTACTAATAACGGCACCTCCATCGTGTACATTACTGAGCGCACGTTCTCCACTCACTATATGACAGTCTCTCACCACGTGAGAGGGGGGCCTCATTACTAAAGACGGCACCTCCAGCGTGTACATTACTGAGCGCACGTTCTCCACTCACTATATGACAGTCTCTCACCACGTGAGAGGGGGGCCTCATTACTAATAACGATACCTCCAGCGTGTACATTACTGAGCACACGTTCTCCACTCACTATATGACAGTCTCTCACCACGTGAGAGGGGGGCCTCATTACTAATAACGGCACCTCCAGCGTTTACATTACTGAGCGCACGTTCTCCACTCACTATATGACAGTCTCTCACCACGTGAGAGGGGGGCCTCATTACTAATAACGTCACCTCCAGCGTGTACAGTACTGAGCGCACGTTCTCCACTCACTATATGACAGTCTCTCACCACGTGAGAGGGGGTCCTCATTACTAATAACGGCACCTCCAGCGTGTACATTACTGAGCGCACGTTCTCCACACACTATATGACAGTCTCTCACCACGTGAGAGGGGGGCCTCATTACTAATAACGGCACCTCCAGCGTGTACATTACTGAGCGCACGTTCTCCACTCACTATATGACAGTCTCTCACCACGTGAGAGGGGGGCCTCATTACTAATAACGTCACCTCCAGCGTGTACATTACTGAGCGCACGTTCTCCACTCACTATATGACAGTCTCTCACCACGTGAGTGGGGGCCTCATTACTAATAACGGCAACTCCAGCGTGTACATTACTGAGCGCACGTTCTGCACTCACTATATGACAGTCTCTCACCACGTGAGAGGGGGGCCTCATTACTAATAACGATACTTCCAGCGTGTACATTACTGAGCGTACGTTCTCCACTCACTATATGACAGTCTCTCACCACGTGAGAGGGGGCCTCATTACTAATAACGGCCCCTCCAGCATGTACATTACTGAGCGCACGTTCTCCACTCACTATATGACTGTCTCTCACCACGTGAGAGGGGGCCTCATTACTAATAACGGCACCTCCAGCGTGTACATTACTGAGCGCACGTTCTCCACTCACTATATGACAGTCTCTCACCACGTGAGAGGGGGGCCTCATTACTAATAACGATACCTCCAGGTTGTACATTACTGAGCGCACGTTCTCCACTCACTATATGACAGTCTCTCACCACGTGAGAGGGGGCCTCATTACTAATAACGGCACCTCCAGCATATACATTACTGAGCGCACGTTCTCCACTCACTATATGACAGTCTCTCACCACGTGAGAGGGGGGCCTCATTACTAATAACGGCACCTCCAGGTTGTACATTACTGAGCGCACGTTCTCCATTCACTATATGACAGTCTCTCACCACGTGAGAGGGGGGCCTCATTACTAATAACAGCACCTCCAGCGTGTACATTACTGAGCGCACGTTCTCCACTCACTATATGACAGTCTCTCACCACGTGAGAGGGGGTCTCATTACTAATAACGGCACCTCCAGCGTGTACATTACTGAGCGCACGTTCTCCACTCACTATATGACAGTCTCTCACCACGTGAGAGGGGGGCCTCATTACTAATAACGGCACCTCCAGCGTGTACATTACTCAGCGCACGTTCTCCACTCACTATATGACAGTCTCTCACCACGTGAGAGGGGGGGCCTCATTACTAATAATGGCCCCTCCAGCGTGTACATTACTGAGCGCACGTTCTCCACTCACTATATGACAGTCTCTCACCACATGAGAGGGGGCCTCATTACTAATAACGGCACCTCCAGCAAGTACATTACTGAGCGCACGTTCACCACTCACTATATGACAGTCTCTCACCACGTGAGAGGGGGACTCATTACTAATAACGGCATCTCCAGCGTGTACATTACTGAGCGCACGTTCTCCACACACTATATGACAGTCTCTCACCACGTGATAGGGGGCCTCATTACTAATAACGGCACCTCCAGCGTGTACATTACTGAGCGCACGTTCTCCACTCACTATATGACAGTCTCTCACCACATGAGAGGGGGGCCTCATTACTAATAACGGCACCTCCAGCGTGTACATTACTGAGCGCACGTTCTCCACACACTATATGACAGTCTCTCACCACGTGATAGGGGGCCTCATTACTAATAACGTCACCTCCAGCGTGTACATTACTGAGCGCACGTTCTCCACTCACTATATGACAGTCTCTCACCACATGAGAGGGGGTCTCATTACTAATAACGGCACCGCCAGCGTGTACATTACTAAGCGTACGTTCTCCACTCACTATATGACAGTCTCTCACCACGTGAGAGGGGGGCCTCATTACTAATAACGATACCTCCAGCGTGTACATTACTGAGCGCACGTTCTCCACTCACTATATGACAGTCTCTCACCACGTGAGAGGGGGGCCTCATTACTAATAACGATACCTCCAGCGTGTACATTACTAAGCGCACGTTCTCCACTCACTATATGACAGTCTCTCACCACGTGAGAGGGGGCCTCATTACTAATAACGGCACCTCCAGCGTGTACATTACTGAGCGCACGTTCTCCACTCACTATATGACAGTCTCTCACCACGTGAGAGCGGGGCCTCATTACTAATAATGGCACCTCCAGTGTGTACATTACTGAGCGCACGTTCTCCACTCACTATATGACAGTCTCTCTCCACGTGAGAGGGGGGCCTCATTACTAATAACGGCACCTCCAGCGTGTACATTACTGAGCGCACGTTCTCCTCTCACTATATGACAGTCTCTCACCACGTGAGAGGGGGGCCTCATTACTAATAACGGCCCCTCCAGCGTGTACATTACTGAGCGCACGTTCTCCACTCACTATATGACAGTCTCTCACCACATGAGAGGGGGCCTCATTACTAATAACGGCACCTCCAGCAAGTACATTACTGAGCGCACGTTCTCCACTCACTATATGACAGTCTCTCACCACATGAGAGGGGTGCCTCATTACTAATAACGGCACCTCCAGCGTGTACATTACTGAGCGCACGTTCTCCACTCACTATATGACAGTCTCTCACCACATGAGAGGGGTGCCTCATTACTAATAACGGCACCTCCAGCGTGTACATTACTGAGCGCACGTTCTCCACTCACTATATGACAGTCTCTCACCACGTGAGAGGGGGGCCTCATTACTAATAACGGCACCTCCAGCGTGTACATTACTGAGCGCACGTTCTCCACTCACTATATGACAGTCTCTCACCACGTGAGAAGGGGGCCTCATTACTAATAACGGCACCTCCAGCGTGTACATTACTGAGCACTCGTTCTCCGCTCACTATATGACAGTCTCTCACCACATGATAGGGGGTCTCATTACTAATAACGGCACCGCCAGCGTGTACATTACTAAGCGTACGTTCTCCACTCACTATATGACAGTCTCTCACCACGTGAGAGGGGGGCCTCATTACTAATAACGATACCTCCAGCGTGTACATTACTGAGCGCACGTTCTCCACTCACTATATGACAGTCTCTCACCACGTGAGAGGGGGGCCTCATTACTAATAACGATACCTCCAGCGTGTACATTACTGAGCGCACGTTCTCCACTCACTATATGACAGTCTCTCACCACGTGAGAGGGGGGCCTCATTACTAATAACGGAACCTCCAGCATATACATTACTGAGCGCACGTTCTCCACTCACTATATGACAGTCTCTCACCACGTGAGAGGGGGGCCTCATTACTAATAACGGCACCTCCATCGTGTACATTACTGAGCGCACGTTCTCCACTCACTATATGAAAGTCTCTCACCACGTGAGAGGGGGGCCTCATTACTAAAGACGGCACCTCCAGCGTGTACATTACTGAGCGCACGTTCTCCACTCACTATATGACAGTCTCTCACCACGTGAGAGGGGGGCCTCATTACTAATAACGATACCTCCAGCGTGTACATTACTGAGCACACGTTCTCCACTCACTATATGACAGTCTCTCACCACGTGAGAGGGGGGCCTCATTACTAATAACGGCACCTCCAGCGTGTACATTACTGAGCGCACGTTCTCCACTCACTATATGACAGTCTCTCACCACGTGAGAGGGGGGCCTCATTACTAATAACGTCACCTCCAGCGTGTACAGTACTGAGCGCACGTTCTCCACTCACTATATGACAGTCTCTCACCACGTGAGAGGGGGGCCTCATTACTAATAATGGCACCTCCAGCGTGTACATTACTGAGCGCACGTTCTCCACACACTATATGACAGTCTCTCACCATGTGAGAGGGGGCCTCATTACTAATAACGGCAACTCCAGCCTGTACATTACTGAGCGCACGTTCTCCACTCACTATATGACAGTCTCTCACCACGTGAGAGGGGGGCCTCATTACTAATAACGGCACCTCCAGCGTGTACATTACTGAGCGCACGTTCTCCACTCACTATATCACAGTCTCTCACCACGTGAGAGGGGGGCCTCATTACTAATAACAGCACCTCCAGCGTGTACATTACTGAGCGCACGTTCTCCACTCACTATATGACAGTCTCTCACCACGTGAGTGGGGGCCTCATTACTAATAACGGCACCTCCAGCGTGTACATTACTGAGCGCACGTTCTCCACTCACTATATGACAGTCTCTCTCCTCGTGAGAGGGGGGCCTCATTACTAATAACGGCCCCTCCAGCGTGTACATTACTGAGCGTACGTTCTCCACTCACTATATGACAGTCTCTCACCACGTGAGAGGGGGGCCTCATTACTAATAACGGCACCTCCAGCGTGTACATTACTGAGCGCACGTTCTCCACTCACTATATGACAATCTCTCTCCTCGTGAGAGGGGGGCCTCATTACTAATAACGGCACCTCCAGCGTGTACATTACTGAGCGCACGTTCTCCACTCACTATATGACAGTCTCTCACCACGTGAGAGGGGGGCCTCATTACTAATAATGGCACCTCCAGCGTGTACATTACTGAGCGCACGTTCTCCACTCACTATATGACAATCTCTCTCCTCGTGAGAGGGGGGCCTCATTACTAATAACGGCCCCTCCAGCGTGTACATTACTGAGCGTACGTTCTCCACTCGCTATATGACAGTCTCTCACCACGTGAGAGGGGGGCCTCATTACTAATAACGGCACCTCCAGCGTGTACATTACTGAGCGCACGTTCTCCACTCACTATATGACAGTCTCACAACGTGAGAGGGGGGCCTCATTACTAATAACGGCACCTCCAGCGTGTACATTACTGAGTGCACGTTCTCCACTCACTATATGACAGTCTCTCACCACGTGAGAGGGGGGCCTCATTACTAATAACGATACCTCCAGCGTGTACATTACTGAGCGCACGTTCTCCACACACTATATGACAGTCTCTCACCACGTGAGAGGGGGCCTCATTACTAATAACGGCACCTCCAGCATGTACATTACTGAGCGCACGTTCTCCACTCACTATATGACAGTCTCTCACCACGTGAGAGGGGGACTCATTACTAATAACGGCACCGCCAGCGTGTACATTACTAAGCGTACGTTCTCCACTCACTATATGACAGTCTCTCACCACGTGAGAGGGGGGCCTCATTACTAATAACGATACCTCCAGTGTGTACATTACTGAGCGCACGTTCTCCACTCACTATATGACAGTCTCTCACCACGTGAGAGGGGGGCCTCATTACTAATAACGATACCTCCAGCGTGTACATTACTAAGCGCACGTTCTCCACTCACTATATGACAGTCTCTCACCACGTGAGAGGGGGCCTCATTACTAATAACGGCACCTCCAGCGTGTACATTACTGAGCGCACGTTCTCCACTCACTATATGACAGTCTCTCACCACGTGAGAGCGGGGCCTCATTACTAATAATGGCACCTCCAGTGTGTACATTACTGAGCGCACGTTCTCCTCTCACTATATGACAGTCTCTCTCCACGTGAGAGGGGGGCCTCATTACTAATAACGGCCCCTCCAGCGTGTACATTACTGAGCGCACGTTCTCCACTCACTATATGACAGTCTCTCACCACGTGAGAGGGGGGCCTCATTACTAATAACGGCACCTCCAGCTTGTACATTACTGAGCGCACGTTCTCCACTCACTATATGACAGTCTCACCACGTGAGAGGGGGGCCTCATTACTAATAACGGCACCTCCAGCGTGTACATTACTGAGCGCACGTTCTCCACTCACTATATGACAGTCTCACCACGTGAGAGGGGGGCCTCATTACTAATAACAGCACCTCCAGCGTGTACATTACTGAGCGCACGTTCTCCACTCACTATATGACAGTCTCTCACCACGTGAGAGGGGGTCTCATTACTAATAACGGCACCTCCAGCGTGTACATTACTGAGCGCACGTTCTCCACTCACTATATGACAGTCTCTCACCACGTGAGAGGGGGGCCTCATTACTAATAACGGCACCTCCAGCGTGTACATTACTCAGCGCACGTTCTCCACTCACTATATGACAGTCTCTCACCACGTGAGAGGGGGGCCTCATTACTAATAACGGCCCCTCCAGCGTGTACATTACTGAGCGCACGTTCTCCACTCACTATATGACAGTCTCTCACCACATGAGAGGGGTGCCTCATTACTAATAACGGCACCTCCAGCGTGTACATTACTGAGCGCACGTTCTCCACTCACTATATGACAGTCTCTCACCACGTGAGAGGGGGGCCTCATTACTAATAACGGCACCTCCAGCGTGTACATTACTGAGCGCACGTTCTCCACTCACTATATGACAGTCTCTCACCACGTGAGAAGGGGGCCTCATTACTAATAACGGCACCTCCAGCGTGTACATTACTGAGCACACGTTCTCCACTCACTATATGACAGTCTCTCACCACATGAGAGGGGGTCTCATTACTAATAACGGCACCGCCAGCGTGTACATTACTAAGCGTACGTTCTCCACTCACTATATGACAGTCTCTCACCACGTGAGAGGGGGGCCTCATTACTAATAACGATACCTCCAGCGTGTACATTACTGAGCGCACCTTCTCCACTCACTATATGACAGTCTCTCACCACGTGAGAGGGGGGCCTCATTACTAATAACGATACCTCCAGCGTGTACATTACTAAGCGCACGTTCTCCACTCACTATATGACAGTCTCTCACCACGTGAGAGGGGGCCTCATTACTAATAACGGCACCTCCAGCGTGTACATTACTGAGCGCACGTTCTCCACTCACTATATGACAGTCTCTCACCACGTGAGAGCGGGGCCTCATTACTAATAATGGCACCTCCAGTGTGTACATTACTGAGCGCACGTTCTCCTCTCACTATATGACAGTCTCTCTCCACGTGAGAGGGGGGCCTCATTACTAATAACGGCCCCTCCAGCGTGTACATTACTGAGCGCACGTTCTCCACTCACTATATGACAGTCTCTCACCACGTGAGAGGGGGGCCTCATTACTAATAACGGCACCTCCAGCTTGTACATTACTGAGCGCACGTTCTCCACTCACTATATGACAGTCTCACCACGTGAGAGGGGGGCCTCATTACTAATAACGGCACCTCCAGCGTGTACATTACTGAGCGCACGTTCTCCACTCACTATATGACAGTCTCTCACCACGTGAGAGGGGGGCCTCATTACTAATAACAGCACCTCCAGCGTGTACATTACTGAGCGCACGTTCTCCACTCACTATATGACAGTCTCTCACCACGTGAGAGGGGGTCTCATTACTAATAACGGCACCTCCAGCGTGTACATTACTGAGCGCACGTTCTCCACTCACTATATGACAGTCTCTCACCACGTGAGAGGGGGGCCTCATTACTAATAACGGCACCTCCAGCGTGTACATTACTCAGCGCACGTTCTCCACTCACTATATGACAGTCTCTCACCACGTGAGAGGGGGGCCTCATTACTAATAACGGCCCCTCCAGCGTGTACATTACTGAGCGCACGTTCTCCACTCACTATATGACAGTCTCTCACCACGTGATAGGGGGCCTCATTACTAATTACGTCACCTCCAGCGTGTACATTAATGAGCGCACGTTCTCCACTCACTATATGACAGTCTCTCACCACATGAGAGGGGGCCTCATTACTAATAACGGCACCTCCAGCAAGTACATTACTGAGCGCACGTTCTCCACTCACTATATGACAGTCTCTCACCACATGAGAGGGGTGCCTCATTACTAATAACGGCACCTCCAGCGTGTACATTACTGAGCGCACGTTCTCCACTCACTATATGACAGTCTCTCACCACGTGAGAGGGGGGCCTCATTACTAATAACGGCACCTCCAGCGTGTACATTACTGAGCGCACGTTCTCCACTCACTATATGACAGTCTCTCACCACGTGAGAGGGGGGCCTCATTACTAATAACGGCACCTCCAGCGTGTACATTACTGAGCACACGTTCTCCACTCACTATATGACAGTCTCTCACCACATGAGAGGGGGTCTCATTACTAATAACGGCACCGCCAGCGTGTACATTACTAAGCGTACGTTCTCCACTCACTATATGACAGTCTCTCACCACGTGAGAGGGGGGCCTCATTACTAATAACGATACCTCCAGCGTGTACATTACTGAGCGCACCTTCTCCACTCACTATATGACAGTCTCTCACCACGTGAGAGGGTGGCCTCATTACTAATAACGATACCTCCAGCGTGTACATTACTGAGCGCACGTTCTCCACTCACTATATGACAGTCTCTCACCACGTGAGAGGGGGGCCTCATTACTAATAACGGAACCTCCAGCATATACATTACTGAGCGCACGTTCTCCACTCACTATATGACAGTCTCTCACCACGTGAGAGGGGGGCCTCATTACTAATAACGGCACCTCCATCGTGTACATTACTGAGCGCACGTCCTCCACTCACTATATGACAGTCTCTCACCACGTGAGAGGGGGGCCTCATTACTAAAGACGGCACCTCCAGCGTGTTCATTACTGAGCGCACGTTCTCCACTCACTATATGACAGTCTCTCACCACGTGAGAGGGGGGCCTCATTACTAATAACGATACCTCCAGCGTGTACATTACTGAGCACACGTTCTCCACTCACTATATGACAGTCTCTCACCACGTGAGAGGGGGGCCTCATTACTAATAACGGCACCTCCAGCGTTTACATTACTGAGCGCACGTTCTCCACTCACTATATGACAGTCTCTCACCACGTGAGAGGGGGGCCTCATTACTAATAACGTCACCTCCAGCGTGTACAGTACTGAGCGCACGTTCTCCACTCACTATATGACAGTCTCACCACGTGAGAGGGGGGCCTCATTACTAATAACGGCACCTCCAGCGTGTACATTACTGAGCGCACGTTCTCCACTCACTATATGACAGTCTCTCACCACGTGAGAGGGGGGCCTCATTACTAATAACAGCACCTCCAGCGTGTACATTACTGAGCGCACGTTCTCCACTCACTATATGACAGTCTCTCACCACGTGAGAGGGGGTCTCATTACTAATAACGGCACCTCCAGCGTGTACATTACTGAGCGCACGTTCTCCACTCACTATATGACAGTCTCTCACCACGTGAGAGGGGGGCCTCATTACTAATAACGGCACCTCCAGCGTGTACATTACTCAGCGCACGTTCTCCACTCACTATATGACAGTCTCTCACCACGTGAGAGGGGGGCCTCATTACTAATAACGGCCCCTCCAGCGTGTACATTACTGAGCGCACGTTCTCCACTCACTATATGACAGTCTCTCACCACGTGATAGGGGGCCTCATTACTAATTACGTCACCTCCAGCGTGTACATTACTGAGCGCACGTTCTCCACTCACTATATGACAGTCTCTCACCACATGAGAGGGGGCCTCATTACTAATAACGGCACCTCCAGCAAGTACATTACTGAGCGCACGTTCTCCACTCACTATATGACAGTCTCTCACCACATGAGAGGGGTGCCTCATTACTAATAACGGCACCTCCAGCGTGTACATTACTGAGCGCACGTTCTCCACTCACTATATGACAGTCTCTCACCACGTGAGAGGGGGGCCTCATTACTAATAACGGCACCTCCAGCGTGTACATTACTGAGCGCACGTTCTCCACTCACTATATGACAGTCTCTCACCACGTGAGAAGGGGGCCTCATTACTAATAACGGCACCTCCAGCGTGTACATTACTGAGCACTCGTTCTCCACTCACTATATGACAGTCTCTCACCACATGAGAGGGGGTCTCATTACTAATAACGGCACCGCCAGCGTGTACATTACTAAGCGTACGTTCTCCTCTCACTATATGACAGTCTCTCACCACGTGAGAGGGGGGCCTCATTACTAATAACGATACCTCCAGCGTGTACATTACTGAGCGCACGTTCTCCACTCACTATATGACAGTCTCTCACCACGTGAGAGGGGGGCCTCATTACTAATAACGGAACCTCCAGCATATACATTACTGAGCGCACGTTCTCCACTCACTATATGACAGTCTCTCACCACGTGAGAGGGGGGCCTCATTACTAATAACGGCACCTCCATCGTGTACATTACTGAGCGCACGTTCTCCACTCACTATATGACAGTCTCTCACCACGTGAGAGGGGGGCCTCATTACTAAAGACGGCACCTCCAGCGTGTACATTACTGAGCGCACGTTCTCCACTCACTATATGACAGTCTCTCACCACGTGAGAGGGGGGCCTCATTACTAATAACGATACCTCCAGCGTGTACATTACTGAGCACACGTTCTCCACTCACTATATGACAGTCTCTCACCACGTGAGAGGGGGGCCTCATTACTAATAACGGCACCTCCAGCGTTTACATTACTGAGCGCACGTTCTCCACTCACTATATGACAGTCTCTCACCACGTGAGAGGGGGGCCTCATTACTAATAACGTCACCTCCAGCGTGTACAGTACTGAGCGCACGTTCTCCACTCACTATATGACAGTCTCTCACCACGTGAGAGGGGGTCCTCATTACTAATAACGGCACCTCCAGCGTGTACATTACTGAGCGCACGTTCTCCACACACTATATGACAGTCTCTCACCACGTGAGAGGGGGGCCTCATTACTAATAACGGCACCTCCAGCGTGTACATTACTGAGCGCACGTTCTCCACTCACTATATGACAGTCTCTCACCACGTGAGAGGGGGGCCTCATTACTAATAACGTCACCTCCAGCGTGTACATTACTGAGCGCACGTTCTCCACTCACTATATGACAGTCTCTCACCACGTGAGTGGGGGCCTCATTACTAATAACGGCAACTCCAGCGTGTACATTACTGAGCGCACGTTCTGCACTCACTATATGACAGTCTCTCACCACGTGAGAGGGGGGCCTCATTACTAATAACGATACTTCCAGCGTGTACATTACTGAGCGTACGTTCTCCACTCACTATATGACAGTCTCTCACCACGTGAGAGGGGGCCTCATTACTAATAACGGCCCCTCCAGCATGTACATTACTGAGCGCACGTTCTCCACTCACTATATGACTGTCTCTCACCACGTGAGAGGGGGCCTCATTACTAATAACGGCACCTCCAGCGTGTACATTACTGAGCGCACGTTCTCCACTCACTATATGACAGTCTCTCACCACGTGAGAGGGGGGCCTCATTACTAATAACGATACCTCCAGGTTGTACATTACTGAGCGCACGTTCTCCACTCACTATATGACAGTCTCTCACCACGTGAGAGGGGGCCTCATTACTAATAACGGCACCTCCAGCATATACATTACTGAGCGCACGTTCTCCACTCACTATATGACAGTCTCTCACCACGTGAGAGGGGGGCCTCATTACTAATAACGGCACCTCCAGGTTGTACATTACTGAGCGCACGTTCTCCATTCACTATATGACAGTCTCTCACCACGTGAGAGGGGGGCCTCATTACTAATAACAGCACCTCCAGCGTGTACATTACTGAGCGCACGTTCTCCACTCACTATATGACAGTCTCTCACCACGTGAGAGGGGGTCTCATTACTAATAACGGCACCTCCAGCGTGTACATTACTGAGCGCACGTTCTCCACTCACTATATGACAGTCTCTCACCACGTGAGAGGGGGGCCTCATTACTAATAACGGCACCTCCAGCGTGTACATTACTCAGCGCACGTTCTCCACTCACTATATGACAGTCTCTCACCACGTGAGAGGGGGGGCCTCATTACTAATAATGGCCCCTCCAGCGTGTACATTACTGAGCGCACGTTCTCCACTCACTATATGACAGTCTCTCACCACATGAGAGGGGGCCTCATTACTAATAACGGCACCTCCAGCAAGTACATTACTGAGCGCACGTTCACCACTCACTATATGACAGTCTCTCACCACGTGAGAGGGGGACTCATTACTAATAACGGCATCTCCAGCGTGTACATTACTGAGCGCACGTTCTCCACACACTATATGACAGTCTCTCACCACGTGATAGGGGGCCTCATTACTAATAACGGCACCTCCAGCGTGTACATTACTGAGCGCACGTTCTCCACTCACTATATGACAGTCTCTCACCACATGAGAGGGGGGCCTCATTACTAATAACGGCACCTCCAGCGTGTACATTACTGAGCGCACGTTCTCCACACACTATATGACAGTCTCTCACCACGTGATAGGGGGCCTCATTACTAATAACGTCACCTCCAGCGTGTACATTACTGAGCGCACGTTCTCCACTCACTATATGACAGTCTCTCACCACATGAGAGGGGGTCTCATTACTAATAACGGCACCGCCAGCGTGTACATTACTAAGCGTACGTTCTCCACTCACTATATGACAGTCTCTCACCACGTGAGAGGGGGGCCTCATTACTAATAACGATACCTCCAGCGTGTACATTACTGAGCGCACGTTCTCCACTCACTATATGACAGTCTCTCACCACGTGAGAGGGGGGCCTCATTACTAATAACGATACCTCCAGCGTGTACATTACTAAGCGCACGTTCTCCACTCACTATATGACAGTCTCTCACCACGTGAGAGGGGGCCTCATTACTAATAACGGCACCTCCAGCGTGTACATTACTGAGCGCACGTTCTCCACTCACTATATGACAGTCTCTCACCACGTGAGAGCGGGGCCTCATTACTAATAATGGCACCTCCAGTGTGTACATTACTGAGCGCACGTTCTCCACTCACTATATGACAGTCTCTCTCCACGTGAGAGGGGGGCCTCATTACTAATAACGGCACCTCCAGCGTGTACATTACTGAGCGCACGTTCTCCTCTCACTATATGACAGTCTCTCACCACGTGAGAGGGGGGCCTCATTACTAATAACGGCCCCTCCAGCGTGTACATTACTGAGCGCACGTTCTCCACTCACTATATGACAGTCTCTCACCACATGAGAGGGGGCCTCATTACTAATAACGGCACCTCCAGCAAGTACATTACTGAGCGCACGTTCTCCACTCACTATATGACAGTCTCTCACCACATGAGAGGGGTGCCTCATTACTAATAACGGCACCTCCAGCGTGTACATTACTGAGCGCACGTTCTCCACTCACTATATGACAGTCTCTCACCACATGAGAGGGGTGCCTCATTACTAATAACGGCACCTCCAGCGTGTACATTACTGAGCGCACGTTCTCCACTCACTATATGACAGTCTCTCACCACGTGAGAGGGGGGCCTCATTACTAATAACGGCACCTCCAGCGTGTACATTACTGAGCGCACGTTCTCCACTCACTATATGACAGTCTCTCACCACGTGAGAAGGGGGCCTCATTACTAATAACGGCACCTCCAGCGTGTACATTACTGAGCACTCGTTCTCCGCTCACTATATGACAGTCTCTCACCACATGATAGGGGGTCTCATTACTAATAACGGCACCGCCAGCGTGTACATTACTAAGCGTACGTTCTCCACTCACTATATGACAGTCTCTCACCACGTGAGAGGGGGGCCTCATTACTAATAACGATACCTCCAGCGTGTACATTACTGAGCGCACGTTCTCCACTCACTATATGACAGTCTCTCACCACGTGAGAGGGGGGCCTCATTACTAATAACGATACCTCCAGCGTGTACATTACTGAGCGCACGTTCTCCACTCACTATATGACAGTCTCTCACCACGTGAGAGGGGGGCCTCATTACTAATAACGGAACCTCCAGCATATACATTACTGAGCGCACGTTCTCCACTCACTATATGACAGTCTCTCACCACGTGAGAGGGGGGCCTCATTACTAATAACGGCACCTCCATCGTGTACATTACTGAGCGCACGTTCTCCACTCACTATATGAAAGTCTCTCACCACGTGAGAGGGGGGCCTCATTACTAAAGACGGCACCTCCAGCGTGTACATTACTGAGCGCACGTTCTCCACTCACTATATGACAGTCTCTCACCACGTGAGAGGGGGGCCTCATTACTAATAACGATACCTCCAGCGTGTACATTACTGAGCACACGTTCTCCACTCACTATATGACAGTCTCTCACCACGTGAGAGGGGGGCCTCATTACTAATAACGGCACCTCCAGCGTGTACATTACTGAGCGCACGTTCTCCACTCACTATATGACAGTCTCTCACCACGTGAGAGGGGGGCCTCATTACTAATAACGTCACCTCCAGCGTGTACAGTACTGAGCGCACGTTCTCCACTCACTATATGACAGTCTCTCACCACGTGAGAGGGGGGCCTCATTACTAATAATGGCACCTCCAGCGTGTACATTACTGAGCGCACGTTCTCCACACACTATATGACAGTCTCTCACCATGTGAGAGGGGGCCTCATTACTAATAACGGCAACTCCAGCCTGTACATTACTGAGCGCACGTTCTCCACTCACTATATGACAGTCTCTCACCACGTGAGAGGGGGGCCTCATTACTAATAACGGCACCTCCAGCGTGTACATTACTGAGCGCACGTTCTCCACTCACTATATCACAGTCTCTCACCACGTGAGAGGGGGGCCTCATTACTAATAACAGCACCTCCAGCGTGTACATTACTGAGCGCACGTTCTCCACTCACTATATGACAGTCTCTCACCACGTGAGTGGGGGCCTCATTACTAATAACGGCACCTCCAGCGTGTACATTACTGAGCGCACGTTCTCCACTCACTATATGACAGTCTCTCTCCTCGTGAGAGGGGGGCCTCATTACTAATAACGGCCCCTCCAGCGTGTACATTACTGAGCGTACGTTCTCCACTCACTATATGACAGTCTCTCACCACGTGAGAGGGGGGCCTCATTACTAATAACGGCACCTCCAGCGTGTACATTACTGAGCGCACGTTCTCCACTCACTATATGACAGTCTCACAACGTGAGAGGGGGGCCTCATTACTAATAACGGCACCTCCAGCGTGTACATTACTGAGCGCACGTTCTCCACTCACTATATGACAGTCTCTCACCACGTGAGAGGGGGGCCTCATTACTAATAACGATACCTCCAGCGTGTACATTACTGAGCGCACGTTCTCCACACACTATATGACAGTCTCTCATAACGTGAGAGGGGGCCTCATTACTAATAACGGCACCTCCAGCATGTACATTACTGAGCGCACGTTCTCCACTCACTATATGACAGTCTCTCACCACGTGAGAGGGGGACTCATTACTAATAACGGCATCTCCAGCGTGTACATTACTGAGCGCACGTTCTCCACACACTATATGACAGTCTCTCACCACGTGATAGGGGGCCTCATTACTAATAACGGCACCTCCAGCGTGTACATTACTGAGCGCACGTTCTCCACTCACTATATGACAGTCTCTCACCACATGAGAGGGGGGCCTCATTACTAATAACGGCACCTCCAGCGTGTACATTACTGAGCACACGTTCTCCACACACTATATGACAGTCTCTCACCACGTGATAGGGGGCCTCATTACTAATAACGTCACCTCCAGCGTGTACATTGCTGAGCGCACGTTCTCCACTCACTATATGACAGTCTCTCACCACATGAGAGGGGGTCTCATTACTAATAACGGCACCGCCAGCGTGTACATTACTAAGCGTACGTTCTCCACTCACTATATGACAGTCTCTCACCACGTGAGAGGGGGGCCTCATTACTAATAACGATACCTCCAGTGTGTACATTACTGAGCGCACGTTCTCCACTCACTATATGACAGTCTCTCACCACGTGAGAGGGGGGCCTCATTACTAATAACGATACCTCCAGCGTGTACATTACTAAGCGCACGTTCTCCACTCACTATATGACAGTCTCTCACCACGTGAGAGGGGGCCTCATTACTAATAACGGCACCTCCAGCGTGTACATTACTGAGCGCACGTTCTCCACTCACTATATGACAGTCTCTCACCACGTGAGAGCGGGGCCTCATTACTAATAATGGCACCTCCAGTGTGTACATTACTGAGCGCACGTTCTCCTCTCACTATATGACAGTCTCTCTCCACGTGAGAGGGGGGCCTCATTACTAATAACGGCCCCTCCAGCGTGTACATTACTGAGCGCACGTTCTCCACTCACTATATGACAGTCTCTCACCACGTGAGAGGGGGGCCTCATTACTAATAACGGCACCTCCAGCATGTACATTACTGAGCGCACGTTCTCCACTCACTATATGACAGTCTCACCACGTGAGAGGGAGGCCTCATTACTAATAAGGGCACCTCCAGCGTGTACATTACTGAGCGCACGTTCTCCACTCACTATATGACAGTCTCTCACCACGTGAGAGGGGGGCCTCATTACTAATAACAGCACCTCCAGCGTGTACATTACTGAGCGCACGTTCTCCACTCACTATATGACAGTCTCTCACCACGTGAGAGGGGGTCTCATTACTAATAACGGCACCTCCAGCGTGTACATTACTGAGCGCACGTTCTCCACTCACTATATGACAGTCTCTCACCACGTGAGAGGGGGGCCTCATTACTAATAACGGCACCTCCAGCGTGTACATTACTCAGCGCACGTTCTCCACTCACTATATGACAGTCTCTCACCACGTGAGAGGGGGGCCTCATTACTAATAACGGCCCCTCCAGCGTGTACATTACTGAGCGCACGTTCTCCACTCACTATATGACAGTCTCTCACCACGTGATAGGGGGCCTCATTACTAATTACGTCACCTCCAGCGTGTACATTACTGAGCGCACGTTCTCCACTCACTATATGACAGTCTCTCACCACATGAGAGGGGGCCTCATTACTAATAACGGCACCTCCAGCAAGTACATTACTGAGCGCACGTTCTCCACTCACTATATGACAGTCTCTCACCACATGAGAGGGGTGCCTCATTACTAATAACGGCACCTCCAGCGTGTACATTACTGAGCGCACGTTCTCCACTCACTATATGACAGTCTCTCACCACGTGAGAGGGGGGCCTCATTACTAATAACGGCACCTCCAGCGTGTACATTACTGAGCGCACGTTCTCCACTCACTATATGACAGTCTCTCACCACGTGAGAAGGGGGCCTCATTACTAATAACGGCACCTCCAGCGTGTACATTACTGAGCACACGTTCTCCACTCACTATATGACAGTCTCTCACCACATGAGAGGGGGTCTCATTACTAATAACGGCACCGCCAGCGTGTACATTACTAAGCGTACGTTCTCCACTCACTATATGACAGTCTCTCACCACGTGAGAGGGGGGCCTCATTACTAATAACGATACCTCCAGCGTGTACATTACTGAGCGCACGTTCTCCACTCACTATATGACAGTCTCTCACCACGTGAGAGGGTGGCCTCATTACTAATAACGATACCTCCAGCGTGTACATTACTGAGCGCACGTTCTCCACTCACTATATGACAGTCTCTCACCACGTGAGAGGGGGGCCTCATTACTAATAACGGAACCTCCAGCATATACATTACTGAGCGCACGTTCTCCACTCACTATATGACAGTCTCTCACCACGTGAGAGGGGGTCTCATTACTAATAACGGCACCTCCAGCGTGTACATTACTGAGCGCACGTTCTCCACTCACTATATGACAGTCTCTCACCACGTGAGAGGGGGGCCTCATTACTAATAACGGCACCTCCAGCGTGTACATTACTCAGCGCACGTTCTCCACTCACTATATGACAGTCTCTCACCACGTGAGAGGGGGGCCTCATTACTAATAACGGCCCCTCCAGCGTGTACATTACTGAGCGCACGTTCTCCACTCACTATATGACAGTCTCTCACCACGTGATAGGGGGCCTCATTACTAATTACGTCACCTCCAGCGTGTACATTACTGAGCGCACGTTCTCCACTCACTATATGACAGTCTCTCACCACATGAGAGGGGGCCTCATTACTAATAACGGCACCTCCAGCAAGTACATTACTGAGCGCACGTTCTCCACTCACTATATGACAGTCTCTCACCACATGAGAGGGGTGCCTCATTACTAATAACGGCACCTCCAGCGTGTACATTACTGAGCGCACGTTCTCCACTCACTATATGACAGTCTCTCACCACGTGAGAGGGGGGCCTCATTACTAATAACGGCACCTCCAGCGTGTACATTACTGAGCGCACGTTCTCCACTCACTATATGACAGTCTCTCACCACGTGAGAAGGGGGCCTCATTACTAATAACGGCACCTCCAGCGTGTACATTACTGAGCACACGTTCTCCACTCACTATATGACAGTCTCTCACCACATGAGAGGGGGTCTCATTACTAATAACGGCACCGCCAGCGTGTACATTACTAAGCGTACGTTCTCCACTCACTATATGACAGTCTCTCACCACGTGAGAGGGGGGCCTCATTACTAATAACGATACCTCCAGCGTGTACATTACTGAGCGCACGTTCTCCACTCACTATATGACAGTCTCTCACCACGTGAGAGGGTGGCCTCATTACTAATAACGATACCTCCAGCGTGTACATTACTGAGCGCACGTTCTCCACTCACTATATGACAGTCTCTCACCACGTGAGAGGGGGGCCTCATTACTAATAACGAAACCTCCAGCATATACATTACTGAGCGCACGTTCTCCACTCACTATATGACAGTCTCTCACCACGTGAGAGGGGGGCCTCATTACTAATAACGGCACCTCCATCGTGTACATTACTGAGCGCACGTTCTCCACTCACTATATGACAGTCTCTCACCACGTGAGAGGGGGGCCTCATTACTAAAGACGGCACCTCCAGCGTGTACATTACTGAGCGCACGTTCTCCACTCACTATATGACAGTCTCTCACCACGTGAGAGGGGGGCCTCATTACTAAAGACGGCACCTCCAGCGTGTACATTACTGAGCGCACGTTCTCCACTCACTATATGACAGTCTCTCACCACGTGAGAGGGGGGCCTCATTACTAAAGACGGCACCTCCAGCGTGTACATTACTGAGCGCACGTTCTCCACTCACTATATGACAGTCTCTCACCACGTGAGAGGGGGGCCTCATTACTAATAACGATACCTCCAGCGTGTACATTACTGAGCACACGTTCTCCACTCACTATATGACAGTCTCTCACCACGTGAGAGGGGGGCCTCATTACTAATAACGTCACCTCCAGCGTGTACAGTACTGAGCGCACGTTCTCCACTCACTATATGACAGTCTCTCACCACGTGAGAGGGGGACTCATTACTAATAACGTCACCTCCAGCGTGTACATTGCTGAGCGCACGTTCTCCACTCACTATATGACAGTCTCTCACCACGTGAGAGGGGGGCCTCATTACTAATAACGGCACCTCCAGCGTGTACATTACTGAGCGCACGTTCTCCACTCACTATATGACAGTCTCTCACCACGTGAGAGGGGGGCCTCATTACTAATAACAGCACCTCCAGCGTGTACATTACTGAGCGCACGTTCTCCACTCACTATATGACAGTCTCTCACCACGTGAGTGGGGGCCTCATTACTAATAACGGCAACTCCAGCGTGTACATTACTGAGCGCACGTTCTGCACTCACTATATGACAGTCTCTCACCACGTGAGAGGGGGGCCTCATTACTAATAACGATACTTCCAGCGTGTACATTACTGAGCGTACGTTCTCCACTCACTATATGACAGTCTCTCACCACGTGAGAGGGGGCCTCATTACTAATAACGGCCCCTCCAGCATGTACATTACTGAGCGCACGTTCTCCACTCACTATATGACAGTCTCTCACCACGTGAGAGGGGGGCCTCATTACTAAAGACGGCACCTCCAGCGTGTACATTACTGAGCGCACGTTCTCCACTCACTATATGACAGTCTCTCACCACGTGAGAGGGGGTCTCATTACTAATAACGATACCTCCAGCGTGTACATTACTGAGCACACGTTCTCCACTCACTATATGACAGTCTCTCACCACGTGAGAGGGGGGCCTCATTACTAATAACGGCACCTCCAGCGTGTACATTACTGAGCGCACGTTCTCCACTCACTATATGACAGTCTCTCACCACGTGAGAGGGGGGCCTCATTACTAATAACGTCACCTCCAGCGTGTACAGTACTGAGCGCACGTTCTCCACTCACTATATGACAGTCTCTCACCACGTGAGAGGGGGTCCTCATTACTAATAACGGCACCTCCAGCGTGTACATTACTGAGCGCACGTTCTCCACACACTATATGACAGTCTCTCACCACGTGAAAGGGGGGCCTCATTACTAATAACGGCACCTCCAGCGTGTACATTACTGAGCGCACGTTCTCCACTCACTATATGACAGTCTCTCACCACGTGAGAGGGGGGCCTCATTACTAATAACAGCACCTCCAGCGTGTACATTACTGAGCGCACGTTCTCCACTCACTATATGACAGTCTCTCACCACGTGAGTGGGGGCCTCATTACTAATAACGGCAACTCCAGCGTGTACATTACTGAGCGCACGTTCTCCACTCACTATATGACAGTCTCTCACCACGTGAGAGGGGGGCCTCATTACTAATAACGTCACCTCCAGCGTGTACAGTACTGAGCGCACGTTCTCCACTCACTATATGACAGTCTCTCACCACGTGAGAGGGGGTCCTCATTACTAATAACGGCACCTCCAGCGTGTACATTACTGAGCGCACGTTCTCCACACACTATATGACAGTCTCTCACCACGTGAGAGGGGGTCCTCATTACTAATAACGGCACCTCCAGCGTGTACATTACTGAGCGCACGTTCTCCACACACTATATGACAGTCTCTCACCACGTGAGAGGGGGGCCTCATTACTAATAACGGCACCTCCAGCGTGTACATTACTGAGCGCACGTTCTCCACTCACTATATGACAGTCTCTCACCACGTGAGAGGGGGGCCTCATTACTAATAACAGCACCTCCAGCGTGTACATTACTGAGCGCACGTTCTCCACTCACTATATGACAGTCTCTCACCACGTGAGAGGGGGGCCTCATTACTAATAACGATACCTCCAGCGTGTACATTACTGAGCACACGTTCTCCACTCACTATATGACAGTCTCTCACCACGTGAGAGGGGGGCCTCATTACTAATAACGGCACCTCCAGCGTGTACATTACTGAGCGCACGTTCTCCACTCACTATATGACAGTCTCACCACGTGAGAGGGGGGCCTCATTACTAATAACGGCACCTCCAGCGTGTACATTACTGAGCGCACGTTCTCCACTCACTATATGACAGTCTCTCACCACGTGAGAGGGGGGCCTCATTACTAATAACAGCACCTCCAGCGTGTACATTACTGAGCGCACGTTCTCCACTCACTATATGACAGTCTCTCACCACGTGAGAGGGGGTCTCATTACTAATAACGGCACCTCCAGCGTGTACATTACTGAGCGCACGTTCTCCACTCACTATATGACAGTCTCTCACCACGTGAGAGGGGGGCCTCATTACTAATAACGGCACCTCCAGCGTGTACATTACTCAGCGCACGTTCTCCACTCACTATATGACAGTCTCTCACCACGTGAGAGGGGGGCCTCATTACTAATAACGGCCCCTCCAGCGTGTACATTACTGAGCGCACGTTCTCCACTCACTATATGACAGTCTCTCACCACGTGATAGGGGGCCTCATTACTAATTACGTCACCTCCAGCGTGTACATTACTGAGCGCACGTTCTCCACTCACTATATGACAGTCTCTCACCACGTGAGAGGGGGCCTCATTACTAATAACGGCACCTCCAGCAAGTACATTACTGAGCGCACGTTCTCCACTCACTATATGACAGTCTCTCACCACATGAGAGGGGTGCCTCATTACTAATAACGGCACCTCCAGCGTGTACATTACTGAGCGCACGTTCTCCACTCACTGTATGACAGTCTCTCACCACGTGAGAGGGGGGCCTCATTACTAATAACGGCACCTCCAGCGTGTACATTACTGAGCGCACGTTCTCCACTCACTATATGACAGTCTCTCACCACGTGAGAAGGGGGCCTCATTACTAATAACGGCACCTCCAGCGTGTACATTACTGAGCACACGTTCTCCACTCACTATATGACAGTCTCTCACCACATGAGAGGGGGTCTCATTACTAATAACGGCACCGCCAGCGTGTACATTACTAAGCGTACGTTCTCCACTCACTATATGACAGTCTCTCACCACGTGAGAGGGGGGCCTCATTACTAATAACGATACCTCCAGCGTGTACATTACTGAGCGCACCTTCTCCACTCACTATATGACAGTCTCTCACCACATGAGAGGGTGGCCTCATTACTAATAACGTTACCTCCAGCGTGTACATTACTGAGCGCACGTTCTCCACTCACTATATGACAGTCTCTCACCACGTGAGAGGGGGGCCTCATTACTAATAACGGAACCTCCAGCATATACATTACTGAGCGCACGTTCTCCACTCACTATATGACAGTCTCTCACCACGTGAGAGGGGGGCCTCATTACTAATAACGGCACCTCCATCGTGTACATTACTGAGCGCACGTTCTCCACTCACTATATGACAGTCTCTCACCACGTGAGAGGGGGGCCTCATTACTAATAACGGCACCTCCATCGTGTACATTACTGAGCGCACGTTCTCCACTCACTATATGACAGTCTCTCACCACGTGAGAGGGGGTCCTCATTACTAATAACAGCACCTCCAGCGTGTACATTACTGAGCACACGTTCTCCACTCACTATATGACAGTCTCTCACCACGTGAGAGGGGGGCCTCATTACTAATAACGGCACCTCCAGCGTGTACATTACTGAGCGCACGTTCTCCACTCACTATATGACAGTCTCTCACCACGTGAGAGGGGGCCTCATTACTAATAACGATACCTCCAGCGTGTACATTACTGAGCACACGTTCTCCACTCACTATATGACAGTCTCTCACCACGTGAGAGGGGGGCCTCATTACTAATAACGGCACCTCCAGCGTGTACATTACTGAGCGCACGTTCTCCACTCACTATATGACAGTCTCTCACCACGTGAGAGGGGGGCCTCATTACTAATAACGTCACCTCCAGCGTGTACAGTACTGAGCGCACGTTCTCCACTCACTATATGACAGTCTCTCACCACGTGAGAGGGGGTCCTCATTACTAATAACGGCACCTCCAGCGTGTACATTACTGAGCGCACGTTCTCCACACACTATATGACAGTCTCTCACCACGTGAGAGGGGGGCCTCATTACTAATAACGGCACCTCCAGCGTGTACATTACTGAGCGCACGTTCTCCACTCACTATATGACAGTCTCTCACCACGTGAGAGGGGGGCCTCATTACTAATAACAGCACCTCCAGCGTGTACATTACTGAGCGCACGTTCTCCACTCACTATATGACAGTCTCTCACCACGTGAGTGGGGGCCTCATTACTAATAACGGCAACTCCAGCGTGTACATTACTGAGCGCACGTTCTGCACTCACTATATGACAGTCTCTCACCACGTGAGAGGGGGGCCTCATTACTAATAACGATACTTCCAGCGTGTACATTACTGAGCGTACGTTCTCCACTCACTATATGACTGTCTCTCACCACGTGAGAGGGGGCCTCATTACTAATAACGGCACCTCCAGCGTGTACATTACTGAGCGCACGTTCTCCACTCACTATATGACAGTCTCTCACCACGTGAGAGGGGGGCCTCATTACTAATAACGATACCTCCAGGTTGTACATTACTGAGCGCACGTTCTCCACTCACTATATGACAGTCTCTCACCACGTGAGAGGGGGCCTCATTACTAATAACGGCACCTCCAGCATATACATTACTGAGCGCACGTTCTCCACTCACTATATGACAGTCTCTCACCACGTGAGAGGGGGGCCTCATTACTAATAACGGCACCTCCAGCGTGTACATTACTGAGCGCACGTTCTCCATTCACTATATGACAGTCTCTCACCACGTGAGAGGGGGGCCTCATTACTAATAACAGCACCTCCAGCGTGTACATTACTGAGCGCACGTTCTCCACTCACTATATGACAGTCTCTCACCACGTGAGAAGGGGGCCTCATTACTAATAACGGCACCTCCAGCGTGTACATTACTGAGCACTCGTTCTCCACTCACTATATGACAGTCTCTCACCACATGAGAGGGGGGCCTCATTACTAATAACGGCACCGCCAGCGTGTACATTGCTAAGCGTACGTTCTCCACTCACTATATGACAGTCTCTCACCACGTGAGAGGGGGGCCTCATTACTAATAACGATACCTCCAGCGTGTACATTACTGAGCGCACGTTCTCCACTCACTATATGACAGTCTCTCACCACGTGAGAGGGGGGCCTCATTACTAATAACGATACCTCCAGCGTGTACATTACTGAGCGCACGTTCTCCACTCACTATATGACAGTCTCTCACCACGTGAGAGGGGGCCTCATTACTAATAACAGCACCTCCAGCGTGTACATTACTGAGCGCACGTTCTCCACTCACTATATGAAAGTCTCTCACCACGTGAGAGGGGGGCCTCATTACTAAAGACGGCACCTCCAGCGTGTACATTACTGAGCGCACGTTCTCCACTCACTATATGACAGTCTCTCACCACGTGAGAGGGGGGCCTCATTACTAATAACGATACCTCCAGCGTGTACATTACTGAGCACACGTTCTCCACTCACTATATGACAGTCTCTCACCACGTGAGAGGGGGGCCTCATTACTAATAACGGCACCTCCAGCGTGTACATTACTGAGCGCACGTTCTCCACTCACTATATGACAGTCTCTCACCACGTGAGAGGGGGGCCTCATTACTAATAACGTCACCTCCAGCGTGTACAGTACTGAGCGCACGTTCTCCACTCACTATATGACAGTCTCTCACCACGTGAGAGGGGGGCCTCATTACTAATAATGGCACCTCCAGCGTGTACATTACTGAGCGCACGTTCTCCACACACTATATGACAGTCTCTCACCATGTGAGAGGGGGGCCTCATTACTAATAACGGCACCTCCAGCGTGTACATTACTGAGCGCACGTTCTCCACACACTATATGACAGTCTCTCACCACGTGAGAGGGGGGCCTCATTACTAATAACAGCACCTCCAGTGTGTACATTACTGAGCGCACGTTCTCCACTCACTATATGACAGTCTCTCACCACGTGAGTGGGGGCCTCATTACTAATAACGGCAACTCCAGCGTGTACATTACTGAGCGCACGTTCTCCACTCACTATATGACAGTCTCTCACCACGTGAGAGGGGGGCCTCATTACTAATAACGATACTTCCAGCGTGTACATTACTGAGCGCACGTTCTCCACTCACTATATGACAATCTCTCTCCTCGTGAGAGGGGGGCCTCATTACTAATAACGGCCCCTCCAGCGTGTACATTACTGAGCGTACGTTCTCCACTCACTATATGACAGTCTCTCACCACGTGAGAGGGGGGCCTCATTACTAATAACGGCACCTCCAGCGTGTACATTACTGAGCGCACGTTCTCCACTCACTATATGACAGTCTCACAACGTGAGAGGGGGGCCTCATTACTAATAACGGCACCTCCAGCGTGTACATTACTGAGCGCACGTTCTCCACTCACTATATGACAGTCTCTCACCACGTGAGAGGGGGGCCTCATTACTAATAACGATACCTCCAGCGTGTACATTACTGAGCGCACGTTCTCCACACACTATATGACAGTCTCTCACCACGTGAGAGGGGGGCCTCATTACTAATAACGGCACCTCCAGCATGTACATTACTGAGCGCACGTTCTCCACTCACTATATGACAGTCCTCACCACGTGAGAGGGGGACTCATTACTAATAACGGCATCTCCAGCGTGTACATTACTGAACGCACGTTCTCCACACACTATATGACAGTCTCTCACCACGTGATAGGGGGCCTCATTACTAATAACGGCACCTCCAGCGTGTACATTACTGAGCGCACGTTCTCCACTCACTATATGACAGTCTCTCACCACATGAGAGGGGGGCCTCATTACTAATAACGGCACCTCCAGCGTGTACATTACTGAGCGCACGTTCTCCACACACTATATGACAGTCTCTCACCACGTGATAGGGGGCCTCATTACTAATAACGTCACCTCCAGCGTGTACATTGCTGAGCGCACGTTCTCCACTCACTATATGACAGTCTCTCACCACATGAGAGGGGGTCTCATTACTAATAACGGCACCGCCAGCGTGTACATTACTAAGCGTACGTTCTCCACTCACTATATGACAGTCTCTCACCACGTGAGAGGGGGGCCTCATTACTAATAACGATACCTCCAGCGTGTACATTACTGAGCGCACGTTCTCCACACACTATATGACAGTCTCTCACCACGTGAGAGGGGGCCTCATTACTAATAACGGCACCTCCAGCATGTACATTACTGAGCGCACGTTCTCCACTCACTATATGACAGTCTCTCACCACGTGAGAGGGGGCCTCATTACTAATAACGATACCTCCAGTGTGTACATTACTGAGCGCACGTTCTCCACTCACTATATGACAGTCTCTCACCACGTGAGAGGGGGGCCTCATTACTAATAACGATACCTCCAGCGTGTACATTACTAAGCGCACGTTCTCCACTCACTATATGACAGTCTCTCACCACGTGAGAGGGGGCCTCATTACTAATAACGGCACCTCCAGCGTGTACATTACTGAGCGCACGTTCTCCACTCACTATATGACAGTCTCTCACCACGTGAGAGCGGGGCCTCATTACTAATAATGGCACCTCCAGTGTGTACATTACTGAGCGCACGTTCTCCTCTCACTATATGACAGTCTCTCTCCACGTGAGAGGGGGGCCTCATTACTAATAACGGCCCCTCCAGCGTGTACATTACTCAGCGCACGTTCTCCACTCACTATATGACAGTCTCTCACCACGTGAGAGGGGGGCCTCATTACTAATAACGGCCCCTCCAGCGTGTACATTACTGAGCGCACGTTCTCCACTCACTATATGACAGTCTCTCACCACGTGATAGGGGGCCTCATTACTAATTACGTCACCTCCAGCGTGTACATTACTGAGCGCACGTTCTCCACTCACTATATGACAGTCTCTCACCACATGAGAGGGGGCCTCATTACTAATAACGATACCTCCAGCGTGTACATTACTGAGCGCACGTTCTCCACTCACTATATGACAGTCTCTCACCACGTGAGAGGGGGGCCTCATTACTAATAACGGCCCCTCCAGCGTGTACATTACTGAGCGTACGTTCTCCACTCACTATATGACAGTCTCTCACCACGTGAGAGGGGGGCCTCATTACTAATAACGGCACCTCCAGCGTGTACATTACTGAGCGCACGTTCTCCACTCACTATATGACAGTCTCACAACGTGAGAGGGGGGCCTCATTACTAATAACGGCACCTCCAGCGTGTACATTACTGAGCGCACGTTCTCCACTCACTATATGACAGTCTCTCACCACGTGAGAGGGGGGCCTCATTACTAATAACGATACCTCCAGCGTGTACATTACTGAGCGCACGTTCTCCACACACTATATGACAGTCTCTCACCACGTGAGAGGGGGCCTCATTACTAATAACGGCACCTCCAGCATGTACATTACTGAGCGCACGTTCTCCACTCACTATATGACAGTCCTCACCACGTGAGAGGGGGACTCATTACTAATAACGGCATCTCCAGCGTGTACATTACTGAGCGCACGTTCTCCACACACTATATGACAGTCTCTCACCACGTGATAGGGGGCCTCATTACTAATAACGGCACCTCCAGCGTGTACAATACTGAGCGCACGTTCTCCACTCACTATATGACAGTCTCTCACCACATGAGAGGGGGGCCTCATTACTAATAACGGCACCTCCAGCGTGTACATTACTGAGCGCACGTTCTCCACACACTATATGACAGTCTCTCACCACGTGATAGGGGGCCTCATTACTAATAACGTCACCTCCAGCGTGTACATTGCTGAGCGCACGTTCTCCACTCACTATATGACAGTCTCTCACCACATGAGAGGGGGTCTCATTACTAATAACGGCACCGCCAGCGTGTACATTACTAAGCGTACGTTCTCCACTCACTATATGACAGTCTCTCACCACGTGAGAGGGGGGCCTCATTACTAATAACGATACCTCCAGCGTGTACATTACTGAGCGCACGTTCTCCACACACTATATGACAGTCTCTCACCACGTGAGAGGGGGCCTCATTACTAATAACGGCACCTCCAGCATGTACATTACTGAGCGCACGTTCTCCACTCACTATATGACAGTCTCTCACCACGTGAGAGGGGGCCTCATTACTAATAACGGCACCTCCAGCGTGTACATTACTGAGCGCACGTTCTCCACTCACTATATGACAGTCTCTCACCACATGAGAGGGGGGCCTCATTACTAATAACGGCACCTCCAGCGTGTACATTACTGAGCGCACGTTCTCCACACACTATATGACAGTCTCTCACCACGTGATAGGGGGCCTCATTACTAATAACGTCACCTCCAGCGTGTACATTGCTGAGCGCACGTTCTCCACTCACTATATGACAGTCTCTCACCACATGAGAGGGGGTCTCATTACTAATAACGGCACCGCCAGCGTGTACATTACTAAGCGTACGTTCTCCACTCACTATATGACAGTCTCTCACCACGTGAGAGGGGGGCCTCATTACTAATAACGATACCTCCAGCGTGTACATTACTGAGCGCACGTTCTCCACACACTATATGACAGTCTCTCACCACGTGAAAGGGGGCCTCATTACTAATAACGGCACCTCCAGCATGTACATTACTGAGCGCACGTTCTCCACTCACTATATGACAGTCTCTCACCACGTGAGAGGGGGCCTCATTACTAATAACGATACCTCCAGTGTGTACATTACTGAGCGCACGTTCTCCACTCACTATATGACAGTCTCTCACCACGTGAGAGGGGGGCCTCATTACTAATAACGGCACCTCCAGCGTGTACATTACTGAGCGCACGTTCTCCACTCACTATATGACAGTCTCACAACGTGAGAGGGGGGCCTCATTACTAATAACGGCACCTCCAGCGTGTACATTACTGAGCGCACGTTCTCCACTCACTATATGACAGTCTCTCACCACGTGAGAGGGGGCCTCATTACTAATAACGGCACCTCCAGCATGTACATTACTGAGCGCACGTTCTCCACTCACTATATGACAGTCCTCACCACGTGAGAGGGGGACTCATTACTAATAACGGCATCTCCAGCGTGTACATTACTGAGCGCACGTTCACCACTCACTATATGACTGTCTCTCACCACGTGATAGGGGGCCTCATTACTAATAACGGCACCTCCAGCGTGTACATTACTGAGCGCACGTTCTCCACTCACTATATGACAGTCTCTCACCACATGAGAGGGGGGCCTCATTACTAATAACGGCACCTCCAGCGTGTACATTACTGAGCGCACGTTCTCCACACACTATATGACAGTCTCTCACCACGTGATAGGGGGCCTCATTACTAATAACGTCACCTCCAGCGTGTACATTGCTGAGCGCACGTTCTCCACTCACTATATGACAGTCTCTCACCACATGAGAGGGGGTCTCATTACTAATAACGGCACCGCCAGCGTGTACATTACTAAGCGTACGTTCTCCACTCACTATATGACAGTCTCTCACCACGTGAGAGGGGGGCCTCATTACTAATAACGATACCTCCAGCGTGTACATTACTGAGCGCACGTTCTCCACACACTATATGACAGTCTCTCACCACGTGAGAGGGGGCCTCATTACTAATAACGGCACCTCCAGCATGTACATTACTGAGCGCACGTTCTCCACTCACTATATGACAGTCTCTCACCACGTGAGAGGGGGCCTCATTACTAATAACGATACCTCCAGTGTGTACATTACTGAGCGCACGTTCTCCACTCACTATATGACAGTCTCTCACCACGTGAGAGGGGGGCCTCATTACTAATAACGATACCTCCAGCGTGTACATTACTAAGCGCACGTTCTCCACTCACTATATGACAGTCTCTCACCACGTGAGAGGGGGCCTCATTACTAATAACGGCACCTCCAGCGTGTACATTACTGAGCGCACGTTCTCCACTCACTATATGACAGTCTCTCACCACGTGAGAGCGGGGCCTCATTACTAATAATGGCACCTCCAGTGTGTACATTACTGAGCGCACGTTCTCCTCTCACTATATGACAGTCTCTCTCCACGTGAGAGGGGGGCCTCATTACTAATACCGGCCCCTCCAGCGTGTACATTACTCAGCGCACGTTCTCCACTCACTATATGACAGTCTCTCACCACGTGAGAGGGGGGACTCATTACTAATAACGGCCCCTCCAGCGTGTACATTACTGAGCGCACGTTCTCCACTCACTATATGACAGTCTCTCACCACGTGATAGGGGGCCTCATTACTAATTACGTCACCTCCAGCGTGTACATTACTGAGCGCACGTTCTCCACTCACTATATGACAGTCTCTCACCACATGAGAGGGGGCCTCATTACTAACAACGGCACCTCCAGCAAGTACATTACTGAGCGCACGTTCTCCACTCACTATATGACAGTCTCTCACCACATGAGAGGGGTGCCTCATTACTAATAACGGCACCTCCAGCGTGTACATTACTGAGCGCACTTTCTCCACTCACTATATGACAGTCTCTCACCACGTGAGAGGGGGGCCTCATTACTAATAACGGCACCTCCAGCGTGTACATTACTGAGCGCACGTTCTCCACTCACTATATGACAGTCTCTCACCACGTGAGAAGGGGGCCTCATTACTAATAACGGCACCTCCAGCGTGTACATTACTGAGCACACGTTCTCCACTCACTATATGACAGTCTCTCACCACATGAGAGGGGGTCTCATTACTAATAACGGCACCGCCAGCGTGTACATTACTAAGCGTACGTTCTCCACTCACTATATGACAGTCTCTCACCACGTGAGAGGGGGGCCTCATTACTAATAACGATACCTCCAGCGTGTACATTACTGAGCGCACATTCTCCACTCACTATATGACAGTCTCTCACCTCGTGAGAGGGTGGCCTCATTACTAATAACGATACCTCCAGCGTGTACATTACTGAGCGCACGTTCTCCACTCACTATATGACAGTCTCTCACCACGTGAGAGGGGGGCCTCATTACTAATAACGGAACCTCCAGCATATACATTACTGAGCGCACGTTCTCCACTCACTATATGACAGTCTCTCACCACGTGAGAGGGGGGCCTCATTACTAATAACGGCACCTCCATCGTGTACATTACTGAGCGCACGTTCTCCACTCACTATATGACAGTCTCTCACCACGTGAGAGGGGGGCCTCATTACTAAAGACGGCACCTCCAGCGTGTACATTACTGAGCGCACGTTCTCCACTCACTATATGACAGTCTCTCACCACGTGAGAGGGGGGCCTCATTACTAATAACGATACCTCCAGCGTGTACATTACTGAGCATACGTTCTCCACTCACTATATGACAGTCTCTCACCACGTGAGAGGGGGGCCTCATTACTAATAACGGCACCTCCAGCGTGTACATTACTGCGCGCATGTTCTCCACTCACTATATGACAGTCTCTCACCACGTGAGAGGGGGGCCTCATTACTAATAACGTCACCTCCAGCGTGTACAGTACTGAGCGCACGTTCTCCACTCACTATATGACAGTCTCTCACCACGTGAGAGGGGGCCTCATTACTAATAACGTCACCTCCAGCGTGTACATTGCTGAGCGCACGTTCTCCACTCACTATATGACAGTCTCTCACCACGTGAGAGGGGGGCCTCATTACTAATAACGGCACCTCCAGCGTGTACATTACTGAGCGCACGTTCTCCACTCACTATATGACAGTCTCTCACCACGTGAGAGGGGGGCCTCATTACTAATAACAGCACCTCCAGCGTGTACATTACTGAGCGCACGTTCTCCACTCACTATATGACAGTCTCTCACCACGTGAGTGGGGGCCTCATTACTAATAACGGCAACTCCAGCGTGTACATTACTGAGCGCACGTTCTGCACTCACTATATGACAGTCTCTCACCACGTGAGAGGGGGGCCTCATTACTAATAACGATACTTCCAGCGTGTACATTACTGAGCGTACGTTCTCCACTCACTATATGACAGTCTCTCACCACGTGAGAGGGGGCCTCATTACTAATAACGGCCCCTCCAGCATGTACATTACTGAGCGCACGTTCTCCACTCACTATATGACTGTCTCTCACCACGTGAGAGGGGGCCTCATTACTAATAACGGCACCTCCAGCGTGTACATTACTGAGCGCACGTTCTCCACTCACTATATGACAGTCTCTCACCACGTGAGAGGGGGGCCTCATTACTAATAACGATACCTCCAGGTTGTACATTACTGAGCGCACGTTCTCCACTCACTATATGATAGTCTCTCACCACGTGAGAGGGTGCCTCATTACTAATAACGGCACCTCCAGCATATACATTACTGAGCGCACGTTCTCCACTCACTATATGACAGTCTCTCACCACGTGAGAGGGGGGCCTCATTACTAATAACGGCACCTCCATCGTGTACATTACTGAGCGCACGTTCTCCACTCACTATATGACAGTCTCACCACGTGAGAGGGGGCCTCATTACTAATAACGATACCTCCAGCGTGTACATTACTGAGCGCACGTTCTCCACACACTATATGACAGTCTCTCACCACGTGAGAGGGGGCCTCATTACTAATAACGGCACCTCCAGCATGTACATTACTGAGCGCACCTTCTCCACTCACTATATGACAGTCTCTCACCCCGTGAGAGGGGGACTCATTACTAATAACGGCATCTCCAGCGTGTACATTACTGAGCGCACGTTCTCCACACACTATATGACAGTCTCTCACCACGTGATAGGGGGCCTCTTTACTAATAACGGCACCTCCAGCGTGTACATTACTAAGCGCACGTTCTCCACTCACTATATGACAGTCTCTCACCACGTGAGAGGGGGGCCTCATTACTAATAACGATACCTCCAGCGTGTACATTACTAAGCGCACGTTCTCCACTCACTATATGACAGTCTCTCACCACGTGAGAGGGGGGCCTCATTACTAATAACGGAACCTCCAGCATATAAATTACTGAGCGCACGTTCTCCACTCACTATATGACAGTCTCTCACCACGTGAGAGGGGGGCCTCATTACTAATAACGGCACCTCCATCGTGTACATTACTGAGCGCACGTTCTCCACTCACTATATGACAGTCTCTCACCACGTGAGAGGGGGGCCTCATTACTAAAGACGGCACCTCCAGTGTGTACATTACTGAGCGCACGTTCTCCACTCACTATATGACAGTCTCTCACCACGTGAGAGGGGGGCCTCATTACTAATAACGATACCTCCAGCGTGTACATTACTGAGCGCACGTTCTCCACTCACTATATGACAGTCTCTCACCACGTGAGAGGGGGTCCTCATTACTAATAACGGCACCTCCAGCGTGTACATTACTGAGCGCACGTTCTCCACACACTATATGACAGTCTCTCACCACGTGAGAGGGGGGCCTCATTACTAATAACGGCACCTCCAGCGTGTACATTACTGAGCGCACGTTCTCCACTCACTATATGACAATCTCTCACCACGTGAGAGGGGGGCCTCATTACTAATAACAGCACCTCCAGCGTGTACATTACTGAGCGCACGTTCTCCACTCACTATATGACAGTCTCTCACCACGTGAGTGGGGGCCTCATTACTAATAACGGCAACTCCAGCGTGTACATTACTGAGCGCACGTTCTCCACTCACTATATGACAGTCTCTCACCACGTGAGAGGGGGGCCTCATTACTAATAACGTCACCTCCAGCGTGTACAGTACTGAGCGCACGTTCTCCACTCACTATATGACAGTCTCTCACCACGTGAGAGATGGTCCTCATTACTAATAACGGCACCTCCAGCGTGTACATTACTGAGCGCACGTTCTCCACACACTATATGACAGTCTCTCACCACGTGAGAGTGGGGCCTCATTACTAATAACGGCACCTCCAGCGTGTACATTACTGAGCGCACGTTCTCCACTCACTATATGACAGTCTCTCACCACGTGAGAGGGGGGCCTCATTACTAATAACGTCACCTCCAGCGTGTACAGTACTGAGCGCACGTTCTCCACTCACTATATGACAGTCTCTCACCACGTGAGAGGGGGTCCTCATTACTAATAACGGCACCTCCAGCGTGTACATTACTGAGCGCACGTTCTCCACACACTATATGACAGTCTCTCACCACGTGAGAGGGGGGCCTCATTACTAATAACGGCACCTCCAGCGTGTACATTACTGAGCGCACGTTCTCCACTCACTATATGACAGTCTCTCACCACGTGAGAGGGGGGCCTCATTACTAATAACAGCACCTCCAGCGTGTACATTACTGAGCTCACGTTCTCCACTCACTATATGACAGTCTCTCACCACGTGAGAGGGGGGCCTCATTACTAATAACGATACCTCCAGCGTGTACATTACTGAGCACACGTTCTCCACTCACTATATGACAGTCTCTCACCACGTGAGAGGGGGGCCTCATTACTAATAACGGCACCTCTAGCGTGTACATTACTGAGCGCACGTTCTCCACTCACTATATGACAGTCTCTCACCACGTGAGAGGGGGGCCTCATTACTAATAACGTCACCTCCAGCGTGTACAGTACTGAGCGCACGTTCTCCACTCACTATATGACAGTCTCTCACCACGTGAGAGGGGGTCCTCATTACTAATAACGGCACCTCCAGCGTGTACATTACTGAGCGCACGTTCTCCACTCACTATATGACAGTCTCTCACCACGTGAGAGGGGGGCCTCATTACTAATAACAGCACCTCCAGCGTGTACATTACTGAGCGCATGTTCTCCACTCACTATATGACAGTCTCTCACCACGTGAGTGGGGGCCTCATTACTAATAACGGCAACTCCAGCGTGTACATTACTGAGCGCACGTTCTCCACTCACTATATGACAGTCTCTCACCACGTGAGAGGGGGGCCTCATTACTAATAACGATACTTCCAGCGTGTACATTACTGAGCGTACGTTCTCCACTCACTATATGACAGTCTCTCACCACGTGAGAGGGGGCCTCATTACTAATAACGGCCCCTCCAGCGTGTACATTACTGAGCGCACGTTCTCCACTCACTATATGACAGTCTCTCACCACGTGAGAAGGGGGACTCATTACTAATAACGGCTCCTCCAGCATGTACATTACTGAGCGCACGTTCTCCACTCACTATATGACTGTCTCTCACCACGTGAGAGGGGGGCCTCATTACTAATAACGGCCCCTCCAGCGTGTACATTACTGAGCGCACGTTCTCCACTCACTATATGACAGTCTCTCACCTCGTGAGAGGGGGGCCTCATTACTAATAACGGCACCTCCAGCGTGTACATTACTGAGCGCACGTTCTCCACTCACTATATGACAGTCTCTCACCACTTGAGAGGGGAGCCTCATTACTAATAACGATACCTCCAGGTTGTACATTACTGAGCGCACGTTCTCCACTCACTATATGACAGTCTCTCACCACGTGAGAGGGGGCCTCATTACTAATAACGGCACCTCCAGCATATACATTACTGAGCGCACGTTCTCCACTCACTATATGACAGTCTCTCACCACGTGAGAGGGGGGCCTCATTACTAATAACGGCAACTCCAGCGTGTACATTACTGAGCGCACGTTCTGCACTCACTATATGACAGTCTCTCACCACGTGAGAGGGGGGCCTCATTACTAATAACGATACTTCCAGCGTGTACATTACTGAGCGTACGTTCTCCACTCACTATATGACAGTCTCTCACCACGTGAGAGGGGGCCTCATTACTAATAACGGCCCCTCCAGCATGTACATTACTGAGCGCACGTTCTCCACTCACTATATGACTGTCTCTCACCACGTGAGAGGGGGCCTCATTACTAATAACGGCACCTCCAGCGTGTACATTACTGAGCGCACGTTCTCCACTCACTATATGACAGTCTCTCACCACGTGAGAGGGGGGCCTCATTACTAATAACGATACCTCCAGGTTGTACATTACTGAGCGCACGTTCTCCACTCACTATATGATAGTCTCTCACCACGTGAGAGGGTGCCTCATTACTAATAACGGCACCTCCAGCATATACATTACTGAGCGCACGTTCTCCACTCACTATATGACAGTCTCTCACCACGTGAGAGGGGGGCCTCATTACTAATAACGGCACCTCCATCGTGTACATTACTGAGCGCACGTTCTCCACTCACTATATGACAGTCTCACCACGTGAGAGGGGGCCTCATTACTAATAACGATACCTCCAGCGTGTACATTACTGAGCGCACGTTCTCCACACACTATATGACAGTCTCTCACCACGTGAGAGGGGGCCTCATTACTAATAACGGCACCTCCAGCATGTACATTACTGAGCGCACCTTCTCCACTCACTATATGACAGTCTCTCACCACGTGAGAGGGGGACTCATTACTAATAACGGCATCTCCAGCGTGTACATTACTGAGCGCACGTTCTCCACACACTATATGACAGTCTCTCACCACGTGATAGGGGGCCTCTTTACTAATAACGGCACCTCCAGCGTGTACATTACTAAGCGCACGTTCTCCACTCACTATATGACAGTCTCTCACCACGTGAGAGGGGGGCCTCATTACTAATAACGATACCTCCAGCGTGTACATTACTAAGCGCACGTTCTCCACTCACTATATGACAGTCTCTCACCACGTGAGAGGGGGGCCTCATTACTAATAACGGAACCTCCAGCATATAAATTACTGAGCGCACGTTCTCCACTCACTATATGACAGTCTCTCACCACGTGAGAGGGGGGCCTCATTACTAATAACGGCACCTCCATCGTGTACATTACTGAGCGCACGTTCTCCACTCACTATATGACAGTCTCTCACCACGTGAGAGGGGGGCCTCATTACTAAAGACGGCACCTCCAGTGTGTACATTACTGAGCGCACGTTCTCCACTCACTATATGACAGTCTCTCACCACGTGAGAGGGGGGCCTCATTACTAATAACGATACCTCCAGCGTGTACATTACTGAGCGCACGTTCTCCACTCACTATATGACAGTCTCTCACCACGTGAGAGGGGGTCCTCATTACTAATAACGGCACCTCCAGCGTGTACATTACTGAGCGCACGTTCTCCACACACTATATGACAGTCTCTCACCACGTGAGAGGGGGGCCTCATTACTAATAACGGCACCTCCAGCGTGTACATTACTGAGCGCACGTTCTCCACTCACTATATGACAATCTCTCACCACGTGAGAGGGGGGCCTCATTACTAATAACAGCACCTCCAGCGTGTACATTACTGAGCGCACGTTCTCCACTCACTATATGACAGTCTCTCACCACGTGAGTGGGGGCCTCATTACTAATAACGGTAACTCCAGCGTGTACATTACTGAGCGCACGTTCTCCACTCACTATATGACAGTCTCTCACCACGTGAGAGGGGGGCCTCATTACTAATAACGTCACCTCCAGCGTGTACAGTACTGAGCGCACGTTCTCCACTCACTATATGACAGTCTCTCACCACGTGAGAGATGGTCCTCATTACTAATAACGGCACCTCCAGCGTGTACATTACTGAGCGCACGTTCTCCACACACTATATGACAGTCTCTCACCACGTGAGAGTGGGGCCTCATTACTAATAACGGCACCTCCAGCGTGTACATTACTGAGCGCACGTTCTCCACTCACTATATGACAGTCTCTCACCACGTGAGAGGGGGGCCTCATTACTAATAACGTCACCTCCAGCGTGTACAGTACTGAGCGCACGTTCTCCACTCACTATATGACAGTCTCTCACCACGTGAGAGGGGGTCCTCATTACTAATAACGGCACCTCCAGCGTGTACATTACTGAGCGCACGTTCTCCACACACTATATGACAGTCTCTCACCACGTGAGAGGGGGGCCTCATTACTAATAACGGCACCTCCAGCGTGTACATTACTGAGCGCACGTTCTCCACTCACTATATGACAGTCTCTCACCACGTGAGAGGGGGGCCTCATTACTAATAACAGCACCTCCAGCGTGTACATTACTGAGCTCACGTTCTCCACTCACTATATGACAGTCTCTCACCACGTGAGAGGGGGGCCTCATTACTAATAACGATACCTCCAGCGTGTACATTACTGAGCACACGTTCTCCACTCACTATATGACAGTCTCTCACCACGTGAGAGGGGGGCCTCATTACTAATAACGGCACCTCTAGCGTGTACATTACTGAGCGCACGTTCTCCACTCACTATATGACAGTCTCTCACCACGTGAGAGGGGGGCCTCATTACTAATAACGTCACCTCCAGCGTGTACAGTACTGAGCGCACGTTCTCCACTCACTATATGACAGTCTCTCACCACGTGAGAGGGGGTCCTCATTACTAATAACGGCACCTCCAGCGTGTACATTACTGAGCGCACGTTCTCCACTCACTATATGACAGTCTCTCACCACGTGAGAGGGGGGCCTCATTACTAATAACAGCACCTCCAGCGTGTACATTACTGAGCGCACGTTCTCCACTCACTATATGACAGTCTCTCACCACGTGAGTGGGGGCCTCATTACTAATAACGGCAACTCCAGCGTGTACATTACTGAGCGCACGTTCTCCACTCACTATATGACAGTCTCTCACCACGTGAGAGGGGGGCCTCATTACTAATAACGATACTTCCAGCGTGTACATTACTGAGCGTACGTTCTCCACTCACTATATGACAGTCTCTCACCACGTGAGAGGGGGCCTCATTACTAATAACGGCCCCTCCAGCGTGTACATTACTGAGCGCACGTTCTCCACTCACTATATGACAGTCTCTCACCACGTGAGAAGGGGGACTCATTACTAATAACTGCTCCTCCAGCATGTACATTACTGAGCGCACGTTCTCCACTCACTATATGACTGTCTCTCACCACGTGAGAGGGGGGCCTCATTACTAATAACGGCCCCTCCAGCGTGTACATTACTGAGCGCACGTTCTCCACTCACTATATGACAGTCTCTCACCTCGTGAGAGGGGGGCCTCATTACTAATAACGGCACCTCCAGCGTGTACATTACTGAGCGCACGTTCTCCACTCACTATATGACAGTCTCTCACCACTTGAGAGGGGAGCCTCATTACTAATAACGATACCTCCAGGTTGTACATTACTGAGCGCACGTTCTCCACTCACTATATGACAGTCTCTCACCACGTGAGAGGGGGCCTCATTACTAATAACGGCACCTCCAGCATATACATTACTGAGCGCACGTTCTCCACTCACTATATGACAGTCTCTCACCACGTGAGAGGGGGGCCTCATTACTAATAACGGCACCTCCATCGTGTACATTACTGAGCGCACGTTCTCCACTCACTATATGACAGTCTCACCACGTGAGAGGGGGCCTCATTACTAATAACGATACCTCCAGCGTGTACATTACTGAGCGCACGTTCTCCACACACTATATGACAGTCTCTCACCACGTGAGAGGGGGCCTCATTACTAATAACGGCACCTCCAGCATGTACATTACTGAGCGCACGTTCTCCACTCACTATATGACAGTCTCTCACCACGTGAGAGGGGGACTCATTACTAATAACGGCATCTCCAGCGTGTACATTACTAAGCGCACGTTCTCCACTCACTATATGACAGTCTCTCACCACGTGAGAGGGGGCCTCATTACTAATAACGGCACCTCCAGCGTGTACATTACTGAGCGCACGTTCTCCACTCACTATATGACAGTCTCTCACCACGTGAGAGCGGGGCCTCATTACTAATAATGGCACCTCCAGTGTGTACATTACTGAGCGCACGTTCTCCTCTCATTATATGACAGTCTCTCTCCACGTGAGAGGGGGGCCTCATTACATATAACGGCCCCTCCAGCGTGTACATTACTGAGCGCACGTTCTCCACTCACTATATGACAGTCTCTCACCACGTGAGAGGGGGGCCTCATTACTAATAACAGCACCTCCAGCGTGTACATTACTGAGCGCACGTTCTCCACTCACTATATGACAGTCTCTCACCACGTGAGAGGGGGACTCATTACTAATAACGGCATCTCCAGCGTGTACATTACTGAGCGCACGTTCTCCACACACTATATGACAGTCTCTCACCACGTGATAGGGGGCCTCTTTACTAATAACGGCACCTCCAGCGTGTACATTACTAAGCGCACGTTCTCCACTCACTATATGACAGTCTCTCACCACGTGAGAGGGGGGCCTCATTACTAATAACGATACCTCCAGCGTGTACATTACTAAGCGCACGTTCTCCACTCACTATATGACAGTCTCTCACCACGTGAGAGGGGGGCCTCATTACTAATAACGGAACCTCCAGCATATACATTACTGAGCGCACGTTCTCCACTCACTATATGACAGTCTCTCACCACGTGAGAGGGGGGCCTCATTACTAATAACGGCACCTCCATCGTGTACATTACTGAGCGCACGTTCTCCACTCACTATATGACAGTCTCTCACCACGTGAGAGGGGGGCCTCATTACTAAAGACGGCACCTCCAGCGTGTACATTACTGAGCGCACGTTCTCCACTCACTATATGACAGTCTCTCACCACGTGAGAGGGGGGCCTCATTACTAATAACGATACCTCCAGCGTGTACATTACTGAGCACACGTTCTCCACTCACTATATGACAGTCTCTCACCACTTGAGAGGGGGGCCTCATTACTAATAACGGCACCTCCAGCGTGTACATTACTGAGCGCACGTTCTCCACTCACTATATGACAGTCTCTCACCACGTGAGAGGGGGTCCTCATTACTAATAACGGCACCTCCAGCGTGTACATTACTGAGCGCACGTTCTCCACACACTATATGACAGTCTCTCACCACGTGAGAGGGGGGCCTCATTACTAATAACGGCACCTCCAGCGTGTACATTACTGAGCGCACGTTCTCCACTCACTATATGACAGTCTCTCACCACGTGAGAGGGGGGCCTCATTACTAATAACAGCACCTCCAGCGTGTACATTACTGAGCGCACGTTCTCCACTCACTATATGACAGTCTCTCACCACGTGAGTGGGGGCCTCATTACTAATAACGGCAACTCCAGCGTGTACATTACTGAGCGCACGTTCTCCACTCACTATATGACAGTCTCTCACCACGTGAGAGGGGGGCCTCATTACTAATAACGTCACCTCCAGCGTGTACAGTACTGAGCGCACGTTCTCCACTCACTATATGACAGTCTCTCACCACGTGAGAGATGGTCCTCATTACTAATAACGGCACCTCCAGCGTGTACATTACTGAGCGCACGTTCTCCACACACTATATGACAGTCTCTCACCACGTGAGAGTGGGGCCTCATTACTAATAACGGCACCTCCAGCGTGTACATTACTGAGCGCACGTTCTCCACTCACTATATGACAGTCTCTCACCACGTGAGAGGGGGGCCTCATTACTAATAACGTCACCTCCAGCGTGTACAGTACTGAGCGCACGTTCTCCACTCACTATATGACAGTCTCTCACCACGTGAGAGGGGGTCCTCATTACTAATAACGGCACCTCCAGCGTGTACATTACTGAGCGCACGTTCTCCACACACTATATGACAGTCTCTCACCACGTGAGAGGGGGGCCTCATTACTAATAACGGCACCTCCAGCGTGTACATTACTGAGCGCACGTTCTCCACTCACTATATGACAGTCTCTCACCACGTGAGAGGGGGGCCTCATTACTAATAACAGCACCTCCAGCGTGTACATTACTGAGCTCACGTTCTCCACTCACTATATGACAGTCTCTCACCACGTGAGAGGGGGGCCTCATTACTAATAACGATACCTCCAGCGTGTACATTACTGAGCACACGTTCTCCACTCACTATATGACAGTCTCTCACCACGTGAGAGGGGGGCCTCATTACTAATAACGGCACCTCTAGCGTGTACATTACTGAGCGCACGTTCTCCACTCACTATATGACAGTCTCTCACCACGTGAGAGGGGGGCCTCATTACTAATAACGTCATCTTCAGCGTGTACAGTACTGAGCGCACGTTCTCCACTCACTATATGACAGTCTCTCACCACGTGAGAGGGGGTCCTCATTACTAATAACGGCACCTCCAGCGTGTACATTACTGAGCGCACGTTCTCCACACACTATATGACAGTCTCTCACCACGTGAGAGGGGGCCTCATTACTAATAACGGCACCTCCAGCATGTACATTACTGAGCGCACGTTCTCCACTCACTATATGACAGTCTCTCACCACGTGAGAGGGGGCCTCATTACTAATAACGATACCTCCAGTGTGTACATTACTGAGCGCACGTTCTCCACTCACTATATGACAGTCTCTCACCACGTGAGAGGGGGGCCTCATTACTAATAACGATACCTCCAGCGTGTACATTACTAAGCGCACGTTCTCCACTCACTATATGACAGTCTCTCACCACGTGAGAGGGGGCCTCATTACTAATAACGGCACCTCCAGCGTGTACATTACTGAGCGCACGTTCTCCACTCACTATATGACAGTCTCTCACCACGTGAGAGCGGGGCCTCATTACTAATAATGGCACCTCCAGTGTGTACATTACTGAGCGCACGTTCTCCTCTCACTATATGACAGTCTCTCTCCACGTGAGAGGGGGGCCTCATTACTAATAACGGCCCCTCCAGCGTGTACATTACTCAGCGCACGTTCTCCACTCACTATATGACAGTCTCTCACCACGTGAGAGGGGGGCCTCATTACTAATAACGGCCCCTCCAGCGTGTACATTACTGAGCGCACGTTCTCCACTCACTATATGACAGTCTCTCACCACGTGATAGGGGGCCTCATTACTAATTACGTCACCTCCAGCGTGTACATTACTGAGCGCACGTTCTCCACTCACTATATGACAGTCTCTCACCACATGAGAGGGGGCCTCATTACTAACAACGGCACCTCCAGCAAGTACATTACTGAGCGCACGTTCTCCACTCACTATATGACAGTCTCTCACCACATGAGAGGGGTGCCTCATTACTAATAACGGCACCTCCAGCGTGTACATTACTGAGCGCACGTTCTCCACTCACTATATGACAGTCTCTCACCACGTGAGAGGGGGGCCTCATTACTAATAACGGCACCTCCAGCGTGTACATTACTGAGCGCACGTTCTCCACTCACTATATGACAGTCTCTCACCACGTGAGAAGGGGGCCTCATTACTAATAACGGCACCTCCAGCGTGTACATTACTGAGCACACGTTCTCCACTCACTATATGACAGTCTCTCACCACATGAGAGGGGGTCTCATTACTAATAACGGCACCGCCAGCGTGTACATTACTAAGCGTACGTTCTCCACTCACTATATGACAGTCTCTCACCACGTGAGAGGGGGGCCTCATTACTAATAACGATACCTCCAGCGTGTACATTACTGAGCGCACATTCTCCACTCACTATATGACAGTCTCTCACCACGTGAGAGGGTGGCCTCATTACTAATAACGATACCTCCAGCGTGTACATTACTGAGCGCACGTTCTCCACTCACTATATGACAGTCTCTCACCACGTGAGAGGGGGGCCTCATTACTAATAACGGAACCTCCAGCATATACATTACTGAGCGCACGTTCTCCACTCACTATATGACAGTCTCTCACCACGTGAGAGGGGGGCCTCATTACTAATAACGGCACCTCCATCGTGTACATTACTGAGCGCACGTTCTCCACTCACTATATGACAGTCTCTCACCACGTGAGAGGGGGGCCTCATTACTAAAGACGGCACCTCCAGCGTGTACATTACTGAGCGCACGTTCTCCACTCACTATATGACAGTCTCTCACCACGTGAGAGGGGGGCCTCATTACTAATAACGATACCTCCAGCGTGTACATTACTGAGCACACGTTCTCCACTCACTATATGACAGTCTCTCACCACGTGAGAGGGGGGCCTCATTACTAATAACGGCACCTCCAGCGTGTACATTACTGAGCGCATGTTCTCCACTCACTATATGACAGTCTCTCACCACGTGAGAGGGGGGCCTCATTACTAATAACGTCACCTCCAGCGTGTACAGTACTGAGCGCACGTTCTCCACTCACTATATGACAGTCTCTCACCACGTGAGAGGGGGCCTCATTACTAATAACGTCACCTCCAGCGTGTACATTGCTGAGCGCACGTTCTCCACTCACTATATGACAGTCTCTCACCACGTGAGAGGGGGGCCTCATTACTAATAACGGCACCTCCAGCGTGTACATTACTGAGCGCACGTTCTCCACTCACTATATGACAGTCTCTCACCACGTGAGAGGGGGGCCTCATTACTAATAACAGCACCTCCAGCGTGTACATTACTGAGCGCACGTTCTCCACTCACTATATGACAGTCTCTCACCACGTGAGTGGGGGCCTCATTACTAATAACGGCAACTCCAGCGTGTACATTACTGAGCGCACGTTCTGCACTCACTATATGACAGTCTCTCACCACGTGAGAGGGGGGCCTCATTACTAATAACGATACTTCCAGCGTGTACATTACTGAGCTTACGTTCTCCACTCACTATATGACAGTCTCTCACCACGTGAGAGGGGGCCTCATTACTAATAACGGCCCCTCCAGCATGTACATTACTGAGCGCACGTTCTCCACTCACTATATGACTGTCTCTCACCACGTGAGAGGGGGCCTCATTACTAATAACGGCACCTCCAGCGTGTACATTACTGAGCGCACGTTCTCCACTCACTATATGACAGTCTCTCACCACGTGAGAGGGGGGCCTCATTACTAATAACGATACCTCCAGGTTGTACATTACTGAGCGCACGTTCTCCACTCACTATATGACAGTCTCTCACCACGTGAGAGGGTGCCTCATTACTAATAACGGCACCTCCAGCATATACATTACTGAGCGCACGTTCTCCACTCACTATATGACAGTCTCTCACCACGTGAGAGGGGGGCCTCATTACTAATAACGGCACCTCCATCGTGTACATTACTGAGCGCACGTTCTCCACTCACTATATGACAGTCTCACCACGTGAGAGGGGGCCTCATTACTAATAACGATACCTCCAGCGTGTACATTACTGAGCGCACGTTCTCCACACACTATATGACAGTCTCTCACCACCTGAGAGGGGGCCTCATTACTAATAACGGCACCTCCAGCATGTACATTACTGAGCGCACCTTCTCCACTCACTATATGACAGTCTCTCACCACGTGAGAGGGGGACTCATTACTAATAACGGCATCTCCAGCGTGTACATTACTGAGCGCACGTTCTCCACACACTATATGACAGTCTCTCACCACGTGAGAGGGGGGCCTCATTACTAATAACGGCCCCTCCAGCGTGTACATTACTGAGCGCACGTTCTCCACTCACTATATGACAGTCTCTCACCACGTGATAGGGGGCCTCATTACTAATTACGTCACCTCCAGCGTGTACATTACTGAGCGCACGTTCTCCACTCACTATATGACAGTCTCTCACCACATGAGAGGGGGCCTCATTACTAACAACGGCACCTCCAGCAAGTACATTACTGAGCGCACGTTCTCCACTCACTATATGACAGTCTCTCACCACATGAGAGGGGGGCCTCATTACTAATTACGTCACCTCCAGCGTGTACATTACTGAGCGCACGTTCTCCACTCACTATATGACAGTCTCTCACCACATGAGAGGGGGCCTCATTACTAACAACGGCACCTCCAGCAAGTACATTACTGAGCGCACGTTCTCCACACACTATATGACAGTCTCTCACCACGTGATAGGGGGCCTCATTACTAATAACGGCACCTCCAGCGTGTACATTACTGAGCGCACGTTCTCCACTCACTATATGACAGTCTCTCACCACGTGAGAGGGGGGCCTCATTACTAATAACGGCACCTCCAGCGTGTACATTACTGAGCGCACGTTCTCCACTCACTATATGACAGTCTCTCACCACGTGAGAAGGGGGCCTCATTACTAATAACGGCACCTCCAGCGTGTACATTACTGAGCACACGTTCTCCACTCACTATATGACAGTCTCTCACCACATGAGAGGGGGTCTCATTACTAATAACGGCACCGCCAGCGTGTACATTACTAAGCGTACGTTCTCCACTCACTATATGACAGTCTCTCACCACGTGAGAGGGGGGCCTCATTACTAATAACGATACCTCCAGCGTGTACATTACTGAGCGCACATTCTCCACTCACTATATGACAGTCTCTCACCACGTGAGAGGGTGGCCTCATTACTAATAACGATACCTCCAGCGTGTACATTACTGAGCGCACGTTCTCCACTCACTATATGACAGTCTCTCACCACGTGAGAGGGGGGCCTCATTACTAATAACGGAACCTCCAGCATATACATTACTGAGCGCACGTTCTCCACTCACTTTATGACAGTCTCTCACCACGTGAGAGGGGGGCCTCATTACTAATAACGGCACCTCCATCGTGTACATTACTGAGCGCACGTTCTCCACTCACTATATGACAGTCTCTCACCACGTGAGAGGGGGGCCTCATTACTAAAGACGGCACCTCCAGCGTGTACATTACTGAGCGCACGTTCTCCACTCACTATATGACAGTCTCTCACCACGTGAGAGGGGGGCCTCATTACTAATAACGATACCTCCAGCGTGTACATTACTGAGCACACGTTCTCCACTCACTATATGACAGTCTCTCACCACGTGAGAGGGGGGCCTCATTACTAATAACGGCACCTCCAGCGTGTACATTACTGAGCGCATGTTCTCCACTCACTATATGACAGTCTCTCACCACGTGAGAGGGGTGCCTCATTACTAATAACGTCACCTCCAGCGTGTACAGTACTGAGCGCACGTTCTCCACTCACTATATGACAGTCTCTCACCACGTGAGAGGGGGCCTCATTACTAATAACGTCACCTCCAGCGTGTACATTGCTGAGCGCACGTTCTCCACTCACTATATGACAGTCTCTCACCACGTGAGAGGGGGGCCTCATTACTAATAACGGCACCTCCAGCGTGTACATTACTGAGCGCACGTTCTCCACTCACTATATGACAGTCTCTCACCACGTGAGAGGGGGGCCTCATTACTAATAACAGCACCTCCAGCATGTACATTACTGAGCGCACGTTCTCCACTCACTATATGACAGTCTCTCACCACGTGAGTGGGGGCCTCATTACTAATAACGGCAACTCCAGCGTGTACATTACTGAGCGCACGTTCTGCACTCACTATATGACAGTCTCTCACCACGTGAGAGGGGGGCCTCATTACTAATAACGATACTTCCAGCGTGTACATTACTGAGCGTACGTTCTCCACTCACTATATGACAGTCTCTCACCACGTGAGAGGGGGCCTCATTACTAATAACGGCCCCTCCAGCATGTACATTACTGAGCGCACGTTCTCCACTCACTATATGACTGTCTCTCACCACGTGAGAGGGGGCCTCATTACTAATAACGGCACCTCCAGCGTGTACATTACTGAGCGCACGTTCTCCACTCACTATATGACAGTCTCTCACCACGTGAGAGGGGGGCCTCATTACTAATAACGATACCTCCAGGTTGTACATTACTGAGCGCACGTTCTCCACTCACTATATGACAGTCTCTCACCACGTGAGAGGGTGCCTCATTACTAATAACGGCACCTCCAGCATATACATTACTGAGCGCACGTTCTCCACTCACTATATGACAGTCTCTCACCACGTGAGAGGGGGGCCTCATTACTAATAACGGCACCTCCATCGTGTACATTACTGAGCGCACGTTCTCCACTCACTATATGACAGTCTCACCACGTGAGAGGGGGCCTCATTACTAATAACGATACCTCCAGCGTGTACATTACTGAGCGCACGTTCTCCACACACTATATGACAGTCTCTCACCACGTGAGAGGGGGCCTCATTACTAATAACGGCACCTCCAGCATGTACATTACTGAGCGCACCTTCTCCACTCACTATATGACAGTCTCTCACCACGTGAGAGGGGGACTCATTACTAATAACGGCATCTCCAGCGTGTACATTACTGAGCGCACGTTCTCCACACACTATATGACAGTCTCTCACCACGTGATAGGGGGCCTCTTTACTAATAACGGCACCTCCAGCGTGTACATTACTAAGCGCACGTTCTCCACTCACTATATGACAGTCTCTCACCACGTGAGAGGGGGGCCTCATTACTAATAACGATACCTCCAGCGTGTACATTACTAAGCGCACGTTCTCCACTCACTATATGACAGTCTCTCACCACGTGAGAGGGGGGCCTCATTACTAATAACGGAACCTCCAGCATATACATTACTGAGCGCACGTTCTCCACTCACTATATGACAGTCTCTCACCACGTGAGAGGGGGGCCTCATTACTAATAACGGCACCTCCATCGTTTACATTACTGAGCGCACGTTCTCCACTCACTATATGACAGTCTCTCACCACGTGAGAGGGGGGCCTCATTACTAAAGACGGCACCTCCAGCGTGTACATTACTGAGCACACGTTCTCCACTCACTATATGACAGTCTCTCACCACGTGAGAGGGCGGCCTCATTACTAATAACGGCACCTCCAGCGTGTACATTACTGAGCGCACGTTCTCCACTCACTATATGACAGTCTCTCACCACGTGAGAGGGGGGCCTCATTACTAATAACGATACCTCCAGCGTGTACATTACTGAGCACACGTTCTCCACTCACTATATGACAGTCTCTCACCACGTGAGAGGGCGGCCTCATTACTAATAACGGCACCTCCAGCGTGTACATTACTGAGCGCACGTTCTCCACTCACTATATGACAGTCTCTCACCACGTGAGAGGGGGTCCTCATTACTAATAATGGCACCTCCAGCGTGTACATTACTGAGCGCACGTTCTCCACACACTATATGACAGTCTCTCACCACGTGAGAGGGGGACCTCATTACTAATAACGGCACCTCCAGCGTGTACATTACTGAGCGCACGTTCTCCACTCACTATATGACAGTCTCTCACCACGTTAGAGGGGGGCCTCATTACTAATAACGATACTTCCAGCGTGTACATTACTGAGCTTACGTTCTCCACTCACTATATGACAGTCTCTCACCACGTGAGAGGGGGCCTCATTACTAATAACGGCCCCTCCAGCATGTACATTACTGAGCGCACGTTCTCCACTCACTATATGACTGTCTCTCACCACGTGAGAGGGGGCCTCATTACTAATAACGGCACCTCCAGCGTGTACATTACTGAGCTTACGTTCTCCACTCACTATATGACAGTCTCTCACCACGTGAGAGGGGGCCTCATTACTAATAACGGCCCCTCCAGCATGTACATTACTGAGCGCACGTTCTCCACTCACTATATGACTGTCTCTCACCACGTGAGAGGGGGCCTCATTACTAATAACGGCACCTCCAGCGTGTACATTACTGAGCGCACGTTCTCCACTCACTATATGACAGTCTCTCACCACGTGAGAGGGGGGCCTCATTACTAATAACGATACCTCCAGGTTGTACATTACTGAGCGCACGTTCTCCACTCACTATATGACAGTCTCTCACCACGTGAGAGGGTGCCTCATTACTAATAACGGCACCTCCAGCATATACATTACTGAGCGCACGTTCTCCACTCACTATATGACAGTCTCTCACCACGTGAGAGGGGGGCCTCATTACTAATAACGGCACCTCCATCGTGTACATTACTGAGCGCACGTTCTCCACTCACTATATGACAGTCTCACCACGTGAGAGGGGGCCTCATTACTAATAACGATACCTCCAGCGTGTACATTACTGAGCGCACGTTCTCCACACACTATATGACAGTCTCTCACCACCTGAGAGGGGGCCTCATTACTAATAACGGCACCTCCAGCATGTACATTACTGAGCGCACCTTCTCCACTCACTATATGACAGTCTCTCACCACGTGAGAGGGGGACTCATTACTAATAACGGCATCTCCAGCGTGTACATTACTGAGCGCACGTTCTCCACACACTATATGACAGTCTCTCACCACGTGAGAGGGGGGCCTCATTACTAATAACGGCCCCTCCAGCGTGTACATTACTGAGCGCACGTTCTCCACTCACTATATGACAGTCTCTCACCACGTGATAGGGGGCCTCATTACTAATTACGTCACCTCCAGCGTGTACATTACTGAGCGCACGTTCTCCACTCACTATATGACAGTCTCTCACCACATGAGAGGGGGCCTCATTACTAACAACGGCACCTCCAGCAAGTACATTACTGAGCGCACGTTCTCCACTCACTATATGACAGTCTCTCACCACATGAGAGGGGGGCCTCATTACTAATTACGTCACCTCCAGCGTGTACATTACTGAGCGCACGTTCTCCACTCACTATATGACAGTCTCTCACCACATGAGAGGGGGCCTCATTACTAACAACGGCACCTCCAGCAAGTACATTACTGAGCGCACGTTCTCCACACACTATATGACAGTCTCTCACCACGTGATAGGGGGCCTCATTACTAATAACGGCACCTCCAGCGTGTACATTACTGAGCGCACGTTCTCCACTCACTATATGACAGTCTCTCACCACGTGAGAGGGGGGCCTCATTACTAATAACGGCACCTCCAGCGTGTACATTACTGAGCGCACGTTCTCCACTCACTATATGACAGTCTCTCACCACGTGAGAAGGGGGCCTCATTACTAATAACGGCACCTCCAGCGTGTACATTACTGAGCACACGTTCTCCACTCACTATATGACAGTCTCTCACCACATGAGAGGGGGTCTCATTACTAATAACGGCACCGCCAGCGTGTACATTACTAAGCGTACGTTCTCCACTCACTATATGACAGTCTCTCACCACGTGAGAGGGGGGCCTCATTACTAATAACGATACCTCCAGCGTGTACATTACTGAGCGCACATTCTCCACTCACTATATGACAGTCTCTCACCACGTGAGAGGGTGGCCTCATTACTAATAACGATACCTCCAGCGTGTACATTACTGAGCGCACGTTCTCCACTCACTATATGACAGTCTCTCACCACGTGAGAGGGGGGCCTCATTACTAATAACGGAACCTCCAGCATATACATTACTGAGCGCACGTTCTCCACTCACTTTATGACAGTCTCTCACCACGTGAGAGGGGGGCCTCATTACTAATAACGGCACCTCCATCGTGTACATTACTGAGCGCACGTTCTCCACTCACTATATGACAGTCTCTCACCACGTGAGAGGGGGGCCTCATTACTAAAGACGGCACCTCCAGCGTGTACATTACTGAGCGCACGTTCTCCACTCACTATATGACAGTCTCTCACCACGTGAGAGGGGGGCCTCATTACTAATAACGATACCTCCAGCGTGTACATTACTGAGCACACGTTCTCCACTCACTATATGACAGTCTCTCACCACGTGAGAGGGGGGCCTCATTACTAATAACGGCACCTCCAGCGTGTACATTACTGAGCGCATGTTCTCCACTCACTATATGACAGTCTCTCACCACGTGAGAGGGGTGCCTCATTACTAATAACGTCACCTCCAGCGTGTACAGTACTGAGCGCACGTTCTCCACTCACTATATGACAGTCTCTCACCACGTGAGAGGGGGCCTCATTACTAATAACGTCACCTCCAGCGTGTACATTGCTGAGCGCACGTTCTCCACTCACTATATGACAGTCTCTCACCACGTGAGAGGGGGGCCTCATTACTAATAACGGCACCTCCAGCGTGTACATTACTGAGCGCACGTTCTCCACTCACTATATGACAGTCTCTCACCACGTGAGAGGGGGGCCTCATTACTAATAACAGCACCTCCAGCATGTACATTACTGAGCGCACGTTCTCCACTCACTATATGACAGTCTCTCACCACGTGAGTGGGGGCCTCATTACTAATAACGGCAACTCCAGCGTGTACATTACTGAGCGCACGTTCTGCACTCACTATATGACAGTCTCTCACCACGTGAGAGGGGGGCCTCATTACTAATAACGATACTTCCAGCGTGTACATTACTGAGCGTACGTTCTCCACTCACTATATGACAGTCTCTCACCACGTGAGAGGGGGCCTCATTACTAATAACGGCCCCTCCAGCATGTACATTACTGAGCGCACGTTCTCCACTCACTATATGACTGTCTCTCACCACGTGAGAGGGGGCCTCATTACTAATAACGGCACCTCCAGCGTGTACATTACTGAGCGCACGTTCTCCACTCACTATATGACAGTCTCTCACCACGTGAGAGGGGGGCCTCATTACTAATAACGATACCTCCAGGTTGTACATTACTGAGCGCACGTTCTCCACTCACTATATGACAGTCTCTCACCACGTGAGAGGGTGCCTCATTACTAATAACGGCACCTCCAGCATATACATTACTGAGCGCACGTTCTCCACTCACTATATGACAGTCTCTCACCACGTGAGAGGGGGGCCTCATTACTAATAACGGCACCTCCATCGTGTACATTACTGAGCGCACGTTCTCCACTCACTATATGACAGTCTCACCACGTGAGAGGGGGCCTCATTACTAATAACGATACCTCCAGCGTGTACATTACTGAGCGCACGTTCTCCACACACTATATGACAGTCTCTCACCACGTGAGAGGGGGCCTCATTACTAATAACGGCACCTCCAGCATGTACATTACTGAGCGCACCTTCTCCACTCACTATATGACAGTCTCTCACCACGTGAGAGGGGGACTCATTACTAATAACGGCATCTCCAGCGTGTACATTACTGAGCGCACGTTCTCCACACACTATATGACAGTCTCTCACCACGTGATAGGGGGCCTCTTTACTAATAACGGCACCTCCAGCGTGTACATTACTAAGCGCACGTTCTCCACTCACTATATGACAGTCTCTCACCACGTGAGAGGGGGGCCTCATTACTAATAACGATACCTCCAGCGTGTACATTACTAAGCGCACGTTCTCCACTCACTATATGACAGTCTCTCACCACGTGAGAGGGGGGCCTCATTACTAATAACGGAACCTCCAGCATATACATTACTGAGCGCACGTTCTCCACTCACTATATGACAGTCTCTCACCACGTGAGAGGGGGGCCTCATTACTAATAACGGCACCTCCATCGTTTACATTACTGAGCGCACGTTCTCCACTCACTATATGACAGTCTCTCACCACGTGAGAGGGGGGCCTCATTACTAAAGACGGCACCTCCAGCGTGTACATTACTGAGCACACGTTCTCCACTCACTATATGACAGTCTCTCACCACGTGAGAGGGCGGCCTCATTACTAATAACGGCACCTCCAGCGTGTACATTACTGAGCGCACGTTCTCCACTCACTATATGACAGTCTCTCACCACGTGAGAGGGGGGCCTCATTACTAATAACGATACCTCCAGCGTGTACATTACTGAGCACACGTTCTCCACTCACTATATGACAGTCTCTCACCACGTGAGAGGGCGGCCTCATTACTAATAACGGCACCTCCAGCGTGTACATTACTGAGCGCACGTTCTCCACTCACTATATGACAGTCTCTCACCACGTGAGAGGGGGTCCTCATTACTAATAACGGCACCTCCAGCGTGTACATTACTGAGCGCACGTTCTCCACACACTATATGACAGTCTCTCACCACGTGAGAGGGGGACCTCATTACTAATAACGGCACCTCCAGCGTGTACATTACTGAGCGCACGTTCTCCACTCACTATATGACAGTCTCTCACCACGTTAGAGGGGGGCCTCATTACTAATAACAGCACCTCCAGCGTGTACATTCCTGAGCGCACGTTCTCCACTCACTATATGACAGTCTCTCACCACGTGAGTGGGGGCCTCATTACTAATAACGGCAACTCCAGCGTGTACATTACTGAGCGCACGTTCTCCACTCACTATATGACAGTCTCTCACCACGTGAGAGGGGGGCCTCATTACTAATAACGTCACCTCCAGCGTGTACAGTACTGAGCGCACGTTCTCCACTCACTATATGACAGTCTCTCACCACGTGAGAGATGGTCCTCATTACTAATAACGGCACCTCCAGCGTGTACATTACTGAGCGCACGTTCTCCACACACTATATGACAGTCTCTCACCACGTGAGAGTGGGGCCTCATTACTAATAACGGCACCTCCAGCGTGTACATTACTGAGCGCACGTTCTCCACTCACTATATGACAGTCTCTCACCACGTGAGAGGGGGGCCTCATTACTAATAACGTCACCTCCAGCGTGTACAGTACTGAGCGCACGTTCTCCACTCACTATATGACAGTCTCTCACCACGTGAGAGGGGGTCCTCATTACTAATAACGGCACCTCCAGCGTGTACATTACTAAGCGCACGTTCTCCACACACTATATGACAGTCTCTCACCACGTGAGAGGGGGGCCTCATTACTAATAACGGCACCTCCAGCGTGTACATTACTGAGCGCACGTTCTCCACTCACTATATGACAGTCTCTCACCACGTGAGAGGGGGGCCTCATTACTAATAACAGCACCTCCAGCGTGTACATTACTGAGCGCACGTTCTCCACTCACTATATGACAGTCTCTCACCACGTGAGTGGGGGCCTCATTACTAATAACGGCAACTCCAGCGTGTACATTACTGAGCGCACGTTCTCCACTCACTATATGACAGTCTCTCACCACGTGAGAGGGGGGCCTCATTACTAATAACGATACTTCCAGCGTGTACATTACTGAGCGTACGTTCTCCACTCACTATATGACAGTCTCTCACCACGTGAGAGGGGGCCTCATTACTAATAACGGCCCCTCCAGCGTGTACATTACTGAGCGCACGTTCTCCACTCACTATATGACAGTCTCTCACCACGTGAGAAGGGGGACTCATTACTAATAACGGCTCCTCCAGCATGTACATTACTGAGCGCACGTTCTCCACTCACTATATGACTGTCTCTCACCACGTGAGAGGGGGGCCTCATTACTAATAACGATACCTCCAGGTTGTACATTACTGAGCGCACGTTCTCCACTCACTATATGACAGTCTCTCACCACGTGAGAGGGGGCCTCATTACTAATAACGGCACCTCCAGCATATACATTACTGAGCGCACGTTCTCCACTCACTATATGACAGTCTCTCACCACGTGAGAGGGGGGCCTCATTACTAATAACGGCACCTCCATCGTGTACATTACTGAGCGCACGTTCTCCACTCACTATATGACAGTCTCACCACGTGAGAGGGGGCCTCATTACTAATAACGATACCTCCAGCGTGTACATTACTGAGCGCACGTTCTCCACACACTATATGACAGTCTCTCACCACGTGAGAGGGGGCCTCATTACTAATAACGGCACCTCCAGCTTGTACATTACTGAGCGCACGTTCTCCACTCACTATATGACAGTCTCTCACCACGTGAGAGGGGGACTCATTACTAATAACGGCATCTCCAGCGTGTACATTACTAAGCGCACGTTCTCCACTCACTATATGACAGTCTCTCACCACGTGAGAGGGGGCCTCATTACTAATAACGGCACCTCCAGCGTGTACATTACTGAGCGCACGTTCTCCACTCACTATATGACAGTCTCTCACCACGTGAGAGCGGGGCCTCATTACTAATAATGGCACCTCCAGTGTGTACATTACTGAGCGCACGTTCTCCTCTCACTATATGACAGTCTCTCTCCACGTGAGAGGGGGGCCTCATTACTAATAACGGCCCCTCCAGCGTGTACATTACTGAGCGCACGTTCTCCACTCACTATATGACAGTCTCTCACCACGTGAGAGGGGGGCCTCATTACTAATAACAGCACCTCCAGCGTGTACATTACTGAGCGCACGTTCTCCACTCACTATATGACAGTCTCTCACCACGTGAGAGGGGGACTCATTACTAATAACGGCATCTCCAGCGTGTACATTACTGAGCGCACGTTCTCCACACACTATATGACAGTCTCTCACCACGTGATAGGGGGCCTCTTTACTAATAACGGCACCTCCAGCGTGTACATTACTAAGCGCACGTTCTCCACTCACTATATGACAGTCTCTCACCACGTGAGAGGGGGGCCTCATTACTAATAACGATACCTCCAGCGTGTACATTACTAAGCGCACGTTCTCCACTCACTATATGACAGTCTCTCACCACGTGAGAGGGGGGCCTCATTACTAATAACGGAACCTCCAGCATATACATTACTGAGCGCACGTTCTCCACTCACTATATGACAGTCTCTCACCACGTGAGAGGGGGGCCTCATTACTAATAACGGCACCTCCATCGTGTACATTACTGAGCGCACGTTCTCCACTCACTATATGACAGTCTCTCACCACGTGAGAGGGGGCCTCATTACTAATAACGGCACCTCCAGCATATACATTACTGAGCGCACGTTCTCCACTCACTATATGACAGTCTCTCACCACGTGAGAGGGGGGCCTCATTACTAATAACGGCACCTCCATCGTGTACATTACTGAGCGCACGTTCTCCACTCACTATATGACAGTCTCACCACGTGAGAGGGGGCCTCATTACTAATAACGATACCTCCAGCGTGTACATTACTGAGCGCACGTTCTCCACACACTATATGACAGTCTCTCACCACGTGAGAGGGGGCCTCATTACTAATAACGGTACCTCCAGCTTGTACATTACTGAGCGCACGTTCTCCACTCACTATATGACAGTCTCTCACCACGTGAGAGGGGGACTCATTACTAATAACGGCATCTCCAGCGTGTACATTACTAAGCGCACGTTCTCCACTCACTATATGACAGTCTCTCACCACGTGAGAGGGGGCCTCATTACTAATAACGGCACCTCCAGCGTGTACATTACTGAGCGCACGTTCTCCACTCACTATATGACAGTCTCTCACCACGTGAGAGCGGGGCCTCATTACTAATAATGGCACCTCCAGTGTGTACATTACTGAGCGCACGTTCTCCTCTCACTATATGACAGTCTCTCTCCACGTGAGAGGGGGGCCTCATTACTAATAACGGCCCCTCCAGCGTGTACATTACTGAGCGCACGTTCTCCACTCACTATATGACAGTCTCTCACCACGTGAGAGGGGGGCCTCATTACTAATAACAGCACCTCCAGCGTGTACATTACTGAGCGCATGTTCTCCACTCACTATATGACAGTCTCTCACCACGTGAGAGGGGGACTCATTACTAATAACGGCATCTCCAGCGTGTACATTACTGAGCGCACGTTCTCCACACACTATATGACAGTCTCTCACCACGTGATAGGGGGCCTCTTTACTAATAACGGCACCTCCAGCGTGTACATTACTAAGCGCACGTTCTCCACTCACTATATGACAGTCTCTCACCACGTGAGAGGGGGGCCTCATTACTAATAACGATACCTCCAGCGTGTACATTACTAAGCGCACGTTCTCCACTCACTATATGACAGTCTCTCACCACGTGAGAGGGGGGCCTCATTACTAATAACGGAACCTCCAGCATATACATTACTGAGCGCACGTTCTCCACTCACTATATGACAGTCTCTCACCACGTGAGAGGGGGGCCTCATTACTAATAACGGCACCTCCATCGTGTACATTACTGAGCGCACGTTCTCCACTCACTATATGACAGTCTCTCACCACGTGAGAGGGGGCCTCATTACTAATAACGGCACCTCCAGCATATACATTACTGAGCGCACGTTCTCCACTCACTATATGACAGTCTCTCACCACGTGAGAGGGGGGCCTCATTACTAATAACGGCACCTCCATCGTGTACATTACTGAGCGCACGTTCTCCACTCACTATATGACAGTCTCACCACGTGAGAGGGGGCCTCATTACTAATAACGATACCTCCAGCGTGTACATTACTGAGCGCACGTTCTCCACACACTATATGACAGTCTCTCACCACGTGAGAGGGGGCCTCATTACTAATAACGGTACCTCCAGCTTGTACATTACTGAGCGCACGTTCTCCACTCACTATATGACAGTCTCTCACCACGTGAGAGGGGGACTCATTACTAATAACGGCATCTCCAGCGTGTACATTACTAAGCGCACGTTCTCCACTCACTATATGACAGTCTCTCACCACGTGAGAGGGGGCCTCATTACTAATAACGGCACCTCCAGCGTGTACATTACTGAGCGCACGTTCTCCACTCACTATATGACAGTCTCTCACCACGTGAGAGCGGGGCCTCATTACTAATAATGGCACCTCCAGTGTGTACATTACTGAGCGCACGTTCTCCTCTCACTATATGACAGTCTCTCTCCACGTGAGAGGGGGGCCTCATTACTAATAACGGCCCCTCCAGCGTGTACATTACTGAGCGCACGTTCTCCACTCACTATATGACAGTCTCTCACCACGTGAGAGGGGGGCCTCATTACTAATAACAGCACCTCCAGCGTGTACATTACTGAGCGCACGTTCTCCACTCACTATATGACAGTCTCTCACCACGTGAGAGGGGGACTCATTACTAATAACGGCATCTCCAGCGTGTACATTACTGAGCGCACGTTCTCCACACACTATATGACAGTCTCTCACCACGTGATAGGGGGCCTCTTTACTAATAACGGCACCTCCAGCGTGTACATTACTAAGCGCACGTTCTCCACTCACTATATGACAGTCTCTCACCACGTGAGAGGGGGGCCTCATTACTAATAACGATACCTCCAGCGTGTACATTACTAAGCGCACGTTCTCCACTCACTATATGACAGTCTCTCACCACGTGAGAGGGGGGCCTCATTACTAATAACGGAACCTCCAGCATATACATTACTGAGCGCACGTTCTCCACTCACTATATGACAGTCTCTCACCACGTGAGAGGGGGGCCTCATTACTAATAACGGCACCTCCATCGTGTACATTACTGAGCGCACGTTCTCCACTCACTATATGACAGTCTCTCACCACGTGAGAGGGGGCCTCATTACTAATAACGGCACCTCCAGCATATACATTACTGAGCGCACGTTCTCCACTCACTATATGACAGTCTCTCACCACGTGAGAGGGGGGCCTCATTACTAATAACGGCACCTCCATCGTGTACATTACTGAGCGCACGTTCTCCACTCACTATATGACAGTCTCACCACGTGAGAGGGGGCCTCATTACTAATAACGATACCTCCAGCGTGTACATTACTGAGCGCACGTTCTCCACACACTATATGACAGTCTCTCACCACGTGAGAGGGGGCCTCATTACTAATAACGGTACCTCCAGCTTGTACATTACTGAGCGCACGTTCTCCACTCACTATATGACAGTCTCTCACCACGTGAGAGGGGGACTCATTACTAATAACGGCATCTCCAGCGTGTACATTACTAAGCGCACGTTCTCCACTCACTATATGACAGTCTCTCACCACGTGAGAGGGGGCCTCATTACTAATAACGGCACCTCCAGCGTGTACATTACTGAGCGCACGTTCTCCACTCACTATATGACAGTCTCTCACCACGTGAGAGCGGGGCCTCATTACTAATAATGGCACCTCCAGTGTGTACATTACTGAGCGCACGTTCTCCTCTCACTATATGACAGTCTCTCTCCACGTGAGAGGGGGGCCTCATTACTAATAACGGCCCCTCCAGCGTGTACATTACTGAGCGCACGTTCTCCACTCACTATATGACAGTCTCTCACCACGTGAGAGGGGGGCCTCATTACTAATAACAGCACCTCCAGCGTGTACATTACTGAGCGCACGTTCTCCACTCACTATATGACAGTCTCTCACCACGTGAGAGGGGGACTCATTACTAATAACGGCATCTCCAGCGTGTACATTACTGAGCGCACGTTCTCCACACACTATATGACAGTCTCTCACCACGTGATAGGGGGCCTCTTTACTAATAACGGCACCTCCAGCGTGTACATTACTAAGCGCACGTTCTCCACTCACTATATGACAGTCTCTCACCACGTGAGAGGGGGGCCTCATTACTAATAACGATACCTCCAGCGTGTACATTACTAAGCGCACGTTCTCCACTCACTATATGACAGTCTCTCACCACGTGAGAGGGGGGCCTCATTACTAATAACGGAACCTCCAGCATATACATTACTGAGCGCACGTTCTCCACTCACTATATGACAGTCTCTCACCACGTGAGAGGGGGGCCTCATTACTAATAACGGCACCTCCATCGTGTACATTACTGAGCGCACGTTCTCCACTCACTATATGACAGTCTCTCACCACGTGAGAGGGGGTCTCATTACTAATAACGGCACCTCCATCGTGTACATTACTGAGCGCACGTTCTCCACTCACTATATGACAGTCTCTCACCACGTGAGAGGGGGCCTCATTACTAATAACGGCACCTCCAGCGTGTACATTACTGAGCGCACGTTCTCCACTCACTATATGACAGTCTCTCACCACGTGAGAGGGGGGCCTCATTACTAAAGACGGCACCTCCAGCGTGTACATTACTGAGCGCACGTTCTCCACTCACTATTTCTACTTCAGGGTCCATAGGGGGTCCACAGGGTTGACCTTGGGGTATAGGTTGGGAACCAAATCCGGGCACCACGCAGTTAAAGCTTTTAGCTCCCAGGATGCACTGGGTCCACTCTCCCTATAACCCCACCCCCAAGCCAGAGGCACCTCAGTTTAAGTTGGTGCCCGGCCGGAGTCGGGTCACCGTTAGCGCAGGGGGAGCTGATTAGCAGCCCCTAAGCTTATTTTATTTTTTTAGGGACAAAGTTTTTTCCATGGACTTTGGACTCTTCAGAGCGGCAGCGTCGGACTGTCCATAGGACGTCTAAGCTGCCGCTCCGTCACCCCGCTGGCGCTGAGACGCCAGTACAGATCTGGGGATCTCAGCGGGACCCCAGAGTCTGTACTAGCCGGACTCTGCGGGCGCCCAGGACTGCTGCCGGATCCACGGGGAGCAGGTAAGGTCGCGGATCACCGCTTGCGGTGATCCGCGCATTTCAAATGCAGTCCTGTGCCTCCGGTCTCAGGGGACAGACCGGAGGCGCCGGCAGTGGCGGCGGGCCCCCCATACCCCGTGTGTCCACTAGACCACCAGGGACTTAACGATCGGTGCAGGGAGCCGGCGTCCCGGGGGTTAATAGCCGGCCAGGGGAGGCAGCCTTCCCTGTTACAGCGGCTCCTCCCCTCAGCTCAGCGCACCTTTCAGTATCTATAGTCTGGTGTCGCTGAGCTGCTTCCTCCGCGGGCCACGCTTCCTCTGAGGTTTCCAGCGGCCATTTTATCTCTGTGGTGCAGCAGAAATCTCTCAGGATGGCAGTGAGTCCAGTCCCCCTGCGTACCTCACCATCAGGTCAGTGTACACAGCGCTGTAGCCTTCCCAGACACTGAATCTGGGCAGTTGAATGCAGTGTAATAGTGCAGTATATTATATGACATGTTTATGTATATATGTATATATCTGCATTGTATGTGACTTATGCTAGTGCTGACTGTACTTTATTCTCTCACCTGTCAGTGTATATCTATCCCTTTTCTTTATCTGCCCTAATACAGCTGTACTTAGGGTGGTTCTGAGACCTCACATTTATATACTTGTTAATATTTGTGTGGTTTGTCACATACTGTTGCGTGCTGCACGTTGCCATATTTTAGATGGAACTGTGTGTTGCATACGCTGAAAATGGGTCCCTGCAGCTAATTTTTGGCATCAGTCAGGACCAGTATAGTGCTGCTTAATATTTCCGCCAAGATTGGTCAGATATGTCTGACCAGGAGATAGAGCGTTATACTGCACCCATTTTTACTATCCTGCAAGTCATGTGCTGCAGGTGTTAGTGCGGAGGATTTGACTCATAAAGGGTTCTGTATGTGGCGTCATCTGGTGCCGGCCCCTTTCACGACCCCCTTGGGCGGTTTGTTTTCTCGGGATCCTCTCAATTGCGGATCGCCGGGCGGGCCCCATTGTTGTACCTCACTTGGGGTTACTTCACCATACTGCCCTTTTCATCTCAGGGTATCTCGCAGCTTCTTGCACTCTTCCCCTGTGACACAGACTACCGCTCCCTGCAGGGGTTTTTCGCAGTATATGAATTCCCCCTGGTGCCACAATAGTCTGTCATTCCCCTTGCAGGGATTACCACAACAGCCACCCTGGGTGGATGTCGTTTTCTACGAAACGCTAATTGGCGTGGTTGACGCCCTGTGGTTACTTCCCAGTTGGCTCTGCCGTGAACTGGGTACTGTTTGGGGCTCTTTCCCTCTTACACGGGGGGAAGCCTATTTCAGGTATTATTATCCCTGCTTTAGGGCTGGTAGCAGGTCCATTCTGGTTAGAGTGAATGTTGACCTGCACCTGTATCATACACCCTCAGGATTGCGTGCCTTCGGGTTCCCTGTTGCTGACTAGCGGGTGGATCGCATAGCGGGACTCTGGCTGTTGCCAGATAGGAGGTGTTACAACAGTGTTTGGCCTCCTGTCCCAAATTCCCTGAGGGTCATCACGAGCCCCTCCTGGGGTGGATGGGCGTGTTACTCGTCTGATTACAGACGTTACTACGCCTCCCATTCCTGCGTGGTCGGATTCTTCGGATCCGTAGGTGGTAACTCTGCCTGAAATCAGTATACTTGCTTTCAGGAGTTGTTACCCATCCTACCATGGCTATAGCATGGTTGGTTAATACTATTGCATATTGGGTTGATGCATTTGTAACGTTTTTTCCCCTCCAACACGTCGGGGGTTCAAATGTATTTGGTCGCTCACGTAATATATGCTGTTGTCATAGGTGGAAATGCCTATATTGGATACCAGTCTCCTAACTTTCAGAGTTCCGGCTGCGACTGTATCCTCCGTAATACCCTATGGCTGCGCTCTGGGAATGCAGAGGTGCAGATACCATCTTTAGGGTTGATATTGTTTGGTCCTGACCTTGACAAGATTGTAGTAACATTGGCAGTATTACTAACGACAAGTTTACCGCTTTCAGCTATGCCCACTACAAGGCCTCAGACTAAGTCTGTTAAGTCTTTTTTGTCCTCTGGGTCAGCCTAAAGGTCTGTTTCTTCGTAGACTGTCGGCATCTACAAGGGCCGACATATCCAGTACCGAGCAGGCCTGGACTGCCAGCCGATCCTGCTTCTGAACCTACGGATATCTCTTCAGCCTGACGGGACAGGCCTACAACTGGGAGATACCGATTTTCTCAGTTCGCCCGGTATTAGTGTCAGGTTGCCGCGGCTACGTGGGTAGGAGGGTACGCCCGCTTTACAAGGGCCTTACAGATCCAGAAAGCTATGCAGTTGTTGCGGTAAGCGGAGCTAATTAGGCCATCCCCACTATCTCAGTGAGGGACTGGTTGTTCTGCTTTCTTTCTGGTGCGGTGGCTGAATGGTCCTCTTTGGCCTATTCTCTGTCTCAATTCCCTGAACCAGTTCCTAAAGCTACCTGGGCTCAGGAGGAAATCCCTATGCTCCATCATACGATGTTTGGAACCTGGGGACTTTATGGTATCACTGGATATACAGGACGAGTGCCTACGGGTACTTACAGAGACCTTTCCTCAGCATGGGCTGAGGTTTTCTGTATCACAGCAACACTTACAATTTTTCGGGCTCTGCCTGTTGGGACTGTCCTCAGCCCCACAGGGGTTTACCAGCGTTTTGGATTTTCTGACAGTTCTTCTGTTCAGTATATCCCAATGCTCCTGTACCTGGACGGCCTCCTGCTCTTAGCGGGATCACCGGGGTACTTTACGGCCAGGTCAGGATGACTGTGGCTGCTTCAGGGTGCAGACGTTTAATCAACGGGGAAAAAGTCCTCCCTGCATCCCTCTCTGGGTATTCTTCATCTAGGATCCCTGCTGGATTCTCAGAATCTGAGAATTCTTCTGGCGTAAGACGGAATCTCCTCTCTTCCATTAGGAGTACATGGTTGTCTGCGCAGTCGACAGATGTCTTTACACTCTGGGATGCATGGTGGAATGGGCTCAGTTCCATTCCAGGCCTTTCCATAATTGGCTCATCTCCAGATGGAACGAGTTTTTTCTGTCGGATAACTGTTCAAACGATGATGCTCTCTCCGGAGGCAAGTCGGTCCCTGTCCGGGTGGCTATGGCCATCTCGTCCAGGGTTTTCTTTGCTATGGACAGTGTCTGGATCGAATCCTTTTCAGTGCAGTTGGACGTCTGTCGATTCCACCCTGTCAATTAACTTACTCTGGCATAACTCTTGTTTCCCGGTGAACCTGAAAAGGTTCAGTCCGACAGGGTCAGGACAGTGGCTTCCTTTTTAGCAACACTGTTCGTTGGGTGGCAATGACAGGTATGTCACATATTCGGACATAGTCCGAGGGTCTCCTCCCGACCATCTCGGCAGCGTTCATTTCAGGAGCTCTCCATTGGGAAGCGGGAGTCCTCAGCCGTCACGACGTGCATCCCGGGGACTAGTCTCTTCCCCAAGAGAGGTTTCATCTCCTGGTGAGCAGGGGGGGCCCCCCTGAGGTGACCCTCATGGCCTTCTGACTTTATCACACTATGGTGTTACAGTCCAGCTCTGGGGATTCTGAAGCAACCTTCAGCGACTCTTTGTCGGTGAAGTGGTCCTTCCACTTTGTGTACCTGTGTTCTCCGGTCTCCCTTCTTCCTCGAGGTCTTTGGAAGTGTTTTCAATCGAGACGGAGATGCTTTCCTGCTGGTGGCTCCTGATTGCCCCAGATGTCAGGGGTACTTGGATCTTTGGAGTCTCTACATCGATACTCCATCCCTGATGCTTCACTGCCCGGACCTGTTGTCTCAGGGTCCTTGGTTTTGCCTTGGACCTGGGTCGTTTGTCTTTGACTGTGTCCTTACAGTGGTCTTACGGCTTCCCTGGCTTTGTCATCGTTGGAATGATTAGAGCACATGGATCAGCTTTTGCTGGGACCTACCACAAACTGTGGCAGCCATAAATCTTATGGTATTGTACCTGTCGATACAATCCTCCGGTGTCCAGGATTTCCAGATATTCTGGCATTCCTTCCGGCTGGCTTGGGTTTCACACTTGGCCTGGTCTTCCTGACAGTGCGGATCTCTACACTGTCAGTATGGTTAAGATATGGAATTGCTCCACTCTGGTATCCAGTTCATCCTTTGGAGTGTTTTCTTGATTATGCCTCCATTTGTCCTCCCTAGGGACTCCTTGGGAGTAAGTAGTGGTTCTTCGTTACCTCCGGGGACAGTCAATGGAACCGCTGGTTGTGATAGACATTACATGGTCTATTGCTTAGGCTCTCTCTTTCTCTCAGGATGTTTATATCAACCAGGAGAGTGTCTGAATTGGGAGCGTTCTCATGTGGCTCCCTCTTCTGGAGGGCATCATGTCAGGGTGGGAGTTGCTCTCGCCCTGTGTTTCTTCTTAGTGGTTTTCAGGTTCCATATTATTCTGGAACTTAGGGTACGGCCATTCTGTCCCCAGTCCTCTCGGCTGGTGTGGCCTCATTGACTGTGGTCTGGCCTCTTTGGATTTATGTGATCCGTTCAGGTTCCTTACGGAAATCGGACTCCTTATTGGTGGTCTGAGATTTCTGGTTTTCACAGGAAAGGATGGCCGGCCTATAACCAAATGTTGGCTGGATGGCCTCGTAGGTCTTCCTCAGGGGCCTACCATGGGTAGGCCTTCCTGTTGTTGATGCTTGTTTTTTCTCGGGCCATGTGACCCTCGTGTGCGGCTCGCTGTGGCGCCTCGGCTGTTTTGCCTTACTAGGTGGCCACGTGGTCTTCTGTCCACACCTTTTTAAGGTTCTAGGCATTGGTTTCCTTTGCCTCTCAGGATGCTTCCTTTTTGGCGACGGATTCTCCTCTCAGCACAGGAGCGTCCCCACCCTTGGTTGAACTGCTTTGGGACATCCCCAAGGTCAACCCTGTGGACCCCCTATGGACCCTGAAGTAGAAAACAAGAGATATGGTAAGAACTTACCTTTGTTATCTCTGTTTCTACGAAGTCCATAGGGTCCACAGGGCGCCCGCCCTGACGCACCTGGCTTCATATGGGCTGTGTGGCTGGTCACCGGTTTTCCGTCTCCCATTTCTGTGAGTATGGTTATTGAGTGTTCCAGTTTTCTCTCTCTTTTTCTCTCCTCCTCCGGCCTTTGGCTACTTACAAACTGAGGTGCCTCTGGCTTGGGGGTGGGGTTATAGGGAGAGTGGACCCAGTGCATCCTGGGAGCTAAAAGCTTTAACTGCGTGGTGCCCGGATTTGGTTCCCAACCTATACCCCAAGGTCAACCCTGTGGACCCTATGGACTTCGTAGAAACAGAGATAACAAAGGTAAGTTCTTACCATATCTCTTGTTATGACAGTCTCTCACCACGTGAGAGGGGGGCCTCATTACTAATAACGATACCTCCAGCGTGTACATTACTGAGCGCACGTTCTCCACTCACTATATGACAGTCTCTCACCACGTGAGAGGGGGGCCTCATTACTAATAACGGCACCTCCAGCGTGTACATTACTGAGCGCACGTTCTCCACTCACTACATGACAGTCTCTCACCACGTGAGAGGGGGTCCTCATTACTAATAACGGCACCTCCAGCGTGTACATTACTGAGCGCACGTTCTCCACACACTATATGACAGTCTCTCACCACGTGAGAGGGGGGCCTCATTACTAATAACGGCACCTCCAGCGTGTACATTACTGAGCGCACGTTCTCCACTCACTATATGACAGTCTCTCACCACGTGAGAGGGGGGCCTCATTACTAATAACAGCACCTCCAGCGTGTACATTACTGAGCGCACGTTCTCCACTCACTATATGACAGTCTCTCACCACGTGAGTGGGGGCCTCATTACTAATAACGGCAACTCCAGCGTGTACATTACTGAGCGCACGTTCTCCACTCACTATATGACAGTCTCTCACCACGTGAGAGGGGGGCCTCATTACTAATAACGTCACCTCCAGCGTGTACAGTACTGAGCGCACGTTCTCCACTCACTATATGACAGTCTCTCACCACGTGAGAGATGGTCCTCATTACTAATAACGGCACCTCCAGCGTGTACATTACTGAGCGCACGTTCTCCACACACTATATGACAGTCTCTCACCACGTGAGAGTGGGGCCTCATTACTAATAACGGCACCTCCAGCGTGTACATTACTGAGCGCACGTTCTCCACTCACTATATGACAGTCTCTCACCACGTGAGAGGGGGGCCTCATTACTAATAACGTCACCTCCAGCGTGTACAGTACTGAGCGCACGTTCTCCACTCACTATATGACAGTCTCTCACCACGTGAGAGGGGGTCCTCATTACTAATAACGGCACCTCCAGCGTGTACATTACTGAGCGCACGTTCTCCACACACTATATGACAGTCTCTCACCACGTGAGAGGGGGGCCTCATTACTAATAACAGCACCTCCAGCGTGTACATTACTGAGCTCACGTTCTCCACTCACTATATGACAGTCTCTCACCACGTGAGAGGGGGGCCTCATTACTAATAACGATACCTCCAGCGTGTACATTACTGAGCACACGTTCTCCACTCACTATATGACAGTCTCTCACCACGTGAGAGGGGGGCCTCATTACTAATAACGGCACCTCTAGCGTGTACATTACTGAGCGCACGTTCTCCACTCACTATATGACAGTCTCTCACCACGTGAGAGGGGGGCCTCATTACTAATAACGTCATCTTCAGCGTGTACAGTACTGAGCGCACGTTCTCCACTCACTATATGACAGTCTCTCACCACGTGAGAGGGGGTCCTCATTACTAATAACGGCACCTCCAGCGTGTACATTACTGAGCGCACGTTCTCCACACACTATATGACAGTCTCTCACCACGTGAGAGGGGGGCCTCATTACTAATAACGGCACCTCCAGCGTGTACATTACTGAGCGCACGTTCTCCACTCACTATATGACAGTCTCTCACCACGTGAGAGGGGGGCCTCATTACTAATAACAGCACCTCCAGCGTGTACATTACTGAGCGCACGTTCTCCACTCACTATATGACAGTCTCTCACCACGTGAGTGGGGGCCTCATTACTAATAACGGCAACTCCAGCTTGTACATTACTGAGCGCACGTTCTCCACTCACTATATGACAGTCTCTCACCACGTGAGAGGGGGGCCTCATTACTAATAACGATACTTCCAGCGTGTACATTACTGAGCGTACGTTCTCCACTCACTATATGACAGTCTCTCACCACGTGAGAGGGGGCCTCATTACTAATAACGGCCCCTCCAGCGTGTACATTACTGAGCGCACGTTCTCCACTCACTATATGACAGTCTCTCACCACGTGAGAAGGGGGACTCATTACTAATAACGGCTCCTCCAGCATGTACATTACTGAGCGCACGTTCTCCACTCACTATATGACTGTCTCTCACCACGTGAGAGGGGGCCTCATTACTAATAACGGCACCTCCAGCGTGTACATTACTGAGCGCACGTTCTCCACTCACTATATGACAGTCTCTCACCACGTGAGAGGGGGGCCTCATTACTAATAACGATACCTCCAGGTTGTACATTACTGAGCGCACGTTCTCCACTCACTATATGACAGTCTCTCACCACGTGAGAGGGGGCCTCATTACTAATAACGGCACCTCCAGCATATACATTACTGAGCGCACGTTCTCCACTCACTATATGACAGTCTCTCACCACGTGAGAGGGGGGCCTCATTACTAATAACGGCACCTCCATCGTGTACATTACTGAGCGCACGTTCTCCACTCACTATATGACAGTCTCACCACGTGAGAGGGGGCCTCATTACTAATAACGATACCTCCAGCGTGTACATTACTGAGCGCACGTTCTCCACACACTATATGACAGTCTCTCACCACGTGAGAGGGGGCCTCATTACTAATAACGGCACCTCCAGCATGTACATTACTGAGCGCACGTTCTCCACTCACTATATGACAGTCTCTCACCACGTGAGAGGGGGACTCATTACTAATAACGGCATCTCCAGCGTGTACATTACTGAGCGCACGTTCTCCACACACTATATGACAGTCTCTCACCACGTGATAGGGGGCCTCATTACTAATAACGGCACCTCCAGCGTGTACATTACTAAGCGCACGTTCTCCACTCACTATATGACAGTCTCTCACCACGTGAGAGGGGGGCCTCATTACTAATAACGATACCTCCAGCGTGTACATTACTAAGCGCACGTTCTCCACTCACTATATGACAGTCTCTCACCACGTGAGAGGGGGCCTCATTACTAATAACGGCACCTCCAGCGTGTACATTACTGAGCGCACGTTCTCCACTCACTATATGACAGTCTCTCACCACGTGAGAGCGGGGCCTCATTACTAATAATGGCACCTCCAGCGTGTACATTACTGAGCGCACGTTCTCCACTCACTATATGACAGTCTCTCACCACGTGAGAGGGGGGCCTCATTACTAATAACGATACCTCCAGCGTGTACATTACTAAGCGCACGTTCTCCACTCACTATATGACAGTCTCTCACCACGTGAAAGGGGGGCCTCATTACTAATAACGGAACCTCCAGCATATACATTACTGAGCGCACGTTCTCCACTCACTATATGACAGTCTCTCACCACGTGAGAGGGGGGCCTCATTACTAATAACGGCACCTCCATCGTGTACATTACTGAGCGCACGTTCTCCACTCACTATATGACAGTCTCTCACCACGTGAGAGGGGGGCCTCATTACTAATAACAGCACCTCCAGCGTGTACATTACTGAGCTCACGTTCTCCACTCACTATATGACAGTCTCTCACCACGTGAGAGGGGGGCCTCATTACTAATAACGATACCTCCAGCGTGTACATTACTGAGCACACGTTCTCCACTCACTATATGACAGTCTCTCACCACGTGAGAGGGGGGCCTCATTACTAATAACGGCACCTCTAGCGTGTACATTACTGAGCGCACGTTCTCCACTCACTATATGACAGTCTCTCACCACGTGAGAGGTGGGCCTCATTACTAATAACGTCATCTCCAGCGTGTACAGTACTGAGCGCACGTTCTCCACTCACTATATGACAGTCTCTCACCACGTGAGAGGGGGTCCTCATTACTAATAACGGCACCTCCAGCGTGTACATTACTGAGCGCACGTTCTCCACACACTATATGACAGTCTCTCACCACGTGAGAGGGGGGCCTCATTACTAATAACGGCACCTCCAGCGTGTACATTACTGAGCGCACGTTCTCCACTCACTATATGACAGTCTCTCACCACGTGAGAGGGGGGCCTCATTACTAATAACAGCACCTCCAGCGTGTACATTACTGAGCGCACGTTCTCCACTCACTATATGACAGTCTCTCACCACGTAAGTGGGGGCCTCATTACTAATAACGGCAACTCCAGCGTGTACATTACTGAGCGCACGTTCTCCACTCACTATATGACAGTCTCTCACCACGTGAGAGGGGGGCCTCATTACTAATAACGATACTTCCAGCGTGTACATTACTGAGCGTACGTTCTCCACTCACTATATGACAGTCTCTCACCACGTGAGAGGGGGCCTCATTACTAATAACGGCCCCTCCAGCGTGTACATTACTGAGCGCACGTTCTCCACTCACTATATGACAGTCTCTCACCACGTGAGAAGGGGGACTCATTACTAATAACGGCTCCTCCAGCATGTACATTACTGAGCGCACGTTCTCCACTCACTATATGACTGTCTCTCACCACGTGAGAGGGGGCCTCATTACTAATAACGGCACCTCCAGCGTGTACATTACTGAGCGCACGTTCTCCACTCACTATATGACAGTCTCTCACCACGTGAGAGGGGGGCCTCATTACTAATAACGATACCTCCAGGTTGTACATTACTGAGCGCACGTTCTCCACTCACTATATGACAGTCTCTCACCACGTGAGAGGGGGCCTCATTACTAATAACGGCACCTCCAGCATGTACATTACTGAGCGCACGTTCTCCACTCACTATATGACAGTCTCTCACCACGTGAGAGGGGGACTCATTACTAATAACGGCATCTCCAGCGTGTACATTACTGAGCGCACGTTCTCCACACACTATATGACAGTCTCTCACCACGTGATAGGGGGCCTCATTACTAATAACGGCACCTCCAGCGTGTACATTACTAAGCGCACGTTCTCCACTCACTATATGACAGTCTCTCACCACGTGAGAGGGGGCCTCATTACTAATAACGGCACCTCCAGCGTGTACATTACTGAGCGCACGTTCTCCACTCACTATATGACAGTCTCTCACCACGTGAGAGCGGGGCCTCATTACTAATAATGGCACCTCCAGTGTGTACATTACTGAGCGCACGTTCTCCTCTCACTATATGACAGTCTCTCTCCACGTGAGAGGGGGGCCTCATTACTAATAACGGCCCCTCCAGCGTGTACATTACTGAGCGCACGTTCTCCACTCACTATATGACAGTCTCTCACCACGTGAGAGGGGGGCCTCATTACTAATAACGGCCCCTCCAGCGTGTACATTACTGAGCGCACGTTCTCCACTCACTATATGACAGTCTCTCACCACGTGAGAGGGGGGCCTCATTACTAATAACAGCACCTCCAGCGTGTACATTACTGAGCGCACGTTCTCCACTCACTATATGACAGTCTCTCACCACGTGAGAGGGGGTCTCATTACTAATAACGGCACCTCCAGCGTGTACATTACTGAGCGCACGTTCTCCACTCACTATATGACAGTCTCTCACCACGTGAGAGGGGGGCCTCATTACTAATAACAGCACCTCCAGCGTGTACATTACTGAGCGCACGTTCTCCACTCACTATATGACAGTCTCTCACCACGTGAGAGGGGGTCTCATTACTAATAACGGCACCTCCAGCGTGTACATTACTGAGCGCACGTTCTCCACTCACTATATGACAGTCTCTCACCACGTGAGAGGGGGGCCTCATTACTAATAACGGCACCTCCAGCGTGTACATTACTCAGCGCACGTTCTCCACTCACTATATGACAGTCTCTCACCACGTGAGAGGGGGGCCTCATTACTAATAACGGCCCCTCCAGCGTGTACATTACTGAGCGCACGTTCACCACTCACTATATGACTGTCTCTCACCACGTGAGAGGGGGACTCATTACTAATAACGGCATCTCCAGCGTGTACATTACTGAGCGCACGTTCTCCACACACTATATGACAGTCTCTCACCACGTGATAGGGGGCCTCATTACTAATAACGGCACCTCCAGCGTGTACATTACTGAGCGCACGTTCTCCACTCACTATATGACAGTCTCTCACCACATGAGAGGGGGGCCTCATTACTAATAACGGCACCTCCAGCGTGTACATTACTGAGCGCACGTTCTCCACACATTATATGACAGTCTCTCACCACGTGATAGGGGGCCTCATTACTAATAACGTCACCTCCAGCGTGTACATTACTGAGCGCACGTTCTCCACTCACTATATGACAGTCTCTCACCACATGAGAGGGGGTCTCATTACTAATAACGGCACCGCCAGCTTGTACATTACTAAGCGTACGTTCTCCACTCACTATATGACAGTCTCTCACCACGTGAGAGGGGGGCCTCATTACTAATAACGATACCTCCAGCGTGTACATTACTGAGCGCACGTTCTCCACTCACTATATGACAGTCTCTCACCACGTGAGAGGGGGGCCTCATTACTAATAACGATACCTCCAGCGTGTACATTACTAAGCGCACGTTCTCCACTCACTATATGACAGTCTCTCACCACGTGAGAGGGGGCCTCATTACTAATAACGGCACCTCCAGCGTGTACATTACTGAGCGCACGTTCTCCACTCACTATATGACAGTCTCTCACCACGTGAGAGCGGGGCCTCATTACTAATAATGGCACCTCCAGTGTGTACATTACTGAGCGCACGTTCTCCTCTCACTATATGACAGTCTCTCTCCACGTGAGAGGGGGGCCTCATTACTAATAACGGCCCCTCCAGCGTGTACATTACTAAGCGCACGTTCTCCACTCACTATATGACAGTCTCTCACCACGTGAGAGGGGGGCCTCATTACTAATAACGGCACCTCCAGCGTGTACATTACTGAGCGCACGTTCTCCACTCACTATATGACAGTCTCACCACGTGAGAGGGGGGCCTCATTACTAATAACGGCACCTCCAGCGTGTACATTACTGAGCGCACGTTCTCCACTCACTATATGACAGTCTCTCACCACGTGAGAGGGGGGCCTCATTACTAATAACAGCACCTCCAGCGTGTACATTACTGAGCGCACGTTCTCCACTCACTATATGACAGTCTCTCACCACGTGAGAGGGGGTCTCATTACTAATAACGGCACCTCCAGCGTGTACATTACTGAGCGCACGTTCTCCACTCACTATATGACAGTCTCTCACCACGTGAGAGGGGGGCCTCATTACTAATAACGGCACCTCCAGCGTGTACATTACTCAGCGCACGTTCTCCACTCAGTATATGACAGTCTCTCACCACGTGAGAGGGGGGCCTCATTACTAATAACGGCCCCTCCAGCGTGTACATTACTGAGCGCACGTTCTCCACTCACTATATGACAGTCTCTCACCACATGAGAGGGCGCCTCATTACTAATAACGGCACCTCCAGCAAGTACATTACTGAGCGCACGTTCACCACTCACTATATGACTGTCTCTCACCACGTGAGAGGGGGACTCATTACTAATAACGGCATCTCCAGCGTGTACATTACTGAGCGCACGTTCTCCACACACTATATGACAGTCTCTCACCACGTGATAGGGGGCCTCATTACTAATAACGGCACCTCCAGCGTGTACATTACTGAGCGCACGTTCTCCACTCACTATATGACAGTCTCTCACCACATGAGAGGGGGGCCTCATTACTAATAACAGCACCTCCAGCGTGTACATTACTGAGCGCACGTTCTCCACACACTATATGACAGTCTCTCACCACGTGATAGGGGGCCTCATTACTAATAACGGCACCTCCAGCGTGTACATTACTGAGCGCACGTTCTCCACTCACTATATGACAGTCTCTCACCACGTGAGAGGGGGGCCTCATTACTAATAACGTCACCTCCAGCGTGTACATTACTGAGCGCACGTTCTCCACTCACTATATGACAGTCTCTCACCACATGAGAGGGGGTCTCATTACTAATAACGGCACCGCCAGCGTGTACATTACTAAGCGTACGTTCTCCACTCACTATATGACAGTCTCTCACCACGTGAGAGGGGGGCCTCATTACTAATAACGATACCTCCAGCGTGTACATTACTGAGCGCACGTTCTCCACTCACTATATGACAGTCTCTCACCACGTGAGAGGGGGGCCTCATTACTAATAACGATACCTCCAGCGTGTACATTACTGAGCGCACGTTCTCCACTCACTATATGACAGTCTCTCACCACGTGAGAGGGGGGCCTCATTACTAATAACGGCACCTCCAGCGTGTACATTACTCAGCGCACGTTCTCCACTCACTATATGACAGTCTCTCACCACGTGAGAGGGGGGCCTCATTACTAATAACGGCCCCTCCAGCGTGTACATTACTGAGCGCACGTTCTCCACTCACTATATGACAGTCTCTCACCACGTGAGAGGGGGGCCTCATTACTAATAACGGCACCTCCAGCGTGTACATGCCTTCTCAGATCTGCTGCTTCCTCCACTTCCTAATCAGATGTCTTACAGGGAAGTAACGTAGTTATACCTGCATTAGGGGAGGGGAGCAGATCCTGGCGGGGTCTCATATAGAACAACAAATGACATTTGTACCCGGCACAGTGACATATTCTGCACTAATGTTTGTATGACTTATATTCACAATTCCTTTGGAGCAATGATATGAGGAAAACTGTAACAAATGAGGTTAGTGGCGTGTAGTGGGCCAGGCGATGGCGTCGCGGGTGCGCTGCATTACTTAGATTGTGATCTCCTCTCAGGCAAAGCCGCAGACAGCCCTGCAGTATTGGAAGCAGGCGCTACGGGTGGACTTCCGCTGTCTGGCAGCCCTGTACCACAGCTGTAGCTTATACGGCCGCGCGGGCCGGACGGATTCCGAACTGGAGGCTCTCACTCTGCTCCACACGGTAAGTCACGCTGGCCTCACAAATACCTCTGCTGGCACGCCATGGTGTAGGAGGGCATGAGTGATGGTACAATGCCCTCATTTAGTCTGGGTCTTCTTCCTGTGCATAGCAGAGCGCCCCCTTAGGGATCACATTATGTCGCCTTGTAGAATGAAATCGTATGTCATTGGCCTGTTTGCTGTGTAACGTTATTTTACAGTGAATAAAATCCTATATCAGTAATATGTGAGCTACGGTGGGCGTGCTGTAATAACTCTGTTATATAACGCAGGTTCAGTGTCACTTGATTACTGTTCATTTTATAACCACACGTTGATTTTCAGGCATTGGAAAACTCCCATTCGGATCACTCCTACAAAGAGACCCTATTTCTGCTGAGGACCGAGCTTATTCTGAGCACCCCCATTCTGAACCGATTCATCTGTACCCCGACCCCTTGTGAGGTGAAGTATCTGATCGCCAGTCGCTGTCTGCAGAACAAGAGGTACGCTCTTTTAGCAACCCCTATAAATCACCCCCAAATCCTGTGATTAAAGGCTATTACCCATACCTCCTCTTACCTATGGCAGAGAGAATATATTGTATTATAGAGCAAACAGGCAGAAAACATATAGGAACTGTGGGTTCGATTCAGACCTGCTCGCTAGATGCGTTCGCACGCTAGATGAGTATTCAAATTCGGCAAGGCAGGCCATCGCACGGCAACTCATTAGCACGTCCACTATGTCTTGGCGTGCAATCGCTTTGTGTATGCAGACGCCCACTAGCCTGTCTCAAGACGCCCACTTGCGCACGCCATCTCCAGGAAGTATGTAACCATCAGTAACATTGAGTACCATCGGATGCATACACAGCGTTTGTGGTTGACCATACCCTGCCGCCAACCCTGCGAGCACTTCAGTGTAAAATACAGCCAAGTGACGTGTTCTATGACGCTGCCTCTTAATTATGCAAGTCAATGAAATGGCGTTAGGACGCTGAGGCACGCCTGCATTCGCACCTTCACTCCCTTGTTTCTAGCGGCCAACCCCTGTCTACACCCACAAACGGCTTCTACTGTCACTCATTCAGCCGGGCTGTCCATGCGCAGCGGGCGTACTCTTCCTGATCGCTCGCACTAGTTCGCGCACGCGCATTTTGATGCGTACACATGCGCAGAATGCAAACAATCGGCTGGCTGTGTGCGAATGCGTCCTAGAGAGCGGGTCTGAATCAGGTCCTGTATCTTCAATCTTTTCATTATTTAATTGCGATTAGCACTGGGCGCTGTGTATACCAGACATAGCTTTGTGTTAGAGAACACAGATAATGGCACCTCTCCTGTATGATGAGAGCGGACTCACTAGCATCCTCATAGAAACTATGGGCCTGATGCAGACCTGCTCGCGAGCGCTGAGCGCTCGCAAGTGGGTCGATGGTGCCCTAGAGCGCATGCGCATGACGGAGGGAGCTCCGTCGTGCGCATGCGCGAGACCCGAATAGCGACGGCCAAGCCGTCGCTATGGGTCTCGCACCAAAGGGGGCGTGCTGTCAATGTTGATTGACAGCACGCCCCCTTTGGTGGGCGTGCTGGGGGCGTTGCTGCCCAGACGGAGGTAGTCTATACCCCGCTATTAGCAGCCAGTTTTAGTTTGGTGCCGACAGGAGCCGGCAATGTTTTAAGGGGGGCCGCTTTAGGTGGTCCCCCACTATTTTTTATTTTATTTTCATTTTTTTCTTTGAGTGGGAAGTGAAAGGCGTCCTATAGGATGCCCTCGCTGCCACTCCACCAACCCCAAAGGGCATTTATAAGGATCATTAGTGTCGTTTGTGCGGGGAAAAGATGGTTATTTCTGTATAGGTAGCGGACATACGAGGAATGTTATATGCAGCGCAGAGTAGCATTGTCTCACGTAATCACTAGTTGTGATGTAGAAGATTAGCGGAAACTGTAATGAGTTTGTTGTGTCTCCCTACAGCATCCAACAAGCAGCAGAACATTACATGGACCTGATGGCGGCTCTGCTGGATGGGGCTCGTCAGGAGGTGAGTGGGGAGTGAGAGTGGCCGGCATACGATTAGATGATGAGTAAATTCCTTTTTTTATAAAGAAAGTCAAGCCAACATTTCACATTGATACATAAGGGGTAAACTGAGGGCGACAGTCAGGTGTGCAGTCATGCATTGTGTGGATTTCTAAGTTACTGTCACAGAAGCTTAACTGACTGCAGTCTTAGCTTTGTGACCTGAAATACATCCCATCAGGCCACTGTCCTACAGATGTGGGAGGGGGCTTCGGCTGTATGTAAATGAAGGAGGATGTGGTCATTTACTTAGCTGTTCGTTCGCTGTTCATGTTAATATTAAACTATTCTTCTCTAGGTATATACCTGCAGTGTACGGTGTCGGAGCTTTGACAGCGATTTCCTGTATATATTATCATGCAGTGCCATTTATCCAGAATAGCCTTTAGTAGCTTCCATCTCATCTGGTACATGCTGTTTCACCTGTGCTGTAATGAGATCTGCACTTTATAATGATGATATATAAGATATAGGGCAAGTGAAATGGGCTTCTATAGCTGAATACATTGACATAAATGTGTTACCAGCACTAAAGAGATTTCTGCCTGGCTGCATATGTTTTATTACCAGTTATTTATTTCTATGACAACCATCTCCATTGCGCAGTTGTCGGCTCCGCCTCCTTTCCTCGGCTGGGAAAGGGAGCGCCTTACTGACCACTGCACGTGGAGACGGATAAATCGTGAGCAGGCTGGAAATCTCTGCATATACTGTACAAAAATGTAACAAAATTAAATTCATAATAATTATGATAATGAAAATAAATGAGGGAGCGTCGTGTTGCTGGTGGATGTCCGGGAATATCCTATACCGGCTCTTTTTCCTCTTCCTAGGGCTCATATCCCAGTCCTGCGCCTCTTCCCCGGGTTCCCGTGATCTACCTGGAAGCAGCGTCAGCCCTGTTGGAGCATAAGAGGTTCGAAGACGCCATCACGGTGTGTGCGGAACTGTTTGGGTGCCTCAGTCACGTAACCGCCGGCATCATCCGGGTAGACGGAGCGCACGCTGACCAGGAGAGAACCGAGCAGCTGAACTGTATCATCTGGGCGTCCGCGTCTCACTTGCTGCAGGGGGAAGCCCAGGGCATGCTGGGAGATCACAAAGAGTCCATCGCTGACTTCTCCAGGTGCCATTTGCTCAGTTCCAGGGCTGTTCTGTCCTGTCTGCCCAGTGCCCTGTACAGTTACGCTAGTCCCATCTCTGTATATGTGGATAAACATTGGGTCCCATTGTTAGGTGATATAGAATGAGGAATACTCCTCATAAAACAGACCTCAGAATAGCAAACAAAGGCCCTCATTCAGAGCCACTCGCTCTGAGCGATGTTCGCACATCTGCGCATGCGTACGGTTTTTAGTACGCATGCGCGAACCAGTCAGTGCGGCCGAAAATCGTTGGTACGCAATATAGCGAGGGCCTGCTATTTTGAGTGACAGAATGAGGCGTATGTGGGTGGTAACAGGGGAAGGTGCTTGAAAACGGGGAGTGGAGATCCGAACGCAGGCGTGCTTAAAGGTCAAAACGGGCGTTTTAAGGGAGTGCATAATTAATACAGCAGCGTCATTGACCACGTCACTTGGTTTTTTTTAACTCAGAACTGCTCGCAAAATAGCGGTTGAAAACACCAACCACAAGAATAGCGAGCAGTTCATACGCTGTACGAAGTACTCGATTAATCTAATAAATAGCGGACATGACGTATGGTGCGTGCGGCCAGGGGGCGTTTTTATCAAATAAACGAGCGTATGTTTTGCTCGCTCGTTCAGACTTAGAGGTGGGAACAGACTGCAATTTGCGAACGGATCATTTGAATAGCCACCCCTTGTTTTTGAACGAACGACCACAAATAGCGAACGGCTCTGAATCAGGCCCAAAGAGCTTACACTCTACACAGACTGATTTATTACACATGTGCTGCCTAAATTAGTAATTTCCTCCCTCCCAGCCATAGTAACAGTAGGAATACATTCGTTTGGGTACAGAACGTTCTAGTGATGTAAGATATTTAGATTATTTTGTGATTTGGATTCTCCTGTCTCTCATTTGTGAGTGGTCTGAGCCTTAGTGCTGCTCCTCCTCAGCCCTATAGTACTGTAATAACACTGTAATAACTGTAATAACACTGTATGTGATGATTTCCTCTCTCTTCTATGTCATTTCAGGTGTATAAACCTACTGAGCAAAGTCCAGTTTCCTGGTTCTGGTGGGTGCAGCATGTTCCAATAACTCTCACATGTTACAGAATTGTTACATGTTACAGAATTGTATATAGTCGCACATTATAGTTAGTTGTATCTCACGGTGACGGGTTACAATGATGTGCGCACTGGGGGCGCAAAGCACCCTTAGTCTTCCTGTCAATTCAAATTGTTAAAACTGTATTAACAGCCTGCCCCTAACCCCCCCGGGAGCCCCTAACCTAACCCCCCGCACCCGCCGCACGGCTTACCTCCTTTCAGTATGCCGAGGCTTCCGGATTTCGGCGGGTGGATAATGATGGGCGTCGGGATTTCTCTGTTGCACGCTGGGGGCACGGTCATGAAAGGGTGTTATTTAGGACGTTTTTAGACTAGTTTTGGGCGAAGTCTGTGGTTCCCCAGCTGTTGTGGAACTACAAGTCTCAGTACAGCCAGCCAGAGAAGTCATAGTTTTCCTAAACCTGTTCTAGAGGAAGGCCATTAATGATTCATTACAAAGTCTTTGAATATATACCATGTATGCTGGACATATGTTGGGGGTGGCAGAGACAGAGACAGAAGGCCGCCCATTAATCCTCACAGTACCTCATCACCCGATTCCATAGTGCTCATAATCATACCCAAGTACTAAGTACGCTGATACATTGTGGGAGCACAAAGCACCCTTAGTCTTCTTGTCAACTCAAATTGTTAAACTGTGTTAATATCATAGTTACTGTAATCAGTATGGGTGACCAAATCCCGACGCCGGAACACCGGCAACAGCATATCCCGACCGGTAGGTTTTTTCACTATCCCTAACCCTCTCCCCCCCCTAACCCTACTTTAGGGGTGCCTAACCCTAACCTCCCTCTGTAAGTGCCTAAACCTAACCCCCCCTCCCCGCACCCTAAACCTAACCCTCACGGGGGGAGTGCCTAACTCTAACCTCCCCCCTGGGGTGCCTAACCCTAACCTCCCCCTGGGGGTGCCTAACCCTAATCCCCCTTCCCCTAGCCTGACCCTAAGCCTCCCGGGGGGTGCCTGACCCTAAGTTCCCCCCTGGGAGCCCCTAACCCCACCCACTCAGAAGCTGCCTGATCTGCGTCAGTGTTCCCGATGTTTCCGCTGCTGTACGTCATCGGACGGATACGAGAAGGCAGCAGTGGGCGGCCATAGGCTCGGGGAGCTATTGCGATTCGTGAGAGAGAGCAGCTGCGATGGCAATTGCTTAGAAATCTGAATCAGCCCCTTTATCCGCAGTGTTCGCGCTGATTTGGGGAAGTAATGATTTACTTTGAGTTTCTGCAACCACAGCTTTACCCTGAATTAGTCTTTATCAATCTTTGCCCAATATGATAGGAGTAAAGGTACACTGGGGTGACGGGGTGTTAGGTGCATCTTTGGTACAGGTGAGGACTAGCCTTTGATCTTGCCTGCTCTATATACCCCCTACTCCCCTAATGCCAAAGGGGCTTCCGCACGTAGAAGAGGCGTCCCATGGGCATGTACCCCGAGTTGCGTCCTATTCTGTGGTCCGTTCAATTTTCGGTTGGAACTTCTGCAACAAGGACGGATCTGGCACAAACGCTGATAAAGTGATGGCGGCCGCTCTTACAAGCGGGTGGCTGGAGCGGCCGTCCCATAGATGTGTCCAATTCAGAATACAGCAAGGAGTTTGAAAGTTTCTGGAACCGACGCAGAATCAGCCCTTGCGGGTGTTTGCAGTGCGCTGTGCACCCCCCTGCGCTTTTCACGTACCAGCGTTCTAATATCCACCAGGCTTTTATAGTGGTAATAAAGTGCCCATCAGAAGCAGCCGTGTAATGAGCGGTGTGTGTGTCCTGCCGCTATAATGTCTTCTTCTCAATGTCTGGCAGGATCTGCGGATGTCGGCGGTAGCTGGTATAAAGTCTGTGGGGTCATGAAGGCCTTGGCCTTTTTGGGGAGGGCTCAGCAGTTCCAGCAGATGGGGGAGCAGAAGAATGCACTGATGAATGTGAAGCTCGGCCTGCAGGTCGCACCAGGTGAGACGCAGGGCCAGGAGGCTGATGTTAGAATATTCCATACATCCTTAGCGAAATCCCTCACTACGCCAACCATTCAGTATGTATTGTCCAAGATGAATTGATTTGCCACCTGCTCATTGATCTAGCCGGACCCACTTATACTATATTTCACTTATACTACACTCTGGAACTAACGCTAGCCTCGGTGACCCGCAGCAGCTGCCCCAGCGTCTCTGGCAGCATGGGCATACGCCTCACCATGGCGCCGTCCTGTTTGTTTACCTTGCAACGTGATTCCGGGCTTTATTTATTTCTCCCTTTGTTCCGGCCTCACTGTGAGGAACCTGGTGCTGATGTCATAGCCTCCAGTCATATAACTAAATATGTCCGCCACGCACCCTCTCGTGCCGCCTTAGGAGGGAGGAGCTTCTCTTACTGAGCCAGCAGAGTGTGAGTGACAGGCTTGTTCTTCAGAAATAAACTGTGGGGATTGGTGGATTTATATACTGGGGTGGAGTCAGTGATGTCACAGCAGCTTAACACAACTTTTTGACTCTTTGTATCAGATCCTGTTAGGACACTGACCTATAGATGCGAGTTCAGGTTCCTGTAATGAAGTGCTGAGAATATACTCTGATACATTTTACTGTACGTTTGTTCTTTTGTGAACTGTTTTTATTTAAACACAAAATAAGTATATAACAAGGAGTACAATCGACAAAGACCTATAATGTAACAGCAATATGATGCCAAGTGCCAAAGACCTAAACTCTACTTTTTAATAGAGCTGTAGTGGAGTAACAGGATTACACTGCATGACATACATTATTATCATGCTTTGTAGCGGCTGTTTAAAGTGTTACGGATAATATAATATTGTGCGTGTTGTGCCCTGCACGACAATTGCACTAAATGCATAAAGCAACAACGAAGCCGTCCTATCTCGTCCTCAGCCTTTCCTTACGCTACGTCACGCCTGGTGAATTTACTGTGTACACTGGGGCACAAGAAGGAAGCGGTGAGCCAGTGGAGGAGGTTCCAGAGTGATGAGGGGCACTTACACCAGCAGTGGGAGGTAGTGAGAAGGTAGGTGTCTGCCCTCCAGGGTATGTCTATCTTACTGGGTGGTGAAACGTGCAATAATGCGTAGCTGACTTTGCTCTACGATGCCGGTTTCTGTTCTTTTAAATAATGCATCCTGTTTAGTAATGTTTATTAGGCAGGAAAATACTACTAACAGGTAACTGTTCACCACGCTCCCTTCTTTGTTACTATTTCATTCATCTGATGGAGGGGACACCCCCGCTCTAGGTGACTGTGAGACTGATGCGAGGGTCCTCTGTTTGCTCTGATTGGTTTTCTCCTGTCTGCCCCAGGGACCTGCCCCTCTACCTGTCTCTGTCCGTACAGAACGGAAACTCAATGGACGAATCCCTAGTGAAGGAATTAGAGGACTATTTACGAAATGAGGACAATAGGATTGGCGCTGACTCCTAACTCGCCAACCCGAAGCTTCACAAAGCGACACCTGGCGGAGAAGTGGTGCTACACAGCTGGTATTTGGGGCGCGTCGTGTAACTTCTGCCTCGCAGCCTGTTACTCCATGATTTCAGTGACGTAGTAACCACCTCATCGCATAGCGTGAAATGACATCATTTTGTGGGAGAAGTGACTGCGGCATTGACCAACGAAATCTGAAATTTTTCCTTTATTGCTCAGTACGACGACTACGGGGCCTCGGTGATAAAATGGCGTATGCCGTGGAGGTTAGACTGGGGCCTTACTGAGGTGAGGCTGCCAGTGTGGTTGTTTTAGTGTTAGGATCCACCGGTGCCATTAGGTGATAAAGCTTTCTATGATGTTGGGGCCTGGAATAGTGTTATCATGATTTATCAGAACCTGTGTAATAAATTCTATAAACCTCACTTTGTTTCTCCATCACCTGCTTCATTTACGCTCACCGATTTGGCTGCACCACTGGGCTCAGGCCCAAGCCACTTTTAGGGAACAGCCACGTTATTCAATCTCACACTTTTCCACCTAATGACCATGGAGTTCGGTACTGTCCATGTTTAGCGCTGTCACCCCGGCGTGTTTGTAAACGTGGCCGCCATCCCAGCGGAACTATTTGCCCAGGAAGAATTTCCACACAATGTCGGAGAAATGATATAGTGATAAATAGCGAGGATAGAGGAAGAGCCTGAAATCCCAAACTCCAGGGTGCCGTGTGCCAGGGCATGAAGTGGGGTGTTCATGCCAGAGAACCCACCAACATGAGATGAAGCGGTCCTGTAAGGAGGAATTGGGTTCACATGGTTTTTTTCCTGACAAATGTTTGATCAGTAAATGAAATCAAATATATGAGATCTGGGAAGCTACAATAGGTATAATTACATTGCTGGTAATAGCAGGACTGGCCGACTCCAGGAGTGCTTTGTGTATATAGGGGTAGTGCAACACAGGGTCCTAGGTGTATATAATGGTAATACACTACGAGGTCCCTAGCGTATATAATGGTAATACACTACAAGGTCCCTAGTGTATATATAATGGTAATACACTACGAGGTCCCTAGCGTATATAATGGTAATACACTACAAGGTCCCTAGCGTATATATAATGGTAATACACTACGAGGTCCCTAGCGTATATAATGGTAGTACACTACGAGGTCCCTAGCGTATATAATGGTAGTACACTACGAGGTCCCTAGCGTATATAATGGTAGTACACTACAAGGTCCCTAGCGTATATATAATGGTAATACACTACGAGGTCCCTAGCGTATATAATGGTAGTACACTACGAGGTCCCTAGCGTATATAATGGTAATACACTACGAGGTCCCTAGCGTATATAATGGTAATACACTACGAGGTCCCTAGCGTATATAATGGCAGTACAGTACAAGGTCCCTAGCGTATATAATGGTAGTACACTACAAGTTCCCTAGCGTATATAATGGCAGTACAGTACAAGGTCCCTAGCGTATATAATGGTAGTACACTACAAGGTCCCTAGCGTATATAATGGTAGTACACTACAAGGTCCCTATTGTATATAATGGTAATGCACTACGAGGTCCCTAGCGTATATAATGGTAGTGCACTACGAGGTCCCTAGCGTATATAATGGTAGTGCACTACGAGGTCCCTAGCGTATATAATGGTAGTACAGTACAAGGTCCCTAGCGTATATAATGGTAATACACTACAAGGTCCCTAGCGTATACCAAGGTCCCTAGCATATATAATGGCAGTACAGTACAAGGTCCCTAGCGTATATAATGGTAGTACACTACAAGGTCCCTAGCGTATATAATGGCAGTACAGTACAAGGTCCCTAGCGTATATAATGGCAGTACAGTACAAGTCCCTAGCGTATATAATGGTAGTACACTACAAGGTGCCTAGCGTATATAATGGCAGTACAGTACAAGGTCCCTAGCGTATATAATGGTAGTACACTACAAGGTCCCTAGCGTATATAATGGTAATACACTACAAGGTGCCTAGCGTATATAATGGCAGTACACTACAAGGTCCCTAGCGTATATAATGGTAATACACTACAAGGTGCCTAGCGTATATAATGGCAGTACAGTACAAGGTCCCTAGCGTATATAATGGTAGTACACTACAAGGTCCCTAGCGTATATAATGGTAGTACACTACAAGGTCCCTAGCGTATATAATGGTAATACACTACAAGGTGCCTAGCGTATATAATGGCAGTACAGTATAAGGTCCCTAGCGTATATAATGGTAGTACACTACAAGGTCCCTAGCGTATATAATGGTAATACACTACAAGGTCCCTAACGTATATAATGGTAGTACACTACGAGGTCCCTAGCGTATATAATGGTAGTACACTACGAGGTCCCTAGCGTATATAATGGTAGTACACTACGAGGTCCCTAGCGTATATAATGGCAGCACAGTACGAGGTCCCTAGCGTATATAATGGCAGCACAGTACGAGGTCCCTAGCGTATATAATGGCAGTACAGTACAAGGTCCCTAGCGTATATAATGGTAGTACACTACAAGGTCCCTAGCGTATATAATGGTAATGCACTACAAGGTCCCTAGCGTATATAATGTTAGTACACTACAAGGTCCCTAGCGTATATAATGGTAGTGCACTCCAAGGTCCCTAGCCTATATAATGGTAGTGCACTACAAGGTCACTAGCGTATATAATGGTAGTGCACGACAAGGTCCCTAGCGTATATAATGGCAGTACACTACAAGGTCCCTAGCCTATATAATGGTAGTGCACTACAAGGTCACTAGCGTATATAATGGTAGTGTAGTGCACTACAAGGTCACTAGCGTATATAATGGTAGTGCACTACAAGGTCCCTAGCCTATATAATGGCAGTGCACTACAAGGTCACTAGCGTATATAGTGGCAGTACACTACAAGGTCCCTAGCGTATATATAATGGCAGTACACTACAAGGTCCCTAGCGTATATATAATGGCAGTACACTACAAGGTCCCTAGCCTATATAATGGCAGTGCACTACAAGGTCCCTAGCGTATATAATGGCAGTGCACTACAAGGTCCCTAGCGTATATAATGGTAGTGCACTACAAGGTCCCTAGCGTATATAATGGCAGTACACTACAAGGTCCCTAGCCTATATAATGGCAGTACACTACAAGGTCCCTAGCCTATATAATGGCAGTACACTACAAGGTCCCTAGCGTATATAATGGCAGTACACTACAAGGTCCCTAGCCTATATAATGGCAGTACACTACAAGGTCCCTAGCGTATATAATGGTAGTACACTACAAGGTCCCTAGCGTATATAATGGCAGTACACTGCAAGGTCCCTAACGTATATAATGGTAGTACACTGCAAAGTCCCTAACGTATATAATGGCAGTACACTACAAGGTCCCTAGCGTATATAATGGCAGTACAGTACAAGGTCCCTAGCGTATATAATGGCAGTACACTACAAGGTCCCTAGCGTATATAATGGTAGTACACTACAAGGTTCCTAACGTATATAATGGTAGTACACTACAAGGTGCCTAGCGTATATAATGGTAGTACACTACAAGGTCTCTAGCGTATATAATGGTAATACACTACAAGGTCCCTAGCGTATGTAATGGCAGTACAGTACAAGGTCCCTAGCGTATATAATGGCAGTACACTACAAGGTCTCTAGCGTATATAATGGTAGTACACTACAAGGTCCCTAGCGTATATAATGGTAATACACTACAAGGTCCCTAGCGTATGTAATGGCAGTACAGTACAAGGTCCCTAGCGTATATAATGGCAGTACAGTACAAGGTCCCTTGCGTATATAATGGTAGTACACTAAAAGGTCTCCAGCGTATATAATGGTAGTACACTACAAGGTGCCTAGCGTATATAATGGTAGTACACTACAAGGTGCCTAGCGTATATAATGGTAGTACACTACAAGGTGCCTAGCATATATAATGGCAGTATAGTACAAGGTCCCTAGCGTATATAATGGTAGTACACTACAAGGTCCCTAACGTATATAATGGTAGTACACTACAAGGTCCCTAGCGTATATAATGGTAGTACACTACAAGGTGCCTAGCGTATATAATGGCAGTACACTACAAGGTCCCTAGCGTATATAATGGTAGTACACTACAAGGTGCCTAGCGTATATAATGGTAGTACACTACAAGGTCCCTAGCGTATATAATGGTAATACACTACAAGGTCCCTAGCGTATATAATGGTAGTACACTACAAGGTGCCTAGCGTATATAATTATAGTACAAGGTCCCTAGCGTATATAATGGTAGTACACTACAAAGTCCCTAGCGTATATAATGGTAGTACACTACAAGGTCCCTAGCGTATATATAATGGCAGTACACTACAAGGTCCCTAGCGTATATAATGGTAATACACTACAAGGTCCCTAGCGTATATAATGGTAGTGCACTACAAGGTCCCTAGCGTATATAATGGTAGTACACTACAAGGTCCCTAACGTATATAATGGTAATACACTACGAGGTCTCTAGCGTATATAATGGTACACTACGAGGTCCCTAGCGTATATAATGGTAATGCACTACAAGGTCCCTAGCGTATATAATGGTAGTACACTACAAGGTCCCTAGCGTATATAATGGTAGTGCACTCCAAGGTCCCTAGCCTATATAATGGTAGTGCACTACAAGGTCCCTAGCGTATATAATGGTAGTACACTACATGGTGCCTAGCGTATATAATGGTAATGCACTACAAAGTCCCTAGCGTATATAATGGCAATACACTACAAGGTCCCTGGCGTATATAATGGCAGTACACTACAAGTTCCCTAGCGTATATAATGGTAGTACACTACAAGGTCCCTAGCCTATATAATGGTAGTGCACTACAAGGTCACTAGCGTATATAATGGTAGTGTAGTGCACTACAAGGTCCCTAGCGTATATAATGGTAGTGCACTACAAGGTCCCTAGCCTATATAATGGCAGTACACTACAAGGTCCCTAGCGTATATAATGGCAGTACACTACAAGGTCCCTAGCCTATATAATGGCAGTACACTACAAGGTCCCTAGCGTATATAATGGTAGTACACTACAAGGTCCCTAGCGTATATAATGGCAGTACACTGCAAGGTCCCTAACGTATATAATGGTAGTACACTGCAAAGTCCCTAACGTATATAATGGCAGTACACTACAAGGTCCCTAGCGTATATAATGGCAGTACAGTACAAGGTCCCTAGCGTATATAATGGCAGTACACTACAAGGTCCCTAGCGTATATAATGGTAGTACACTACAAGGTTCCTAACGTATATAATGGTAGTACACTACAAGGTGCCTAGCGTATATAATGGTAGTACACTACAAGGTCTCTAGCGTATATAATGGTAATACACTACAAGGTCCCTAGCGTATGTAATGGCAGTACAGTACAAGGTCCCTAGCGTATATAATGGCAGTACACTACAAGGTCTCTAGCGTATATAATGGTAGTACACTACAAGGTCCCTAGCGTATATAATGGTAATACACTACAAGGTCCCTAGCGTATGTAATGGCAGTACAGTACAAGGTCCCTAGCGTATATAATGGCAGTACAGTACAAGGTCCCTTGCGTATATAATGGTAGTACACTAAAAGGTCTCCAGCGTATATAATGGTAGTACACTACAAGGTGCCTAGCGTATATAATGGTAGTACACTACAAGGTGCCTAGCGTATATAATGGTAGTACACTACAAGGTGCCTAGCATATATAATGGCAGTATAGTACAAGGTCCCTAGCGTATATAATGGTAGTACACTACAAGGTCCCTAACGTATATAATGGTAGTACACTACAAGGTCCCTAGCGTATATAATGGTAGTACACTACAAGGTGCCTAGCGTATATAATGGCAGTACACTACAAGGTCCCTAGCGTATATAATGGTAGTACACTACAAGGTGCCTAGCGTATATAATGGTAGTACACTACAAGGTCCCTAGCGTATATAATGGTAATACACTACAAGGTCCCTAGCGTATATAATGGTAGTACACTACAAGGTGCCTAGCGTATATAATTATAGTACAAGGTCCCTAGCGTATATAATGGTAGTACACTACAAAGTCCCTAGCGTATATAATGGTAGTACACTACAAGGTCCCTAGCGTATATATAATGGCAGTACACTACAAGGTCCCTAGCGTATATAATGGTAATACACTACAAGGTCCCTAGCGTATATAATGGTAGTGCACTACAAGGTCCCTAGCGTATATAATGGTAGTACACTACAAGGTCCCTAACGTATATAATGGTAATACACTACGAGGTCTCTAGCGTATATAATGGTACACTACGAGGTCCCTAGCGTATATAATGGTAATGCACTACAAGGTCCCTAGCGTATATAATGGTAGTACACTACAAGGTCCCTAGCGTATATAATGGTAGTGCACTCCAAGGTCCCTAGCCTATATAATGGTAGTGCACTACAAGGTCCCTAGCGTATATAATGGTAGTACACTACATGGTGCCTAGCGTATATAATGGTAATGCACTACAAAGTCCCTAGCGTATATAATGGCAATACACTACAAGGTCCCTGGCGTATATAATGGCAGTACACTACAAGTTCCCTAGCGTATATAATGGTAGTACACTACAAGGTCCCTAGCCTATATAATGGTAGTGCACTACAAGGTCACTAGCGTATATAATGGTAGTGTAGTGCACTACAAGGTCCCTAGCGTATATAATGGTAGTGCACTACAAGGTCCCTAGCCTATATAATGGCAGTGCACTACAAGGTCACTAGCGTATATAGTGGCAGTACACTACAAGGTCCCTAGCGTATATATAATGGCAGTACACTACAAGGTCCCTAGCGTATATAATGGTAGTACACTACAAGGTCCCTAACGTATATAATGGCAGTACAGTACAAGGTCCCTAGCGTATATAATGGCAGTACACTACAAGGTCCCTAGCGTATATAATGGCAGTACAGTACAAGGTCCCTAGCGTATATAATGGCAGTACACTACAAGGTCCCTAGCGTATATAATGGCAGTACACTACAAGGTCCCTAGCGTATATAATGGCAATACACTACAAGGTCCCTAGCGTATATAATGGTAGTACACTACAAGGTCCCTAGCGTATATAATGGTAATGCACTACAAGGTCCCTAGCGTATGTAATGGCAGTACAGTACAAGGTCCCTAGCGTATATAATGGCAGTACAGTACAAGGTCCCTTGCGTATATAATGGTAGTACACTAAAAGGTCTCCAGCGTATATAATGGTAGTACACTACAAGGTGCCTAGCGTATATAATGGTAGTACACTACAAGGTGCCTAGCGTATATAATGGTAGTACACTACAAGGTGCCTAGCATATATAATGGCAGTATAGTACAAGGTCCCTAGCGTATATAATGGTAGTACACTACAAGGTCCCTAACGTATATAATGGTAGTACACTACAAGGTCCCTAGCGTATATAATGGTAGTACACTACAAGGTGCCTAGCGTATATAATGGCAGTACACTACAAGGTCCCTAGCGTATATAATGGTAGTACACTACAAGGTGCCTAGCGTATATAATGGTAGTACACTACAAGGTCCCTAGCGTATATAATGGTAATACACTACAAGGTCCCTAGCGTATATAATGGTAGTACACTACAAGGTGCCTAGCGTATATAATTATAGTACAAGGTCCCTAGCGTATATAATGGTAGTACACTACAAAGTCCCTAGCGTATATAATGGTAGTACACTACAAGGTCCCTAGCGTATATATAATGGCAGTACACTACAAGGTCCCTAGCGTATATAATGGTAATACACTACAAGGTCCCTAGCGTATATAATGGTAGTGCACTACAAGGTCCCTAGCGTATATAATGGTAGTACACTACAAGGTCCCTAACGTATATAATGGTAATACACTACGAGGTCTCTAGCGTATATAATGGTACACTACGAGGTCCCTAGCGTATATAATGGTAATGCACTACAAGGTCCCTAGCGTATATAATGGTAGTACACTACAAGGTCCCTAGCGTATATAATGGTAGTGCACTCCAAGGTCCCTAGCCTATATAATGGTAGTGCACTACAAGGTCCCTAGCGTATATAATGGTAGTACACTACATGGTGCCTAGCGTATATAATGGTAATGCACTACAAAGTCCCTAGCGTATATAATGGCAATACACTACAAGGTCCCTGGCGTATATAATGGCAGTACACTACAAGTTCCCTAGCGTATATAATGGTAGTACACTACAAGGTCCCTAGCCTATATAATGGTAGTGCACTACAAGGTCACTAGCGTATATAATGGTAGTGTAGTGCACTACAAGGTCCCTAGCGTATATAATGGTAGTGCACTACAAGGTCCCTAGCCTATATAATGGCAGTGCACTACAAGGTCACTAGCGTATATAGTGGCAGTACACTACAAGGTCCCTAGCGTATATATAATGGCAGTACACTACAAGGTCCCTAGCGTATATAATGGTAGTACACTACAAGGTCCCTAACGTATATAATGGCAGTACAGTACAAGGTCCCTAGCGTATATAATGGCAGTACACTACAAGGTCCCTAGCGTATATAATGGCAGTACAGTACAAGGTCCCTAGCGTATATAATGGCAGTACACTACAAGGTCCCTAGCGTATATAATGGCAGTACACTACAAGGTCCCTAGCGTATATAATGGCAATACACTACAAGGTCCCTAGCGTATATAATGGTAGTACACTACAAGGTCCCTAGCGTATATAATGGTAATGCACTACGAGTCCCTAGCGTATATAATGGTAGTGCACTACGAGGTCCCTAGCGTATATAATGGCAGTACAGTACAAGGTCCCTAGCGTATATAATGGTAGTACACTACAAGGTGCCTAGCGTATATAATGGCTGTACACTACAAGGTGCTTAGCGTATATAATGGCTGTACAGTACAAGGTCCCTAGCTTATATAATGGTAGTACACTACAAGGTGCCTAGCGTATATAATGGCAGTATAGTACATGGTCCCTAGCGTATATAATGGTAGTACACTACAAGGTCGATAGCGTATATAATGGTAATACAGTACAAGGTCCCTAGAGTATATAATGGCAGTGCACTACAAGGTCCCTAGAGTCTATAATGGCAGTGCACTACGAGGTCCCTAGCGTCTATAATGGCAGTGCACTACGAGGTCCCTAGCGTATATAATGGTAGTGCACTACGAGGTCCCTAGCGTATATAATGGCAGTGCACTACGAGGACACTACGAGGTCTCTAGCGTATATAATGGTAGTACACTACGAGGTCTCTAGCGTATATAATGGTAGTGTAGTGCACTACAAGGTCCCTAGCGTATATAATGGTAGTGCACTACAAGGTCCCTAGCCTATATAATGGCAGTGCACTACAAGGTCACTAGCGTATATAGTGGCAGTGCACTACAAGGTCCCTAGCTTATATATAATGGCTGTACACTACAAGGTCCCTAGCGAATATATAATGGCAGTACACTACAAGGTCCCTAGCCTATATAATGGCAGTGCACTACAAGGTCCCTAGCCTATATAATGGCAGTGCACTACAAGGTCCCTAGCGTATATAATGGTAGTCCACTACAAGGTCCCTAGCGTATATAATGGCAGTGCACTACAAGGTCCCTAGCGTATATATAATGGCAGTGCACTACAAGGTCCCTAGCGTATATAATGGCAGTGCACTTCAAGGTCCCTAGCCTATATAATGGCAGTGCACTACAAGGTCCCTAGCCTATATAATGGCAGTACACTACAAGGTCCCTAGCGTATATAATGGTAGTACACTACAAGGTCCTTAGCGTATATAATGGCAATACACTACAAGGTCCCTAGCGTATATAATGGCAGTACACTACAAGGTCCCTAGCGTATATAATGGTAATACACTACAAGGTCCCTAGCGTATATAATGGCAGTACAGTACAAGGTCCCTAGCGTATATAATGGCAGTACAGTACAAGGTCCCTAGCGTATATAATGGCAGTACACTACAAGGTCCCTAGCGTATATAATGGTAGTACACTACAAGGTCCCTAACGTATATAATGGTAATACACTACGAGGTCCCTAGCGTATATAATGGTACACTACAAGGTCCCTAGCGTATATTATGGTAATGCACTACAAGGTCCCTAGCGTATATAATGGTAGTACACTACAAGGTCCCTAGCGTATATAATGGTAGTGCACTCCAAGGTCCCTAGCCTATATAATGGTAGTGCACTACAAGGTCCCTAGCGTATATAATGGTAGTACACTACAAGGTGCCTAGCGTATATAATGGTAATGCACTACAAGGTCCCTAGCGTATATAATGGCAATACACTACAAGGTCCCTGGCGTATATAATGGCAGTACACTACAAGGTCCCTAGCGTATATAATGGCAGTACACTACAAGGTCCCTAACCTATATAATGGTAGTGCACTACAAGGTCCCTAGCCTATATAATGGCAGTGCACTACAAGGTCACTAGCGTATATAGTGGCAGTACACTACAAGGTCCCTAGCGTATATAATGGCAGTACACTACAAGGTCCCTAGCGTATATAATGGTAGTACACTACAAGGTCCCTAACGTATATAATGGTAATACACTACAAGTGCCTAGCGTATATAATGGCAGTACAGTACAAGGTCCCTAGCGTATATAATGGCAGTACAGTACAAGGTCTCTAGCGTATATAATGGCAGTACACTACAAGGTGCCTAGCGTATATAATGGCAGTACAGTACAAGGTCCCTAGCGTATATAATGGCAGTACACTACAAGGTCCCTAGCGTATATAATGGCAGTACAGTACAAGGTCCCTAGCGTATATAATGGTAGTACACTACAAGGTCCGTAGTGCACTACGATGTCCCTAGCGTATATAATGGCAGTACAGTACAAGGTCCCTAGCGTATATAATGGTAGTACACTACAAGGTGCCTAGCGTATATAATGGCTATACACTACAAGGTGCTTAGCGTATATAATGGCTGTACAGTACAAGGTCCCTAGCTTATATAATGGTAGTACACTACAAGGTGCCTAGCGTATATAATGGCAGTACAGTACAAGGTCCCTAGGGTATATAATGGTAGTACACTACAAGGTCGATAGCGTATATAATGGTAATACAGTACAAGGTCCCTAGAGTATATAATGGCAGTGCACTACAAGGTCCCTAGAGTATATAATGGCAGTGCACTACGAGGTCCCTAGCGTCTATAATGGCAGTGGACTACGAGGTCCCTAGCGTATATAATGGTAGTGCACTACGAGGTCCCTAGCGTATATAATGGCAGTGCACTACGAGGACACTACGAGGTCTCTAGCGTATATAATGGTAGTACACTACGAGGTCTCTAGCGTATATAATGGCAGTACAGTACAAGATCCCTAGCGTATATAATGGTAGTACACTACAAGGTCCCTAGCCTATATAATGGTAGTGCACTACAAGGTCACTAGCGTATATAATGGTAGTGTAGTGCACTACAAGGTCCCTAGCGTATATAATGGTAGTGCACTACAAGGTCCCTAGCCTATATAATGGCAGTGCACTACAAGGTCACTAGCGTATATAGTGGCAGTACACTACAAGGTCCCTAGCGTATATATAATGGCAGTACACTACAAGGTCCCTAGCGTATATAATGGTAGTACACTACAAGGTCCCTAACGTATATAATGGCAGTACAGTACAAGGTCCCTAGCGTATATAATGGCAGTACACTACAAGGTCCCTAGCGTATATAATGGCAGTACAGTACAAGGTCCCTAGCGTATATAATGGCAGTACACTACAAGGTCCCTAGCGTATATAATGGCAGTACACTACAAGGTCCCTAGCGTATATAATGGCAATACACTACAAGGTCCCTAGCGTATATAATGGTAGTACACTACAAGGTCCCTAGCGTATATAATGGTAATGCACTACAAGGTCCCTAGCGTATGTAATGGCAGTACAGTACAAGGTCCCTAGCGTATATAATGGCAGTACAGTACAAGGTCCCTTGCGTATATAATGGTAGTACACTAAAAGGTCTCCAGCGTATATAATGGTAGTACACTACAAGGTGCCTAGCGTATATAATGGTAGTACACTACAAGGTGCCTAGCGTATATAATGGTAGTACACTACAAGGTGCCTAGCATATATAATGGCAGTATAGTACAAGGTCCCTAGCGTATATAATGGTAGTACACTACAAGGTCCCTAACGTATATAATGGTAGTACACTACAAGGTCCCTAGCGTATATAATGGTAGTACACTACAAGGTGCCTAGCGTATATAATGGCAGTACACTACAAGGTCCCTAGCGTATATAATGGTAGTACACTACAAGGTGCCTAGCGTATATAATGGTAGTACACTACAAGGTCCCTAGCGTATATAATGGTAATACACTACAAGGTCCCTAGCGTATATAATGGTAGTACACTACAAGGTGCCTAGCGTATATAATTATAGTACAAGGTCCCTAGCGTATATAATGGTAGTACACTACAAAGTCCCTAGCGTATATAATGGTAGTACACTACAAGGTCCCTAGCGTATATATAATGGCAGTACACTACAAGGTCCCTAGCGTATATAATGGTAATACACTACAAGGTCCCTAGCGTATATAATGGTAGTGCACTACAAGGTCCCTAGCGTATATAATGGTAGTACACTACAAGGTCCCTAACGTATATAATGGTAATACACTACGAGGTCTCTAGCGTATATAATGGTACACTACGAGGTCCCTAGCGTATATAATGGTAATGCACTACAAGGTCCCTAGCGTATATAATGGTAGTACACTACAAGGTCCCTAGCGTATATAATGGTAGTGCACTCCAAGGTCCCTAGCCTATATAATGGTAGTGCACTACAAGGTCCCTAGCGTATATAATGGTAGTACACTACATGGTGCCTAGCGTATATAATGGTAATGCACTACAAAGTCCCTAGCGTATATAATGGCAATACACTACAAGGTCCCTGGCGTATATAATGGCAGTACACTACAAGTTCCCTAGCGTATATAATGGTAGTACACTACAAGGTCCCTAGCCTATATAATGGTAGTGCACTACAAGGTCACTAGCGTATATAATGGTAGTGTAGTGCACTACAAGGTCCCTAGCGTATATAATGGTAGTGCACTACAAGGTCCCTAGCCTATATAATGGCAGTGCACTACAAGGTCACTAGCGTATATAGTGGCAGTACACTACAAGGTCCCTAGCGTATATATAATGGCAGTACACTACAAGGTCCCTAGCGTATATAATGGTAGTACACTACAAGGTCCCTAACGTATATAATGGCAGTACAGTACAAGGTCCCTAGCGTATATAATGGCAGTACACTACAAGGTCCCTAGCGTATATAATGGCAGTACAGTACAAGGTCCCTAGCGTATATAATGGCAGTACACTACAAGGTCCCTAGCGTATATAATGGCAGTACACTACAAGGTCCCTAGCGTATATAATGGCAATACACTACAAGGTCCCTAGCGTATATAATGGTAGTACACTACAAGGTCCCTAGCGTATATAATGGTAATGCACTACGAGTCCCTAGCGTATATAATGGTAGTGCACTACGAGGTCCCTAGCGTATATAATGGCAGTACAGTACAAGGTCCCTAGCGTATATAATGGTAGTACACTACAAGGTGCCTAGCGTATATAATGGCTGTACACTACAAGGTGCTTAGCGTATATAATGGCTGTACAGTACAAGGTCCCTAGCTTATATAATGGTAGTACACTACAAGGTGCCTAGCGTATATAATGGCAGTATAGTACATGGTCCCTAGCGTATATAATGGTAGTACACTACAAGGTCGATAGCGTATATAATGGTAATACAGTACAAGGTCCCTAGAGTATATAATGGCAGTGCACTACAAGGTCCCTAGAGTCTATAATGGCAGTGCACTACGAGGTCCCTAGCGTCTATAATGGCAGTGCACTACGAGGTCCCTAGCGTATATAATGGTAGTGCACTACGAGGTCCCTAGCGTATATAATGGCAGTGCACTACGAGGACACTACGAGGTCTCTAGCGTATATAATGGTAGTACACTACGAGGTCTCTAGCGTATATAATGGTAGTGTAGTGCACTACAAGGTCCCTAGCGTATATAATGGTAGTGCACTACAAGGTCCCTAGCCTATATAATGGCAGTGCACTACAAGGTCACTAGCGTATATAGTGGCAGTGCACTACAAGGTCCCTAGCTTATATATAATGGCTGTACACTACAAGGTCCCTAGCGAATATATAATGGCAGTACACTACAAGGTCCCTAGCCTATATAATGGCAGTGCACTACAAGGTCCCTAGCCTATATAATGGCAGTGCACTACAAGGTCCCTAGCGTATATAATGGTAGTCCACTACAAGGTCCCTAGCGTATATAATGGCAGTGCACTACAAGGTCCCTAGCGTATATATAATGGCAGTGCACTACAAGGTCCCTAGCGTATATAATGGCAGTGCACTTCAAGGTCCCTAGCCTATATAATGGCAGTGCACTACAAGGTCCCTAGCCTATATAATGGCAGTACACTACAAGGTCCCTAGCGTATATAATGGTAGTACACTACAAGGTCCTTAGCGTATATAATGGCAATACACTACAAGGTCCCTAGCGTATATAATGGCAGTACACTACAAGGTCCCTAGCGTATATAATGGTAATACACTACAAGGTCCCTAGCGTATATAATGGCAGTACAGTACAAGGTCCCTAGCGTATATAATGGCAGTACAGTACAAGGTCCCTAGCGTATATAATGGCAGTACACTACAAGGTCCCTAGCGTATATAATGGTAGTACACTACAAGGTCCCTAACGTATATAATGGTAATACACTACGAGGTCCCTAGCGTATATAATGGTACACTACAAGGTCCCTAGCGTATATTATGGTAATGCACTACAAGGTCCCTAGCGTATATAATGGTAGTACACTACAAGGTCCCTAGCGTATATAATGGTAGTGCACTCCAAGGTCCCTAGCCTATATAATGGTAGTGCACTACAAGGTCCCTAGCGTATATAATGGTAGTACACTACAAGGTGCCTAGCGTATATAATGGTAATGCACTACAAGGTCCCTAGCGTATATAATGGCAATACACTACAAGGTCCCTGGCGTATATAATGGCAGTACACTACAAGGTCCCTAGCGTATATAATGGCAGTACACTACAAGGTCCCTAACCTATATAATGGTAGTGCACTACAAGGTCCCTAGCCTATATAATGGCAGTGCACTACAAGGTCACTAGCGTATATAGTGGCAGTACACTACAAGGTCCCTAGCGTATATAATGGCAGTACACTACAAGGTCCCTAGCGTATATAATGGTAGTACACTACAAGGTCCCTAACGTATATAATGGTAATACACTACAAGTGCCTAGCGTATATAATGGCAGTACAGTACAAGGTCCCTAGCGTATATAATGGCAGTACAGTACAAGGTCTCTAGCGTATATAATGGCAGTACACTACAAGGTGCCTAGCGTATATAATGGCAGTACAGTACAAGGTCCCTAGCGTATATAATGGCAGTACACTACAAGGTCCCTAGCGTATATAATGGCAGTACAGTACAAGGTCCCTAGCGTATATAATGGTAGTACACTACAAGGTCCGTAGTGCACTACGATGTCCCTAGCGTATATAATGGCAGTACAGTACAAGGTCCCTAGCGTATATAATGGTAGTACACTACAAGGTGCCTAGCGTATATAATGGCTATACACTACAAGGTGCTTAGCGTATATAATGGCTGTACAGTACAAGGTCCCTAGCTTATATAATGGTAGTACACTACAAGGTGCCTAGCGTATATAATGGCAGTACAGTACAAGGTCCCTAGGGTATATAATGGTAGTACACTACAAGGTCGATAGCGTATATAATGGTAATACAGTACAAGGTCCCTAGAGTATATAATGGCAGTGCACTACAAGGTCCCTAGAGTATATAATGGCAGTGCACTACGAGGTCCCTAGCGTCTATAATGGCAGTGGACTACGAGGTCCCTAGCGTATATAATGGTAGTGCACTACGAGGTCCCTAGCGTATATAATGGCAGTGCACTACGAGGACACTACGAGGTCTCTAGCGTATATAATGGTAGTACACTACGAGGTCTCTAGCGTATATAATGGCAGTACAGTACAAGATCCCTAGCGTATATAATGGTAGTGCACTACGAGGTCCCTAGCGTATATAATGGCAGTACAGTACAAGGTCTCTAGCGTATATAATGGCAGTACAGTACAAGGTCCCTAGCGTATATAATGGTAGTACACTACAAGGTCCCTAGCGTATATAATGGTAGTACACTACGAGGTCCCTAGCGTATATAATGGTAATACACTACGAGGTCCCTAGCGTATATAATGGTAGTACACTACGAGTTCCCTAGCGTATATAATGGTAGTACACTACGAGGTCCCTAGCCTATATAATGGTAGTGCACTACAAGGTCACTAGCGTATATAATGGTAGTGTAGTGCACTACAAGGTCCCTAGCGTATATAATGGTAGTGCACTACAAGGTCCCTAGCCTATATAATGGCAGTGCACTACAAGGTCACTAGCGTATATAGTGGCAGTACACTACAAGGTCCCTAGCGTATATATAATGGCAGTACACTACAAGGTCCCTAGCGTATATAATGGTAGTACACTACAAGGTCCCTAACGTATATAATGGCAGTACAGTACAAGGTCCCTAGCGTATATAATGGCAGTACACTACAAGGTCCCTAGCGTATATAATGGCAGTACAGTACAAGGTCCCTAGCGTATATAATGGTAGTACACTACAAGGTCCCTAGCGTATATAATGGCAGTACACTACAAGGTCCCTAGCGTATATAATGGCAATACACTACAAGGTCCCTAGCGTATATAATGGTAGTACACTACAAGGTCCCTAGCGTATATAATGGTAATGCACTACGAGTCCCTAGCGTATATAATGGTAGTGCACTACGAGGTCCCTAGCGTATATAATGGCAGTACAGTACAAGGTCCCTAGCGTATATAATGGTAGTACACTACAAGGTGCCTAGCCTATATAATGGCTGTACACTACAAGGTGCTTAGCGTATATAATGGCTGTACAGTACAAGGTCCCTAGCTTATATAATGGTAGTACACTACAAGGTGCCTAGCGTATATAATGGCAGTACAGTACATGGTCCCTAGCGTATATAATGGTAGTACACTACAAGGTCGATAGCGTATATAATGGTAATACAGTACAAGGTCCCTAGAGTATATAATGGCAGTGCACTACAAGGTCCCTAGAGTCTATAATGGCAGTGCACTACGAGGTCCCTAGCGTCTATAATGGCAGTGCACTACGAGGTCCCTAGCGTATATAATGGTAGTGCACTACGAGGTCCCTAGCGTATATAATGGCAGTGCACTACGAGGACACTACGAGGTCTCTAGCGTATATAATGGTAGTACACTACGAGGTCTGTAGCGTATATAATGGTAGTGTAGTGCACTACAAGGTCCCTAGCGTATATAATGGTAGTGCACTACAAGGTCCCTAGCCTATATAATGGCAGTGCACTACAAGGTCACTAGCGTATATAGTGGCAGTGCACTACAAGGTCCCTAGCTTATATATAATGGCTGTACACTACAAGGTCCCTAGCGAATATATAATGGCAGTACACTACAAGGTCCCTAGCCTATATAATGGCAGTGCACTACAAGGTCCCTAGCCTATATAATGGCAGTGCACTACAAGGTCCCTAGCGTATATAATGGCAGTGCACTACAAGGTCCCTAGCGTATATAATGGTAGTCCACTACAAGGTCCCTAGCGTATATAATGGCAGTGCACTACAAGGTCCCTTGCGTATATATAATGGCAGTGCACTACAAGGTCCCTAGCGTATATAATGGCAGTGCACTTCAAGGTCCCTAGCCTATATAATGGCAGTGCACTACAAGGTCCCTAGCCTATATAATGGCAGTACACTACAAGGTCCCTAGCGTATATAATGGTAGTACACTACAAGGTCCTTAGCGTATATAATGGCAATACACTACAAGGTCCCTAGCGTATATAATGGCAGTACACTACAAGGTCCCTAGCGTATATAATGGTAATACACTACAAGGTCCCTAGCGTATATAATGGCAGTACAGTACAAGGTCCCTAGCGTATATAATGGCAGTACAGTACAAGGTCCCTAGCGTATATAATGGCAGTACACTACAAGGTCCCTAGCGTATATAATGGTAGTACACTACAAGGTCCCTAACGTATATAATGGTAATACACTACGAGGTCCCTTGCGTATATAATGGTACACTACGAGGTCCCTAGCGTATATTATGGTAATGCACTACAAGGTCCCTAGCGTATATAATGGTAGTACACTACAAGGTCCCTAGCGTATATAATGGTAGTGCACTCCAAGGTCCCTAGCCTATATAATGGTAGTGCACTACAAGGTCCCTAGCGTATATAATGGTAGTACACTACAAGGTGCCTAGCGTATATAATGGTAATGCACTACAAGGTCCCTAGCGTATATAATGGCAATACACTACAAGGTCCCTGGCGTATATAATGGCAGTACACTACAAGGTCCCTAGCGTATATAATGGCAGTACACTACAAGGTCCCTAGCCTATATAATGGTAGTGCACTACAAGGTCCCTAGCCTATATAATGGCAGTGCACTACAAGGTCACTAGCGTATATAGTGGCAGTACACTACAAGGTCCCTAGCGTATATAATGGCAGTACACTACAAGGTCCCTAGCGTATATAATGGTAGTACACTACAAGGTCCCTAACGTATATAATGGTAATACACTACAAGTGCCTAGCGTATATAATGGCAGTACAGTACAAGGTCCCTAGCGTATATAATGGCAGTACAGTACAAGGTCTCTAGCGTATATAATGGCAGTACACTACAAGGTGCCTAGCGTATATAATGGCAGTACAGTACAAGGTCCCTAGCGTATATAATGGCAGTACACTACAAGGTCCCTAGCGTATATAATGGCAGTACAGTACAAGGTCCCTAGCGTATATAATGGTAGTACACTACAAGGTCCGTAGTGCACTACGATGTCCCTAGCGTATATAATGGCAGTACAGTACAAGGTCCCTAGCGTATATAATGGTAGTACACTACAAGGTGCCTAGCGTATATAATGGCTATACACTACAAGGTGCTTAGCGTATATAATGGCTGTACAGTACAAGGTCCCTAGCTTATATAATGGTAGTACACTACAAGGTCCCTAACGTATATAATGGTAGTACACTACAAGGTCCCTAGCGTATATAATGGTAGTACACTACAAGGTGCCTAGCGTATATAATGGCAGTACAGTACATGGTCCCTAGCGTATATAATGGTAGTACACTACAAGGTCGATAGCGTATATAATGGTAATACAGTACAAGGTCCCTAGAGTATATAATGGCAGTGCACTACAAGGTCCCTAGAGTCTATAATGGCAGTGCACTACGAGGTCCCTAGCGTCTATAATGGCAGTGCACTACGATGTCCCTAGCGTATATAATGGTAGTGCACTACGAGGTCCCTAGCGTATATAATGGCAGTGCACTACGAGGACACTACGAGGTCTCTAGCGTATATAATGGTAGTACACTACGAGGTCTCTAGCGTATATAATGGTAGTGTAGTGCACTACAAGGTCCCTAGCGTATATAATGGCAGTGCACTACAAGGTCACTAGCGTATATAGTGGCAGTGCACTACAAGGTCCCTAGCTTATATATAATGGCTGTACACTACAAGGTCCCTAGCGAATATATAATGGCAGTACACTACAAGGTCCCTAGCCTATATAATGGCAGTGCACTACAAGGTCCCTAGCCTATATAATGGCAGTGCACTACAAGGTCCCTAGCGTATATAATGGCAGTGCACTACAAGGTCCCTAGCGTATATAATGGCAGTCCACTACAAGGTCCCTAGCGTATATAATGGCAGTGCACTACAAGGTCCCTAGCGTATATATAATGGCAGTGCACTACAAGGTCCCTAGCGTATATAATGGCAGTGCACTTCAAGGTCCCTAGCCTATATAATGGCAGTGCACTACAAGGTCCCTAGCCTATATAATGGCAGTACACTACAAGGTCCCTAGCGTATATAATGGTAGTACACTACAAGGTCCTTAGCGTATATAATGGCAATACACTACAAGGTCCCTAGCGTATATAATGGCAGTACACTACAAGGTCCCTAGCGTATATAATGGTAATACACTACAAGGTCCCTAGCGTATATAATGGCAGTACAGTACAAGGTCCCTAGCGTATATAATGGCAGTACAGTACAAGGTCCCTAGCGTATATAATGGCAGTACACTACAAGGTCCCTAGCGTATATAATGGTAGTACACTACAAGGTCCCTAACGTATATAATGGTAATACACTACGAGGTCCCTAGCGTATATAATGGTACACTACAAGGTCCCTAGCGTATATTATGGTAATGCACTACAAGGTCCCTAGCGTATATAATGGTAGTACACTACAAGGTCCCTAGCGTATATAATGGTAGTGCACTCCAAGGTCCCTAGCCTATATAATGGTAGTGCACTACAAGGTCCCTAGCGTATATAATGGTAGTACACTACAAGGTGCCTAGCGTATATAATGGTAATGCACTACAAGGTCCCTAGCGTATATAATGGCAATACACTACAAGGTCCCTGGCGTATATAATGGCAGTACACTACAAGGTCCCTAGCGTATATAATGGCAGTACACTACAAGGTCCCTAGCCTATATAATGGCAGTGCACTACAAGGTCCCTAGCCTATATAATGGCAGTGCACTACAAGGTCACTAGCGTATATAGTGGCAGTACACTACAAGGTCCCTAGCGTATATAATGGCAGTACACTACAAGGTCCCTAGCGTATATAATGGTAGTACACTACAAGGTCCCTAACGTATATAATGGTAATACACTACAAGTGCCTAGCGTATATAATGGCAGTACAGTACAAGGTCCCTAGCGTATATAATGGCAGTACAGTACAAGGTCTCTAGCGTATATAATGGCAGTACACTACAAGGTGCCTAGCGTATATAATGGCAGTACAGTACAAGGTCCCTAGCGTATATAATGGCAGTACACTACAAGGTCCCTAGCGTATATAATGGCAGTACAGTACAAGGTCCCTAGCGTATATAATGGTAGTACACTACAAGGTCCGTAGTGCACTACGATGTCCCTAGCGTATATAATGGCAGTACAGTACAAGGTCCCTAGCGTATATAATGGTAGTACACTACAAGGTGCCTAGCGTATATAATGGCTATACACTACAAGGTGCTTAGCGTATATAATGGCTGTACAGTACAAGGTCCCTAGCTTATATAATGGTAGTACACTACAAGGTCCCTAACGTATATAATGGTAGTACACTACAAGGTCCCTAGCGTATATAATGGTAGTACACTACAAGGTGCCTAGCGTATATAATGGCAGTACAGTACATGGTCCCTAGCGTATATAATGGTAGTACACTACAAGGTCGATAGCGTATATAATGGTAATACAGTACAAGGTCCCTAGAGTATATAATGGCAGTGCACTACAAGGTCCCTAGAGTCTATAATGGCAGTGCACTACGAGGTCCCTAGCGTCTATAATGGCAGTGCACTACGAGGTCCCTAGCGTATATAATGGTAGTGCACTACGAGGTCCCTAGCGTATATAATGGCAGTGCACTACGAGGACACTACGAGGTCTCTAGCGTATATAATGGTAGTACACTACGAGGTCTCTAGCGTATATAATGGTAGTGTAGTGCACTACAAGGTCCCTAGCGTATATAATGGCAGTGCACTACAAGGTCACTAGCGTATATAGTGGCAGTGCTCTACAAGGTCCCTAGCTTATATATAATGGCTGTACACTACAAGGTGCCTAGCGTATATAATGGCTGTACACTACAAGGTGCTTAGCGTATATAATGGCTGTACAGTACAAGGTCCCTAGCTTATATAATGGTAGTACACTACAAGGTGCCTAGCGTATATAATGGCAGTACAGTACAAGGTCCCTAGAGTATATAATGGCAGTGCACTACAAGGTCCCTAGAGTCTATAATGGCAGTGCACTACGAGGTCCCTAGCGTCTATAATGGCAGTGCACTACGATGTCCCTAGCGTATATAATGGTAGTGCACTACGAGGTCCCTAGCGTATATAATGGCAGTGCACTACGAGGACACTACGAGGTCTCTAGCGTATATAATGGTAGTACACTACGAGGTCTCTAGCGTATATAATGGTAGTGTAGTGCACTACAAGGTCCCTAGCGTATATAATGGCAGTGCACTACAAGGTCACTAGCGTATATAGTGGCAGTGCACTACAAGGTCCCTAGCTTATATATAATGGCTGTACACTACAAGGTCCCTAGCGAATATATAATGGCAGTACACTACAAGGTCCCTAGCCTATATAATGGCAGTGCACTACAAGGTCCCTAGCCTATATAATGGCAGTGCACTACAAGGTCCCTAGCGTATATAATGGCAGTGCACTACAAGGTCCCTAGCGTATATAATGGCAGTCCACTACAAGGTCCCTAGCGTATATAATGGCAGTGCACTACAAGGTCCCTAGCGTATATATAATGGCAGTGCACTACAAGGTCCCTAGCGTATATAATGGCAGTGCACTTCAAGGTCCCTAGCCTATATAATGGCAGTGCACTACAAGGTCCCTAGCCTATATAATGGCAGTACACTACAAGGTCCCTAGCGTATATAATGGTAGTACACTACAAGGTCCTTAGCGTATATAATGGCAATACACTACAAGGTCCCTAGCGTATATAATGGCAGTACACTACAAGGTCCCTAGCGTATATAATGGTAATACACTACAAGGTCCCTAGCGTATATAATGGCAGTACAGTACAAGGTCCCTAGCGTATATAATGGCAGTACAGTACAAGGTCCCTAGCGTATATAATGGCAGTACACTACAAGGTCCCTAGCGTATATAATGGTAGTACACTACAAGGTCCCTAACGTATATAATGGTAATACACTACGAGGTCCCTAGCGTATATAATGGTACACTACAAGGTCCCTAGCGTATATTATGGTAATGCACTACAAGGTCCCTAGCGTATATAATGGTAGTACACTACAAGGTCCCTAGCGTATATAATGGTAGTGCACTCCAAGGTCCCTAGCCTATATAATGGTAGTGCACTACAAGGTCCCTAGCGTATATAATGGTAGTACACTACAAGGTGCCTAGCGTATATAATGGTAATGCACTACAAGGTCCCTAGCGTATATAATGGCAATACACTACAAGGTCCCTGGCGTATATAATGGCAGTACACTACAAGGTCCCTAGCGTATATAATGGCAGTACACTACAAGGTCCCTAGCCTATATAATGGCAGTGCACTACAAGGTCCCTAGCCTATATAATGGCAGTGCACTACAAGGTCACTAGCGTATATAGTGGCAGTACACTACAAGGTCCCTAGCGTATATAATGGCAGTACACTACAAGGTCCCTAGCGTATATAATGGTAGTACACTACAAGGTCCCTAACGTATATAATGGTAATACACTACAAGTGCCTAGCGTATATAATGGCAGTACAGTACAAGGTCCCTAGCGTATATAATGGCAGTACAGTACAAGGTCTCTAGCGTATATAATGGCAGTACACTACAAGGTGCCTAGCGTATATAATGGCAGTACAGTACAAGGTCCCTAGCGTATATAATGGCAGTACACTACAAGGTCCCTAGCGTATATAATGGCAGTACAGTACAAGGTCCCTAGCGTATATAATGGTAGTACACTACAAGGTCCGTAGTGCACTACGATGTCCCTAGCGTATATAATGGCAGTACAGTACAAGGTCCCTAGCGTATATAATGGTAGTACACTACAAGGTGCCTAGCGTATATAATGGCTATACACTACAAGGTGCTTAGCGTATATAATGGCTGTACAGTACAAGGTCCCTAGCTTATATAATGGTAGTACACTACAAGGTCCCTAACGTATATAATGGTAGTACACTACAAGGTCCCTAGCGTATATAATGGTAGTACACTACAAGGTGCCTAGCGTATATAATGGCAGTACAGTACATGGTCCCTAGCGTATATAATGGTAGTACACTACAAGGTCGATAGCGTATATAATGGTAATACAGTACAAGGTCCCTAGAGTATATAATGGCAGTGCACTACAAGGTCCCTAGAGTCTATAATGGCAGTGCACTACGAGGTCCCTAGCGTCTATAATGGCAGTGCACTACGAGGTCCCTAGCGTATATAATGGTAGTGCACTACGAGGTCCCTAGCGTATATAATGGCAGTGCACTACGAGGACACTACGAGGTCTCTAGCGTATATAATGGTAGTACACTACGAGGTCTCTAGCGTATATAATGGTAGTGTAGTGCACTACAAGGTCCCTAGCGTATATAATGGCAGTGCACTACAAGGTCACTAGCGTATATAGTGGCAGTGCTCTACAAGGTCCCTAGCTTATATATAATGGCTGTACACTACAAGGTGCCTAGCGTATATAATGGCTGTACACTACAAGGTGCTTAGCGTATATAATGGCTGTACAGTACAAGGTCCCTAGCTTATATAATGGTAGTACACTACAAGGTGCCTAGCGTATATAATGGCAGTACAGTACAAGGTCCCTAGAGTATATAATGGCAGTGCACTACAAGGTCCCTAGAGTCTATAATGGCAGTGCACTACGAGGTCCCTAGCGTCTATAATGGCAGTGCACTACGAGGTCCCTAGCGTATATAATGGTAGTGCACTACGAGGTCCCTAGCGTATATAATGGCAGTGCACTACGAGGACACTACGAGGTCTCTAGCGTATATAATGGTAGTACACTACGAGGTCTCTAGCGTATATAATGGTAGTGTAGTGAACTACAAGGTCCCTAGCGTATATAATGGTAGTGCACTACAAGGTCCCTAGCCTATATAATGGCAGTGCACTACAAGGTCACTAGCGTATATAGTGGCAGTGCACTACAAGGTCCCTAGCTTATATATAATGGCTGTACACTACAAGGTCCCTAGCGAATATATAATGGCAGTACACTACAAGGTCCCTAGCCTATATAATGGCAGTGCACTACAAGGTCCCTAGCCTATATAATGGCAGTGCACTACAAGGTCCCTAGCGTATATAATGGCAGTGCACTACAAGGTCCCTAGCGTATATAATGGTAGTCCACTACAAGGTCCCTAGCGTATATAATGGCAGTGCACTACAAGGTCCCTAGCGTATATATAATGGCAGTGCACTACAAGGTCCCTAGCGTATATAATGGCAGTGCACTTCAAGGTCCCTAGCCTATATAATGGCAGTGCACTACAAGGTCCCTAGCCTATATAATGGCAGTACACTACAAGGTCCCTAGCGTATATAATGGTAGTACACTACAAGGTCCTTAGCGTATATAATGGCAATACACTACAAGGTCCCTAGCGTATATAATGGCAGTACACTACAAGGTCCCTAGCGTATATAATGGTAATACACTACAAGGTCCCTAGCGTATATAATGGCAGTACAGTACAAGGTCCCTAGCGTATATAATGGCAGTACAGTACAAGGTCCCTAGCGTATATAATGGCAGTACACTACAAGGTCCCTAGCGTATATAATGGTAGTACACTACAAGGTCCCTAACGTATATAATGGTAATACACTACGAGGTCCCTTGCGTATATAATGGTACACTACAAGGTCCCTAGCGTATATTATGGTAATGCACTACAAGGTCCCTAGCGTATATAATGGTAGTACACTACAAGGTCCCTAGCGTATATAATGGTAGTGCACTCCAAGGTCCCTAGCCTATATAATGGTAGTGCACTACAAGGTCCCTAGCGTATATAATGGTAGTACACTACAAGGTGCCTAGCGTATATAATGGTAATGCACTACAAGGTCCCTAGCGTATATAATGGCAATACACTACAAGGTCCCTGGCGTATATAATGGCAGTACACTACAAGGTCCCTAGCGTATATAATGGCAGTACACTACAAGGTCCCTAGCCTATATAATGGTAGTGCACTACAAGGTCCCTAGCCTATATAATGGCAGTGCACTACAAGGTCACTAGCGTATATAGTGGCAGTACACTACAAGGTCCCTAGCGTATATAATGGCAGTACACTACAAGGTCCCTAGCGTATATAATGGTAGTACACTACAAGGTCCCTAACGTATATAATGGTAATACACTACAAGTGCCTAGCGTATATAATGGCAGTACAGTACAAGGTCCCTAGCGTATATAATGGCAGTACAGTACAAGGTCTCTAGCGTATATAATGGCAGTACACTACAAGGTGCCTAGCGTATATAATGGCAGTACAGTACAAGGTCCCTAGCGTATATAATGGCAGTACACTACAAGGTCCCTAGCGTATATAATGGCAGTACAGTACAAGGTCCCTAGCGTATATAATGGTAGTACACTACAAGGTCCGTAGTGCACTACGATGTCCCTAGCGTATATAATGGCAGTACAGTACAAGGTCCCTAGCGTATATAATGGTAGTACACTACAAGGTGCCTAGCGTATATAATGGCTATACACTACAAGGTGCTTAGCGTATATAATGGCTGTACAGTACAAGGTCCCTAGCTTATATAATGGTAGTACACTACAAGGTCCCTAACGTATATAATGGTAGTACACTACAAGGTCCCTAGCGTATATAATGGTAGTACACTACAAGGTGCCTAGCGTATATAATGGCAGTACAGTACATGGTCCCTAGCGTATATAATGGTAGTACACTACAAGGTCGATAGCGTATATAATGGTAATACAGTACAAGGTCCCTAGAGTATATAATATCAGTGCACTACGAGGTCCCTAGCGTCTATAATGGCAGTGCACTACGAGGTCCCTAGCGTATATAATGGTAGTGCACTACGAGGTCCCTAGCGTATATAATGGCAGTGCACTACGAGGACACTACGAGGTCTCTAGCGTATATAATGGTAGTACACTACGAGGTCTCTAGCGTATATAATGGTAGTGTAGTGCACTACAAGGTCCCTAGCGTATATAATGGCAGTGCACTACAAGGTCACTAGCGTATATAGTGGCAGTGCACTACAAGGTCCCTAGCTTATATATAATGGCTGTACACTACAAGGTCCCTAGCGAATATATAATGGCAGTACACTACAAGGTCCCTAGCCTATATAATGGCAGTGCACTACAAGGTCCCTAGCCTATATAATGGCAGTGCACTACAAGGTCCCTAGCGTATATAATGGCAGTGCACTACAAGGTCCCTAGCGTATATAATGGTAGTCCACTACAAGGTCCCTAGCGTATATAATGGCAGTGCACTACAAGGTCCCTAGCGTATATATAATGGCAGTGCACTACAAGGTCCCTAGCGTATATAATGGCAGTGCACTTCAAGGTCCCTAGCCTATATAATGGCAGTGCACTACAAGGTCCCTAGCCTATATAATGGCAGTACACTACAAGGTCCCTAGCGTATATAATGGTAGTACACTACAAGGTCCTTAGCGTATATAATGGCAATACACTACAAGGTCCCTAGTGTATATAATGGCAGTACACTACAAGGTCCCTAGCGTATATAATGGTAATACACTACAAGGTCCCTAGCGTATATAATGGCAGTACAGTACAAGGTCCCTAGCGTATATAATGGCAGTACAGTACAAGGTCCCTAGCGTATATAATGGCAGTACACTACAAGGTCCCTAGCGTATATAATGGTAGTACACTACAAGGTCCCTAACGTATATAATGGTAATACACTACAAGTGCCTAGCGTATATAATGGCAGTACAGTACAAGGTCCCTAGCGTATATAATGGCAGTACAGTACAAGGTCTCTAGCGTATATAATGGCAGTACACTACAAGGTGCCTAGCGTATATAATGGCAGTACAGTACAAGGTCCCTAGCGTATATAATGGCAGTACACTACAAGGTCCCTAGCGTATATAATGGCAGTACAGTACAAGGTCCCTAGCGTATATAATGGTAGTACACTACAAGGTCCGTAGTGCACTACGATGTCCCTAGCGTATATAATGGCAGTACAGTACAAGGTCCCTAGCGTATATAATGGTAGTACACTACAAGGTGCCTAGCGTATATAATGGCTATACACTACAAGGTGCTTAGCGTATATAATGGCTGTACAGTACAAGGTCCCTAGCTTATATAATGGTAGTACACTACAAGGTCCCTAACGTATATAATGGTAGTACACTACAAGGTCCCTAGCGTATATAATGGTAGTACACTACAAGGTGCCTAGCGTATATAATGGCAGTACAGTACATGGTCCCTAGCGTATATAATGGTAGTACACTACAAGGTCGATAGCGTATATAATGGTAATACAGTACAAGGTCCCTAGAGTATATAATGGCAGTGCACTACAAGGTCCCTAGAGTCTATAATGGCAGTGCACTACGAGGTCCCTAGCGTCTATAATGGCAGTGCACTACGATGTCCCTAGCGTATATAATGGTAGTGCACTACGAGGTCCCTAGCGTATATAATGGCAGTGCACTACGAGGACACTACGAGGTCTCTAGCGTATATAATGGTAGTACACTACGAGGTCTCTAGCGTATATAATGGTAGTGTAGTGCACTACAAGGTCCCTAGCGTATATAATGGCAGTGCACTACAAGGTCACTAGCGTATATAGTGGCAGTGCACTACAAGGTCCCTAGCTTATATATAATGGCTGTACACTACAAGGTCCCTAGCGAATATATAATGGCAGTACACTACAAGGTCCCTAGCCTATATAATGGCAGTGCACTACAAGGTCCCTAGCCTATATAATGGCAGTGCACTACAAGGTCCCTAGCGTATATAATGGCAGTGCACTACAAGGTCCCTAGCGTATATAATGGCAGTCCACTACAAGGTCCCTAGCGTATATAATGGCAGTGCACTACAAGGTCCCTAGCGTATATATAATGGCAGTGCACTACAAGGTCCCTAGCGTATATAATGGCAGTGCACTTCAAGGTCCCTAGCCTATATAATGGCAGTGCACTACAAGGTCCCTAGCCTATATAATGGCAGTACACTACAAGGTCCCTAGCGTATATAATGGTAGTACACTACAAGGTCCTTAGCGTATATAATGGCAATACACTACAAGGTCCCTAGCGTATATAATGGCAGTACACTACAAGGTCCCTAGCGTATATAATGGTAATACACTACAAGGTCCCTAGCGTATATAATGGCAGTACAGTACAAGGTCCCTAGCGTATATAATGGCAGTACAGTACAAGGTCCCTAGCGTATATAATGGCAGTACACTACAAGGTCCCTAGCGTATATAATGGTAGTACACTACAAGGTCCCTAACGTATATAATGGTAATACACTACGAGGTCCCTAGCGTATATAATGGTACACTACAAGGTCCCTAGCGTATATTATGGTAATGCACTACAAGGTCCCTAGCGTATATAATGGTAGTACACTACAAGGTCCCTAGCGTATATAATGGTAGTGCACTCCAAGGTCCCTAGCCTATATAATGGTAGTGCACTACAAGGTCCCTAGCGTATATAATGGTAGTACACTACAAGGTGCCTAGCGTATATAATGGTAATGCACTACAAGGTCCCTAGCGTATATAATGGCAATACACTACAAGGTCCCTGGCGTATATAATGGCAGTACACTACAAGGTCCCTAGCGTATATAATGGCAGTACACTACAAGGTCCCTAGCCTATATAATGGCAGTGCACTACAAGGTCCCTAGCCTATATAATGGCAGTGCACTACAAGGTCACTAGCGTATATAGTGGCAGTACACTACAAGGTCCCTAGCGTATATAATGGCAGTACACTACAAGGTCCCTAGCGTATATAATGGTAGTACACTACAAGGTCCCTAACGTATATAATGGTAATACACTACAAGTGCCTAGCGTATATAATGGCAGTACAGTACAAGGTCCCTAGCGTATATAATGGCAGTACAGTACAAGGTCTCTAGCGTATATAATGGCAGTACACTACAAGGTGCCTAGCGTATATAATGGCAGTACAGTACAAGGTCCCTAGCGTATATAATGGCAGTACACTACAAGGTCCCTAGCGTATATAATGGCAGTACAGTACAAGGTCCCTAGCGTATATAATGGTAGTACACTACAAGGTCCGTAGTGCACTACGATGTCCCTAGCGTATATAATGGCAGTACAGTACAAGGTCCCTAGCGTATATAATGGTAGTACACTACAAGGTGCCTAGCGTATATAATGGCTATACACTACAAGGTGCTTAGCGTATATAATGGCTGTACAGTACAAGGTCCCTAGCTTATATAATGGTAGTACACTACAAGGTCCCTAACGTATATAATGGTAGTACACTACAAGGTCCCTAGCGTATATAATGGTAGTACACTACAAGGTGCCTAGCGTATATAATGGCAGTACAGTACATGGTCCCTAGCGTATATAATGGTAGTACACTACAAGGTCGATAGCGTATATAATGGTAATACAGTACAAGGTCCCTAGAGTATATAATGGCAGTGCACTACAAGGTCCCTAGAGTCTATAATGGCAGTGCACTACGAGGTCCCTAGCGTCTATAATGGCAGTGCACTACGAGGTCCCTAGCGTATATAATGGTAGTGCACTACGAGGTCCCTAGCGTATATAATGGCAGTGCACTACGAGGACACTACGAGGTCTCTAGCGTATATAATGGTAGTACACTACGAGGTCTCTAGCGTATATAATGGTAGTGTAGTGCACTACAAGGTCCCTAGCGTATATAATGGCAGTGCACTACAAGGTCACTAGCGTATATAGTGGCAGTGCTCTACAAGGTCCCTAGCTTATATATAATGGCTGTACACTACAAGGTGCCTAGCGTATATAATGGCTGTACACTACAAGGTGCTTAGCGTATATAATGGCTGTACAGTACAAGGTCCCTAGCTTATATAATGGTAGTACACTACAAGGTGCCTAGCGTATATAATGGCAGTACAGTACAAGGTCCCTAGAGTATATAATGGCAGTGCACTACAAGGTCCCTAGAGTCTATAATGGCAGTGCACTACGAGGTCCCTAGCGTCTATAATGGCAGTGCACTACGATGTCCCTAGCGTATATAATGGTAGTGCACTACGAGGTCCCTAGCGTATATAATGGCAGTGCACTACGAGGACACTACGAGGTCTCTAGCGTATATAATGGTAGTACACTACGAGGTCTCTAGCGTATATAATGGTAGTGTAGTGCACTACAAGGTCCCTAGCGTATATAATGGCAGTGCACTACAAGGTCACTAGCGTATATAGTGGCAGTGCACTACAAGGTCCCTAGCTTATATATAATGGCTGTACACTACAAGGTCCCTAGCGAATATATAATGGCAGTACACTACAAGGTCCCTAGCCTATATAATGGCAGTGCACTACAAGGTCCCTAGCCTATATAATGGCAGTGCACTACAAGGTCCCTAGCGTATATAATGGCAGTGCACTACAAGGTCCCTAGCGTATATAATGGCAGTCCACTACAAGGTCCCTAGCGTATATAATGGCAGTGCACTACAAGGTCCCTAGCGTATATATAATGGCAGTGCACTACAAGGTCCCTAGCGTATATAATGGCAGTGCACTTCAAGGTCCCTAGCCTATATAATGGCAGTGCACTACAAGGTCCCTAGCCTATATAATGGCAGTACACTACAAGGTCCCTAGCGTATATAATGGTAGTACACTACAAGGTCCTTAGCGTATATAATGGCAATACACTACAAGGTCCCTAGCGTATATAATGGCAGTACACTACAAGGTCCCTAGCGTATATAATGGTAATACACTACAAGGTCCCTAGCGTATATAATGGCAGTACAGTACAAGGTCCCTAGCGTATATAATGGCAGTACAGTACAAGGTCCCTAGCGTATATAATGGCAGTACACTACAAGGTCCCTAGCGTATATAATGGTAGTACACTACAAGGTCCCTAACGTATATAATGGTAATACACTACGAGGTCCCTAGCGTATATAATGGTACACTACAAGGTCCCTAGCGTATATTATGGTAATGCACTACAAGGTCCCTAGCGTATATAATGGTAGTACACTACAAGGTCCCTAGCGTATATAATGGTAGTGCACTCCAAGGTCCCTAGCCTATATAATGGTAGTGCACTACAAGGTCCCTAGCGTATATAATGGTAGTACACTACAAGGTGCCTAGCGTATATAATGGTAATGCACTACAAGGTCCCTAGCGTATATAATGGCAATACACTACAAGGTCCCTGGCGTATATAATGGCAGTACACTACAAGGTCCCTAGCGTATATAATGGCAGTACACTACAAGGTCCCTAGCCTATATAATGGCAGTGCACTACAAGGTCCCTAGCCTATATAATGGCAGTGCACTACAAGGTCACTAGCGTATATAGTGGCAGTACACTACAAGGTCCCTAGCGTATATAATGGCAGTACACTACAAGGTCCCTAGCGTATATAATGGTAGTACACTACAAGGTCCCTAACGTATATAATGGTAATACACTACAAGTGCCTAGCGTATATAATGGCAGTACAGTACAAGGTCCCTAGCGTATATAATGGCAGTACAGTACAAGGTCTCTAGCGTATATAATGGCAGTACACTACAAGGTGCCTAGCGTATATAATGGCAGTACAGTACAAGGTCCCTAGCGTATATAATGGCAGTACACTACAAGGTCCCTAGCGTATATAATGGCAGTACAGTACAAGGTCCCTAGCGTATATAATGGTAGTACACTACAAGGTCCGTAGTGCACTACGATGTCCCTAGCGTATATAATGGCAGTACAGTACAAGGTCCCTAGCGTATATAATGGTAGTACACTACAAGGTGCCTAGCGTATATAATGGCTATACACTACAAGGTGCTTAGCGTATATAATGGCTGTACAGTACAAGGTCCCTAGCTTATATAATGGTAGTACACTACAAGGTCCCTAACGTATATAATGGTAGTACACTACAAGGTCCCTAGCGTATATAATGGTAGTACACTACAAGGTGCCTAGCGTATATAATGGCAGTACAGTACATGGTCCCTAGCGTATATAATGGTAGTACACTACAAGGTCGATAGCGTATATAATGGTAATACAGTACAAGGTCCCTAGAGTATATAATGGCAGTGCACTACAAGGTCCCTAGAGTCTATAATGGCAGTGCACTACGAGGTCCCTAGCGTCTATAATGGCAGTGCACTACGAGGTCCCTAGCGTATATAATGGTAGTGCACTACGAGGTCCCTAGCGTATATAATGGCAGTGCACTACGAGGACACTACGAGGTCTCTAGCGTATATAATGGTAGTACACTACGAGGTCTCTAGCGTATATAATGGTAGTGTAGTGCACTACAAGGTCCCTAGCGTATATAATGGCAGTGCACTACAAGGTCACTAGCGTATATAGTGGCAGTGCTCTACAAGGTCCCTAGCTTATATATAATGGCTGTACACTACAAGGTGCCTAGCGTATATAATGGCTGTACACTACAAGGTGCTTAGCGTATATAATGGCTGTACAGTACAAGGTCCCTAGCTTATATAATGGTAGTACACTACAAGGTGCCTAGCGTATATAATGGCAGTACAGTACAAGGTCCCTAGAGTATATAATGGCAGTGCACTACAAGGTCCCTAGAGTCTATAATGGCAGTGCACTACGAGGTCCCTAGCGTCTATAATGGCAGTGCACTACGAGGTCCCTAGCGTATATAATGGTAGTGCACTACGAGGTCCCTAGCGTATATAATGGCAGTGCACTACGAGGACACTACGAGGTCTCTAGCGTATATAATGGTAGTACACTACGAGGTCTCTAGCGTATATAATGGTAGTGTAGTGCACTACAAGGTCCCTAGCGTATATAATGGTAGTGCACTACAAGGTCCCTAGCCTATATAATGGCAGTGCACTACAAGGTCACTAGCGTATATAGTGGCAGTGCACTACAAGGTCCCTAGCTTATATATAATGGCTGTACACTACAAGGTCCCTAGCGAATATATAATGGCAGTACACTACAAGGTCCCTAGCCTATATAATGGCAGTGCACTACAAGGTCCCTAGCCTATATAATGGCAGTGCACTACAAGGTCCCTAGCGTATATAATGGCAGTGCACTACAAGGTCCCTAGCGTATATAATGGTAGTCCACTACAAGGTCCCTAGCGTATATAATGGCAGTGCACTACAAGGTCCCTAGCGTATATATAATGGCAGTGCACTACAAGGTCCCTAGCGTATATAATGGCAGTGCACTTCAAGGTCCCTAGCCTATATAATGGCAGTGCACTACAAGGTCCCTAGCCTATATAATGGCAGTACACTACAAGGTCCCTAGCGTATATAATGGTAGTACACTACAAGGTCCTTAGCGTATATAATGGCAATACACTACAAGGTCCCTAGCGTATATAATGGCAGTACACTACAAGGTCCCTAGCGTATATAATGGTAATACACTACAAGGTCCCTAGCGTATATAATGGCAGTACAGTACAAGGTCCCTAGCGTATATAATGGCAGTACAGTACAAGGTCCCTAGCGTATATAATGGCAGTACACTACAAGGTCCCTAGCGTATATAATGGTAGTACACTACAAGGTCCCTAACGTATATAATGGTAATACACTACGAGGTCCCTTGCGTATATAATGGTACACTACAAGGTCCCTAGCGTATATTATGGTAATGCACTACAAGGTCCCTAGCGTATATAATGGTAGTACACTACAAGGTCCCTAGCGTATATAATGGTAGTGCACTCCAAGGTCCCTAGCCTATATAATGGTAGTGCACTACAAGGTCCCTAGCGTATATAATGGTAGTACACTACAAGGTGCCTAGCGTATATAATGGTAATGCACTACAAGGTCCCTAGCGTATATAATGGCAATACACTACAAGGTCCCTGGCGTATATAATGGCAGTACACTACAAGGTCCCTAGCGTATATAATGGCAGTACACTACAAGGTCCCTAGCCTATATAATGGTAGTGCACTACAAGGTCCCTAGCCTATATAATGGCAGTGCACTACAAGGTCACTAGCGTATATAGTGGCAGTACACTACAAGGTCCCTAGCGTATATAATGGCAGTACACTACAAGGTCCCTAGCGTATATAATGGTAGTACACTACAAGGTCCCTAACGTATATAATGGTAATACACTACAAGTGCCTAGCGTATATAATGGCAGTACAGTACAAGGTCCCTAGCGTATATAATGGCAGTACAGTACAAGGTCTCTAGCGTATATAATGGCAGTACACTACAAGGTGCCTAGCGTATATAATGGCAGTACAGTACAAGGTCCCTAGCGTATATAATGGCAGTACACTACAAGGTCCCTAGCGTATATAATGGCAGTACAGTACAAGGTCCCTAGCGTATATAATGGTAGTACACTACAAGGTCCGTAGTGCACTACGATGTCCCTAGCGTATATAATGGCAGTACAGTACAAGGTCCCTAGCGTATATAATGGTAGTACACTACAAGGTGCCTAGCGTATATAATGGCTATACACTACAAGGTGCTTAGCGTATATAATGGCTGTACAGTACAAGGTCCCTAGCTTATATAATGGTAGTACACTACAAGGTCCCTAACGTATATAATGGTAGTACACTACAAGGTCCCTAGCGTATATAATGGTAGTACACTACAAGGTGCCTAGCGTATATAATGGCAGTACAGTACATGGTCCCTAGCGTATATAATGGTAGTACACTACAAGGTCGATAGCGTATATAATGGTAATACAGTACAAGGTCCCTAGAGTATATAATATCAGTGCACTACGAGGTCCCTAGCGTCTATAATGGCAGTGCACTACGAGGTCCCTAGCGTATATAATGGTAGTGCACTACGAGGTCCCTAGCGTATATAATGGCAGTGCACTACGAGGACACTACGAGGTCTCTAGCGTATATAATGGTAGTACACTACGAGGTCTCTAGCGTATATAATGGTAGTGTAGTGCACTACAAGGTCCCTAGCGTATATAATGGCAGTGCACTACAAGGTCACTAGCGTATATAGTGGCAGTGCACTACAAGGTCCCTAGCTTATATATAATGGCTGTACACTACAAGGTCCCTAGCGAATATATAATGGCAGTACACTACAAGGTCCCTAGCCTATATAATGGCAGTGCACTACAAGGTCCCTAGCCTATATAATGGCAGTGCACTACAAGGTCCCTAGCGTATATAATGGCAGTGCACTACAAGGTCCCTAGCGTATATAATGGTAGTCCACTACAAGGTCCCTAGCGTATATAATGGCAGTGCACTACAAGGTCCCTAGCGTATATATAATGGCAGTGCACTACAAGGTCCCTAGCGTATATAATGGCAGTGCACTTCAAGGTCCCTAGCCTATATAATGGCAGTGCACTACAAGGTCCCTAGCCTATATAATGGCAGTACACTACAAGGTCCCTAGCGTATATAATGGTAGTACACTACAAGGTCCTTAGCGTATATAATGGCAATACACTACAAGGTCCCTAGTGTATATAATGGCAGTACACTACAAGGTCCCTAGCGTATATAATGGTAATACACTACAAGGTCCCTAGCGTATATAATGGCAGTACAGTACAAGGTCCCTAGCGTATATAATGGCAGTACAGTACAAGGTCCCTAGCGTATATAATGGCAGTACACTACAAGGTCCCTAGCGTATATAATGGTAGTACACTACAAGGTCCCTAACGTATATAATGGTAATACACTACGAGGTCCCTAGCGTATATAATGGTACACTACAAGGTCCCTAGCGTATATTATGGTAATGCACTACAAGGTCCCTAGCGTATATAATGGTAGTACACTACAAGGTCCCTAGCGTATATAATGGTAGTGCACTCCAAGGTCCCTAGCCTATATAATGGTAGTGCACTACAAGGTCCCTAGCGTATATAATGGTAGTACACTACAAGGTGCCTAGCGTATATAATGGTAATGCACTACAAGGTCCCTAGCGTATATAATGGCAATACACTACAAGGTCCCTGGCGTATATAATGGCAGTACACTACAAGGTCCCTAGCGTATATAATGGCAGTACACTACAAGGTCCCTAGCCTATATAATGGCAGTGCACTACAAGGTCCCTAGCCTATATAATGGCAGTGCACTACAAGGTCACTAGCGTATATAGTGGCAGTACACTACAAGGTCCCTAGCGTATATAATGGCAGTACACTACAAGGTCCCTAGCGTATATAATGGTAGTACACTACAAGGTCCCTAACGTATATAATGGTAATACACTACAAGTGCCTAGCGTATATAATGGCAGTACAGTACAAGGTCCCTAGCGTATATAATGGCAGTACAGTACAAGGTCTCTAGCGTATATAATGGCAGTACACTACAAGGTGCCTAGCGTATATAATGGCAGTACAGTACAAGGTCCCTAGCGTATATAATGGCAGTACACTACAAGGTCCCTAGCGTATATAATGGCAGTACAGTACAAGGTCCCTAGCGTATATAATGGTAGTACACTACAAGGTCCGTAGTGCACTACGATGTCCCTAGCGTATATAATGGCAGTACAGTACAAGGTCCCTAGCGTATATAATGGTAGTACACTACAAGGTGCCTAGCGTATATAATGGCTATACACTACAAGGTGCTTAGCGTATATAATGGCTGTACAGTACAAGGTCCCTAGCTTATATAATGGTAGTACACTACAAGGTCCCTAACGTATATAATGGTAGTACACTACAAGGTCCCTAGCGTATATAATGGTAGTACACTACAAGGTGCCTAGCGTATATAATGGCAGTACAGTACATGGTCCCTAGCGTATATAATGGTAGTACACTACAAGGTCGATAGCGTATATAATGGTAATACAGTACAAGGTCCCTAGAGTATATAATGGCAGTGCACTACAAGGTCCCTAGAGTCTATAATGGCAGTGCACTACGAGGTCCCTAGCGTCTATAATGGCAGTGCACTACGAGGTCCCTAGCGTATATAATGGTAGTGCACTACGAGGTCCCTAGCGTATATAATGGCAGTGCACTACGAGGACACTACGAGGTCTCTAGCGTATATAATGGTAGTACACTACGAGGTCTCTAGCGTATATAATGGTAGTGTAGTGCACTACAAGGTCCCTAGCGTATATAATGGCAGTGCACTACAAGGTCACTAGCGTATATAGTGGCAGTGCACTACAAGGTCCCTAGCTTATATATAATGGCTGTACACTACAAGGTCCCTAGCGAATATATAATGGCAGTACACTACAAGGTCCCTAGCCTATATAATGGCAGTGCACTACAAGGTCCCTAGCCTATATAATGGCAGTGCACTACAAGGTCCCTAGCGTATATAATGGCAGTGCACTACAAGGTCCCTAGCGTATATAATGGTAGTCCACTACAAGGTCCCTAGCGTATATAATGGCAGTGCACTACAAGGTCCCTAGCGTATATATAATGGCAGTGCACTACAAGGTCCCTAGCGTATATAATGGCAGTGCACTTCAAGGTCCCTAGCCTATATAATGGCAGTGCACTACAAGGTCCCTAGCCTATATAATGGCAGTACACTACAAGGTCCCTAGCGTATATAATGGTAGTACACTACAAGGTCCTTAGCGTATATAATGGCAATACACTACAAGGTCCCTAGCGTATATAATGGCAGTACACTACAAGGTCCCTAGCGTATATAATGGTAATACACTACAAGGTCCCTAGCGTATATAATGGCAGTACAGTACAAGGTCCCTAGCGTATATAATGGCAGTACAGTACAAGGTCCCTAGCGTATATAATGGCAGTACACTACAAGGTCCCTAGCGTATATAATGGTAGTACACTACAAGGTCCCTAACGTATATAATGGTAATACACTACGAGGTCCCTTGCGTATATAATGGTACACTACAAGGTCCCTAGCGTATATTATGGTAATGCACTACAAGGTCCCTAGCGTATATAATGGTAGTACACTACAAGGTCCCTAGCGTATATAATGGTAGTGCACTCCAAGGTCCCTAGCCTATATAATGGTAGTGCACTACAAGGTCCCTAGCGTATATAATGGTAGTACACTACAAGGTGCCTAGCGTATATAATGGTAATGCACTACAAGGTCCCTAGCGTATATAATGGCAATACACTACAAGGTCCCTGGCGTATATAATGGCAGTACACTACAAGTTCCCTAGCGTATATAATGGTAGTACACTACAAGGTCCCTAGCCTATATAATGGTAGTGCACTACAAGGTCACTAGCGTATATAATGGTAGTGTAGTGCACTACAAGGTCCCTAGCGTATATAATGGTAGTGCACTACAAGGTCCCTAGCCTATATAATGGCAGTGCACTACAAGGTCACTAGCGTATATAGTGGCAGTACACTACAAGGTCCCTAGCGTATATATAATGGCAGTACACTACAAGGTCCCTAGCGTATATAATGGTAGTACACTACAAGGTCCCTAACGTATATAATGGCAGTACAGTACAAGGTCCCTAGCGTATATAATGGCAGTACACTACAAGGTCCCTAGCGTATATAATGGCAGTACAGTACAAGGTCCCTAGCGTATATAATGGCAGTACACTACAAGGTCCCTAGCGTATATAATGGCAGTACACTACAAGGTCCCTAGCGTATATAATGGCAATACACTACAAGGTCCCTAGCGTATATAATGGTAGTACACTACAAGGTCCCTAGCGTATATAATGGTAATGCACTACGAGTCCCTAGCGTATATAATGGTAGTGCACTACGAGGTCCCTAGCGTATATAATGGCAGTACAGTACAAGGTCCCTAGCGTATATAATGGTAGTACACTACAAGGTGCCTAGCGTATATAATGGCTGTACACTACAAGGTGCTTAGCGTATATAATGGCTGTACAGTACAAGGTCCCTAGCTTATATAATGGTAGTACACTACAAGGTGCCTAGCGTATATAATGGCAGTATAGTACATGGTCCCTAGCGTATATAATGGTAGTACACTACAAGGTCGATAGCGTATATAATGGTAATACAGTACAAGGTCCCTAGAGTATATAATGGCAGTGCACTACAAGGTCCCTAGAGTCTATAATGGCAGTGCACTACGAGGTCCCTAGCGTCTATAATGGCAGTGCACTACGAGGTCCCTAGCGTATATAATGGTAGTGCACTACGAGGTCCCTAGCGTATATAATGGCAGTGCACTACGAGGACACTACGAGGTCTCTAGCGTATATAATGGTAGTACACTACGAGGTCTCTAGCGTATATAATGGTAGTGTAGTGCACTACAAGGTCCCTAGCGTATATAATGGTAGTGCACTACAAGGTCCCTAGCCTATATAATGGCAGTGCACTACAAGGTCACTAGCGTATATAGTGGCAGTGCACTACAAGGTCCCTAGCTTATATATAATGGCTGTACACTACAAGGTCCCTAGCGAATATATAATGGCAGTACACTACAAGGTCCCTAGCCTATATAATGGCAGTGCACTACAAGGTCCCTAGCCTATATAATGGCAGTGCACTACAAGGTCCCTAGCGTATATAATGGTAGTCCACTACAAGGTCCCTAGCGTATATAATGGCAGTGCACTACAAGGTCCCTAGCGTATATATAATGGCAGTGCACTACAAGGTCCCTAGCGTATATAATGGCAGTGCACTTCAAGGTCCCTAGCCTATATAATGGCAGTGCACTACAAGGTCCCTAGCCTATATAATGGCAGTACACTACAAGGTCCCTAGCGTATATAATGGTAGTACACTACAAGGTCCTTAGCGTATATAATGGCAATACACTACAAGGTCCCTAGCGTATATAATGGCAGTACACTACAAGGTCCCTAGCGTATATAATGGTAATACACTACAAGGTCCCTAGCGTATATAATGGCAGTACAGTACAAGGTCCCTAGCGTATATAATGGCAGTACAGTACAAGGTCCCTAGCGTATATAATGGCAGTACACTACAAGGTCCCTAGCGTATATAATGGTAGTACACTACAAGGTCCCTAACGTATATAATGGTAATACACTACGAGGTCCCTAGCGTATATAATGGTACACTACAAGGTCCCTAGCGTATATTATGGTAATGCACTACAAGGTCCCTAGCGTATATAATGGTAGTACACTACAAGGTCCCTAGCGTATATAATGGTAGTGCACTCCAAGGTCCCTAGCCTATATAATGGTAGTGCACTACAAGGTCCCTAGCGTATATAATGGTAGTACACTACAAGGTGCCTAGCGTATATAATGGTAATGCACTACAAGGTCCCTAGCGTATATAATGGCAATACACTACAAGGTCCCTGGCGTATATAATGGCAGTACACTACAAGGTCCCTAGCGTATATAATGGCAGTACACTACAAGGTCCCTAACCTATATAATGGTAGTGCACTACAAGGTCCCTAGCCTATATAATGGCAGTGCACTACAAGGTCACTAGCGTATATAGTGGCAGTACACTACAAGGTCCCTAGCGTATATAATGGCAGTACACTACAAGGTCCCTAGCGTATATAATGGTAGTACACTACAAGGTCCCTAACGTATATAATGGTAATACACTACAAGTGCCTAGCGTATATAATGGCAGTACAGTACAAGGTCCCTAGCGTATATAATGGCAGTACAGTACAAGGTCTCTAGCGTATATAATGGCAGTACACTACAAGGTGCCTAGCGTATATAATGGCAGTACAGTACAAGGTCCCTAGCGTATATAATGGCAGTACACTACAAGGTCCCTAGCGTATATAATGGCAGTACAGTACAAGGTCCCTAGCGTATATAATGGTAGTACACTACAAGGTCCGTAGTGCACTACGATGTCCCTAGCGTATATAATGGCAGTACAGTACAAGGTCCCTAGCGTATATAATGGTAGTACACTACAAGGTGCCTAGCGTATATAATGGCTATACACTACAAGGTGCTTAGCGTATATAATGGCTGTACAGTACAAGGTCCCTAGCTTATATAATGGTAGTACACTACAAGGTGCCTAGCGTATATAATGGCAGTACAGTACAAGGTCCCTAGGGTATATAATGGTAGTACACTACAAGGTCGATAGCGTATATAATGGTAATACAGTACAAGGTCCCTAGAGTATATAATGGCAGTGCACTACAAGGTCCCTAGAGTATATAATGGCAGTGCACTACGAGGTCCCTAGCGTCTATAATGGCAGTGGACTACGAGGTCCCTAGCGTATATAATGGTAGTGCACTACGAGGTCCCTAGCGTATATAATGGCAGTGCACTACGAGGACACTACGAGGTCTCTAGCGTATATAATGGTAGTACACTACGAGGTCTCTAGCGTATATAATGGCAGTACAGTACAAGATCCCTAGCGTATATAATGGTAGTGCACTACGAGGTCCCTAGCGTATATAATGGCAGTACAGTACAAGGTCTCTAGCGTATATAATGGCAGTACAGTACAAGGTCCCTAGCGTATATAATGGTAGTACACTACAAGGTCCCTAGCGTATATAATGGTAGTACACTACGAGGTCCCTAGCGTATATAATGGTAATACACTACGAGGTCCCTAGCGTATATAATGGTAGTACACTACGAGTTCCCTAGCGTATATAATGGTAGTACACTACGAGGTCCCTAGCCTATATAATGGTAGTGCACTACAAGGTCACTAGCGTATATAATGGTAGTGTAGTGCACTACAAGGTCCCTAGCGTATATAATGGTAGTGCACTACAAGGTCCCTAGCCTATATAATGGCAGTGCACTACAAGGTCACTAGCGTATATAGTGGCAGTACACTACAAGGTCCCTAGCGTATATATAATGGCAGTACACTACAAGGTCCCTAGCGTATATAATGGTAGTACACTACAAGGTCCCTAACGTATATAATGGCAGTACAGTACAAGGTCCCTAGCGTATATAATGGCAGTACACTACAAGGTCCCTAGCGTATATAATGGCAGTACAGTACAAGGTCCCTAGCGTATATAATGGTAGTACACTACAAGGTCCCTAGCGTATATAATGGCAGTACACTACAAGGTCCCTAGCGTATATAATGGCAATACACTACAAGGTCCCTAGCGTATATAATGGTAGTACACTACAAGGTCCCTAGCGTATATAATGGTAATGCACTACGAGTCCCTAGCGTATATAATGGTAGTGCACTACGAGGTCCCTAGCGTATATAATGGCAGTACAGTACAAGGTCCCTAGCGTATATAATGGTAGTACACTACAAGGTGCCTAGCCTATATAATGGCTGTACACTACAAGGTGCTTAGCGTATATAATGGCTGTACAGTACAAGGTCCCTAGCTTATATAATGGTAGTACACTACAAGGTGCCTAGCGTATATAATGGCAGTACAGTACATGGTCCCTAGCGTATATAATGGTAGTACACTACAAGGTCGATAGCGTATATAATGGTAATACAGTACAAGGTCCCTAGAGTATATAATGGCAGTGCACTACAAGGTCCCTAGAGTCTATAATGGCAGTGCACTACGAGGTCCCTAGCGTCTATAATGGCAGTGCACTACGAGGTCCCTAGCGTATATAATGGTAGTGCACTACGAGGTCCCTAGCGTATATAATGGCAGTGCACTACGAGGACACTACGAGGTCTCTAGCGTATATAATGGTAGTACACTACGAGGTCTGTAGCGTATATAATGGTAGTGTAGTGCACTACAAGGTCCCTAGCGTATATAATGGTAGTGCACTACAAGGTCCCTAGCCTATATAATGGCAGTGCACTACAAGGTCACTAGCGTATATAGTGGCAGTGCACTACAAGGTCCCTAGCTTATATATAATGGCTGTACACTACAAGGTCCCTAGCGAATATATAATGGCAGTACACTACAAGGTCCCTAGCCTATATAATGGCAGTGCACTACAAGGTCCCTAGCCTATATAATGGCAGTGCACTACAAGGTCCCTAGCGTATATAATGGCAGTGCACTACAAGGTCCCTAGCGTATATAATGGTAGTCCACTACAAGGTCCCTAGCGTATATAATGGCAGTGCACTACAAGGTCCCTTGCGTATATATAATGGCAGTGCACTACAAGGTCCCTAGCGTATATAATGGCAGTGCACTTCAAGGTCCCTAGCCTATATAATGGCAGTGCACTACAAGGTCCCTAGCCTATATAATGGCAGTACACTACAAGGTCCCTAGCGTATATAATGGTAGTACACTACAAGGTCCTTAGCGTATATAATGGCAATACACTACAAGGTCCCTAGCGTATATAATGGCAGTACACTACAAGGTCCCTAGCGTATATAATGGTAATACACTACAAGGTCCCTAGCGTATATAATGGCAGTACAGTACAAGGTCCCTAGCGTATATAATGGCAGTACAGTACAAGGTCCCTAGCGTATATAATGGCAGTACACTACAAGGTCCCTAGCGTATATAATGGTAGTACACTACAAGGTCCCTAACGTATATAATGGTAATACACTACGAGGTCCCTTGCGTATATAATGGTACACTACGAGGTCCCTAGCGTATATTATGGTAATGCACTACAAGGTCCCTAGCGTATATAATGGTAGTACACTACAAGGTCCCTAGCGTATATAATGGTAGTGCACTCCAAGGTCCCTAGCCTATATAATGGTAGTGCACTACAAGGTCCCTAGCGTATATAATGGTAGTACACTACAAGGTGCCTAGCGTATATAATGGTAATGCACTACAAGGTCCCTAGCGTATATAATGGCAATACACTACAAGGTCCCTGGCGTATATAATGGCAGTACACTACAAGGTCCCTAGCGTATATAATGGCAGTACACTACAAGGTCCCTAGCCTATATAATGGTAGTGCACTACAAGGTCCCTAGCCTATATAATGGCAGTGCACTACAAGGTCACTAGCGTATATAGTGGCAGTACACTACAAGGTCCCTAGCGTATATAATGGCAGTACACTACAAGGTCCCTAGCGTATATAATGGTAGTACACTACAAGGTCCCTAACGTATATAATGGTAATACACTACAAGTGCCTAGCGTATATAATGGCAGTACAGTACAAGGTCCCTAGCGTATATAATGGCAGTACAGTACAAGGTCTCTAGCGTATATAATGGCAGTACACTACAAGGTGCCTAGCGTATATAATGGCAGTACAGTACAAGGTCCCTAGCGTATATAATGGCAGTACACTACAAGGTCCCTAGCGTATATAATGGCAGTACAGTACAAGGTCCCTAGCGTATATAATGGTAGTACACTACAAGGTCCGTAGTGCACTACGATGTCCCTAGCGTATATAATGGCAGTACAGTACAAGGTCCCTAGCGTATATAATGGTAGTACACTACAAGGTGCCTAGCGTATATAATGGCTATACACTACAAGGTGCTTAGCGTATATAATGGCTGTACAGTACAAGGTCCCTAGCTTATATAATGGTAGTACACTACAAGGTCCCTAACGTATATAATGGTAGTACACTACAAGGTCCCTAGCGTATATAATGGTAGTACACTACAAGGTGCCTAGCGTATATAATGGCAGTACAGTACATGGTCCCTAGCGTATATAATGGTAGTACACTACAAGGTCGATAGCGTATATAATGGTAATACAGTACAAGGTCCCTAGAGTATATAATGGCAGTGCACTACAAGGTCCCTAGAGTCTATAATGGCAGTGCACTACGAGGTCCCTAGCGTCTATAATGGCAGTGCACTACGATGTCCCTAGCGTATATAATGGTAGTGCACTACGAGGTCCCTAGCGTATATAATGGCAGTGCACTACGAGGACACTACGAGGTCTCTAGCGTATATAATGGTAGTACACTACGAGGTCTCTAGCGTATATAATGGTAGTGTAGTGCACTACAAGGTCCCTAGCGTATATAATGGCAGTGCACTACAAGGTCACTAGCGTATATAGTGGCAGTGCACTACAAGGTCCCTAGCTTATATATAATGGCTGTACACTACAAGGTCCCTAGCGAATATATAATGGCAGTACACTACAAGGTCCCTAGCCTATATAATGGCAGTGCACTACAAGGTCCCTAGCCTATATAATGGCAGTGCACTACAAGGTCCCTAGCGTATATAATGGCAGTGCACTACAAGGTCCCTAGCGTATATAATGGCAGTCCACTACAAGGTCCCTAGCGTATATAATGGCAGTGCACTACAAGGTCCCTAGCGTATATATAATGGCAGTGCACTACAAGGTCCCTAGCGTATATAATGGCAGTGCACTTCAAGGTCCCTAGCCTATATAATGGCAGTGCACTACAAGGTCCCTAGCCTATATAATGGCAGTACACTACAAGGTCCCTAGCGTATATAATGGTAGTACACTACAAGGTCCTTAGCGTATATAATGGCAAGACACTACAAGGTCCCTAGCGTATATAATGGCAGTACACTACAAGGTCCCTAGCGTATATAATGGTAATACACTACAAGGTCCCTAGCGTATATAATGGCAGTACAGTACAAGGTCCCTAGCGTATATAATGGCAGTACAGTACAAGGTCCCTAGCGTATATAATGGCAGTACACTACAAGGTCCCTAGCGTATATAATGGTAGTACACTACAAGGTCCCTAACGTATATAATGGTAATACACTACGAGGTCCCTAGCGTATATAATGGTACACTACAAGGTCCCTAGCGTATATTATGGTAATGCACTACAAGGTCCCTAGCGTATATAATGGTAGTACACTACAAGGTCCCTAGCGTATATAATGGTAGTGCACTCCAAGGTCCCTAGCCTATATAATGGTAGTGCACTACAAGGTCCCTAGCGTATATAATGGTAGTACACTACAAGGTGCCTAGCGTATATAATGGTAATGCACTACAAGGTCCCTAGCGTATATAATGGCAATACACTACAAGGTCCCTGGCGTATATAATGGCAGTACACTACAAGGTCCCTAGCGTATATAATGGCAGTACACTACAAGGTCCCTAGCCTATATAATGGCAGTGCACTACAAGGTCCCTAGCCTATATAATGGCAGTGCACTACAAGGTCACTAGCGTATATAGTGGCAGTACACTACAAGGTCCCTAGCGTATATAATGGCAGTACACTACAAGGTCCCTAGCGTATATAATGGTAGTACACTACAAGGTCCCTAACGTATATAATGGTAATACACTACAAGTGCCTAGCGTATATAATGGCAGTACAGTACAAGGTCCCTAGCGTATATAATGGCAGTACAGTACAAGGTCTCTAGCGTATATAATGGCAGTACACTACAAGGTGCCTAGCGTATATAATGGCAGTACAGTACAAGGTCCCTAGCGTATATAATGGCAGTACACTACAAGGTCCCTAGCGTATATAATGGCAGTACAGTACAAGGTCCCTAGCGTATATAATGGTAGTACACTACAAGGTCCGTAGTGCACTACGATGTCCCTAGCGTATATAATGGCAGTACAGTACAAGGTCCCTAGCGTATATAATGGTAGTACACTACAAGGTGCCTAGCGTATATAATGGCTATACACTACAAGGTGCTTAGCGTATATAATGGCTGTACAGTACAAGGTCCCTAGCTTATATAATGGTAGTACACTACAAGGTCCCTAACGTATATAATGGTAGTACACTACAAGGTCCCTAGCGTATATAATGGTAGTACACTACAAGGTGCCTAGCGTATATAATGGCAGTACAGTACATGGTCCCTAGCGTATATAATGGTAGTACACTACAAGGTCGATAGCGTATATAATGGTAATACAGTACAAGGTCCCTAGAGTATATAATGGCAGTGCACTACAAGGTCCCTAGAGTCTATAATGGCAGTGCACTACGAGGTCCCTAGCGTCTATAATGGCAGTGCACTACGAGGTCCCTAGCGTATATAATGGTAGTGCACTACGAGGTCCCTAGCGTATATAATGGCAGTGCACTACGAGGACACTACGAGGTCTCTAGCGTATATAATGGTAGTACACTACGAGGTCTCTAGCGTATATAATGGTAGTGTAGTGCACTACAAGGTCCCTAGCGTATATAATGGCAGTGCACTACAAGGTCACTAGCGTATATAGTGGCAGTGCTCTACAAGGTCCCTAGCTTATATATAATGGCTGTACACTACAAGGTGCCTAGCGTATATAATGGCTGTACACTACAAGGTGCTTAGCGTATATAATGGCTGTACAGTACAAGGTCCCTAGCTTATATAATGGTAGTACACTACAAGGTGCCTAGCGTATATAATGGCAGTACAGTACAAGGTCCCTAGAGTATATAATGGCAGTGCACTACAAGGTCCCTAGAGTCTATAATGGCAGTGCACTACGAGGTCCCTAGCGTCTATAATGGCAGTGCACTACGAGGTCCCTAGCGTATATAATGGTAGTGCACTACGAGGTCCCTAGCGTATATAATGGCAGTGCACTACGAGGACACTACGAGGTCTCTAGCGTATATAATGGTAGTACACTACGAGGTCTCTAGCGTATATAATGGTAGTGTAGTGCACTACAAGGTCCCTAGCGTATATAATGGTAGTGCACTACAAGGTCCCTAGCCTATATAATGGCAGTGCACTACAAGGTCACTAGCGTATATAGTGGCAGTGCACTACAAGGTCCCTAGCTTATATATAATGGCTGTACACTACAAGGTCCCTAGCGAATATATAATGGCAGTACACTACAAGGTCCCTAGCCTATATAATGGCAGTGCACTACAAGGTCCCTAGCCTATATAATGGCAGTGCACTACAAGGTCCCTAGCGTATATAATGGCAGTGCACTACAAGGTCCCTAGCGTATATAATGGTAGTCCACTACAAGGTCCCTAGCGTATATAATGGCAGTGCACTACAAGGTCCCTAGCGTATATATAATGGCAGTGCACTACAAGGTCCCTAGCGTATATAATGGCAGTGCACTTCAAGGTCCCTAGCCTATATAATGGCAGTGCACTACAAGGTCCCTAGCCTATATAATGGCAGTACACTACAAGGTCCCTAGCGTATATAATGGTAGTACACTACAAGGTCCTTAGCGTATATAATGGCAATACACTACAAGGTCCCTAGCGTATATAATGGCAGTACACTACAAGGTCCCTAGCGTATATAATGGTAATACACTACAAGGTCCCTAGCGTATATAATGGCAGTACAGTACAAGGTCCCTAGCGTATATAATGGCAGTACAGTACAAGGTCCCTAGCGTATATAATGGCAGTACACTACAAGGTCCCTAGCGTATATAATGGTAGTACACTACAAGGTCCCTAACGTATATAATGGTAATACACTACGAGGTCCCTTGCGTATATAATGGTACACTACAAGGTCCCTAGCGTATATTATGGTAATGCACTACAAGGTCCCTAGCGTATATAATGGTAGTACACTACAAGGTCCCTAGCGTATATAATGGTAGTGCACTCCAAGGTCCCTAGCCTATATAATGGTAGTGCACTACAAGGTCCCTAGCGTATATAATGGTAGTACACTACAAGGTGCCTAGCGTATATAATGGTAATGCACTACAAGGTCCCTAGCGTATATAATGGCAATACACTACAAGGTCCCTGGCGTATATAATGGCAGTACACTACAAGGTCCCTAGCGTATATAATGGCAGTACACTACAAGGTCCCTAGCCTATATAATGGTAGTGCACTACAAGGTCCCTAGCCTATATAATGGCAGTGCACTACAAGGTCACTAGCGTATATAGTGGCAGTACACTACAAGGTCCCTAGCGTATATAATGGCAGTACACTACAAGGTCCCTAGCGTATATAATGGTAGTACACTACAAGGTCCCTAACGTATATAATGGTAATACACTACAAGTGCCTAGCGTATATAATGGCAGTACAGTACAAGGTCCCTAGCGTATATAATGGCAGTACAGTACAAGGTCTCTAGCGTATATAATGGCAGTACACTACAAGGTGCCTAGCGTATATAATGGCAGTACAGTACAAGGTCCCTAGCGTATATAATGGCAGTACACTACAAGGTCCCTAGCGTATATAATGGCAGTACAGTACAAGGTCCCTAGCGTATATAATGGTAGTACACTACAAGGTCCGTAGTGCACTACGATGTCCCTAGCGTATATAATGGCAGTACAGTACAAGGTCCCTAGCGTATATAATGGTAGTACACTACAAGGTGCCTAGCGTATATAATGGCTATACACTACAAGGTGCTTAGCGTATATAATGGCTGTACAGTACAAGGTCCCTAGCTTATATAATGGTAGTACACTACAAGGTCCCTAACGTATATAATGGTAGTACACTACAAGGTCCCTAGCGTATATAATGGTAGTACACTACAAGGTGCCTAGCGTATATAATGGCAGTACAGTACATGGTCCCTAGCGTATATAATGGTAGTACACTACAAGGTCGATAGCGTATATAATGGTAATACAGTACAAGGTCCCTAGAGTATATAATATCAGTGCACTACGAGGTCCCTAGCGTCTATAATGGCAGTGCACTACGAGGTCCCTAGCGTATATAATGGTAGTGCACTACGAGGTCCCTAGCGTATATAATGGCAGTGCACTACGAGGACACTACGAGGTCTCTAGCGTATATAATGGTAGTACACTACGAGGTCTCTAGCGTATATAATGGTAGTGTAGTGCACTACAAGGTCCCTAGCGTATATAATGGCAGTGCACTACAAGGTCACTAGCGTATATAGTGGCAGTGCACTACAAGGTCCCTAGCTTATATATAATGGCTGTACACTACAAGGTCCCTAGCGAATATATAATGGCAGTACACTACAAGGTCCCTAGCCTATATAATGGCAGTGCACTACAAGGTCCCTAGCCTATATAATGGCAGTGCACTACAAGGTCCCTAGCGTATATAATGGCAGTGCACTACAAGGTCCCTAGCGTATATAATGGTAGTCCACTACAAGGTCCCTAGCGTATATAATGGCAGTGCACTACAAGGTCCCTAGCGTATATATAATGGCAGTGCACTACAAGGTCCCTAGCGTATATAATGGCAGTGCACTTCAAGGTCCCTAGCCTATATAATGGCAGTGCACTACAAGGTCCCTAGCCTATATAATGGCAGTACACTACAAGGTCCCTAGCGTATATAATGGTAGTACACTACAAGGTCCTTAGCGTATATAATGGCAATACACTACAAGGTCCCTAGTGTATATAATGGCAGTACACTACAAGGTCCCTAGCGTATATAATGGTAATACACTACAAGGTCCCTAGCGTATATAATGGCAGTACAGTACAAGGTCCCTAGCGTATATAATGGCAGTACAGTACAAGGTCCCTAGCGTATATAATGGCAGTACACTACAAGGTCCCTAGCGTATATAATGGTAGTACACTACAAGGTCCCTAACGTATATAATGGTAATACACTACGAGGTCCCTAGCGTATATAATGGTACACTACAAGGTCCCTAGCGTATATTATGGTAATGCACTACAAGGTCCCTAGCGTATATAATGGTAGTACACTACAAGGTCCCTAGCGTATATAATGGTAGTGCACTCCAAGGTCCCTAGCCTATATAATGGTAGTGCACTACAAGGTCCCTAGCGTATATAATGGTAGTACACTACAAGGTGCCTAGCGTATATAATGGTAATGCACTACAAGGTCCCTAGCGTATATAATGGCAATACACTACAAGGTCCCTGGCGTATATAATGGCAGTACACTACAAGGTCCCTAGCGTATATAATGGCAGTACACTACAAGGTCCCTAGCCTATATAATGGCAGTGCACTACAAGGTCCCTAGCCTATATAATGGCAGTGCACTACAAGGTCACTAGCGTATATAGTGGCAGTACACTACAAGGTCCCTAGCGTATATAATGGCAGTACACTACAAGGTCCCTAGCGTATATAATGGTAGTACACTACAAGGTCCCTAACGTATATAATGGTAATACACTACAAGTGCCTAGCGTATATAATGGCAGTACAGTACAAGGTCCCTAGCGTATATAATGGCAGTACAGTACAAGGTCTCTAGCGTATATAATGGCAGTACACTACAAGGTGCCTAGCGTATATAATGGCAGTACAGTACAAGGTCCCTAGCGTATATAATGGCAGTACACTACAAGGTCCCTAGCGTATATAATGGCAGTACAGTACAAGGTCCCTAGCGTATATAATGGTAGTACACTACAAGGTCCGTAGTGCACTACGATGTCCCTAGCGTATATAATGGCAGTACAGTACAAGGTACCTAGCGTATATAATGGTAGTACACTACAAGGTGCCTAGCGTATATAATGGCTATACACTACAAGGTGCTTAGCGTATATAATGGCTGTACAGTACAAGGTCCCTAGCTTATATAATGGTAGTACACTACAAGGTCCCTAACGTATATAATGGTAGTACACTACAAGGTCCCTAGCGTATATAATGGTAGTACACTACAAGGTGCCTAGCGTATATAATGGCAGTACAGTACATGGTCCCTAGCGTATATAATGGTAGTACACTACAAGGTCGATAGCGTATATAATGGTAATACAGTACAAGGTCCCTAGAGTATATAATGGCAGTGCACTACAAGGTCCCTAGAGTCTATAATGGCAGTGCACTACGAGGTCCCTAGCGTCTATAATGGCAGTGCACTACGAGGTCCCTAGCGTATATAATGGTAGTGCACTACGAGGTCCCTAGCGTATATAATGGCAGTGCACTACGAGGACACTACGAGGTCTCTAGCGTATATAATGGTAGTACACTACGAGGTCTCTAGCGTATATAATGGTAGTGTAGTGCACTACAAGGTCCCTAGCGTATATAATGGCAGTGCACTACAAGGTCACTAGCGTATATAGTGGCAGTGCACTACAAGGTCCCTAGCTTATATATAATGGCTGTACACTACAAGGTCCCTAGCGAATATATAATGGCAGTACACTACAAGGTCCCTAGCCTATATAATGGCAGTGCACTACAAGGTCCCTAGCCTATATAATGGCAGTGCACTACAAGGTCCCTAGCGTATATAATGGCAGTGCACTACAAGGTCCCTAGCGTATATAATGGTAGTCCACTACAAGGTCCCTAGCGTATATAATGGCAGTGCACTACAAGGTCCCTAGCGTATATATAATGGCAGTGCACTACAAGGTCCCTAGCGTATATAATGGCAGTGCACTTCAAGGTCCCTAGCCTATATAATGGCAGTGCACTACAAGGTCCCTAGCCTATATAATGGCAGTACACTACAAGGTCCCTAGCGTATATAATGGTAGTACACTACAAGGTCCTTAGCGTATATAATGGCAATACACTACAAGGTCCCTAGCGTATATAATGGCAGTACACTACAAGGTCCCTAGCGTATATAATGGTAATACACTACAAGGTCCCTAGCGTATATAATGGCAGTACAGTACAAGGTCCCTAGCGTATATAATGGCAGTACAGTACAAGGTCCCTAGCGTATATAATGGCAGTACACTACAAGGTCCCTAGCGTATATAATGGTAGTACACTACAAGGTCCCTAACGTATATAATGGTAATACACTACGAGGTCCCTTGCGTATATAATGGTACACTACAAGGTCCCTAGCGTATATTATGGTAATGCACTACAAGGTCCCTAGCGTATATAATGGTAGTACACTACAAGGTCCCTAGCGTATATAATGGTAGTGCACTCCAAGGTCCCTAGCCTATATAATGGTAGTGCACTACAAGGTCCCTAGCGTATATAATGGTAGTACACTACAAGGTGCCTAGCGTATATAATGGTAATGCACTACAAGGTCCCTAGCGTATATAATGGCAATACACTACAAGGTCCCTGGCGTATATAATGGCAGTACACTACAAGGTCCCTAGCGTATATAATGGCAGTACACTACAAGGTCCCTAGCCTATATAATGGTAGTGCACTACAAGGTCCCTAGCCTATATAATGGCAGTGCACTACAAGGTCACTAGCGTATATAGTGGCAGTACACTACAAGGTCCCTAGCGTATATAATGGCAGTACACTACAAGGTCCCTAGCGTATATAATGGTAGTACACTACAAGGTCCCTAACGTATATAATGGTAATACACTACAAGTGCCTAGCGTATATAATGGCAGTACAGTACAAGGTCCCTAGCGTATATAATGGCAGTACAGTACAAGGTCTCTAGCGTATATAATGGCAGTACACTACAAGGTGCCTAGCGTATATAATGGCAGTACAGTACAAGGTCCCCAGCGTATATAATGGCAGTACACTACAAGGTCCCTAGCGTATATAATGGCAGTACAGTACAAGGTCCCTAGCGTATATAATGGTAGTACACTACAAGGTCCGTAGTGCACTACGATGTCCCTAGCGTATATAATGGCAGTACAGTACAAGGTCCCTAGCGTATATAATGGTAGTACACTACAAGGTGCCTAGCGTATATAATGGCTATACACTACAAGGTGCTTAGCGTATATAATGGCTGTACAGTACAAGGTCCCTAGCTTATATAATGGTAGTACACTACAAGGTGCCTAGCGTATATAATGGCAGTACAGTACAAGGTCCCTAGCGTATATAATGGTAGTACACTACAAGGTCGATAGCGTATATAATGGTAATACAGTACAAGGTCCCTAGAGTATATAATGGCAGTGCACTACAAGGTCCCTAGAGTATATAATGGCAGTGCACTACGAGGTCCCTAGCGTCTATAATGGCAGTGGACTACGAGGTCCCTAGCGTATATAATGGTAGTGCACTACGAGGTCCCTAGCGTATATAATGGCAGTGCACTACGAGGACACTACGAGGTCTCTAGCGTATATAATGGTAGTACACTACGAGGTCTCTAGCGTATATAATGGCAGTACAGTACAAGATCCCTAGCGTATATAATGGTAGTGCACTACGAGGTCCCTAGCGTATATAATGGCAGTACAGTACAAGGTCTCTAGCGTATATAATGGCAGTACAGTACAAGGTCCCTAGCGTATATAATGGTAGTACACTACAAGGTCCCTAGCGTATATAATGGTAGTACACTACGAGGTCCCTAGCGTATATAATGGTAATACACTACGAGGTCCCTAGCGTATATAATGGTAGTACACTACGAGTTCCCTAGCGTATATAATGGCAGCACAGCACGAGGTCCCTAGCGTATATAATGGCAGCACAGTACGAGGTCCCTAGCGTATATAATGGCAGTACAGTACGAGGTCCCTAGCGTATATAATGGTAGTACACTACGAGGTCCCTAGCGTATATAATGGTAATGCACTACGAGGTCCCTAGCGTATATAATGGTAGTACACTACGAGGTCCCTAGCGTATATAATGGTAGTGCACTCCAAAGTCCCTAGCCTATATAATGGTAGTGCACTACAAGGTCCCTAGCCTATATAATGGTAGTACACTACAAGGTCCCTAGCGTATATAATGGTAATGCACTACAAGGTCCCTAGCGTATATAATGGCAATCCACTACAAGGTCCCTAGCGTATATAATGGCAGTACACTACAAGGTCACTAGCGTATATAATGGTAGTGCACTACAAGGTCCCTAGCGTATATAATGGCAGTACAGTACGAGGTCCCTAGCGTATATAATGGCAGTACACTACGAGGTCCCTAGCGTATATAATGGCAGTGCACTACGAGGTCTCTAGCGTATATATAATGGCAGTACAGTACGAGGTCCCTAGCGTATATAATGGCAGTACAGTACGAGGTCCCTAGCGTATATAATGGTAGTGCACTACGAGGTCCCTAGCGTATATAATGGCAGCACAGTACAAGGTCCCTAGCGTATATAATGGCAGCACAGTACGAGGTCCCTAGCGTATATAATGGCAGTACAGTACGAGGTCCCTAGCGTATATAATGGTAGTATACTACGAGGTCCCTAGCGTATATAATGGTAATGCACTACGAGGTCCCTAGCGTATATAATGGTAGTACACTACGAGGTCTCTAGCCTATGTAATGGTAGTGCACTACGAGGTCCCTAGCGTATATAATGGTAGTACACTACAAGGTCCCTAGCGTATATAATGGTACTGCACGACAAGGTCCCTAGCGTATATAATGGCAATGCACTACAAGGTCCCTAGCGTATATAATGGCAGTACACTACAAGGTCCCTAGCCTATATAATGGTAGTGCACTACAAGGTCCCTAGCGTATATAATGGTAGTGCACTACAAGGTCCCTAGCCTATATAATGGCAGTGCACTACAAGGTCACTAGCGTATTTAGTGGCAGTACACTACAAGGTCCCTAGCTTATATATAATGGCAGTACACTACAAGGTGCCTAGCGTATATAATGGCAGTACAGTACAAGGTCCCTAGCGTATATAATGGCAGTACACTACAAGGTCCCTAGCGTATATAATGGCAATACACTACAAGGTCCCTAGCGTATATAATGGCAGTACAGTACAAGGTCCCTAGCGTATATAATGGCTGTACACTACATGGTGCCTAGCGTATATAATGGCTATACACTACAAGGTGCTTAGCGTATATAATGGCAGTACACTACAAGGTGCCTAGCGTATATAATGGCAGTACAGTACAAGGTCCCTAGCGTATATAATGGTAGTACACTACAAGGTCGATAGCGTATATAATGGTAATACAGTACAAGGTCCCTAGAGTATATAATGGCAGTGCACTACAAGGTCCCTAGAGTATATAATGGCAGTGCACTACGAGGTCCTTAGCGTATATAATGGCAGTGCACTACGAGGTCCCTAGCGTATATAATGGTAGTGCACTACGAGGTCCCTAGCGTATATAATGGTAGTGCACTACGAGGTCCCTAGCGTATATAATGGTAGTGCACTACAAGGTCCATAGCAAGATCCCTAGCCTATATAATGGCAGTGCACTACAAGGTCACTAGCCTATATAATGGCAGTGCACTACAAGGTCACTAGCGTATATAATGGTAGTGCACTACAAGGTCCTTAGCCTATATAATGGCAGTACAGTACAAGGTCCCTAGCCTATATAATGGCAGTACACTACAAGGTCCCTAGTGTATATAATGGCAGTGCACTACAAGGTCCCTAGCGTATATAATGGCAGTGCACTACAAGGTCACTAGCCTATATAATGGCAGTGCACTACAAGGTCCCTAGCGTATATAATGGCAGTGCACTACAAGGTCCCAAGCCTATATAATGGCAGTGCACTACAAGGTCCCTAGCGTGTATAATGGCAGTGCACTACAAGGTCCCTAGCGTGTATAATGGCAGTGCACTACAAGGTCCCTAGCGTGTATAATGGCAGTGCACTACAAGGTCCTTAGCGTGTATAATGGCAGTGCACTACAAGATCCCTAGCGTGTATAATGGCAGTGCACTACAAGGTCCCTAGCGTATATAATGGCAGTACAGTACAAGGTCCCTAGCGTATATAATGGCAGTACACTACAAGGTCCCTAGCGTATATATAATGGCAGTACAGTACAAGGTCTCTAGCGTATATATAATGGCAGTACAGTACAAGGTCCCTAGCGTATATAATGGCAGTACACTACAAGGTCCCTAGCGTATATAATGGCAGTACACTACAAGGTCCCTAGCGTATATAATGGCAGTGCACTACAAGGTCTCTAGCGTATATATAATGGCAGTACAGTACAAGGTCCCTAGCGTATATAATGGCAGTACAGTACAAGGTCCCTAGCGTATATAATGGCAGTGCACTTCGAGGTCCCTAGCGTATATAATGGCAGTGCACTACGAGGTCCCTAGCGTATATAATGGTAGTGCACTACGAGGTCCCTAGCGTATATAATGGTAATGCACTACGAGGTCCCAAGCGTATATAATGGTAGTGCACTACCAGGTCCCTAGCGTATATAATGGTAGTGCACTACGAGGTCCCTAGCGTATATAATGGCAGTACAGTACAAGGTCCCTAGCGTATATAATGGTAGTACACTACAAGGTCCCTAGCGTATACCAAGGTCCCTAGCATATATAATGGCAGTATAGTACAAGGTCCCTAGCGTATATAATGGTAGTACACTACAAGGTCCCTAGCGTATATAATGGTAGTACACTACAAGGTCCCTAGCGTATACCAAGGTCCCTAGCATATATAATAGCAGTACAGTACAAGGTCCCTAGCGAATATAATGGTAGCACACTACAAGGTCCCTAGCGTATATAATGGTAGCGCACTACAAGGTCCTTAGCCTATATAATGGTAGCGCACTACAAGGTCCCTAGCCTATATAATGGCAGTGCACTACAAGGTCCCTAGCCTATATAATGGTAGTGCACTACAAGGTCCCTAGCCTATATAATGGTAGTGCACTACAAGGTCCCTAGCCTATATAATGGCAGTGCACTACAAGGTCCCTAGCGTATATAATGGCAGTGCACTACAAGGTCCCTAGCGTATATAATGGTAGTGCACTACGAGGTCCCTAGCGTATATAATGGTAGTGCACTACGAGGTCCCTAGCAAGGTCCCTAGCCTATATAATGGCAGTGCACTACAAGGTCACTAGCCTATATAATGGCAGTGCACTACAAGGTCACTAGCGTATATAATGGTAGTGCACTACAAGGTCCCTAGCGTATATAATGGCAGTGCACTACAAGGTCCCTAGCCTATATATTGGCAGTGCACTACAAGGTCCCTAGCGTATATAATGGCAGTGCACTACAAGGTCCCAAGCCTATATAATGGCAGTGCACTACAAGGTCCCTAGCGTGTATAATGGCAGTGCACTACAAGGTCCCTAGCGTGTATAATGGCAGTGCACTACAAGGTCCTTAGCGTGTATAATGGCAGTGCTCTACAAGGTCCCTAGCGTATATAATGGCAGTGCACTACAAGGTCCCTAGCGTATATAATGGCAGTACAGTACAAGGTCCCTAGCGTATATAATGGCAGTACACTACAAGGTCTCTAGCGTATATATAATGGCAGTACAGTACAAGGTCCCTAGCATATATAATGCCAGTGCACTACAAGGTCCCTAGCGTATATAATGGCAGTGCACTACAAGGTCCCTAGCGTATATAATGGCAGTGCACTACAAGGTCTCTAGCGTATATATAATGGCAGTACAGTACAAGGTCCCTAGCGTATATAATGGCAGTACACTACAAGGTCCCTAGCGTATATAATGGCAGTACACTACAAGGTCCCTAGCGTATATAATGGCAGTGCACTACAAGGTCTCTAGCGTATATATAATGGCAGTACAGTACAAGGTCCCTAGCGTATATAATGGCAGTACAGTAAAAGGTCCCTAGCGTATATAATGGCAGTGCACTACGAGGTCCCTAGCGTATATAATGGCAGTGCACTACGAGGTCCCTAGCGTATATAATGGTAGTGCACTACGAGGTCCCTAGCGTATATAATGGTAATGCACTACGAGGTCCCAAGCGTATATAATGGTTGTGCACTACGAGGTCCCTAGCATATATAATGGCAGTACAGTACAAGGTCCCTAGCGTATATAATGGTAGTACACTACAAGGTCCCTAGCGTATACCAAGGTCCCTAGCATATATAATGGCAGTACAGTACAAGGTCCCTAGCGTATATAATGGTAGTACACTACAAGGTCCCTAGCGTATATAATGGTAGTACACTACAAGGTCCCTAGCGTATACCAAGGTCCCTAGCATATATAATAGCAGTACAGTACAAGGTCCCTAGCGTATATAATGGTAGCACACTACAAGGTCCCTAGCGTATATAATGGTAGCGCACTACAAGGTCCTTAGCCTATATAATGGTAGCGCACTACAAGGTCCCTAGCCTATATAACGGTACTGCACTACAAGGTCCCTAGCGTATATAATGGCAGTGCACTACAAGGTCCCTAGCCTATATAATGGTAGTGCACTACAAGGTCCCTAGCCTATATAATGGCAGTGCACTACAAGGTCCCTAGCCTATATAATGGCAGTGCACTACAAGGTCCCTAGCGTATATAATGGCAGTGCACTACAAGGTCCCTAGCCTATATAATGGTAGTACACTACAAGGTCCCTAGCGTATATAATGGTAATGCACTACAAGGTCCCTAGCGTATATAATGGCAATACACTACAAGGTCCCTAGCGTATATAATGGCAGTACACTACAAGGTCACTAGCGTATATAATGGTAGTGCACTACAAGGTCCCTAGCGTATATAATGGCAGTACAGTACGAGGTCCCTAGCGTATATAATGGCAGTACACTACGAGGTCCCTAGCGTATATAATGGCAGTGCACTACGAGGTCTCTAGCGTATATATAATGGCAGTACAGTACGAGGTCCCTAGCGTATATAATGGCAGTACAGTACGAGGTCCCTAGCGTATATAATGGTAGTGCACTACGAGGTCCCTAGCGTATATAATGGCAGTGCACTACAAGGTCCCTAGCCTATATAATGGTAGTGCACTACAAGGTCCCTAGCCTATATAATGGTAGTGCACTACAAGGTCCCTAGCCTATATAATGGCAGTGCACTACAAGGTCCCTAGCGTATATAATGGCAGTGCACTACAAGGTCCCTAGCGTATATAATGGTAGTGCACTACGAGGTCCCTAGCGTATATAATGGTAGTGCACTACGAGGTCCCTAGCAAGGTCCCTATCCTATATAATGGCAGTGCACTACAAGGTCACTAGCCTATATAATGGCAGTGCACTACAAGGTCACTAGCGTATATAATGGTAGTGCACTACAAGGTCCTTAGCCTATATAATGGCAGTACAGTACAAGGTCCCTAGCCTATATAATGGCAGTACACTACAAGGTCCCTAGCGTATATAATGGCAGTGCACTACAAGGTCCCTAGCGTATATAATGGCAGTGCACTACAAGGTCCCTAGCCTATATAATGGCAGTGCACTACAAGGTCCCTAGCGTATATAATGGCAGTGCACTACAAGGTCCCAAGCCTATACAATGGCAGTGCACTACAAGGTCCCTAGCGTGTATAATGGCAGTGCACTACAAGGTCCCTAGCGTGTATAATGGCAGTGCACTACAAGGTCCTTAGCGTGTATAATGGCAGTGCTCTACAAGGTCCCTAGCGTGTATAATGGCAGTGCACTACAAGGTCCCTAGCGTATATAATGGCAGTACAGTACAAGGTCCCTAGCGTATATAATGGCAGTACACTACAAGGTCTCTAGCGTATATATAATGGCAGTACAGTACAAGGTCCCTAGCATATATAATGCCAGTGCACTACAAGGTCCCTAGCGTATATAATGGCAGTGCACTACAAGGTCCCTAGCGTATATAATGGCAGTGCACTACAAGGTCTCTAGCGTATATATAATGGCAGTACAGTACAAGGTCCCTAGCGTATATAATGGCAGTACACTACAAGGTCCCTAGCGTATATAATGGCAGTACACTACAAGGTCCCTAGCGTATATAATGGCAGTGCACTACAAGGTCACTAGCCTATATAATGGCAGTGCACTACAAGGTCACTAGCGTATATAATGGTAGTGCACTACAAGGTCCTTAGACTATATAATGGCAGTACAGTACAAGGTCCCTAGCCTATATAATGGCAGTAAACTACAAGGTCCCTAGCGTATATAATGGCAGTGCACTACAAGGTCCCTAGCGTATATAATGGCAGTGCACTACAAGGTCCCTAGCCTATATAATGGCAGTGCACTACAAGGTCCCTAGCGTATATAATGGCAGTGCACTACAAGGTCCCAAGCCTATATAATGGCAGTGCACTACAAGGTCCCTAGCGTGTATAATGGCAGTGCACTACAAGGTCCCTAGCGTGTATAATGGCAGTGCACTACAAGGTCCTTAGCGTGTATAATGGCAGTGCACTACAAGATCCCTAGCGTATATAATGGCAGTACACTACAAGGTCCCTAGCGTATATAATGGCAGTGCACTACAAGGTCTCTAGCGTATATATAATGGCAGTACAGTACAAGGTCCCTAGCGTATATAATGGCAGTACAGTACAAGGTCCCTAGCATATATAATGGCAGTGCACTACGAGGTCCCTAGCGTATATAATGGCAGTGCACTACGAGGTCCCTAGCGTATATAATGGTAGTGCACTACGAGGTCCCTAGCGTATATAATGGTAATGCACTACGAGGTCCCAAGCGTATATAATGGTAGTGCACTACGAGGTCCCTAGCGTATATAATGGCAGTACAGTACAAGGTCCCTAGCGTATATAATGGTAGTACACTACAAGGTCCCTAGCGTATACCAAGGTCCCTAGCATATATAATGGCATTACAGTACAAGGTCCCTAGCGTATATAATGGTAGTACACTACAAGGTCCCTAGCGTATATAATGGTAGTACACTACAAGGTCCCTAGCGTATACCAAGGTCCCTAGCATATATAATAGCAGTACAGTACAAGGTCCCTAGCGAATATAATGGTAGCACACTACAAGGTCCCTAGCGTATATAATGGTAGCGCACTACAAGGTCCTTAGCCTATATAATGGTAGCGCACTACAAGGTCCCTAGCCTATATAATGGCAGTGCACTACAAGGTCCCTAGCCTATATAATGGTAGTGCACTACAAGGTCCCTAGCCTATATAATGGTAGTGCACTACAAGGTCCCTAGCCTATATAATGGCAGTGCACTACAAGGTCCCTAGCGTATATAATGGCAGTGCACTACAAGGTCCCTAGCGTATATAATGGTAGTGCACTACGAGGTCCCTAGCGTATATAATGGTAGTGCACTACGAGGTCCCTAGCAAGGTCCCTAGCCTATATAATGGCAGTGCACTACAAGGTCACTAGCCTATATAATGGCAGTGCACTACAAGGTCACTAGCGTATATAATGGTAGTGCACTACAAGGTCCTTAGCCTATATAATGGCAGTACAGTACAAGGTCCCTAGCCTATATAATGGCAGTACACTACAAGGTCCCTAGCCTATATTATGGCAGTGCACTACAAGGTCCCTAGCGTATATAATGGCAGTGCACTACAAGGTCCCTAGCCTATATAATGGCAGTGCACTACAAGGTCCCTAGCGTATATAATGGCAGTGCACTACAAGGTCCCAAGCCTATATAATGGCAGTGCACTACAAGGTCCCAAGCATATATAATGGCAGTGCACTACAAGGTCCCTAGCGTGAATAATGGCAGTGCACTACAAGGTCCCTAGCGTGTATAATGGCAGTGCACTACAAGGTCCTTAGCGTGTATAATGGCAGTGCTCTACAAGGTCCCTAGCGTATATAATGGCAGTGCACTACAAGGTCCCTAGCGTATATAATGGCAGTACAGTACAAGGTCCCTAGCGTATATAATGGCAGTACACTACAAGGTCTCTAGCGTATATATAATGGCAGTACAGTACAAGGTCCCTAGCATATATAATGCCAGTGCACTACAAGGTCCCTAGCGTATATAATGGCAGTGCACTACAAGGTCCCTAGCGTATATAATGGCAGTGCACTACAAGGTCTCTAGCGTATATATAATGGCAGTACAGTACAAGGTCCCTAGCGTATATAATGGCAGTACACTACAAGGTCCCTAGCGTATATAATGGCAGTACACTACAAGGTCCGTAGCGTATATAATGGCAGTGCACTACAAGGTCTCTAGCGTATATATAATGGCAGTACAGTACAAGGTCCCTAGCATATATAATGGCAGTACAGTACAAGGTCCCTAGCGTATATAATGGCAGTGCACTACGAGGTCCCTAGCGTATATAATGGCAGTGCACTACAAGGTCCCTAGCGTATATAATGGCAGTGCACTACAAGGTCTCTAGCGTATATATAATGGCAGTACAGTACAAGGTCCCTAGCGTATATAATGGCAGTACACTACAAGGTCCCTAGCGTATATAATGGCAGTACACTACAAGGTCCCTAGCGTATATAATGGCAGTGCACTACAAGGTCTCTAGCGTATATATAATGGCAGTACAGTACAAGGTCCCTAGCGTATATAATGGCAGTGCACTACGAGGTCCCTAGCGTATATAATGGCAGTGCACTACGAGGTCCCTAGCGTATATAATGGCAGTGCACTACGAGGTCCCTAGCGTATATAATGGTAATGCACTACGAGGTTCCAAGCGTATATAATGGTAGTGCACTACGAGGTCCCTAGCGTATATAATGGCAGTACAGTACAAGGTCCCTAGCGTATATAATGGTAGTACACTACAAGGTCCCTAGCGTATACCAAGGTCCCTAGCATATATAATGGCAGTACAGTACAAGGTCCCTAGCGTATATAATGGTAGTACACTACAAGGTCCCTAGCGTATATAATGGTAGTACACTACAAGGTCCCTAGCGTATACCAAGGTCCCTAGCATATATATTAGCAGTACAGTACAAGGTCCCTAGCGTATATAATGGTAGCACACTACAAAGTCCCTAGCGTATATAATGGTAGCGCACTACAAGGTCCTTAGCCTATATAATGGTAGCGCACTACAAGGTCCCTAGCCTATATAACGGTACTGCACTACAAGGTCCCTAGCGTATATAATGGCAGTGCACTACAAGGTCCCTAGCGTATATAATGGCAGTGCACTACAAGGTCCCTAGCCTATATAATGGTAGTGCACTACAAGGTCCCTAGCCTATATAACGGTACTGCACTACAAGGTCCCTAGCCTATATAATGGCAGTGCACTACAAGGTCCCTAGCGTATATAATGGCAGTGCACTACAAGGTCCCTAGCCTATATAATGGTAGTGCACTACAAGGTCCCTAGCCTATATAATGGTAGTGCACTACAAGGTCCCTAGCGTATATAATGGCAGTGCACTACAAGGTCCCTAGCCTGTATAATGGCAGTGCATTACAAGGTCCCTAGCGTATATAATGGCAATACATTACAAGGTCCCTAGCGTATATAATGGCAATACACTACAAGGTGCCTAGCGTATATAATGGCAGTTCACTACAAGGTCCCTAGCGTATATAATGGTAGTGCACTAGAAGTTCCCTAGCGTATATAATGGTAGTACACTACAAGGTCCCTAGCGTATATAATGGTAGTACACTACGTGGTCCCTAGCGTATATAATGGCAGTACAGTACGAGGTCCCTAGCGTATATAATGGTAGTACACTACAATGTCCCTAGCGTATACCAAGGTCCCTAGCATATATAATGGCAGTACAGTACAAGGTCCCTAGCGTATATAATGGCAGTACAGTACAAGGTCCCTAGCGTATATAATGGCAGTACAGTACAAGGTCCCTAGCGTATATAATGGTAGTACACTGCAAGGTCCCTAGCGTATATAATGGCAGTACAGTACAAGGTCCCTAGCGTATATAATGGCAGTACACTACAAGGTCCCTAGCGTATATAATGGTTGTACACAATACACGGTCCCTAGCGTATATAATGGCAGTACAGTACAAGGTCCCTAGCGTATATAATGGCAGTACAGTACAAGGTCCCTAGCGTATATAATGGTAGTACACTACAAGGTCCCTAGTGTATATAATGGTAGTACACTACAAGGTGCCTAGCGTATATAATGGCAGTATAGTACAAGGTCCCTAGCGTTAGTACGCTACAAGGTCCCTAGCGTATATAATGGCAGTACAGTACAAGGTCCCTAGCGTATATAATGGCAGTACACTACAAGGTCCTTAGCGTATATAATGGCAGTACACTACAAGGTCCCTAGCGTATATAATGGTAGTGCACTACGAGGTCCCTAGCGTATATAATGGTAGTACACTACGAGGTCCCTAGCGTATATAATGGTAGTGCACTACGAGGTCCCTAGCAAGGTCCCTAGCCTATATAATGGCAGTGCACTACAAGGTCACTAGCCTATATAATGGCAGTGCACTACAAGGTCACTAGCGTATATAATGGTAGTGCACTACAAGGTCCCTAGCGTATATAATGGCAGTGCACTACAAGGTCCCTAGCCTATATATTGGCAGTGCACTACAAGGTCCCTAGCGTATATAATGGCAGTGCACTACAAGGTCCCAAGCCTATATAATGGCAGTGCACTACAAGGTCCCTAGCGTGTATAATGGCAGTGCACTACAAGGTCCCTAGCGTGTATAATGGCAGTGCACTACAAGGTCCTTAGCGTGTATAATGGCAGTGCTCTACAAGGTCCCTAGCGTATATAATGGCAGTGCACTACAAGGTCCCTAGCGTATATAATGGCAGTACAGTACAAGGTCCCTAGCGTATATAATGGCAGTACACTACAAGGTCTCTAGCGTATATATAATGGCAGTACAGTACAAGGTCCCTAGCATATATAATGCCAGTGCACTACAAGGTCCCTAGCGTATATAATGGCAGTGCACTACAAGGTCCCTAGCGTATATAATGGCAGTGCACTACAAGGTCTCTAGCGTATATATAATGGCAGTACAGTACAAGGTCCCTAGCGTATATAATGGCAGTACACTACAAGGTCCCTAGCGTATATAATGGCAGTACACTACAAGGTCCCTAGCGTATATAATGGCAGTGCACTACAAGGTCTCTAGCGTATATATAATGGCAGTACAGTACAAGGTCCCTAGCGTATATAATGGCAGTACAGTACAAGGTCCCTAGCGTATATAATGGCAGTGCACTACGAGGTCCCTAGCGTATATAATGGCAGTGCACTACGAGGTCCCTAGCGTATATAATGGTAGTGCACTACGAGGTCCCTAGCGTATATAATGGTAATGCACTACGAGGTCCCAAGCGTATATAATGGTTGTGCACTACGAGGTCCCTAGCATATATAATGGCAGTACAGTACAAGGTCCCTAGCGTATATAATGGTAGTACACTACAAGGTCCCTAGCGTATACCAAGGTCCCTAGCATATATAATGGCAGTACAGTACAAGGTCCCTAGCGTATATAATGGTAGTACACTACAAGGTCCCTAGCGTATATAATGGTAGTACACTACAAGGTCCCTAGCGTATACCAAGGTCCCTAGCATATATAATAGCAGTACAGTACAAGGTCCCTAGCGTATATAATGGTAGCACACTACAAGGTCCCTAGCGTATATAATGGTAGCGCACTACAAGGTCCTTAGCCTATATAATGGTAGCGCACTACAAGGTCCCTAGCCTATATAACGGTACTGCACTACAAGGTCCCTAGCGTATATAATGGCAGTGCACTACAAGGTCCCTAGCCTATATAATGGTAGTGCACTACAAGGTCCCTAGCCTATATAATGGCAGTGCACTACAAGGTCCCTAGCCTATATAATGGCAGTGCACTACAAGGTCCCTAGCGTATATAATGGCAGTGCACTACAAGGTCCCTAGCCTATATAATGGTAGTACACTACAAGGTCCCTAGCGTATATAATGGTAATGCACTACAAGGTCCCTAGCGTATATAATGGCAATACACTACAAGGTCCCTAGCGTATTTAATGGCAGTACACTACAAGGTCACTAGCGTATATAATGGTAGTGCACTACAAGGTCCCTAGCGTATATAATGGCAGTACAGTACGAGGTCCCTAGCGTATATAATGGCAGTACACTACGAGGTCCCTAGCGTATATAATGGCAGTGCACTACGAGGTCTCTAGCGTATATATAATGGCAGTACAGTACGAGGTCCCTAGCGTATATAATGGCAGTACAGTACGAGGTCCCTAGCGTATATAATGGTAGTGCACTACGAGGTCCCTAGCGTATATAATGGCAGTGCACTACAAGGTCCCTAGCCTATATAATGGTAGTGCACTACAAGGTCCCTAGCCTATATAATGGTAGTGCACTACAAGGTCCCTAGCCTATATAATGGCAGTGCACTACAAGGTCCCTAGCGTATATAATGGCAGTGCACTACAAGGTCCCTAGCGTATATAATGGTAGTGCACTACGAGGTCCCTAGCGTATATAATGGTAGTGCACTACGAGGTCCCTAGCAAGGTCCCTAGCCTATATAATGGCAGTGCACTACAAGGTCACTAGCCTATATAATGGCAGTGCACTACAAGGTCACTAGCGTATATAATGGTAGTGCACTACAAGGTCCTTAGCCTATATAATGGCAGTACAGTACAAGGTCCCTAGCCTATATAATGGCAGTACACTACAAGGTCCCTAGCGTATATAATGGCAGTGCACTACAAGGTCCCTAGCGTATATAATGGCAGTGCACTACAAGGTCCCTAGCCTATATAATGGCAGTGCACTACAAGGTCCCTAGCGTATATAATGGCAGTGCACTACAAGGTCCCAAGCCTATACAATGGCAGTGCACTACAAGGTCCCTAGCGTGTATAATGGCAGTGCACTACAAGGTCCCTAGCGTGTATAATGGCAGTGCACTACAAGGTCCTTAGCGTGTATAATGGCAGTGCTCTACAAGGTCCCTAGCGTGTATAATGGCAGTGCACTACAAGGTCCCTAGCGTATATAATGGCAGTACAGTACAAGGTCCCTAGCGTATATAATGGCAGTACACTACAAGGTCTCTAGCGTATATATAATGGCAGTACAGTACAAGGTCCCTAGCATATATAATGCCAGTGCACTACAAGGTCCCTAGCGTATATAATGGCAGTGCACTACAAGGTCCCTAGCGTATATAATGGCAGTGCACTACAAGGTCTCTAGCGTATATATAATGGCAGTACAGTACAAGGTCCCTAGCGTATATAATGGCAGTACACTACAAGGTCCCTAGCGTATATAATGGCAGTACACTACAAGGTCCCTAGCGTATATAATGGCAGTGCACTACAAGGTCACTAGCCTATATAATGGCAGTGCACTACAAGGTCACTAGCGTATATAATGGTAGTGCACTACAAGGTCCTTAGACTATATAATGGCAGTACAGTACAAGGTCCCTAGCCTATATAATGGCAGTAAACTACAAGGTCCCTAGCGTATATAATGGCAGTGCACTACAAGGTCCCTAGCGTATATAATGGCAGTGCACTACAAGGTCCCTAGCCTATATAATGGCAGTGCACTACAAGGTCCCTAGCGTATATAATGGCAGTGCACTACAAGGTCCCAAGCCTATATAATGGCAGTGCACTACAAGGTCCCTAGCGTGTATAATGGCAGTGCACTACAAGGTCCCTAGCGTGTATAATGGCAGTGCACTACAAGGTCCTTAGCGTGTATAATGGCAGTGCACTACAAGATCCCTAGCGTATATAATGGCAGTACACTACAAGGTCCCTAGCGTATATAATGGCAGTGCACTACAAGGTCTCTAGCGTATATATAATGGCAGTACAGTACAAGGTCCCTAGCGTATATAATGGCAGTACAGTACAAGGTCCCTAGCATATATAATGGCAGTGCACTACGAGGTCCCTAGCGTATATAATGGCAGTGCACTACGAGGTCCCTAGCGTATATAATGGTAGTGCACTACGAGGTCCCTAGCGTATATAATGGTAATGCACTACGAGGTCCCAAGCGTATATAATGGTAGTGCACTACGAGGTCCCTAGCGTATATAATGGCAGTACAGTACAAGGTCCCTAGCGTATATAATGGTAGTACACTACAAGGTCCCTAGCGTATACCAAGGTCCCTAGCATATATAATGGCATTACAGTACAAGGTCCCTAGCGTATATAATGGTAGTACACTACAAGGTCCCTAGCGTATATAATGGTAGTACACTACAAGGTCCCTAGCGTATACCAAGGTCCCTAGCATATATAATAGCAGTACAGTACAAGGTCCCTAGCGAATATAATGGTAGCACACTACAAGGTCCCTAGCGTATATAATGGTAGCGCACTACAAGGTCCTTAGCCTATATAATGGTAGCGCACTACAAGGTCCCTAGCCTATATAATGGCAGTGCACTACAAGGTCCCTAGCCTATATAATGGTAGTGCACTACAAGGTCCCTAGCCTATATAATGGTAGTGCACTACAAGGTCCCTAGCCTATATAATGGCAGTGCACTACAAGGTCCCTAGCGTATATAATGGCAGTGCACTACAAGGTCCCTAGCGTATATAATGGTAGTGCACTACGAGGTCCCTAGCGTATATAATGGTAGTGCACTACGAGGTCCCTAGCAAGGTCCCTAGCCTATATAATGGCAGTGCACTACAAGGTCACTAGCCTATATAATGGCAGTGCACTACAAGGTCACTAGCGTATATAATGGTAGTGCACTACAAGGTCCTTAGCCTATATAATGGCAGTACAGTACAAGGTCCCTAGCCTATATAATGGCAGTACACTACAAGGTCCCTAGCCTATATAATGGCAGTGCACTACAAGGTCCCTAGCGTATATAATGGCAGTGCACTACAAGGTCCCTAGCCTATATAATGGCAGTGCACTACAAGGTCCCTAGCGTATATAATGGCAGTGCACTACAAGGTCCCAAGCCTATATAATGGCAGTGCACTACAAGGTCCCAAGCATATATAATGGCAGTGCACTACAAGGTCCCTAGCGTGAATAATGGCAGTGCACTACAAGGTCCCTAGCGTGTATAATGGCAGTGCACTACAAGGTCCTTAGCGTGTATAATGGCAGTGCTCTACAAGGTCCCTAGCGTATATAATGGCAGTGCACTACAAGGTCCCTAGCGTATATAATGGCAGTACAGTACAAGGTCCCTAGCGTATATAATGGCAGTACACTACAAGGTCTCTAGCGTATATATAATGGCAGTACAGTACAAGGTCCCTAGCATATATAATGCCAGTGCACTACAAGGTCCCTAGCGTATATAATGGCAGTGCACTACAAGGTCCCTAGCGTATATAATGGCAGTGCACTACAAGGTCTCTAGCGTATATATAATGGCAGTACAGTACAAGGTCCCTAGCGTATATAATGGCAGTACACTACAAGGTCCCTAGCGTATATAATGGCAGTACACTACAAGGTCCGTAGCGTATATAATGGCAGTGCACTACAAGGTCTCTAGCGTATATATAATGGCAGTACAGTACAAGGTCCCTAGCATATATAATGGCAGTACAGTACAAGGTCCCTAGCGTATATAATGGCAGTGCACTACGAGGTCCCTAGCGTATATAATGGCAGTGCACTACAAGGTCCCTAGCGTATATAATGGCAGTGCACTACAAGGTCTCTAGCGTATATATAATGGCAGTACAGTACAAGGTCCCTAGCGTATATAATGGCAGTACACTACAAGGTCCCTAGCGTATATAATGGCAGTACACTACAAGGTCCCTAGCGTATATAATGGCAGTGCACTACAAGGTCTCTAGCGTATATATAATGGCAGTACAGTACAAGGTCCCTAGCGTATATAATGGCAGTGCACTACGAGGTCCCTAGCGTATATAATGGCAGTGCACTACGAGGTCCCTAGCGTATATAATGGCAGTGCACTACGAGGTCCCTAGCGTATATAATGGTAATGCACTACGAGGTCCCAAGCGTATATAATGGTAGTGCACTACGAGGTCCCTAGCGTATATAATGGCAGTACAGTACAAGGTCCCTAGCGTATATAATGGTAGTACACTACAAGGTCCCTAGCGTATACCAAGGTCCCTAGCATATATAATGGCAGTACAGTACAAGGTCCCTAGCGTATATAATGGTAGTACACTACAAGGTCCCTAGCGTATATAATGGTAGTACACTACAAGGTCCCTAGCGTATACCAAGGTCCCTAGCATATATATTAGCAGTACAGTACAAGGTCCCTAGCGTATATAATGGTAGCACACTACAAAGTCCCTAGCGTATATAATGGTAGCGCACTACAAGGTCCTTAGCCTATATAATGGTAGCGCACTACAAGGTCCCTAGCCTATATAACGGTACTGCACTACAAGGTCCCTAGCGTATATAATGGCAGTGCACTACAAGGTCCCTAGCCTATATAATGGTAGTGCACTACAAGGTCCCTAGCCTATATAATGGCAGTGCACTACAAGGTCCCTAGCGTATATAATGGCAGTGCACTACAAGGTCCCTAGCCTATATAATGGTAGTGCACTACAAGGTCCCTAGCCTATATAATGGTAGTGCACTACAAGGTCCCTAGCGTATATAATGGCAGTGCACTACAAGGTCCCTAGCCTGTATAATGGCAGTGCATTACAAGGTCCCTAGCGTATATAATGGCAATACATTACAAGGTCCCTAGCGTATATAATGGCAATACACTACAAGGTGCCTAGCGTATATAATGGCAGTTCACTACAAGGTCCCTAGCGTATATAATGGTAGTGCACTAGAAGTTCCCTAGCGTATATAATGGTAGTACACTACAAGGTCCCTAGCGTATATAATGGTAGTACACTACGTGGTCCCTAGCGTATATAATGGCAGTACAGTACGAGGTCCCTAGCGTATATAATGGTAGTACACTACAATGTCCCTAGCGTATACCAAGGTCCCTAGCATATATAATGGCAGTACAGTACAAGGTCCCTAGCGTATATAATGGCAGTACAGTACAAGGTCCCTAGCGTATATAATGGCAGTACAGTACAAGGTCCCTAGCGTATATAATGGTAGTACACTGCAAGGTCCCTAGCGTATATAATGGCAGTACAGTACAAGGTCCCTAGCGTATATAATGGCAGTACACTACAAGGTCCCTAGCGTATATAATGGTTGTACACAATACACGGTCCCTAGCGTATATAATGGCAGTACAGTACAAGGTCCCTAGCGTATATAATGGCAGTACAGTACAAGGTCCCTAGCGTATATAATGGTAGTACACTACAAGGTCCCTAGTGTATATAATGGTAGTACACTACAAGGTGCCTAGCGTATATAATGGCAGTATAGTACAAGGTCCCTAGCGTTAGTACGCTACAAGGTCCCTAGCGTATATAATGGCAGTACACTACAAGGTCCCTAGCGTATATAATGGCAGTACAGTACAAGGTCCCTAGCGTATATAATGGCAGTACACTACAAGGTCCTTAGCGTATATAATGGCAGTACACTACAAGGTCCCTAGCGTATATAATGGTAGTGCACTACGAGGTCCCTAGCGTATATAATGGTAGTACACTACGAGGTCCCTAGCGTATATAATGGTAGTACACTACGACGTCCCTAGCGTATATAATGGCAGTATAGTACGAGGTCCCTAGCGTATATAATGGCAGTACAGTACCCTAGCGTATATAATGGCAGTACAGTACAAGGTCCCTAGCGTATATAATGGTAGTACACTACAAGGTCCCTAGCGTATATAATGGCAGTACAGTACAAGGTCCCTAGCGTATATAATGGCAGTACAGTACAAGGTCCCTAGCGTATATAATGGCAGTACAGTACAAGGTCCCTAGCGTATATAATGGTAGTACAGTACAAGGTCCCTAGCGTATATAATGGTAGTACACTACAAGGTCCCTAGCCTATATAATGGTAGTACACTACACGGTCCCTAGCGTATATAATGGCAGTGCACTACAAGGTCCCTAGCGTATATAATGGCAGTGCACTACAAGGTCCCTAGCCTATATAATGGTAGTGCACTACAAGGTCCCTTGCCTATATAATGGTCGTGCACTACAAGGTCCCTAGCCTATATAATGGCAGTACACTACAAGGTCCCTAGCGTATATAATGGCAGTGCACTACAAGGTCCCTAGCCTATATAATGGTAGTGCACAAAATGGCAGTGCACTACAAGGTCCCTAGCGTATATAATGGCAGTGCACTACAAGGTCCCTAGCGTATATAATGGCAGTGCACTACAAGGTCCCTAGCGTATATAATGGTAGTGCACTACAAGGTCCCTAGCGTATATAATGGTAGTGCACTACAAGGTGCCTAGCGTATATAATGGCAGTACACTACAAGGTCCCTAGCGTATATAATGGCAGTGCACTACAAGGTCCCTAGCATATATAATGGCAGTGCACTACAAGGTCCCTAGCGTATATAATGGCAGTAGAGTACAAGGTCCCTAGCGTATATAATGGTAGTACACTACGAGGTCCCTAGCGTATATAATGGTAGTACACTACGAGGTCCCTAGCGTATATAATGGTAGTGCACTACGAGGTCCCTAGCGTATATAATGGCAGTGCACTACAAGGTCCCTAGCGTATATAATGGCAGTGCACTACAAGGTCCCTAGCGTATATAATGGCAGTAGAGTACATGGTCCCTAGCGTATATAATGGTAGTGCACTACGAGGTCCCTAGCGTATATAATGGTAATGCACTACGAGGTCCCTAGCGTATATAATGGTAGTGTACTACGAGGTCCCTAGCGTACATAATGGTAATGCACTACGAGGTCCCTAGCGTATATAATGGTAATGCACTACGACGTCCCTAGCGTATATAATGGTAGTACACTACGAGGTCCCTAGCGTATATAATGGTAGTACACTACGAGGTCCCTAGCGTATATAATGGTAGTACACTACGAGGTCCCTAGTGTATATAATGGTAATACACTACGAGGTCCCTAGCGTATATAATAGCAGTGCACTACAAGGTCCCTAGCGTATATAATGGTAGTGCACTACAAGGTCCCTAGCGTATATAATGGTAGTAGACTACGAGGTCCCTAGCGTATATAATGGTAATACACTACAAGGTGCCTAGCGTATATAATGGCATTATAGTACAAGGTCCCTAGCGTATATAATGGTAATACACTACAAGGTGCCTAGCGTATATAATGGCAGTATAGTACAAGGTCCCTAGCGTATATAATGGTAGTACACTACAAGGTCCCTAACGTATATAATGGTAGTACACTACAAGGTCCCTAGCGTATATAATGGTAATACACTACAAGGTGCCTGGCGTATATAATGGCAGTATAGTACAAGGTCCCTAGCGTATATAATGGTAGTACACTACAAGGTCCCTAATGTATATAATGGTAGTACACTACAAGGTCCCTAGTGTATATAATGGTAATACACTACGAGGTCCCTAACGTATATAATGGTAATACACTACGAGGTCCCTAGCGTACATAATGGTAATACACTACGAGGTCCCTAGCGTATATAATGGTAATACACTACGAGGTCCCTAGCGTATATAATGGTAATACACTACGAGGTCCCTAGCGTATATAATGGTAATACACTACGAGGTCCCTAGCGTATATAATGGTAATACACTACGAGGTCCCTAGCGTATATAATGGTAATACACTACGAGGTCCCTAGCGTATATAATGGTAATACACTACAAGGTCCCTAGCGTATATAATGGTAGTACACTACGAGGTCCCTAGCGTATATAATGGTAGTACACTACGAGGTCCCTAGCGTATATAATGGTAGTACACTACGATATAATGGTAATACACTACGAGGTCCCTAGCGTATATAATGGTAATACACTACAAGGTTCCCTAGCGTATATAATGGTAATACACTACAAGGTTCCCTAGCGTATATAATGGCAGTACAGTACAAGGTCCCTAGCGTATATAATGGTAATACACTACAAGGTTCCCTAGCGTATATAATGGTAATACACTACAAGGTTCCCTAGCGTATATAATGGCAGTACAGTACAATGTCCCTAGCATATATAATGGCAGTACAGTACAAGGTCCCTAGCGTATATAATGGTAATACACTACAAGGTTCCCTAGCGTATATAATGGTAATACACTACAAGGTTCCCTAGCGTATATAATGGTAATACACTACGAGGTCCCTAGCGTATATAATGATAATACACTTCGAGGTCCCTAGGGTATATAATGGTAATACACTACAAGGTTCCCTAGCGTATATAATGGTAATACACTACAAGGTTCCCTAGCGTATATAATGGTAATACACTACAAGGTTCCCTAGCGTATATAATGGTAGTACACTACAAGGCCCCTAGCGTATATAATGGTAATACAGTACGAGGTCCCTAGCGTATATAATGGTAATACACTACGAGGTCCCTAGCGTATATAATGGTAGTACACTACAAGGTCCCTAGCGTATATAATGGTAGTACACCAACCTGCTGTTACCAACCGCGTTTTGGCCTTTTAAATAGTGCCCGGACAGGATGGGGTTAATCCAGCGCTTTCCCAGGCCTGGACAATCAGGCACGCCCCCGGAAGTGAGGTCATGATTGCACCAGCTGGTTGATTTGTGCTCCTGGATATTTAAACTCATTTGGATCCATGCTGCTTTGCCGACTATACTGGATTTGTTCTTCCATCGGCTGCTGCATGGTCAGCACGTTACTTACCTATTGCTGGACACGCTGTCGTCCTACCACCATCGTGTATCATTTGACTCCAGACCGGCTGATTCGTGCTGACTCCTGGCGCTGGGCGCCTCCTTGTTCCAGTACAGCTTCTCCGGATCCCTGTGCTGTCATCGGCTCACTAGCCATCACCATCTGCTCGGTGGCCGCACCATCGGTCCCTAGACCAAATCATCCGCCTGTTGGCCACTCCATCGGCTCACTAGCCATCACCATCGGCTCAGTGGCTGCACCATCGGTCCTTGACCAAATCATCGGCCTGTTGGCCACTCCATCGGCTCAGTGGCCACACCATTGGTCCTTTGACCGAATCATCGGCCTGTTGGCCACTCCATCGGCTCACTAGCCATCACCATCGGCTCAGTGGCCGCACCATCGGGTCCTTGACCAAATCAACAACCTGTTGGCCACTCCATCGGCTCATCAGCCATCACCATCGGCTCAGTAGCCTCTTCATCGGCCCCTTGGCCGTACCATCGGTCTGTAGGCCACTATCATCGGCTCCCTAGCCGCCACATCGGCCTGTTGGCCATCTCATCGGCACATCGGCCCTCTTGACACTTCGGCTCCAGCGTCTGATCTTCTCAAATTCCCAGTCAATCTGGACTTTTGACGGTTACCTTTAAAAGGTATATATGGAGACGTTAAAAAATTGGCTAACCCGGCAGAGGAGAGGTTGGTGGCTACCCTGAGGTACCTGGCTACAAGACCGTCTTTTGAAGACCTGAAATTCGGGTCCCTCATTTCCGCCCAGCGTTCATCCCGGACACCTGTGATGCCATTGTGATGTCCTGAAGTTCCAGTACTTCAAGGTGATTAAAAACACAACAATGTATTTATGAGGACATTTTTTTATTTTTTTTATTTTATTTGGCAACACATATGTAACAACCAACATGGCTGTATTTAACTGTGTGTAACCAACGTTACTGTTTTTTTTGGGTATAACAAAACCAACATGGTTTTTATATTAGCCAAACTAGTATATCAACATATAGTGGGGAGGAAATATTCCTTCAAGAAACTTTTTCCCCTTTACAGGAACACACATATAAATTACACACAAAATAACAGGTGTGTCAACCATATTTTGGCTTCCCAATAGATAGCCGGCTGCAGGGTATAGAGTGTGTCAGATGACGGATTGAACAGGGCAAGAAGCGCATGGCGCAAGTGCAGATTGAGGCCCCGGCAAACCGCAATCTGCCCTTGCGCCATGCATTTGGTCACCCTCTCCAAACCGCATCGTCCGCACCCTATACTGGCCAACCGAAAACTGCCTGATACAGAGGAAATCTTCACTATGAAATTGGGGAGCCTCCTCAACCTCAGACAACATGGCACCATGATAAAGCACCTCTGAAGAGGAGGATGTTGAGGGATAGAATGCTTCAGGTGGTACTGTAGGTGGGAGGGGGTGTGGGTTGGGATGGGGTTTGCGTTTGCCCCATTCTTCCAGTGTCCTGGTTGGTGGGGGAAATAAAGGCGATGCCATATACCCATGGGCCGTATTGGATGCGGAGGTGAATACCGGCTCCTCGATCACCCTGGAAGTATTTTCTAGTTGCTTCCTTTTCCCCTGCATAATGATGTCATAGATCAGCCTTTCAGCATGGAGTTGCTGATCCTCATGATGCGAAGATTGCTGACCACATGTGATCTAAGGCTGTCGAAATGATCTGGTGGTTTGGCTACGGCCTGCTTTATCTGCTGCAATAGGGGATCAGGGGCTGGCAGGTTACGGCATGCCGGTCTTCTGATACGGCGCGGTGGCTCCGCCACTTCTGGCACACTTTCTGCAGACTGGGTTAATAAATGTGGGCTTGCACTTGGGTCAAGCTCCGATGTAGCAGACTGTAGGAGGAGAGATAGGGAAAAGTTATTTTAATGTGTTTCATTAAATTTATTTGCATTTATGTTTGTTTTTTTAGTTTCCAACATCAATGGAAGACTGGAAGACCATTGGCGAAGAATTTGAAAGTCAATGGAATTTCCCAAATTGCGGAGGAGCCATTGATGGGAAACATATATACGCATTACCCCGCCTCCCCACAGTGGCTCCTTTTATTCTAATTATAAGAGATTTCACAGTATCGTGCTGATGGCGGTGGTAAATGCCAACTATCAATTTATTTATATTGATGTGGGAGGAAATGGCCATGCTTCCGATGGTGGTTCCTTCAAACAAATGGAATTTTATGACCGACTCACCAACAATCGTCTAAAATTGCCTACAACAGCAGATACGTAGCACGGCCTGAACTTTGGGTTCGTGGCAGATGAGGCATTTGCTTTACATGAGCATTTAATAAAGCTGTATGGACAAAGGGGACTGACCAAAGAGAAACGCATTTTCAACTATCGCCTATCCAGGGCCCGGCGCATAGTGAAAATGTGTAGTCGGTTCATAATATTCCATACGGCTATAAACCTTCGTGTGGACAAAATTGATTCTGTGGTCATGGCCTGTTGTGTCCTACACAATTTTTTGCGGGCCAAAATCTCCAAACAACTTGGACCAACGGGTATGACCATGGACGACCACTAACAACCACACGAGGGTGCCCAAATGCCCTCTGTCGCAACACCCACAGTGAGGGAGACACTACCAACTGCACGGGCAAAACAGGTCAGGGAGCAATACCTGGCCTACTTTAATGGAGTGGGGGCAGTACCATGGCAGGAGGACAGTATACGATAAAGTACTTTTGAAAAACAATAATAACTTACAAGATCCAGAGAGGACGCTGGCTCACTCCCTTGGTTCTCTGAAGACTCCTCGGGGACCGTGTCCACTAAAAGACTTCTGGATGGACGCTGGGGCTCTACTTCATGGAGGAACTCCAGAAGTTTGTAGTACCATAAGGTACTAGTGTAGATGTCATCTGTCCCCGCTCCAGATGCCCGGGAGTCACTTTCCTTCTTCCTCTCCCTCACGTAAACGTTCCGCAAGTTCTGGATCCTCAGTTTGACCCATTTGGGGGTTGCATCGTCATGGTACCTGAGGCTGAAGGTCACCATGTCGTCAATCGCAGCAGCCTTTTTCCAAAGACACTCATGGGCCCTGTACAACTCCAGGAAGCCCGTGATGAACTGCCGTTCTCTAATGCCTGTCATTTCTGGAGAAATAAAAAACAAAAACTGCGTTAAGATATAGGATTTCACATACAAAACTATAAAAAAATTATGCTTTTACAGAGTTTTTTTTTAAATGTTTAAGACGGTTACATTTCTAAAGTTTTTCAGTTTTGAATAGTTTAAAAAATAAATTTAAAATCCCAAAAAACATAATGGTCCTTATTATCTAAACCAGTGATTCTCAAACTTGGCCCCCAGGACCCCACACAGTTCACATTTTCCAGGTCACCTAGTAGGTGCACAGGTACATTCATTACTCACTGACACATTTTAAATGATCCACAGGTGGAGCAAATTATTTCACTTGCGATCCTGTGAGGAGACCTGAAAAACATGCACTGTTTGGGGTCCTGAGGACCGAGTTTGAGAACCTGTGATCTAAACAAGGGTGTACCAGGGTTAAGGAAAACATTGGTGGCACAGTGGTATAAACAAGGGCGTGCCAAGGTTAAATAAAACATTGGTGGCACATTGGTATAAACAAGGGTGTGCCAGGGTTAAATAAAACATTGGTGGCACAGTGGTATAAACAAGTGTGTGCCAGGGTTAAACAAAAATTGGCACATTGGTGTAAACAAGGGTGTGCCAGGGTTAAATAAAACATTGGTGGCATAGTGGTATAAACAAGGGTGTGCCAGGGTTAAATAAAACATTGGTGGCACAGTGGTATAAACAAGGGTGTGCCAGGGTTAAAGAAAACATTGTTGGCACAGTGGTATAAACAAGGATGTTCTAGGGTTAAATAAAACATTGGTGGCACAGTGGTATAAATAAGGGTGTGCCAGGGTTAAATCAAACATTGTTGGCACAGTAATATAAACAAGGGTGTGCCAGGGTTAAATAAAACATTGGTGGCACAGTGGTATAAACAAGGGTGTGCCAGGGTTAACTAAAACATTGGTGGCACAGTGGTATAAACAAGGGTATGCCAGGGGAATAAAAGTTGGTGGCACAGTGGTATAAACAAGGGTGTGCCAGGGTTAAATAAAACATTGGTGGCACAGTGGTTACAGGATAGCCTGTATAGTACATATACTCACTTGCCAAGGCTCACGATGCTGCTAGCTGTTCTCCGTTTCGTCGTCTCTCAATCTCAAAATGGAGAAGGGGAGTGGCCAGGGATTTTGCAGTACATCGTACATCGGATTGTAAATACACAAAAACTACTACGATGTGTGTCACATCGTACACAACAAGTCGTAATCTTACGGTTTTCCCATAAGATGTACGATGCAGATGTACGACGGCATCGTCATCGTAAATGACCAAAAACAACACACAATGCGCACGATTGATCGTTACAATCGATCTAAATCACACACATCTTGTAAAAATCGCACCGTGTATGGGCCGCTTAACATGCTCAACCTGACATTATCGTCAAGTTGTTCAGCATATTTGGCCAATGATTGATGTCTAAACGACCAGCGGGAGCGCGCATCGCTGGTCGTTTCCGACATTAGTGTGCACGATTCTTGAGCGATTGAACGATATCGTTATCGTTCAATCGCTCAAAGAAATCGGCAAGTGGATGTGTGTCTTTAGGTTTATTGCACCAGGTAGAACAACAAGTAGCATAAGACACAGGGATATAACAGGTGTACAAATAGTAGTATTGAGGCAGCCTGAAGCATAAGGGTATAATGCGGGAGTCTCAATTGTGCGTTCATGCACTAGGAACGCCATGGAGGAAAGACGCGAGAAAAAGGCGAGCATCTACTGAAGAGATGAGCGCTAGGGGCCAATTTATCAAGAATCACATACTTAATGCAATCTGGGTGAGATATTAGCACCCATGTTTGCATTGCAGTATGCGATAATGCCGCCTGAATGTATCAAGGAGCCAGTCCCTGCGATGTGCTCTTAGTATAGTGACCGCATATCACAGACCACGCATGTGTGGCGGCCATTGCTGGTACCCTTTACAAGTCAATTTTGCAAAGTGTAGCCCATAGGTTACAGCAGCACAACGCCATCTTCAAATGGCATATGCTGCTGGCGGAAATGGAGGGACCGCAGCAGATATTTCCCTCCATAATACATACTTAATATTTGCGGACATATGCGGAACATGCCACAAATATTTAATGCAATTAGATTGTAAGCTCTGAGGGACAGTGTGTTATGTCTGCAGCTACTCCATTTTTGTCATTTTTGAGTCGTCGTGTACATTTTATGCCATACAAAGTGTGTTATGTCTGAAGCGACTCCATTTTGAAGTCATTGTGGCGCCATATAAAGGCTGATTACGCATAAATAGTGCCCCATGTCTAAAGTGACTCCATTTTGAAGAAATTGTGCTGCCATATAAAGGCTGATTACTCATAAATAGTGCCTCATGTATAAAGCGACTCCATTTTGAAGTCATTGTGGTGCCATGTAAAGGCTGATTACTCATAAATAGTGCCTCATGTCTGAAGCGACTCCATTTTGAAGTGATTGTGGCACCATATAAAGGCTGATTACTCATAAATAGTGCCTCATGTCTGAAGCGACTCCATTTTGAAGTAATTGTGCTGCCATATAAAGGTCGATTACTCATAAGTAGTGCCCCATGTCTAAAGCGACTCCATTTTGAAGTGATTGTGATGACATAAAGGCTGAAGACTCATAAATAGTGCCCCATGTCTAAAGCGACTCCATTTTGAAGTGATTGTGACGCCATATAAAGGCTGAAGACTCATAAATAGTGCCTCATGTCTAAAGCGACTCCATTTTGAAGTAATTGTGGCGCCATATAAAGGCTGATTACTCATAAATAGTGCCCCATGTCTAAAGCGACTCCATTTTGAAGTGATTGTGGCACCATATAAAGGCTGATTACTCATAAATAGTGCCCCATGTCTAAAGCGACTCCATTTTGAAGTGATTGTGGCACCATATAAAGGCTGATTACTCATAAATAGTGCCCCATGTCTAAAGCGACTCCATTTTGAAGTAATTGTGGCGCCATATAAAGGCTGATTACTCATAAATAGTGCCTCATGTCTAAAGCGACTCCATTTTGAAGTAATTGTGGCGCCATATAAAGGCTGATTACTCATAAATAGTGCCTCATGTCTAAAGCGACTCCATTTTGAAGTAATTGTGCTGCCATATAAAGGCTGATTACTCATAAATAGTGCCTCATGTCTAAAGCGACTCCATTTTGAAGTGATTGTGGCACCATATAAAGGCTGATTACTCATAAATAGTGCCCCATGTCTAAAGCGACTCCATTTTGAAGTGATTGTGGCACCATATAAAGGCTGATTACTCATAAATAGTGCCTCATGTCTAAAGCGACTCCATTTTGAAGTAATTGTGGCGCCATATAAAGGCTGATTACTCATAAATAGTGCCTCATGTCTAAAGCGACTCCATTTTGAAGTAATTGTGGCGCCATATAAAGGCTGATTACTCATAAATAGTGCCTCATGTCTAAAGCGACTCCATTTTGAAGTAATTGTGCTGCCATATAAAGGCTGATTACTCATAAATAGTGCCCCATGTCTAAAGCGACTCCATTTTGAAGTAATTATGCTGCCATATAAAGGCTGATTACTCATAAATAGTGCCTCATGTCTAAAGCGACTCCATTTTGAAGTCATTGTGGCGCCATATAAAGGCTGATTACTCATAAATAGTGCCCCATGTCTAAAGCGACTCCATTTTGAAGTAATTGTGGCGCCATATAAAGGCTGATTACTCATAAATAGTGCCTCATGTCTAAAGCGACTCCATTTTGAAGTAATTGTGGCGCCATATAAAGGCTGATTACTCATAAATAGTGCCTCATGTCTAAAGCGACTCCATTTTGAAGTCATTGTGGCGCCATATAAAGGCTGATTACTCATAAATAGTGCCCCATGTCTAAAGCGACTCCATTTTGAAGTAATTGTGGCGCCATATAAAGGCTGATTACTCATAAATAGTGCCTCATGTCTAAAGCGACTCCATTTTGAAGTCATTGTGGCGCCATATAAAGGCTGATTACTCATAAATAGTGCCCCATGTCTAAAGCGACTCCATTTTGAAGTAATTGTGGCGCCATATAAAGGCTGATTACTCATAAATAGTGCCTCATGTCTAAAGCGACTCCATTTTGAAGTAATTGTGGCGCCATATAAAGGCTGATTACTCATAAATAGTGCCTCATGTCTAAAGCGACTCCATTTTGAAGTCATTGTGGCGCCATATAAAGGCTGATTACTCATAAATAGTGCCCCATGTCTAAAGCGACTCCATTTTGAAGTAATTGTGGCGCCATATAAAGGCTGATTACTCATAAATAGTGCCTCATGTCTAAAGCGACTCCATTTTGAAGTCATTGTGGCGACATATAAAGGCTGATTACGCATAAATAGTGCCTTATGTCTAAAGCGACTCCATTTTTGTCATTTTCAAGTCGTGTACACTTTGTGGCGCCATATAAAGGCTTATTGCTCATGGAGACGGTTTTCTGCATGTTCTTAAGTGGAAGCGGCCATGTTGCCTCTACTCAAGTAAATATTGGGAAATAATTCATGGTGTCACACTGGGGGATATTTTACAGTAGGTAGGGAGCCCCCTTAGTACATCAGATGTAACACAAGAGCCTGGTGGCCCAGAGATCACACAATAAGCTGAGTCCCTCACACACACATGTCCATGACTAAGCAGCATTGTTATATGGCTGCTGCTGCCAGTATGACTGACAGGCGTCCCGTCCAATGATTTACGGCCAGATTACATCTTCCTCCAATCATCAAATTTACTTTCTCTGCACCCCGCCCCCCTGCACAATTTCTGGCCAATCGGTAGTCGCAGCCTCAGTTGCTAGGTAGCCCTCGCCTGCAGATGTAATTCCCAGAGCGGGCAGCGAATAGGAGGCGGTCGCCAGGTAGAGCGCAGGGGGCGGGGCTTGTCGGCTCGTGGCCTCCTCTCAGTGCCGGCCCCCCGTTCCTGGCAGCCGTTGATTGGTTGCGGGGTTGTTGGCGCATGCGCGGTGACAGGGGATGACGCAGCTCTTTGCCGTGCCGTAGGCTCCTCCCCCAGCCGCAGTCAGTCAGACAGTGAGAGACACCGGGCGCCGCCGACCGAACCCCGCCAGCCTGTACCGGAGACCGAGGGCAGAGTGTCCGACAGCAGAGGAATCACAGGGACTTAGCATCCAGCACCGAACCGGGGCGGCACAGGCCGGACACTGAGGATGGCCTCCGGATCAGAGTGAGTGAGGGATGCCGGTAGGCCGCAGCTGTCATTGCCGGGGAGGGTGGGAAGGAAGGCCGGGGCCTCTCGTACTCGGCCATCACTGGAGAGTGAGCCGCCTGTCTGATCCCACTGCCTGCCGGAGCCGAGTGCGGCCTAGTGAGCCCGTCCCAGTGCTCTCACTGCATCCTGCTGTGTCATCCGGGCCTCCGCCTCCCTCCAGGCCCGCACCGCTAGGGGGTTCCCTGGCTCTTGTATACAGGATGGGGGGTTCCTGGTTCTTATACACAAGATGGGGGTCCCTGGCTCTTGTATACAGGATGGGGGGGGGTTCCTGGTTCTTGTACACAGGCAGTGAGGGGAGGTCCTTGGTTCTTGTACACAGGCAGTGAGGGGAGGTCCCTGGTTCTTGTACACAGGCTGTGGGGGGAGGTCCCTGGTTCTGGTACACAGGCAGTGGGGGGAGGTCCCTGGTTCTGGTACACAGGCAGTGGGGGGAGGTCCCTGGTTCTGGTACACAGGCAGTGGGGGGAGGTCTCTGGTTCTCGTACACAGGCAGTGGGGGGAGGTCCCTGGTTCTCGTACCCAGGCAGTGGGGGGAGGTCTCTGGTTCTCGTACACAGGCAGTGGGGGGAGGTCCCTGGTTCTGGTACCCAGGCAGTGGGGGGAGGTCCCTGGTTCTGGTACCCAGGCAGTGGGGGGAGGTCCCTGGTTCTGGTACCCAGGCAGTGGGGGGAGGTCCCTGGTTCTGGTACCCAGGCAGTGGGGGGAGGTCCCTGGTTCTGGTACCCAGGCAGTGGGGGGAGGTCCCTGGTTCTGGTACCCAGGCAGTGGGGGGAGGTCCCTGGTTCTGGTACCCAGGCAGTGGGGGGAGGTCCCTGGTTCTGGTACCCAGGCAGTGGGGGGAGGTCCCTGGTTCTGGTACCCAGGCAGTGGGGGGAGGTCCCTGGTTCTGGTACCCAGGCAGTGGGGGGAGGTCCCTGGTTCTGGTACCCAGGCAGTGGGGGGAGGTCCCTGGTTCTGGTACCCAGGCAGTGGGGGGAGGTCCCTGGTTCTGGTACCCAGGCAGTGGGGGGAGGTCCCTGGTTCTGGTACCCAGGCAGTGGGGGGAGGTCCCTGGTTCTGGTACCCAGGCAGTGGGGGGAGGTCCCTGGTTCTGGTACCCAGGCAGTGGGGGGAGGTCCCTGGTTCTGGTACCCAGGCAGTGGGGGGAGGTCCCTGGTTCTGGTACCCAGGCAGTGGGGGGAGGTCCCTGGTTCTGGTACCCAGGCAGTGGGGGGAGGTCCCTGGTTCTGGTACCCAGGCAGTGGGGGGAGGTCCCTGGTTCTGGTACCCAGGCAGTGGGGGGGAGGTCCCTGGTTCTGGTACCCAGGCAGTGGGGGGAGGTCCCTGGTTCTGGTACCCAGGCAGCGGGGGGAGGTCCCTGGTTCTGGTACCCAGGCAGCGGGGGGAGGTCCCTGGTTCTGGTACCCAGGCAGTGGGGGGAGGTCCCTGGTTCTGGTACCCAGGCAGCGGGGGGAGGTCCCTGGTTCTGGTACCCAGGCAGCGGGGGGAGGTCCCTGGTTCTGGTACCCAGGCAGCGGGGGGAGGTCCCTGGTTCTGGTACCCAGGCAGCGGGGGGAGGTCCCTGGTTCTGGTACCCAGGCAGTGGGGGGAGGTCCCTGGTTCTGGTACCCAGGCAGTGGGGGGAGGTCCCTGGTTCTGGTACCCAGGCAGTGGGGGGAGGTCCCTGGTTCTGGTACCCAGGCAGTGGGGGGAGGTCCCTGGTTCTGGTACCCAGGCAGTGGGGGGAGGTCCCTGGTTCTGGTACCCAGGCAGTGGGGGGAGGTCCCTGGTTCTGGTACCCAGGCAGTGGGGGGAGGTCCCTGGTTCTGGTACCCAGGCAGTGGGGGGAGGTCCCTGGTTCTGGTACCCAGGCAGTGGGGGGAGGTCCCTGGTTCTGGTACCCAGGCAGTGGGGGGAGGTCCCTGGTTCTGGTACCCAGGCAGTGGGGGGAGGTCCCTGGTTCTGGTACCCAGGCAGTGGGGGGAGGTCCCTGGTTCTGGTACCCAGGCAGTGGGGGGAGGTCCCTGGTTCTGGTACCCAGGCAGTGGGGGGAGGTCCCTGGTTCTGGTACCCAGGCAGTGGGGGGAGGTCCCTGGTTCTGGTACCCAGGCAGTGGGGGGAGGTCCCTGGTTCTGGTACCCAGGCAGTGGGGGGAGGTCCCTGGTTCTGGTACCCAGGCAGTGGGGGGAGGTCCCTGGTTCTGGTACCCAGGCAGTGGGGGGAGGTCCCTGGTTCTGGTACCCAGGCAGTGGGGGGAGGTCCCTGGTTCTGGTACCCAGGCAGTGGGGGGAGGTCCCTGGTTCTGGTACCCAGGCAGTGGGGGGAGGTCCCTGGTTCTGGTACCCAGGCAGTGGGGGGAGGTCCCTGGTTCTGGTACCCAGGCAGTGGGGGGAGGTCCCTGGTTCTGGTACCCAGGCAGTGGGGGGAGGTCCCTGGTTCTGGTACCCAGGCAGTGGGGGGAGGTCCCTGGTTCTGGTACCCAGGCAGTGGGGGGAGGTCCCTGGTTCTGGTACCCAGGCAGTGGGGGGAGGTCCCTGGTTCTGGTACCCAGGCAGTGGGGGGAGGTCCCTGGTTCTGGTACCCAGGCAGTGGGGGGAGGTCCCTGGTTCTGGTACCCAGGCAGTGGGGGGAGGTCCCTGGTTCTGGTACCCAGGCAGTGGGGGGAGGTCCCTGGTTCTGGTACCCAGGCAGTGGGGGGAGGTCCCTGGTTCTGGTACCCAGGCAGTGGGGGGAGGTCCCTGGTTCTGGTACCCAGGCAGTGGGGGGAGGTCCCTGGTTCTGGTACCCAGGCAGTGGGGGGAGGTCCCTGGTTCTGGTACCCAGGCAGTGGGGGGAGGTCCCTGGTTCTGGTACCCAGGCAGTGGGGGGAGGTCCCTGGTTCTGGTACCCAGGCAGTGGGGGGAGGTCCCTGGTTCTGGTACCCAGGCAGTGGGGGGAGGTCCCTGGTTCTGGTACCCAGGCAGTGGGGGGAGGTCCCTGGTTCTGGTACCCAGGCAGTGGGGGGAGGTCCCTGGTTCTGGTACCCAGGCAGTGGGGGGAGGTCCCTGGTTCTGGTACCCAGGCAGTGGGGGGAGGTCCCTGGTTCTCGTACACAGGCGTGGGGGAGGGGGGAAGGTCTTTGGTTCTCGTACACAGGCGTGGGGGGGGGGGGAAGGTCTTTGGTTCTCGTACACAGGCGTGGGGGGGGGGGGGAAGGTCCCTGGTTCTCGTACACAGGCGTGGGGGGGGGGGGAAGGTCTTTGGTTCTCGTACACAGGCGTGGGGGGGGGGGGAAGGTCCCTGGTTCTCGTACACAGGCGTGGGGGGGGAAGGTCCCTGGTTCTCGTACACAGGCGTGGGGGGGGGGGGGGGGAAGGTCCCTGGTTCTCGTACACAGGCGTGGGGAGGGGGGAAGGTCCCTGGTTCTCGTACACAGGCGTGGGGGGGGAAGGTCCCTGGTTCTCGTACACAGGCGTGGGGGGGGGGGGGAGAGGTCTTTGGTTCTCGTACACAGGCGTGGGGGGGGGGGGAAGGTCCCTGGTTCTCGTACACAGGCGTGGGGAGGGGGGAAGGTCCCTGGTTCTCGTACACAGGCGTGGGGGGGGGGGGGGGGGGGAGGTCTTTGGTTCTCGTACACAGGCGTGGGGGGGGGGAAGGTCCCTGGTTCTCGTACACAGGCGTGGGGGGGGGGGAAGGTCTTTGGTTCTCGTACACAGGCGTGGGGGGGGGGGAAGGTCCCTGGTTCTCGTACACAGGCGTGGGGGGGGAAGGTCCCTGGTTCTCGTACACAGGCGTGGGGGGGGGGGGGGGGGAAGGTCCCTGGTTCTCGTACACAGGCGTGGGGAGGGGGGAAGGTCCCTGGTTCTCGTACACAGGCGTGGGGGGGGAAGGTCCCTGGTTCTCGTACACAGGCGTGGGGGGGGGGGGGGGGAGGTCTTTGGTTCTCGTACACAGGCGTGGGGGGGGGGGGGGGGGAAGGTCCCTGGTTCTCGTACACAGGCGTGGGGGGGAGTTTCCCTGGTTCTCGTACACAGGCGTGGGGGGGAGTTTCCCTGGTTCTCGTACACAGGCGTGGGGGGGAGGGTCCCTGGTTCTCGTACACAGGCGTGGGGGGGAGGGTCCCTGGTTCTCGTACACAGGCGTGGGGGGGAGGGTTCCTGGTTCTCGTACACAGGCGTGGGGGGGAGGGTCCCTGGTTCTCGTACACAGGCGTGGGGGGGAGGGTCCCTGGTTCTCGTACACAGGCGTGGGGGGGAGGAGGAGGACCCTGGCTCTTGTACACAGGCAGGGGGGGGGGGAAGGTCCTTGGTTCTCATACACAGGTGGGGGGGTTGTCCCTTGTATGCTTTCATGCTAGATTTACCAAGCTTGGGCCCTGTAGCTAATGCCATAGTTGGTATTAGCCTTTGTATCCTGTGGGGCACCATAGGATGTCTCCCTGGAACACTCCTCTCGCGTATGTGTGGTCAGCAGATCCCGCATGTGCAGTAGTGGTCAAGGCTAATGCGATCCATTCACTTGTATGTTCCAGTGATATAATTATGTGCACTACATGTAGGGAGCGGATTCTGTCCTGAACATGGCACAGGTTGTATATATGGCTGTCTGCACCTGGTGCTTACAGTGTGGTCAGATCCTTGGTAGTAGAAGCTCAGTTATCCTAATACAGGAAGGATCACAAATACTACATGGATTCATGGTCCTTTCTGCTATTGGAAAGTTATTGATCTATTAAAGGAGTTTTCCAAACTCTGCCAGTACAGTCCATGTTTTAAGGATATCCATGCTTGAGCACATGTGACTAAATTGGTACCTCAGTCAATTTATTTTAACAATCTTGACTCAAGCATGGTTATCCTTAAAACCTGGACTGTAATGGCGGAGTTTGGGAAACTCTATATTAAAGAACCATTAAGCTGTGTCACTAGTAGATGAACACTGCAATGTATAATTATAACAGGCCTACCACCAGCTACAGTCTTCTGCACCTTACACTGAGCATTACAGATTAGATCTAGCAGTGTATAGCCGGTGTATGGGTAAAGCGTTAAACTCGCATAAAGAGGGATTTGAGGGGGGGTTGCCTGATAAAGGTGATAAAGCCCCTTTATTAAAGTAGCTCCAGGAGGCGAAGAAACCTGAGGGGTTACTTAGTTCAGCGTGATGGCCGCAGTATGCCTTTCTGAAACAGCACATTGGGCCGTCAACATCACGAGTCTTACCTCGCACCCCATGTAGGTGCACAGGAAGCTTTGCGATGCACAGCCTACCATAAATGGTGAGAAGTGCGACAGTCCATGGCGGCACTTCGCAATGAATCGTCCCCCTGGAGTAAGGCTCTGTTTGGCTTTTACATTTTCTTAAATTTACCCATACCACAGACAGGGTGCTACATACTCATAGATGCAATCTGGATGTCTTTAAAATTCATAGTTACCATTGTGCTATTTAGGATATAACCCTTTTATAAATTTAAATGTGACCTCAGAGTTGTCGGTGTATTTGGACCAGGTGCGACTCGTGTCGTATGTGGCGCAATAGTGTAACATAGCTGTGATTTGAAAAAAGACTTTTGATCACTAAACTGAACCTTTCACCCTGGAAAGCCTGGTTGATCCCATATAAAGCGCTTCCAGGGTGTGTGACGTCTTTATGCTCTCAGGCTGCAGACTTGTGTTTTATGAGTAACTCTGACATAAATCTGGATGCTTGGCAATCTAATGCAGAGAAATGATGGTACATAGATGGTCTCTGTCCAGTTACCTGCACATTGGAGCATGGCGCCAGCTGGAGATCCTCGCTCATACTGGTTAGTTGTTCTCATATTAATTTCAAAGTAGACGTCGAGTCTCATTTGCGTCCCTTTATCAGACAGTTTAGCAGTGTTGGCCACTTCAGTCAGTGCGACGTATATGTAACAATAATATGACCGGACCTGCCGCGTTTCTCTGACGTATGTCTGATCACTGATGGATTCATGTCACTGTATTGTGCTGTGACTGACTCTGTGTTATAGGTTAGTGTCACACTGTATTGTGCTGTGACTGACTCTGTAATAGGTTAGTGTCACACTGTATTGTGCTGTGACTGACTCTGTAATAGGTTAGTGTCACACTGTATTGTGCTGTGACTGACTCTGTAATAGGTTAGTGTCACACTGTATTGTGCTGTGACTGACTCTGTGTTATAGGTTAGTGTCACACTGTATTGTGCTGTGACTGACTCTGTGTTATAGGTTAGTGTCACACTGTATTGTGCTGTGACTGACTCTCTGGGTAATAGGTTAGTGTCACACTGTATTGTGCTGTGACTGACTCTGTGTTATAGGTTAGTGTCGCACTGTATTGTGATGTGACTGACTCTGTGTTATAGGTTAGTGTCACACTGTATTGTGCTGTGACTGACTCTGTAATAGGTTAGTGTCACACTGTATTGTGCTGTGACTGACTCTGTAATAGGTTAGTGTCACACTGTATTGTGCTGTGACTGACTCTGTGTTATAGGTTAGTGTCACACTGTATTGTGCTGTGACTGACTCTGTAATAGGTTAGTGTCACACTGTATTGTGCTGTGACTGACTCTGTAATAGGTTAGTGTCACACTGTATTGTGCTGTGACTGACTCTGTAATAGGTTAGTGTCACACTGTATTGTGCTGTGACTGACTCTGTGTAATAGGTTAGTGTCACACTGTATTGTGCTGTGACTGACTCTGTGTAATAGGTTAGTGTCACACTGTATTGTGCTGTGACTAACTCTGTAATAGGTTAGTGTCACACTGTATTGTGCTCTGACTCTGTAATAGGTTAGTATCACGCTGTATTGTGCTGTGACTGACTCTGTGTAATAGGTTAGTGTCACACTGTATTGTGCTGTGACTGACTCTGTGTTATAGGTTAGTATCACACTGTTTTGTGCTGTGACTGACTCTGTAATAGGTTAGTGTCACACTGTATTGTGCTGTGACTGACTGTAATAGGTTAGTGTCACACTGTATTGTGCTGTGACTGACTCTCTGGGTAATAGCTTAGTGTCATACTGTATTGTGCTGTGACTGACTCTGTTATAGGTTAGTGTCACACTGTATTGTGCTGTGACTGACTCTGTGTTATAGGTTAGTGTCACACTGTATTGTGCTGTGACTGACTCTGTGTTATAGGTCAGTGTCACACTGTATTGTGCTGTGACTGACTCTGTGTTATAGGTTTAATGTCACACTGTATTGTGCTGTGACTAACTCTGTGTTATAGGTTAGTGTCACACTGTATTGTGCTGTGACTGACTCTGTGTTATAGGTTAGTGTCACACTGTATTGTGCTGTGACTGACTCTCTGTGTAATTTATTACATGCCATGTGGATGCCATGTGCATGCTGGCAACTGCTCAGGTAATTTCTGTACATTGTGAATTTTGTCTCCACTCCTGATTGCACAGTGTTAGGCTTCTGTATAGATGATGTGCTCATTTAGAGTCCACTGCAGGCTGCTGATCACCGAGGAGGGCACACCTGTGTACACCGAAGCATGCCCCTGAAAAGTGGAGTGGCCCATTTGAATGCCCCCTCCTTCCCATCATTCCTGGGCTGCCCCCAAGATCTCCCTGCACTCTCGGGCTCCCTTCATCTATTGACCCAGCGGTGAGAGTGCTCGTTGTTGTCTCATTGTATTGTGCGGTGTCTGCCGAGCCTCGTTGATGGGTTAGTGTCACACTGTATTGTGCGGTGTCTGCCGAGTCTGTGATAGGTTAGTATCACATTGTATTGTGCGGTGTCTGCCGAGTCTCAGTCATAGGTTACTGTCACATTGTATTGTGCGGTGTCTGCCGAGTCTCAGTGATAGGTTAGTGTCACGCTGTATTGTGCTGTGATTGTTGACTGTTAGGTTAGTGACACTGTATTGTGCTGTGATTGTTGGCTCTCAGTATTGGGTTAGTGATGCACTGTATTGTGCTGTAATTGTTGGCTGTCAGTGTGTTAGGTTATGAACACTGTATTGTGCAGTGACTGTTGGCTCTCAGTGTGTTAGGTAGTGATGCACTGTATTGTACTGTGATTGTTGGCTCTCCGTGTGTTAGGTTAGTGTCGCACTGTATTGAGATGTGATTTTTGGCTCTGTCTCTTAGGTTAGTGACGCAGTGTATTGAGCTGTGATTGTTGGCTCTCAGTGTGTTAGGTTAGTGACGCACTGTGTTGTGCTGTGACTGTTGGTTACCAGTGTGTTAGGTTAGTCACACACAGCAGTGACTGTTGGCTCTGTGTGTGAGGTTAGTGTGACACACTGTAGTGACTGTTGGCTCTGTGTGTGAGGTTAGTGTGACACACTGTAGTGACTGTTGGCTCTGTGTGTGAGGTTAGTGTGACACACTGTAGTGACTGTTGGCTCTGTGTGTGAGGTTAGTGTGACACACTGTAGTGACTGTTGGCTCTGTGTGTGAGGTTAGTGTGACACACTGTAGTGACTGTTGGCTCTGTGTGTGAGGTTAGTGTGACACACTGTAGTGACTGTTGGCTCTGTGTGTGAGCTTAGTGTGACACACTGTAGTGACTGTTGGCTCTGTGTGTGAGGTTAGTGTGACACACTGTAGTGACTGTTGGCTCTGTGTGTGAGGTTAGTGTGACACACTGTAGTGACTGTTGGCTCTGTGTGTGAGGTTAGTGTGACACACTAGTGACTGTTGGCTGTGTGTGTGAGGTTAGTGTGACACACTGCAGTGACTGTTGGCTGTGTGTGTGAGGTTAGTGTGACACACTGTAGTGACTGTTGGCTGTGTGTGTGAGGTTAGTGTGACACACTGCAGTGACTGTTGGCTCTGTGTGTGAGGTTAGTGTGACACACTGTAGTGACTGTTGGCTGTGTGTGTGAGGTTAGTGTGACACTGTAGTGACTGTTGGCTCTGTGTGTGAGGTTAGTGTGACACACTGTAGTGACTGTTGGCTCTGTGTGTGAGGTTAGTGTGACACACTGTAGTGACTGTTGGCTCTGTGTGTGAGGTTAGTGTGACACACTGTAGTGACTGTTGGCTCTGTGTGTGAGGTTAGTGTGACACACTAGTGACTGTTGGCTGTGTGTGTGAGGTTAGTGTGACACACTGCAGTGACTGTTGGCTGTGTGTGT